>BQMB01001934.1:0-736014 GCA_027943415.1 Closterium sp. NIES-67
GCTGGGCGGCTTCCAGCGTTGACAAGCGCAGCTTCTTTACTCTGTTTGCCTCGCGATCTGAGCTCTCTGCTTCAGAAGCCAATGAGGAAGCAGTGGTGAGTGGTGCTAGTAATTAGAATACGATTTTTGAGTCGACTCAAAAATTAGAATACGCCTGCTTCTGCTGCTAACAGGGGTAAGGGCTGCTGGTGCTGCTGTCAGGAGCAACCTTTTCACTCTCTTTCATCTCGACCTCACCAACGGCATGCTAGACCCTTACCCTGGGCCTTTCCCTTTACCCCATACCTTTACCGCCCCACCTTTTCCTCCTTCCCCTCCTCTCTCCTCCCTCCCCCCTCTCCCCCTTCCCTCCCAAAATGTGCATCTGTCAGCGCATGACGATGCTAGAAGAGGCTGCTCTCACCAGTGGATTGCTAGCGTCTTACCCTGTGCCTTTCCATTACCGTATGCCCGTGCCATGCCTTTTCCCCCCATGTGTCACCCACCAGCGCATGAAGATGCTGGAAGAGGCTGCTCTCACCAACGGACTGCTGCAGTGAGTTGCCGCCCACCCATAAACCTTTTCGCGTGCATCCTTTTTCATCCAAAATAAAAGTTTGCAGCAGGAAGTAAGAAGGAGAAGAGGTTGTGCAATTCTATTATTTTCATAAATCTCTGAATATTCATTTCATGCTTTTGTGATTATACTACTTACCTGTGCGTGTGCTGAAGTCTGTCAGATGGTCACGTGGTCTCTAGCTGCCTGTGATGCGATGCTATGCAACCCCGTTGGTCCTCCTCAGATGCATTTTCGCTCTTACATTTCCAACCTCCTTTTTTCAATGCAGGTCGTCAGATGGCCACGTGGTGTCTAGCCTGCTAAGATGGTACACTGTGAAGTCGCTGGGGGGGAAGTGGAGGAGGAGGAGCGGGAGGAGAATGAGGAGGAGGAGGAGGAGGAGGAGGGAAGAAGGGGGGAAGTAGAGGAAGAAGCAGAGGAAGACAAGGAAGAGGTGGAGCAGGAGAAAGAAGAATTGGGAGCACTGGAGGTAGAGGGAGCGGTGAAAAACATGAACCTTCTATGATGCCGTTCAGGAGTATGAGTGGTGAGGAGAGAGAGAAGGGAGGTGCGGAAGGGAAGGAGGGAGGTGAGGAGAGGGAGGGGAGGTGAGAAGAGGAGGGGGAGGTGAGAAGAGGGAGAGGGAGGTGAGAAGAGGGAGGGGGAGGTGAGGAGAGGGAGGAAGGAAGTGAGGAGGAGAAGGAGCGAGATGAGGAGAGTGAGATAGAGAGTGTGGCTGTGCAGGAACACGGGAAAGAAGATGTGAGGTTGATGGTGCGGCGAGGAGGGAGGGAAGTGAAGGAGAGGAGGAGGTGGCGCAAGGAGGAGTCGAAGCGAGTCAAAGAGAGGAGGACGCGAGGGAAGGCGCAGGAGGCACAAGCACAGAGGCGGAAGCAGACCGTGTGGAGTTGGAAGAGGCAGCTGCGGCTGCTGAGGCTGGACAGACGGTCTGGAGGGAGAGGAAGAGGAGGCAAAGGAGGATGCAGATGAGGAAGAGGAGGAGGCAAAGGAGGATGAGGAAGAGGAGGAGGCGGAGGAGGAGGCGGAGCTTGGAATGCTTGTAGAGCGAGTGGTGGAGGGGGAAGAGGAGGAGGCAGAGGAGGAAGAGGAGGGGCGGAGGAGGCGGAGCTTGGAATGCTTGTAGAGCGAGTGGTGGAGGGGGAAGAGGAGGACGCAGAGGAGGAAGAGGAGGAGGCGGAGGAGGAGGCGGAACTTGGAATGCTTGTAGAGCGAGTGGTGGAGGGGGAAGAGGAGGAGGCAGAGGAGGAAGAGGAGGAGGCGGAGGAGGAGGCGGAGCTTGGAATGCTTGTAGAGCGAGTGGTGGAGGGGAAGAGGAGGACGCAGAGGAGGAAGAGGAGGAGGCGGAGGAGGAGGCGGAACTTGGAATGCTTGTAGAGCGAGTGGTGGAGGGGGAAGAGGAGGAGGCAGAGGAGGAAGAGGAGGAGGCGGAGGAGGAGGCGGAGCTTGGAATGCTTGTAGAGCGAGTGGTGGACGTGAGTGCGGGCGTGGAGAGGGCAGAGTGGCACACGGAGAACGCCCCGGGAGGAGTAGAGGAAGCAGAGGCAGAGGCAGCTGTGTGTATGATGCCTGTGCCTGTGGTGGCCATGGCAGCAGGAATGGGTATCGAGGGGGGGAGAGACGAGAGAGGGAGGGGGCAGAGTGAGACGGGGGAGTGACGTTGAAAGGGAAGTGTGGGCAAGTGAGAGGACTGCAACCATCGAAATGGAGGGCGAGCGAATGACGGCTGAAGATGAGAGATTGTTGGCTGGTATCGAGCGTGAGGGGAGTGGCGATGTGTACAAGGGGAGTGGCAGTGGGGTGAGCAGTGACGATTTGAGTTTTGAGGCGCGTCAGTACAAGGGGAGTGGTAGCAATGTTAGGGGGGGGACGATCTGCGAAGCTCCACTAGTAGCGTTGGGGACATGCCAGGCATGCTGACGGGATCAGGCGTGGGAGGGGAGAGGAGAGGCAGGTGGAGGGGAAGAGGAGAGGTGGGTAGAGGGGAAGAGAGGAGATAGAAATGCAAGTCAAGGGGGTCAGGAGCAGGCACGAGGGGAGGAGAACGGGAGGTGGGGAGGTACGGCCAGCATCTGTTGGACAGTGAAGAGGAGGGGAGGGAGGAGGGCGGTCATGGGTGGGGGTCGGTAGTGTGGCCAAGAGGGGTGGGAAAGAGGGCTGTGCCAGGCGATCATCGAGAGATGAGGGGAGTGAGGGGGAGTGAGGGGGTGAGTGAGGGAGTGAGCGAGGTAGGGAGTGAGGTATGGAGTGAGGGGGGAGTGTGGGGGCAGCAGTGGGCAGGGGAGTTCAGTGGAGGGCGAGCTAGCGGACCTGATGCATGCAGTGGACGGCAAGCCATACCCCTTCTGGCATGCTGTGGCCGCTACAGGCAGGGCGGGCCTAGAGGGCCTAGAAGGTCGAGAGGGTCGAGAGGACCTAGAGGGCCTAGAGGCGCCTCAGAAGGATGCTACAGGTTGGCCGGGGGGTCAGAGCTTGGCTCAAGTGCGGACTCAGCCTGCTACAGACGGCGGTATGCAGATGGAGGGCGCTACAAGTGGGGGCTATGTGGCACATGCGATGGATGGTATGCCATTCAATGCCGCCGCCGCCGCAGGGGCTGCCGTGCGTGCTGAGAGTCTTCCCCATGCTGGCGTTGCTTCTGTCTCAGCTGCCGCTGCTGGTTCTCGTGCAGCAACGCCAATGCCTGGTGTGCATGTCACTGCTTCTTCTTCTTCTTCTGCTCCTGCTGCTGCTGCTGCTGCTGCATTCTCGCGAGCAGGAACACCCATGCCAGGAGTGCATGCTGCTGGTTTACCTCCTCCTGCTCCTGCTCCTCCTGCCGCTCACCCTGCAATGCTTTCCCGCTCCACAACTCCCATGCCTGGACTGCATGCTGCTGCTGCATCTCCTCCTCGTCCTCCTCTTCCTCCTGCTGCTGCTTCTCATGCTGCAGTGCCTGCATCATTTTCCCGTGCATCAACGCCCATGCCGGGTGTCTACGCTGCCCCCTTGCCTCCTGCTGCTGTCGCCTCGTCTGCTTCTGCTGTGGGCTCTCGCACAGTAACGCCCATGCCAGGGGTCTACCTTCCGCCTGCTGCTGCTGCTGCTCTTCCTCCCCACCCTCCCCACCCTGCTGCTACTCACTCCAGTCCTTCTCGTGCGTTCTCCCGCACAGCAACGCCCATGCCGGGAATCCATGCTGCTGCATCTGCTGCTGTCCCTGCAACTGCTACTAGTGCACCTGCTCTCTCCCGCACAGCAACGCCCATGCCTGGAATCCATGCTGCTGCATCAGATTCCGTTGCTCCTGCGTCTGCTCCTGTCTTTCCACCTGCCTCTGCTGCACCTGCTCTCTCCCGCATGGGAACGCCCATGCCAGGAGATGCCGTTGCTGCCGCCCACACCCCCTCCTGCTGCTGCTCTGGCTGTAGCTCCTGTATCGTTCTCCAGAGCGGTAACGCCAATGCCTGGTGTCTATGATGCCTCGTACCCAGCGTCTGCTGCTGCTGCTGCTGCTGCTGCTGCCCCCCTCCTCCTGCTGCTGCAGATCCTGCATCATTTTCTAGGGCAGAGACGCCTATGCCAGGCGTCTACGACGCCTCGTCGTACCCAGCTGCTGCTGCTGCGGCTGCTGCTGCTGCTCCTCCTCCTGCTGCTGCTGCTGTTGCATCTCTTGCTTTCCTCCGGGCAGTAACACCAATGCCCGGTGTTGGTGTTACTCCAGCTACGCCAATGCCAGGCATGGGTGAGCAAAGCAGGCAGCACGCAAGCGCATTTCCCCCCAGGGGCCACTCGCGAGGAGCAACTGAGGGGGCTGCCTTTTTCACCCATGCTGCGGGGCACTCAGGGATCCAAACTGCAGGGCACCGCAATTCCCACAGCCAGGCAAGGAGCCACAGCCGCAGCCAGAGCCACAGTCAGAGCCAGGGGGGGTGGGCTGGTGCCCACACGCATACTCGAGTTAGTGCTGCAGGTGCAGGTGGTGCTGCTCAGGGGGTTTGGGCTGGCATGGAGGGGCCAGGCGCAGTGGGTGGAGCCCAGAGTGGCTGGGAGGTGTGGAGTGAGGTGCTGCAGGGGGGTATGGGCCCGGCCCGGGGGGCAGTGGGGACGTAGCAGGAATTGGGTATGGGCCGGGCCCGCTGGGCAGTGAGGGCGTCGCAGGAATGGGGTATGGGCTGGGGACTAGTGGGAGAGCAACAGAAGTGGGTAATACTAATAATACGTTAGGGAGTAGTGTGGGTGCAGCAGGGATTGGGTATGGGCCTTGGCAGGAAGGGGAGGAGGGGTTGTTGGGGGGAGTCAGCGGCTGGTGGTGGAGAGGGGGTGTGGGAGGGGAGGGCACGGAGGGAGAAGGGGAAGCAGTGTGGCTGACAGCCTGGCAAGCAGCATGGATGGGGGTGGCATGCCGGGTATGGCTGACTCAAGGTTCGAACGGGCTCTGAGTCAGTCCCTGGCACGTGCTGCTGTGAGCATGTGTTTTGATGGTAACGTACTTGACCACTCCCAACCCCATGCCCACTCTCGCGCCCGCTCCCACTCCTACTCCCGCGCCCACGCCCACTCTTACAACCTCGGCCACAGCAACGACTTTTATCGCGACCAGGGGCGTTTGCAGAACTCGGAGACGGACGAGGAGGAGGAAGAGAGGCCGTGGCTGCGTATCAAGCCCCGTGCCACTCAAACCGGCACCGAGCGCAGTGGCCAGCCTGGCAGGCAGCACAGCTTGCAGCAGAGCCGGCAGCAGAGCCGGCAGCAGAGCACGAGCAGCGTCAGCAGCCGGCATACCAACAGGACAGAGAGTATCCTGTGGCCCGCAACTGCACCCAGTTTTGGTGCCGCCGTCGCTCCTGCTGCTGCTGCTACTGCTGCTGGTGGTAGCATTGCTGCTGCGAGTGGTACTGCTGTGGGTTGGGGGGGCAGGGGGAGATGTGCGGCGAAGGAGGGGGCTCTCCCTGGGTGGAGCTTCAGAGATTTCGTCCATCCGGAGCAGGACACGTGGCAGGGGCGGGTCTCTCAGTGACGTCACCAGTCTGGGGATGAGTGAGGGGGAGGGAGTGACAGAGAGTGAGGGAGTGAGTGAGAGAGGGAGTGAGGGGGAGAGCACGAGGTCAGTTGAGGCAGAACTAGGGGATCTGATGGATGCCTTGGATGGGGAGCTCTCTCCCTTCTGGACTGCCCATAACAGTGTGGGGAGCTTGGGCAGCGTTGGAGGGGGCAGGACTGGCAGCATTGGCAGCGTTGGGAGTAGTCTGGGGAGGATGCTGAGGGGAGTGTGGGAGTTTTAGGTCGGTGAGAGAGGGGGAGGGGAGGGGGGGAACGGGCGTGTGGGGGAGGGAGTGGCTGGGAAGGATGTGGGCGGGACAGAGGCAGGGATGGGTGAGGAGAGAGAGGCAGGCGAGGATGGTGTGGAGAGAAGTGATGGGGAATTACTGGGAGTTGAGAGGGGCAGGTGCACATGGTTTTAGGCAGGAAGGTGCAGATGTTCACGCACATGCAGACGCACATATGCAGGCAGATGCAGAGACTGACTCATACCCAGGCAGCTATGATGCTGGTTACGACGACCGGCCCGGGATTGCCCGCGCAGATGTGGTGGATGCGATGCATGGTGATGGCACGGGTCCGAGCATAAATGGAGAGTGCAGGGCATGTATGTCCGAGATGACCTACGGGATGATGGAGAGGAGCGAGGGGAGGAGTTGATGGTGAGGAGACAGAAGAGGAGGAAGAGGAGGATGGAGAGAGGTGGTGGTGGTGTGTTCAAAACGGCCACCAGAGCTGCAGTGGTGCATGCAGAGTGGAGCGATTTGAGCGATGGGATGGCGTTGTTGATAGGTAAGTGATGCTGACGTGCGAGCTACCAGATGTGGCAAGCGATGTTGACGTGGCACTTGACTCTGGGGTTGCAGACCCAGGAGGACGGCTGTGCTTAACGGCATGCATGACATGCGTGATGACGATGTGGGGATGGTGGGGAGGATGGGAGGATGGGGCGCTGCATGAGGAGGATCCAGAGGACGAGTTGGAGGAGGAAGAAGAAGAGGAGGAGGATGAGAGGGTGGTAGTGTGGTGTTTAAGACGGCAACCAAGGGAGCAATGGTTCGAAGAGGAAGAAGAGGAGGATGAGCATGAGGACGTGAGAGTTGATAGTGCTGCCGACCATGTCATGTCTCTATGTCCGAGCATGGGTCCCTGACCGATGGCCATCTTGATACGGATATCGAGGATGCTGATAACGAGTTTGAGGATGGTGGAGAGGGTGGTGGTGGTGTTCAACCGACCCAGGACCGCTGAAAGGATGCTGGATATGGAAGCGGAGAGAGAGGATATGGAGGAAGGAAGAGGAGGAGAGGAGGAGGAGGAGGAGGAGGAGGAGGATGCGGTGCTGCTAGGCAGTGTGGCTGGGGACGCGTTCAAACAGGCAGCCAACAGCCAGCCATGTGGGAAGTCACATGGGCAGCCCAACAGGGAGTCTCGTGGGTGAGGAGGAAGGAGCGAGGCAGGGAGATGGAGGAGGAGATTCATGCCGGTAGCGAGGATGACAGTATGGGGGATGGTGAGAGGTGGTGGTGTGTTTAACCGACCCAAAACAGCTGAGAAGAGGGAGGATATGGAGGAGGAGGAGGAGGAGAGGGAGGAGGATGGGGAGAGGGAGGCTGATGATGAGGTGATGCTAGGCAGCGTGGCTGGGGATGCGTTCCTCCAAACAGGCAGCCATCCAGGGAGTCATGTGGATGAGGAGCTTGGTGCTGGTAGCGAGGAGGGCAGTATGGAGGATGGCGAGAGGTTGGTGTGGTGTTTAAGAGGGCGACACTTGCTGAGAGAGATGAGATCGAGGAGGAAGAGGTGGAGGAGGAGGAGGGTCGGAGTGAGAAGGGTTTGAAGCACCATTCGGATGGCTTGGATGTTGGAGAGGAAGAGCAGAGGGAGCATGAGGGAGGGTGGGGAGGAGGATGGGGAGGAGGAGGAGGAGGAGCACGAGGAGAGGATGAGGTGGAGGAAGGTTATGAGGAGGAGGAGGATGGGGAGAAGAGGAAGGAGATTGAGCGGTGGATTGAGGTGGCAGAGAGGGAGCTGGCGCAGCAGAGCCCGGGGGCTGGCAGCAGGCGCAGTGGCAGCGGGGTGAGCAGCATTGACCTGAGCTTTGAGGTTGATATCAGCAGGAGTAGGAGTAGGAGCAGGAGCACAGTGGGAGTGGGAGTGGAGTGGAAGTGGAAGTGGGAGGGAGTGGGAGTGAGTGAGAGTGAGAGAGCAGGAGCAGAAGCCGCAGTGCGAGTGAGACAGGGGGAGTGGGAGTGAGAGAGGGGCGAGGGGGGTAGAAGGAGTGGGAGGATGAGCAGTGAGGAGGTGAGTGAGGAGGGATCAGAGAGAGTGGGGTGAAGAACAGTGTTAGCAGCAGAAGCAGAAGCAAAGGCAGCAGAAGCATGCCTCGCAGTGGGAGGAGCAGAAGCAGGAGCAGAAGCAACCACAGCAGCAGAGCAAGAAGCAAGCATTCACAGCAGCAGGAGCGGGAGCAGGAGGAGGAGCAGGAGCAGGGGCAGGGGCAGCAGTAGAATCACGAGCAGCAGAAGTGGGAGTGGGAAAAGGGAGAGTGTGGCAGATAGTGCAACGAGGGGGTGAGTGTGGGAGGGAGTGAGAGGGGAGGTAAAACTGGAGTGCGAGCACGAGAAGAAGCGATAAGACACAGAGCAGTAGTGTGAGAGCGAGAGTGACCACTTGCACGCGAGAGAGGGAGGAGGAGTGTGGACGGGAGTGTGAAATCAAGTGAGAAAGCAAGTGAGAGCGAGAGAGGAAGTGCCAGCAAGAGTGTGAGTGGTAGTTGGAGCGATGGGACGAGCAAGCACAGTGCTACAGGCAGTGCTACAGGCAGTGCTACAGATAGTGCTAAGGGATCCGAGACTCAGAGTGGCAGTGAGCGGAGTAGTAGCATCAGGGGAGCAGCCTGGAAGCGATGTGAGAGCGAGGGTGGTAGCAGAAGCAGAGGAGAGAGGCGAGTGGAAGCCAGCACTCTAAAGCCTCAGATAGCGATGTTTCCAGAGTGGTGACAGGAGAAGTGAGGCCAGTAGCGAGCGAGGGGTGTGGCGCAGAGTGTGAGTGAGCATGGTAGTGGGCATGGGAGTGTGCATGGAAGCAAACATGGGAGTGGCGTGTTGAGTGGATCACATAGTGTAAATGAGAGCGGCGTGCTCAGTGGGCTGCATGTGAGGAGGTTCGGAGTGAGAGACAGAGTGTGACTGCCAGTGAAGGTGAGGGGGTGGAAAGGGAACTGGGAAGGGCAGTGTGAGTGGAAGCGAAGGGGGAGGCAGTGCGGAGAACAGTGACTGGAGAATGTACGGGGGAATAAGTCTGAGAGAGCAAGTGAGGGAGTGAGTGAGGGAGGGAGTGCGAGGGGGCGTGAGAGCCTGAGAAGCAGCAGAAGCCATAGCACTTACAGCAGCACGCACAGCATGGCAAAGAGTGAGCACAGCAGCCTACACAGTCAGCACAGCAGCCACACAGTCAGCACAGCAGCCGACATGTCAGCACAGCAGTACACACAGTCAGCACAGCAGCCGACAGTCAGCACAGTAGTACACACAGTCAGCACAGCAGCCACAGTCAGCACAGCAGCACACACAGTCAGCACAGCAGCCCACACAGTCAGCACAGCAGCCCACACAGTCAGCACAGCAGCAGCACGCATAGCAGCAGGAGTGCGGCCAGCCGTTCTGCCAGCAGTGACAGCAGGAGTGGTGCGAGCAGCGGGCATGCGGCAAGTGATGCTGACGGTGCTGCTAGTGTTGCTAATGCATGGAGCAGAAGAAGCGATGCGAGTGCTGGTAGTGTATTCAGTCCAGAAAGTGGTGATGGCGCTGCTGGAGTCACCCGAGCTGACAGCACAGGCAGTGAGCGGTCCAGAGCTAGTGGCAGCATGAGCAAAACGAGCAGCGTGAGCAGAGGGAGTAGCAAGAGCAGGGGGAGCAGCATGAGCAGCCACAGGTCGAGTGCTAGTGGCAGCATGGGGAAGAGGAGCAGTGTTAGCAGGGAGGGCAGCTTCAGCAGTCGTGGGTCGGATGGGGGCAGCCATGAGGGTGGTTCAAGGAGTGGTGAGAGTGAAGGGGAGGATGCGTGGGGAGCAGTGGAGGAGAGTGGAGTATTGGAGAGTGGAGTATTGGAGAGTGGAGTATTGGAGAGCGGAGTGATGGAGGGAAGTGGAGCAGTGGGGAGTGGCGACGGCGTGGAGAGGTTAAGTGATGAGGAAGAGGAGAGGGAGGGACAAGGGGTTGAGGTTGAGGATCAAGAGGGCGAGAGAGGTGGTGCAGATGATGTGTGGAGCAGTGACGGTGACGCATGGCTCGAGGCAGAGCAGAGGCAGAGGCAGAGGCAGAGCAGAGGCGGAGGCACAGGAGGTATCGGAGGGTGCAGGCGTGACTGTGTGATGGCCTAGCAATGAAGACAGGAGCAGGGGCAGTGGAAGGAAGGGCGTAGGGGAAGGGGAGGAGCAGACACAGAGAGCGTGGATGGGGCAAGGGGCATCCTGGAGAGTGACGGTGAGGAGGAGGCGAGCTGGGTCAGCAGTAACTTGTCTGCACTGCAGCAGGTGAAGCTGGCGCCTGGACACGTGGCAGATGGTGATTGGACGGAGGAGTGGGAGGGGGAGCAGCAGCAGGTGCATGCACAGGGCGAAGAGGGTCGGGCAATTGAGGATAGGGAGTTGGGAGGGAAGGAGGGGCCTGTGGAAGGAGATATGGAGGTTAATCGCCAGGTGAATGATCAGGTGGCTCAGGAGGGGGTGCAGCAGGTGGACCATCAGGTGAATTATCAGGTAGTTGAGCCAGCTGGTGAGCAGCAGCAGCAGCAGCAACAGGGTGAAAGGGAGGCAGCAGACGGGGCAGCAGAGAGCATAGCAGGAGTGGGCAAGGGTGGGGTCATGCGGCAGATCGACGAGGATGCGTACGAGTATGATATGGGGGGTGATGTGTATGAGGGTGAGCTGGACTGGAGCAGAGATGTGGGCGATGGGGGGGTGGGCATGCAGGGGTGGTCGGGTGAGTGGACGAGAGAGAGTGAGGTGTGGGGTGGTGCGAGTGGTGTGACAGGTGCTGGTGTGGAGGCAGGGGATGGTGTTGAGGCCGAGTTGAGTGTGGAGGAGGGAGAAGGCATGGTCAGCAGCGCATCGGACGGGGCAGGTGGGGTGGTGGAGCTGATGGGAGAGTTGGAGGGGACAGAGGGCAGTCCCTTGGATGCTGATGCTGGGATGGCAAGAAGTGCGCTGGAGTTTGAGGAGTCAGTTAGTGCTGTCGCTATAGCTGCATCCAGTGGTGCTGGTGGTGGTGCTGGCAGTGGTGCTGGCAGTGGTGCTGGCAGTGGTGTTGGCAGTGATGCTGGCAGTGATGCTTCGAGCAGCAAAAGTGATGAGGAGGGGGCGAAAAAGAAACGGCTGTCAGGGATGTTGAGGAGGAGGAGGCTGAGGATGAGCCAGCAGAGGAAAGACAGGAGGAGGAGACTGAGAAGGGGGCAGAGCAGGAGGTGGAGGAAGAGGAGGAGGAGGAGGAGGTGGAGGAAGAGGAGGAGGAGGAGGAGGAGGAAGAGGAGGAAGAAAAGGATGAAGCACCAGAGGGGGCAGAGGGGGCAGAAGGGGCAGAGGAGGACGAGGCGGAGTGGAGCGACTTGTCGAGTGAAGCGGAGTGGAGCAGCATGGAGCTGGCGGCCACCCAGTCCCCTTTTGCCCCCTCTCCTCTCCAGTCCATCAGCCCCTACGCGTCTCTCTCCCCACTGCCATCCAACGCCCCGAGCTCAGTTGTGCCTCTAGACTGCTCTGCTGTCAGCCTCGCTCTTGAACGGCAACAGGAGCAGCAGGAGGAGAAGGAGTCAGGGGCAGAATCTGGGGAGGAAGTGGAGGAGGACGAGGAGGAGGAGCAGGAGGAGGAGGAGGAGAAGGAGGAGCAGGAGGAGGAGGAGGAGGAGGAGGAGCAGGAGGAGGAGGAGGAGAAGGAGGAGCCGGAGAGGGATGAGGGGCTGGAAGGGCAGGGCGGCACATTCTCTTTTGCCGCTGGCAGCCCATCTCTAGCGCTGCCCCTCGCCAGCCCTGCTGCGTTGCCTCACGATCGAATCTCCGGGGAGTTCGGAGCTCTGCAGTGCCGCTCACCTCTCCAGAGTGAGGCGGACGAGGCTCAAGTCTCTCTTCCCACCACTCCTGCGCCTCAATGCGCCTCTCCCCATTCCTCTCCTGGGTCTCAGTGCGCCTCACCCCATTCCTCTCCTGGGTCTCAGTGCGCCTCACCCCTTTCCTCTCCTGGGTCTCAGTGCGCCTCACCCCATTCCTCTCCTGGGTCTCAGACTCAGTGCGCCTCTCCCCACGCATCTCCTGCCTCTGCTTTACCCCTTCTTCCTGCAACCCACCCTGCTTCGTCACCTGCCAGCCCTGCTGACGTGGCAGTCTCTGCTGATGTCATAACGGCTGGGCATGACGCCACTGGCCCACCTGAAAGCCCTGTTCTGGAGTCACGCTCGATTCCAGCTGCTGGTGTTGCCAAATCACCTGACACGTCACCTGGGGCTGCACCTGACATGGCACCTGGAAAAAGCTCTGCCTCTGTTGAGGTGCTCCCTTCAGGTGCTGTCTCTGTTGTTCTGCCCTCAGGTGCTGTTTCCGTCGTGCTACCTTCAGGTGCCGTGTCTGTCATGCTGCCTTCAGGTTCTGTCACTGTTGCGCTGCCCTCAGGTGCTGTCTCTGTTGGTTCAGGTGCCAGCCCTGATTCATATGCTGTGAATTCACCTGAGGCAGCTGGAACAAGAATGGATCAGAGTGAGTGGGAAGACTTGAGAGTGGCAGAGGTTGAGGAAAAGGGGGAGAGTGAGAGTGGGAGTGAGAGTGTTGGTGAGAGGGAGAGGGATGGGGAAAGAGGGGAGGCGTATGAGGGAGAGAGTGAGAAGTGGGAGGAATCAGAAGAGTGGAGCGATGCTGGTCTGGATGCGGTAACCAGTGATGCTGGTGATGCGGTAACCAGTGAAGCTGGCGATGCGGTAATCAGTGATGCTGGTGATGCGGTAACCAGTGATGCTGGGGATGCGGTAACCAGTGAAACGGGCAATGCGTTAACCAGTGATGCTGATGTGGCTGTGGTCATCAGCAGTGTTGGTATGGAGGAGATCGGGAGTGGAGGGAGCGTTGAGGAGGCAGGAAGAGAGGTAGGGGAGAGTGAAACGGCAGGTGATGAGGGCGGGGAGAGTGATGTTAGTGACAAGGAATGGTCTGACATGGATGGAAGTGAGAGCGAAGGGAGTGAGAACGAGGGGAGTGAGAACGAAGGGAGTGAGAACGAAGGGAGTGAGAACGAAGGGAGTGAGAACGAAGGGAGTGAGAACGAAGGGAGTGAGAACGAAGGGAGTGAGAACGAAGGGAGTGAGAACGAAGGGAGCAAGGCAGAAGCTTCTGAAACTAGGGTGAGAGAAGACACTGATGGGGAAACTAGGGATGCGAGTGAGGGGGAGGAGAGTGGGAGAGAGTCACCTCAAGAGGGAAATGAAGTGGTCACAGAAGAGGCCACGGTGGCCGCGAGTGAGGAAGCAAGGGAGGCAGCAAGCAAGGAAGCAAGCGAGGCAGCAAGGGAGGAAGCAAGCGAGGCAGCAAGCGAGGCAGCAAGCGAGGCAGCAAGCGAGGCAGCAAGGGAGGAAGCAAGCGAGGCAGCAAGCGAGGCAGCAAGCGAGGCAGCAAGCGAGGCAGCAAGCGAGGCAGCAAGCGAGGCAGCAAATGAGGCAGCAAGCGAGCAGCAAGCGAGGCAGCAAGCGAGGCAGCAAGCGAGGGCAGCGAGGCAGCAAGCGAGGCAGCAAGCAAGGCAGCAAGCGAGGCAGCAAGCGAGGCAGCAAGCGAGGCAGCAAGCGAGGCAGCAATTGAGGTGATGGAATCTCAAGCAGACACTGATGCTTCCATCGCGGTCCCAGCCTTGCATGCTGCAGCAGGTGGAGCCGATGATGACTCCCATTCTGAAGAGGGCCAATGGGGTGGCCGAGGAGAGGAGGGAGCTGTTGAAGGGACAGAGGTGGGGAGTGAAGGAGTAGCGGAAGCTGCTGAAGGGAGAGGCGGGTGTGAGCAGAGCGGAGGATGGGGAGCCTTTGGAAGCACAGTCGGGCTTGGTGGGTCGCCAAGCAGCTTCTGAGTTGACAGTGGGCGATGGAGCGACTTTTGAGTCGACTCAAGAGTTGACAGTGGGCGATGGAGTGGTGACACTGGAAGATAGCGAGTTGTTGGTAGCACAGGCAGGTGGGGTGTTGGCAGCACAGAGAGATGCGACGCTAGAAGCAGCGAGGCGGGGAGTGCAGTAGCAGCGGAAGCTGTTGAAAGGGAAGAGGCGGGTGCGAGCAGGGGAGGATGTGGAGCCTTTTGTAGCACAGACTGGCTTTGTGGGTACGCAAGCAGCTTCTGAGTTAAGTGTGGGAGACATGGCAGCAGCAGAGGCACGTGGGTTGTTGGAAGCACAGGGAGATGAGACGCTAGCAGCAGAGGCAGGTGGCATGTTGGCAGCAGAAGGGGAGAGCGACGAGTGGAGTGATGTGGGGTCCGGTGTGGGTGAGTGGGAGGAGGATGGGCGGTCCGGAGGAGAGGAGAGTGTGAGTGCAGGGGAAGGGGAGGTTGAGAGTGAGGGAGCAGGGGAGGCTGATGACGGGAGTGAGGGGAGATGGAGGAAGTAGGAAGGAAGAAGGATGGTGATGTGGAGAGAGATGAGGCCGAGAAGCAGGAGGAGGATGTTGAGAGAGAGGAGGTCGACGAGGAGTGGGGGGGAGATGGATGCCAGGGAAGGAGTCCTTGGCAGCAAAGAGCAGGAGGTGGTGCGAGCAAGCAGCACACTAGTGGCAGAAAGTGTGGGAGGAGACGGCAATCTGCGTGCTGATGAGAGGCGTGGGGATGAGGTGACTTTTGAGTCAACTCAGCAGTCTCCTCGGCGTGTGGGTGAGGAGGACAAGGGGCAGGGTCGTGAGGAGCTGGAGGTTCTGCAGACGTCAGTTGAGGAGGGGGGTGTGGAAGAGAGGAGGGATGAGGAGGGGGTGTGGAAGAGGAGGAGGGATGAGGAGGGGGGTGTGGAAGAGAGGAGGGATGAGGAGGGGGGTGTGGAAGAGAGGAGGGATGAGGAGGGGGGTGTGGAAGAGAGGAGGGATGAGGAGGGGGGTGTGGAGGAGGAGAAAGAGGAGGAGAGAGTGGAGGAGGAAGTTGCGGTGGCGATTTTGCATGCAGATGCAGAAGGGAGTGGAGTGGAGTATGAGAGAAGGAGCGAGAGCGAGAATGATAGGGAGCAGGCGAAGGAGAGTGAGGGTGAGATGGAGAGTGAGGGTGAGATGGAGAGTGAGGGTGAGAGGGAGAGGGAGGGTGAGATGGAGAGTGAGGGTGAGATGGAGAGTGAGGGTGAGATGGAGAGTGAGGGTGAGAGGGAGAGGGAGGGTGAGATGGAGCGGGAGAGTGAGAGAGAGAGCAAAAGCGACACTGAGAGTGGGGGAAAGAAAGAAGATGACAGTGAGAGGGGAAGTGTGAGTGTGAGTGTGAGTGGGAGTGAGAGTGAGAGCAAAAGGGACAGTGAGAGTGAGGTAGAGAGCGAAGGTGACAGTGAGAGGGGGAGTGAGAGTGCGAGTGAGAGGGAGAGCAACCAGGATGGTGAGAGTGAAGGGGGGAGTGAGAGTGAAAGTGAGAGGAGGAGTGAGAGCGGAAGAAGTAATGAGAGCAGAAGAAGTAGTGAGAGCAGAAGAAGTAGTGAGAGCAGAAGAAGTAGTGAGAGCAGAAGAAGTAGTGAGAGCAGAAGAAGTAGTGAGAGCATGAGTGAGAAAGAGAGTGAGGTAGAGAGCAGGAGGGAGAGTAACATGGGCAGTGAGAGTGAGGGGGAGAGTGCAAGTGAAAGCGAGAGGGCGAGTGGAAGGGACAGTGAGAGTGAGGGATGGAGTGAGAGTGGGGGAGGAAGCGCAGACGAGCAGTTGAGGAATGAGAGAGTGACTCATCCAGAAGAGAGTGATGCAGAAGAGGCTCTAGCCGGGTTGCACAGCGAGGGTTTGAGGGTTGGGGAGGCAACCCAGGAGGCACAAAGCGAGGCAGATGCTGCCGGTATCGCAGAAAGCGAGGCAGATGCTGCCAGTATCGCAGGGGCTGACAGGGAGGTAGCGGCTGGGAGACAGGTGGCGGTTGATGCAGAGGCGGCGATGGGTGGAGATGCAGTGGCAGCGATTGGTGGAAAAGCAGTGGCAGGGGGGGTCTATCAAGCAGAGGTGGGGCTTGGGCAGGAAGGAGGAGGAGGGGTTGAGTGGCTGCAGGGGCACACTGGAGTAGAGGAGGGGTTAGTGAGGGAGGTGAAGGTGGAGGGCGAAACTGGGGGAGGTGGAGAGGAGGAAGATGGAGCAGGGGTGGGTGGCGTGGAAGAGGCTGGAGATTCAGTGGTGTCGACACAGGAAGAGAGTGGGGAGTATGACGCCGCCGCTGCCGCTGCTGCTGATGATGATGAGGCGACTGCAGGCGTTGAGGTGTCTCAGCAGGAGGAGGCTTCTGCTGGAGTTGAAAGCAGTCACCGCAGACAAAGCAGAAGCGGTTACCAGTGCAAGCAGTGACCTGTGCATTGCAGCGCCACTTGAGCCTGTGGCGTCAGGAGTCCCACCTGTCTCGAGTCCTGTCTCGCTGGCAAGCGCCCCTGCTGTCTCAGCCACCCCTGCTATCTCAACAGTCCCTGCTGCTGTCATTGCTCCCTCTGCTCCCTCTGTTGCTTCTCGCCCTGCCAATTCCTGGATCCGCCCAGCGCACCCTTCTTCGCACTCCGGCTCTGATTCCGACTCTGACTGGTCCGACTCCGAACCTGCGCCCAAGCCTGTGCCGATCCGATCCTGGAGAGCAGGTGTGGCGAGCGCAGCAGCAGTGCCAGCAGCAGCACCCGCCCTGTGCCTGCCGCCTCTCCTCGCCCCGCAGTAGCTGTGGGACGGCTGCGAAGTGACTTCCTCAACCGCTTCCAACAGCAGCAGCAGCAGCAGCAGCAGCAGCAGCAGCAGCAGCAGCAGCAGGAAGTGGAGCAACCCTCTGTGGCTCCTCTTACATCTCCCCAACAGCAACAGCAACAGCAGCCCTCTGAGCCTCCTGCTATGCTTTTTGAGAATTCTCAAGAGCAGCAGCAGGTTTCTGCAACTTCCCCTCGCTTCTCACAAGAAACACTACAAATAGCCACTGCTGACTCAGCTGTTGATGTGGAATTTGCTGGTGACGTGGAACAAGCTGCTGATGTGGAGCATGCAGCTGAGGGTAAAGCAGAATTAGCTGCTGATGGGCATGATGATGTGTTTGCCGATGGGGACGGGCCTGCACTTGTGGAATCTGCTGCTGACGTGGCGTCTCCTGCTGATGTGGATGCGAGGCCATCTTCTCCAGAAGGGTCAACCATCGGCATGCAAGATGCTGTTGATGTGGCATCTGATGTGGCATCTGATGTGGCATCTGATGTGGCTTCTGATGTGGCTTCTGATGCCGCAATCGCTGTGGCGTCTGGTGTGGCTGCTGATGTGGCATCTGATGTGGCTGCTGATGAAGCTCTGTGTGGGCCTGGAGGGGCTAGTTTGCTGCTGGCGAGTGGGGTGGTCGAACCCTTACTGGCGACGAAAAGGCGGGCAGAAGAGGTGGAATCAGAAGGAACAGAAAGAGAAAGAAGAAGTGAGGCGGAAGGAGAGAATGCGGTGGGAGCAGAAGAATCAGAAAGACGTGAATTCGAAAGAGAAAGCAAGGTGGAAGGAGAGAGGGAGGCGGAAGGGGAGAGTGGTATGGAAGCAGAAGTGGTGGAGGCAGGAGAGGTGGAAGCAGGGAGTGACGTGGAAGCAGGGAGTGACGTGGAAGCAGGGAGTGACGTGGAAGCAGAGAGTGACGTGAAAGCAGGGAGTGACGTGGAAGCAGAGAGTGACGTGGAAGCAGTGAGTGACGCGGAAGCAGAGAGTGACGTGGAAGCAGAGAGTGACGTGGAGGCAGAGAGTGACGTGGGAGCAGGGAGTGACGTGGAAGCAGAGAGTGACGTGGGAGCAGGGAGTGACGTGGAAGCAGCGAGTGACGTGGAAGCAGAGAGTGACTTGGGAGCAGGGAGTGGCGTTGAAGACAAGCAGCCAGTCTCAGTCCCAGCAGGTGAAGCCGCAGCGGCACCAGCCCCATCAGCACCTAACTCCGAATCTGACTCTGCAGCCGAAGCCGAGGGGGTGGAGCAAGAGGGGAAGGCAAGCGGCGTGCCTTGGATGCGACAGGTGAATCCGCAGCGGCGACACCAGCCCCATCAGCGCCTAACTCCGAATCTGACTCTGCAGGTGAAGCCGAGGAGGTGGAGGAAGGGGGGGGGGGTGATGGCACAGAAAGGGTGCTGCAGGTGGGGGAAGCTGTTGCTGCTGATGGTGCCGATGCTGAGTCAGATGACGAAATGGCCAACGCTGACGTGGGTGCAGCTGTTGGTGCTGATGTGGCTGTTGGTGCTGATGTGGCTGCCGTTGATGCCGCCACTGGTGTGGGTGCAGCTGTTGATGCACTTGCTAATGCTGATGCGATTGCGTTCGTTGACGCGGCTGCAGAGGTTGCGTCAAAAGCTTCATCTGATTCACCTACAATACTACCTGATTCACCTGCTGTGCCTCATTCACACGATGTGCCTCATTCACCTGCTGTGCCTCATTCACCTACTGTGGCTGAAGTTGTTGCTCTGCTTGATTCACCTCCGGTGCCCCATGCGCCTGCTGGGGCGGAACCACCTGCTTCTCCCCCTGCGTCTGACACGCAGTCAGTGGCTCCAATCGAGAGGGAGGAGGAGGAGAGGGAGAGGGAGGAGGAAGAAAAGGAGAGCGATGAGGAAAGGGAGGAGGAGAGGGAGGAAGAGAGGAAGAAGGAGCGGGAGGAGCTGGAGCAGAACGAAGATAGGATTTCGCCTGCTTCCCCTGCTGTTGCTGAAGCACCTTCTCTCAGCCCCGACTTCGCCCCTGCCTCTGACTCGCAGTCAGTGGCTTCGAGTGAAAGGGAGGAGGAGGAAGAGGAGAGGGAGGAGGAGGAAGAAGGGAGTGAGGAGGAGGAAGAGGAGAGGGAGGAGGAGAGGGAGGAGAAAGAGGAGCGGGATGAGGAGAGGGGGGAGGAGAAGGGAGATGAGATATCGCCTGATTCCCCTGCTGTTGCTGAAGCACCTCCTCTCAGGCCCGCCTCCGCCCCTGCCTCTGACGCACAATCCGTGGCTCCAAGTGAAAGGGAGAGGGAGGAGGAGAGGGAGGAGGAGAGGGAGGGGCTGGAGCGGAAGGGAGATGAGATGTCACCAGCTTCCACTGCTGTTGCTGAAGCTCCTTCTCTCAGCCCCGCCTCCGCCCCTGTCTCTGACTCGCAGTCAGTGGCTTTGAGTGAAAGGGAGGAGGAGGAAGAGGAGAGGCAGGGAGAAGAAGAGGAGAGGGAGGAGGAAGAAGAGGAGAGGGAAGAAGAAAGAGAGAGGGTGGAGCAGAAGGAAGACGCGATCTCGCCTGCTGTTGCTGAAGCGTCTGCTCTCAGCCCCGCCCCTGCGTCTGACACACAGCCAGTGGCTCCATGTGAGAGGGAGGAGGAGGAAGAGGAGAGGGAGGATGAGGAGAGGGAGGAGGAGAGGGAGAGGGAGGAGGAGAGGGAGAGGGAGGAGGAGAGGGAGAGGGAGGAGGAGAGGGAGAGGGAGGAGGAGAGGGAGAGGGAGGAGGAGAGGGAGAGGCTGGGGCAGAAGGGCGATGAGATATCGCCTGAGTCCACTGCTGTTGCTGAATCTGCTTCTCCCAGACCTGCCTCCCCCCCTGCCCCTGACAAACAGTCTGTGGCTCGGAGTGAGAGGGAGGAGGAAGAAGAGGAGAGGGAGGAGGAGATGGAGGAGGAGATGGAGGAGGAGAGGGAGGAGGAGAAGGAGAGGCTGGAACAGAAGGAAGATGCAATCTCGCCTGACTCCCCTGCTGTTGCAAAAGAGCCTCATCTCAGCCCCGCCTCCTCCCTTGTGTCTGACGCGCAGTCAGTGGGTCGAAGTGAGAGTGAGGAGGAGGAAGAGGGGAGGGAGGAGAAGGAAGAGGAGAGGGAAGAGGAGAGGGAGCATGAGAGGGTGGAGGAGAGGGAGAGGCTGGAGCAGAAGGAAGATGCAATCTCGCCTGACTCCCCTGCTGCTGCTGAAGCGCCTTCTCTCAGCCCCGCCTTCGCCCCTGCATCTGATGTACTGCTGGTGGCTCCAGGTGCGAGGGAGGAGGAAGAGGGGAGGGAGGAGGAAGGGGAGAGGGAGGAGGAGAAGGAGGAGAGGGGGGAGGAAAGGGAGAGGGAGGAGGAGAAGGAGGAGGAGGAGCCGAAGGAGGAGAGTGGGGGATTGACGGAGAAAACCGTGGGAGAGGAAAGAGGTTTGGAGGGAGAGGATGTGGAGGCAGAGAGGGTGAAGGACGAGAGTGTGGAGGGAGAGAGTGTGGAGAGAGAGAGTGTGGAGAAAGCGAATGTGGAGCTTGAGAATACTGGGGCTGGAGCAGTGGCAGTGGATGCTAGCAGCGCTGGTGGCGAGTGGATAGTCAAGGCTGTCTCAGTGGCAGTGCAGGCAACAGAGGGAGGAGAGCTTGGTGGCGAGCAGATATTTGATGCCGCAGAGGTGGAAGGAGGAGAGGCAGTGGACGGAGAAGCAAAAGTGGAAGAAAGAGCGGCGGAGGAAAAAGCAGCAGTGGAGGAGAAAGCAGCAGTGGCGGCAGAAGAAGCAGCAATGGGGGAGGGGCAAGCAGCAATGCGGGAGGGGCAAGCAGCAGCAGCAGTTGATACAACAGCCCCCTTGGACACCATTCCCTCTCGCCCTGCCAATTCCTGGATCCGCCCAGCGCAGCCTTCTTCCCACTCCGGCTCTGATTCCGACTCTGACTGGTCCGACTCCGAACCTGCACCCAAGCCTGTGCCCATCCGAGCCTGGAGAGCAGGTACGGTATTGGCAGTAGCTGCTGCTACTCCTGCCACCTCTCCTCCCCCCCCAGCAGCTGTGGGGCGGCTGCAAAGTGACTTCCTCAACCGCTTCCAGCAGCAGCAGCAGCAGCAGCAGCAGCAGCAGCAGCAGCAGCAGCAACATGCTGTGCAAGCCAGTCCTGACGCCTCATTTGTGCAAGCAGCTGGGGGCGCTGGGGGGGCAGTGGGGGATGGCAAGGCAGAGGGGGCGATGGAAGCGGATCTGACAATAATGGAGGTGAAGGGAGAGGGTGTGACAATAATGAAGGTGAAGGAAGGGGGCTTACCTATGGTAGGGCATGAGGAGAAGTCGCTGACAACTACAGAGGCTGAGGAAGAGAGAGAGGAGGAGGCTAAGGAGGAGATGGAGGAAGGGTATAAGGAAGAGAGGGGAGAAGGGGATGAGGAAGAGAGAGAGGAGGAGGCTAAGGAGGAGATGGAGGAAGGGTATAAGGAAGAGAGGGGAGAAGGGGATGAGGAAGAGAGAGAGGAAGAGGCTAAGGAGGAGATGGAGGAAGGGTATAAGGAAGAGAGGGGAGAAGGGGATGAGGAAGAGAGAGAGGAAGAGGCTAAGGAGGAGATGGAGGAAGGGTATAAGGAAGAGAGGGGAGAAGGGGATGAGGAAGAGAGGGAGGAAGACGTAAAGGAGGAAAGAGGAGAAGAGGCTAAGGTCGAGAGAGAGGAAAGGGCTCGGGAGGAGAGGGAGGTAGAGGCTAAGGTGGAGCGGGAGGAAGAGGCTAAGGCGGAGAGAGAGGAAGAGGCTAAGGCGGAGAGAGAGGACGAGGCTAAGGCGGAGAGAGAGGAAGAGGCTAAGGCGGAGAGAGAGGAAGAGGCTAAGGCGGAGAGAGAGGAAGAGGCTAAGGCGGAGAGAGAGGAAGAGGCTAAGGCGGAGAGAGAGGAAGAGGCTAAGGTGGAGAGAGAGGAAGAGGCTAAGGCGGAGAGGGAGGAAGAGGCTAAGGAGGAGAGAGCGGAAGAAGAGGCTCAGGGCGATGCTGTCGTGGCTGCCTCTTCCCCTCCCCCACTCTCCGCCCCTCACCCTCCCACCCTCCTCCCGTCAGCACAGCTACCCACACCTGCTGCCACCATCGAGCCTTCCTCTTCTTCTCCCCTCACCGCGCCTGCTGTCACTATCAAGCCACGCGCCCCAGACTCTTGGATGAGGCAAAAGAACCGCTCTCCCTCCGACTCAGGCTCGGACTCTGACTGGTCTGACTCCGAACCTGCACCCAAGCCTGTGCCCATCCGAGCCTGGAGAGCAGGCACGGGGAGTGCTGTAGCGGCAGTAGCAGCAGTGCCTGCCGCTGCCTCCCCTCCCCCACCAGCAGCTGTGGGGCGGCTGCAAAGTGACTTCCTCAACCGCTTCCAACAGCAGCAGCAGCAGGCCCCTGCGACTTCTCCTGGACAACTGTCGACTGCTACTGGTGCTGCTGATTCTGATAGTTCTTCTGTTGCCACCACTACTTCGAAGGGCGGTGTTTCTGGTGGTTCCGGTGATGTGGTGGGAGCAGCGACGCCAGCAGCAGAGACAGGCGCAGCAGGAGAGGTTGGGGAAAAGAGTGGAACGGAAGGTGAAGCAGCAAGATCAGATAACAGCCAAGCAGAGGGCAGTGAGAGTGTTGGTGGAAGGGCGAGTCTCGCAGGGCTGCAAGCAGAGACGACTCCAGAGGCACACAGAGAGAAAGAGGCAGAGGCAGGGGAGGATGGAGAGGCGGCAGGCGGTGAGGCAGTGGGACAGGCGGCAGCAGTAGAGGTAGTGGAAGAGGGGGTGGCGGATGCACCCAGCCCTGCAGCAGATGCACCTACTCCTGCAGCCGAGGAGCCATCACCTACCACACCCATTGCAGCACCAGAGGCCGCCTTTGCTGCTCCTTCCATCACCTCCCCTCAACCCCTCTCCTCCCCTCAACCTTCCACTCCTCTCCTCGCCACGCCTGCCATCACCATTAAGCCACGCGCTGCAGACTCGTGGATGAGGCGGCCCAACCAGGCCAAGTCCGACTCAGGGTCGGATTCCGACTGGTCTGACTCCGAACCTGCACCCAAGCCTGTGCCGATCCGATCCTGGAGAGCAGGTGTGGCGAGTTCAGCAGCAGTGCCAGCAGCAGCAGCCCCAGAGCCTTCCGCCTCGCCTACCCAAACAGCAGCCGTGGGGCGGCTGCGAAGTGACTTCCTCAACCGCTTCCAACAGCAGCAGCAGCAGCAGCAGCAGCAGCAGCAGCAGCAGCAGCAGCAGCAGCAGCAGCAGCAGCAGGCCTCCCTGCCTCCTCTTAAATCTCCACAACAGCAGCAGCAGCAGCAGCAGCAGCAGCAGTTTTCTGTGTCTCCTCGTGTGCAACCTCACAGCCCCGAGGTTGCTGCTTCAGTTGGTGCTGCTGCTGCTGCGGATGATGTTGCTTCCACTGCCACCGCTGGCGGTGCTGCCCCTGCTGCTGCAGCTGAGAGCGCCGTTTCTGTCGGTTCTACCACAGTGGCAACCGATAGCGCCTTTACAGCTCCTGCTGCTGGTGCAGCAGCCGCTGTGGTTGTAGCCGCAGCTGCTGCTGTACCTGGTGTTATGCAGGGGAAGGAACTGGGAGGCTTGGGACGTGGAGAGGGCGTTGTAAGCACGGGAGAAGGGGGAGAGGGTGGAGAGGGTGGCCCAGAAGACGACGAAGCGGGTGGAGTGAGCATTGGTAAAAGGGGGCCAGTGACAGTGGGAGTGGAAGAGGCTGTGGCCGGGGGAGCAGAGACAGCTGCAGAGGAGGGCAGCACGTCAGCAGCCGAGTTGGCAGCAGAGGGAAGTGGGGAGGTGGAGAACGGTTCAGAGGCAGCAATGGTGGTGGTTGGGCCTGACGAAGAGAAGACAGGGGAGTTGGTGGGAGAGGGAAGGGCGCAGGCGGATGGGGGTGCGGAGGAGGAGGGTGTAGAGGAGGGGGGGAAGCAGTGGGAGGACCAGCAGGAGTGGGAGGAGGGGGGGGAGCAGACTTGGGAGGAGGAACAGGGCGAAGAAGAAGGGGAGGAAGGAAAAGAAGACAAAGAAGAGGAAGAAGCAGAAGAAGCGAAAGAGGAAGAGGGAAGTGCTACAGAGGGCAAAGAGGAGTCTGAGGCAGAGGAGGAGGATGCAGAGGGAGAGGAGGAAGAAGGGAGTGAGGGAGGAGAGGCGAGTGAAGCGGGGTCCTCCGAGGAAGTGACTGTGGAAGTGACAGAGGAGTATGAGGAAGTTACGGTTGAAGCAACAGAGGAGTATGAGGAAGTCACTGTAGAAGTTACAGAGGAATACGAAGAGGTAACCGCAGAGGTGACCGAGGAATATGAAGAAGTTACAGTAGAGGTTACAGAAGAGGTGACAGAGGAATATGAGGAAGTTACTGTGGAGGTTACAGAAGAGGTGACAGAGGAATATGAGGAAGTTACAGTGGAGGTTACAGAAGAGGTGACCGAGGAATATGAGGAGGTGACTGTGGAGGTTACAGAGGAGTACACTGAAGAGGAAGTTACTGTAGAGGTTACAGAGGAAGTTACTGACGAGGATGAAACTGAGGAGGCCGCAGAGGAGGCGACAGAAGCAACTGGTGGAAAAGAGGCAGAAAGCAACGAGGGACAAGAGGGGGAGCAAGAGGAAGAAGATGGGCAGCAGGAGGAGGAACACGAGGAGGAGTATGAAGAATACGAGGAGCAGGAAGAGGAAGAGGAAGTGGAGGAGCAGGAGGATGAGGAAGAGGAGGAAAGCGAAAAAGAGAGCACGAGCAGCAGCCCCAGCAGCACCGGAAGCAGCCCGAAGAAGAAGGCTGAAGAGAAGCAGGAGGAGGAGGATGACGAGGAAACAAAGCTAAGGAGGCAGGAGCAGGAGGAGCGCAACGCGGAGGAGCAGCGTAAGCTGCGGCTGCGCGTGGCCAGCATGAAGCGCTTCAACGTGGTGCTCGGGGAGCTGCGCCTGCGCCAAGGCATCCGCGGGGAGGGGGAGGAAGACGGCGGTGGGGAGGGAGCGGGGGATGACGGGAAGGGGGCAGGGGCCTCTGGTGGTGCTGGTGGTGGTGGCGGTGCTGCAGTGGTGCATGCGGGGGTGGCGGCAGCAGCAGTGGCGCCTGTTGCGCTGCCTGCCATGGCTGTTGCTGGTCGACCCAACCCACACAGTCCAGGAAAGGTATGATAGTAAGTTCGTTTTGAGTCGACTCAAAAGGTATGATAGTAAGTTCGTTTTGAGTCGACTCAAAAGGTATGATAGTAAGTTCGTTTTGAGTCGACTCAAAAGGTATGATAGTAAGTTCGTTTTGAGTCGACTCAAAAGGTATGATAGTAAGTTCGTTTTGAGTCGACTCAAAAGGTATGATAGTAAGTTCATTTTGAGTCGACTCAAAAGGTATGATAGTAAGTTCGTTTTGAGTCGACTCAAAAGGTATGATAGTAAGTTCGTTTTGAGTTGACTCAAAAGGTATGATAGTAAGTTCGTTTTGAGTCGACTCAAAAGGTATGATAGTAAGTCCGTTTTGAGTCGACTCAAAAGGTAGGACTCATCTAACCTTGTGCAGAGGCACGCCTTCCACTCATCTAAGCTTGTGCCTCTCCCAACCGCCACGCACCGGGACATGTGCCTCCCTCTCGTTCCTCCACCCACCCCTCTTGCAGCGGTCGCGCCTGCTGTCTATGGTGGCGGCACAGGGCCTGCATGTGCCCGCCGCCAGTGCGGTGACCAAAAAACTAATGCCTCTCCTTCTCCCTCTCTCTCCCTCCCTCTCCCTCTCCCTCTCCCTCCCTCTCCCTCTGACTCCCTTTCTCTCGTTCCTCTTTGGCCCCTGCAGCGATCCCGCCTGCTGTCGATGGTGGCGGCACAGGGCCTGCACGTCCCTGCCAGCGCGGTGACCAAGGAAATCATGGGGCTCACTGGGAGTGCGGCCAAGGGGGGCGCTGGGAGTGTGATGAAGGAAAGAAAACGTCCGGCTTTGCTGGATGACAGCAGTGAGGAGGAGGAAGACGAGGAAGAGGAGGAAGTAGAGGAGGAGGAAGAGGAGGATGCTAATGATGAAGAGGAGGAGGAGGGGGATGATGAGGGTGAAGGTGAGGGTGAGGGTGAGAGTGGAGAAGAGGAAGAGGAGGAAGCAGAAGAAGAGAGGGAGGAGGAAGAACATGAGGAGGTGGAGGAGGAAGAGGAAGAGGAGGAGGAGGAGGAGGAGGTGGCAGAAGAGGAAGAAGAGGAAGAGCAAGACGGAGTGGAGAACAATGAAAATGAGGAGAGAGAGGGGAATGAGGAGGAGAGTGAGGGGAATGAGGAGGAGGAGCAGGACCTAGAGCGCGAGGCAGGGTGCACAGATTCGGAGGCTGGGGAACACGAGGAAGAGTACTTGGGCGTTGACGCTTGGAGCACAGAGGACGTGGGGGAGAATCAAACCGAGCAGGAGGAGGAGCAGCATCCAGAGCACGAGGCAGGGTGCACAGACACAGAGGCTGGGGAGCATGAGGGAGAGTACTCGGGCGCTGACGCTTGGGAGATGGAGGACGGGGAGATTCAACCTGAGGAGGAGCAAGAGGGCTTGGAACCGGGCAGCAGCAATTCGCGGGACAATGTAGGTGCAGAGGAGGGGGGTGTGGAAATGGATGAGCTGGGGAGTACCGGGGAGGAGCAAGAGGGTTTGCGGGTGAGTGGTGACGATTCGAAGCACGGCCTAGGAGCGGAGGAGGAGGAGTATGTGGAAGTGGTTCAGCTAGGGAGTCCTGGCGGGGAGCACGGGGAGGAGGATGTGGAGATGGTTAGGCTTGGGAGTGCTGGAGAGGAGGCAGGGGGTGCTGACGAGGCGGATGAGGATGCAGGGGCAGAAGCACATGAGGACGAGAGAACAGCACACACAGACGTGCAGGATGGCAGCAGCAGCAGCAGCAGCAGTGAACCCAGTAATAGAGTTCCGTCCATGGCTGCTGCTGTGAGTGATGCTTCCGCCCTTGGTACTTCCTCTGCTCACACAGGCAGAGAAGAGGTCAACACTAGCTCAGGAACATGGGAGGAGAGTAGCAGTGGGTCTGGCGGCAGGGTCCGGTCCCTGGCTGCTGCTGTGAGTGCTGGTGGTCTGGGCAACACTGACTGTAGCGACAGCATTGGCAACAGCAGCGGCAGCAGCGATGCCAGCACGGGGAGTGGAGCAAGGGAGGGAGGCACCAGTGAGGGTGGCAGCAGGGTGCGGTCCCTGGCTGCTGCTGTGGCTGCCGGCGCACTCAGCAACGCCGACAGTGGCAACAGCAACGGCAGCACCAGCAGCGACAGCAATGCGAGCATGGGGAGTGGGGCAAGGGAGGAGACCACCAGTGAGGGTGGCAGCAGGGTGCGGTCCCTGGCTGCAGCTGTAGCTGCTGGTGCAATCAGCAGTAGCAGCAACAGCAGCAGTGGTGGTGGTGAGAGTGGAGGGAAGGAGGGAGGTGAGGAAGAGCTGAGCGTTTCCCAAGGGCGGGTGCGTTCGCTGGCTGCTGCTGTTGCTGCAGCTGCTGTCGCTTCTGCTGCTGCTCCTCCTGCTGCCCCTCCTCTGGCGACCAGCAGCAGTGCAGCTGGTTCTTCGGCCACTGCTGCTGCTGCTGCAGCCACTCCAGCAACTTCATCTTCCCTTTCCAGCTCCGAGCCTACCACACCCTCCAGCACAGTTGACAGCACGCCTGCCAAGGACCCCTCATTGGCTGACAGCACCGGTGTTACCGGCAGGGTATCTGCCAGAGACCCCTCACTGGCTGTGTCCGAGGGGCGTGTGAAGGCCCTTGCTGCTGCTGTTGTAACGTCTTCTTCTGCTGCTGAACCCACCAGCCCAGTCTTCAAGGAGGCGACTCTTGAAGTTGGTGAGGGTCGGGTGAAGGCTCTTGCTGCTGTGGTGGCATCTGGTGGTGTTGCTACCACTGCTGATACTGACGCTGACTCCAACGGGGCTGCTTCAAGGGACCCCTCCCTCCAAGCGGCTGAGGGGCGGGTGAAGGCTCTGGCTGCTGCTGTTCTCACGTCGTCTTCTGCTGATGACATCACCGGTGCACCCTCCAAGGAGACGACTGTGGATGTTGCTGAGGGGCGGGTGAAGGCTCTTGCTGCGTCCGTGGCTGCTGCTAGTGTGGACACCACTGCTGACACCGACAGTGCGGCTTCAAAGGATCCCTCTCTCCAAGCGGCAGAGGGGCATGTGAAGGCCCTTGCTGCCTCTGTTGCTGCTAGTGTTGACACCACTGCTGACACCGACAGTGCGGCTTCAAAGGACCCCTCTCCCCAAGCGGCAGAGGGGCGTGTGAGGGCTCTTGCTGCTGTGGTGGCATCTGCGGGAGCTGACTCCACCGGTGCACCCCCTAAAGAGACAGACGCTCTGGATATTGTCCAAGGGCGTGTGAAGGCCCTTGCTGCCTCTGTTGCTGCTGTGGGAGACACGACTGCTGAAACTAACCGTGCTGCTTCAAAGGACCCCCCTCTCCAGGCGGCTGAGGGGCGTGTGAGAGCTCTGGCTGCAACTGTTGCTGCTGCTGGTATTGACACCGCTCCTGACACCGAAAGCGCTGCCTCATGGGACCCCTCTCTGCAAACAGCTGAGGGGCGTGTGAAGGCTCTGGCTGCTGCAGTTCTCACGTCTTCTGCCACTGTTGGCACCACCAGTGCGCCTTCCGAAGATGCTCTGCTTGAAGTAGCAGAGGGGCGTGTGAAGGCTCTTGCAGCGGCTGTTCTCACGCCTTCTGCTGCTGACAATACCACCAGCACACTTTCCAAGGAAGCTGCATCTCTAGAAGTTGCCGAGGGCCGTGTCAAGGCACTTGCTGCCTCTGTTGCTGCTGCTTCTGCTGTGGACACCACCCCTGACACCGATAGTGCAGCTTCAAAGGACCCCTCGCTAGACGTTGCCGAGGGGCGTGTCAGGGCGCTGGCTGCTGCTGCTGCTGCTGTGGCCTCTGCTGCAGCTGATTCCAGCACAAGCACTAACAGCACTGCTTGGGACGACTCCTCTCTGGAAGCCATTGAGGGGCGTGTGAAGACCCTGGCTTCTGCGGCCTTGGCCTCTGCTGCAGCTGATTCCAGCACAAGCACTAACAGCACTGTGACGACCCTGGCTGCTGCTGTACCTTGTGCCATAGCCTCTGCTCCCCCTCATCCTCCTCCTTCCGCCTCCCACTCCTCTCTCCCCACAAACCACTCTGACTCTTCACTTCAGGACAAGGACACCTATGCCCACTCCACTGCTGCTAGATTCCACCACGTCCCTAACAGCCCGACCCAGGCTAACAGTGACAAGAAGAGCAGCCAGCAGCAGCAGCAGCATCTGCAGTATCCCACTTCCTCCTCCCACCTCATCCCCCGACCCTACTCCCCCTCGCCCCACCCTATCCCTCGCTCCCCTTCCGCCCACCTCCCCTGCTACACCCGCGCCCCCTCCTCCCACCTCGTCAGCCCCATTCGTCCACGTGGTAGCTTCAGCCCGAGCGGCTTCCGAGCCTTAGACTCGGCAGCTGCTGCAGCAGCAGCACTGGCAGGGGTCTCCCCCCACCGCCGCCTCCCCTCTCCTAACCTCCCTCGTAATTCCACCTCTCCCCATCCTTATGCTGGTCCTGTTCCCTTCCGAACCTCATCCGTGAGTCCGAGCCAGTCGCCAATGGGTAGGGGCCTGTCTCGGGAGAGGTTCGGGCTGCCGCCCAGGTTCGGCAGCATCGCGAGGTTCGGCGGCGGTGCGAGGGACCCGAGGTTCGGTGAGTTTCGTGATTCATCGAGGGATTTGGATTTCCGGGAAGGGGCGGGGAGGAGGGGGGCTGGATTGGGGGAGGGGGGAGGGGGTGGAGGGGTGGGGATAGGGGAATCGGGGGGTGCGGGTTTGGGGAGTGGGGGAGGGAGTGGGGGGTACAGCAAATCACAGTCGTTGGATCGACAGATGGTAGTGCGATCTCCTGGGGCGATGGTAGGAGGTGGGGTGGGGGTTTGGAGCAAGACAGTACCTGCAGGGTCTACAGTTGGCCCTGCCTTGGAGGAAGATGGGGGTGGTGGTGGAGAGACAGGGGAGGGAAAAGAAGGTGAGAGGGAGGAGGAAGGGAGAGGAGGAGAAGATGAGGAGAATGAGGAGGAGAATGAGGAGGAGGAGGCGGAAGATGGAGAGGCAGAAGTGGAAACAGCTGATGGCATGCAAGAGAACATGAGAGAGCTGGAGAGACGCATGCAAGCAGAGGAGACGACAGCCGCCGCCCACTCGTTCCTGGCCCCTGTGGCATCAAGCGAGGGAAATGGCAGCAGCAAGACTTGGAAGGACATCCTCCTCTCTGTGAAAGCGGCCTCTCAGCCAGGGGCACCTGTTCCCGGCTCGGAGCTCCCAGCAGCTTCAGGCTCAGTCGGGATAGTCGGGGCGCAGAGAGGACACGGGCCCACAGATGCAGGGAAGCAAGAAGGTGCAGGTGCTGCTGCTCTGGCGGCTGTAGCGGCCCGGGTTGTAGCGGGAATGCATGGGAGCAGGGAGGAGGGAGTGGGTGGTGCTGCTGGGAAGGCAGTGGGGGCGATTGGAGCGGGTCCTGCGGAGGGCTGCAGGCCGGAGGGGTGGAAGAGAGCAAGAAGTGTTGCGACTGGGGCGGTGGCCACTGGTTGGAGTGGGAGTGTGCAGGAGCAATGGGGCGTGGGAGAGAGAAGGGTGGACAGGCATGTTGCAGATGTGCCGGAGGGGGGAGGGCAGGGGAACGAGGAGGGGCAGTGTGTGAATGGATCGGCAGCAACAGGTGGAGCAGAACGGGAAGGGGAACAGGGAGGGGGAGGGGGGGGGAAGGGGAAGATGGAGGAGTGATGAAGGCTGGTGCTGTGGATGGTGCAGTAGGGAGCGAGGAAGCCAGGGGTGGAGTGGCGTTCGGCAGCAGTGCAGCAGTGGTGGAAGGCGGTGGGGAGGAGTGGGGGGGCCAAAGTCCGATGAGGGAGTTGCTGGGAGCATTGGAGTCGCCCACCAGATGGGCTCACCTGTGCGCGAAGATGGACTGCCAGCGACAGCTGTATGAAGCGCAAGGTATGCTTGACGGCATGTTTCTGGAGTTGGTGTTTCTGGTGCTCCCAGCATTCTCTCACCTTTTCGGTATCGCTCACTCTTCTGACGCCCCTTTCTCATCTCATGCCCCCCCTATCAATCATCCCCTTCTCCCTTCAGACGATTCAAGAGCCACCCAGCTCTGAGAGCTGCCGGACGAATTCATCACCCAGATCCTTCTCCCCGATGGTCCCAACAACCTTCTCACCCACTCTACTCCCGTGTCTCCCCTCTCCCCCCGCCTCTTCCCCCACACCCACACCACCACCACCACCCCCTTCAGACGATTCAAGAGCCACCCAGCTCTCAGAGATGCCGGACGAATTCATCATCCAGATCCTCTCTCATCTCACCGACCCTCTCGACTGGGCGGCATGCCTCGTCCTATCCAGGCGCTTCGCCGCCCTCTCCTGCCTTGCCCTGCAAACCCTCTACCTCCTCCCGAACCGCCTGCTCCCCAAGCCTCTGCTGGCTCGGTACCTAGCCTGTTATCCGAACCTGGCTGCCCTGTACCTGCCTTGGAACAGCCTGGAGGTGGAAGGGGATGATGTTTTCGAGATGATTGTGCGATTGGGGCTGGAGCTACAGGCGCTGCACATTGATGTGTTCCCTGGGTACAATGTAAGCTGCTGTTTCAATTTCCTGTATTGAGGTTTTGTACGTATTTCTTTGCAAATATCCCCGCCCATCCTTGCTGTTCCTTGTATTGCGTTCCTGTATCGAGTTTTCTTTATTTCACACTCGTTCTTGCTGTATTCCAAACTTCTCACCCCACTATTCTCACCTCATCCCCCATCTCCCTTGCTCTCCCCTTCCTCCCCCAACACCTACAGGAGCGCACCTACGCAAGAACCCCAGCAGGACTGAGCACCCTCTTCACCTCGCTCCCCTCCCTCCGCTCTCTCTCTCTTTGCACCGGCCGTTTCGTCCGCACCCTTCCCACCTCCATCTCCCGCCTTTGGCGCTTAGAGGAGCTGCTTATAATGAACCAGTCTTCGAAGCTTGGTTTGCGGTCTCTTCCACCTGCCCTCGGTCAGCTTTCGAATCTTCGCCGCCTGGTGCTCGACTCCTGCCTGCAGCTCGCTACGCTGCCCGAAGAAATCGGGCAGCTGACAGGGTTGGAGGAGCTGGAGCTTCTGAGCCTGGATTGCCTGCGCCATCTGCCCGAATCCATCGGGCAGCTTCAGCGCCTGAAATGGTTCAAGATGTGCTGGTGCATGTCCGTCCGGAGTCTGCCAGAGAGCATCGGGCAGCTGAAAGAATTGGAGGAGATTGTGATCAACATGGCAGCAAGTGCAACTTGGCTGGGCACCCTGAAAGAGCTTCCGCAATCTTTCGGTCAGCTCTACTCCCTGCGCTTCCTGAAGATTGTTGGCTGCCCGTTGATGCTGGATCTGCCGGAATCCTTTGGGCAGCTCTATCAATTGGAAGAATTTGTTTTCGACAACAAGGGATTTTCAGAAGAGTCCGAAGCATGCGGACTTTTGTCCCTGCCCGACTCCTTCGAGCAGCTGACAAGTTTGGTGCGACTGGAGCTGCGCAACTGCTTCGCCCTCACCTCTCTGCCCGAATCTCTCGGGCAGCTCCCGTACCTCTACTCGCTCAAACTCATCGGCTGCTATTCCCTCTCCGCGCTGCCCGAATCTCTGGGCAGCTCGGGCAGCCTTCAACTTCTTCTTGTGGATAACAAAGTGGACGATGATGAGGAGGAGGAGGAGGAGGATGGGGATGGGGATGATGATGGGAGCAGTATTGTCAGCCATTCAACCGCCATGGACATGGGCATGGGAATGAGTATGAACGGCACCGATGGCACCACAGCCAGCGACGACGGCGGAAGCAACGGCCGAAACGGCGATGCGGACGATGAAGAGGATGACGACGATGATGATGACGATGGGCCGAGTGGGCTACTCTCCCTGCCATCCTCCATGGGTGCCATGTGCAACCTCCGCCAGCTCGTCCTGCGAGCCAACGTCTCGCTCGTCTCCCTCCCGCCCTCCCTCTTCTCCCTCCACCTCCTAGAAAGCCTCGTCCTGGACTTCACTGAAACCAGGACCCAGTTCTCCGACCACTCTCTCGGGCCGCCCAGCCCCCTCGGCTCCAAATCAGCATCTCTTGCCTCCCTCTCTAGCCTGCCTGCGAGCAGCAGCATGACTGGCATGGACACAGGCAGTGGTGCTGATGGAGGTCTCGGTTTCAATACCTCCATGACACTGATTCTGCCTGCTGATATGCCGGCCAAGCCGGCTAAGCCAGCCAAGCCTGCGGGGATTGCTGAGCTTCCGGAGGCTATTGCCCAGCTGGTAAATCTTAGGCGGTTGGACCTGATTGGCTGCTCAAACCTTTCCGAGCTGCCCGAGTCCTTGGGCAGCCTTCAGTTTCTGCAGAGGCTGGTGGTCGCATTCTGCCCAGCCATTCAGTCCCTCCCATCTGGCATCGGGCAGCTGAAATACCTCCAGACGTTCGTCGTTCAGAACTGCCCGAGCCTTTGCCACCTGCCCGACTCGCTGACAGCATTGGCCGGGCTGCCCGAGCTGTGCATCGATGAGAAGTCGGTGGGTGTGAAGATTCCCGACCATCTCTTGAGGCTGCCTGGATTCCGCCGGGACAGCTGCTTCTTTGAAGACCGGCTATTCGTTGACTTGATTGAGTAGAATGCTAGGCTTGTTTCCTCCTGGCCTCAGTGCTTCCAAATGTAACACCTAGAAATACCCACTTACACCACTTAGTGAACTAGTGTATTCTGTATCGGCACGCTTTAGCGGAAAGGTTGGCACTGGATTTCCGGTACTAGATGGCCTCGAACCCAAGTCGCTACACTGTGATGACAACCACGTGAATGCAATTTCAAGAGCTACGTCTCTTGGGGAGGTGCACACACTTCTGCACACACACAGGTTGCCGTGCACACACAGGTTCTCGTCCCGCGCCTGGGCCGTCTCTGTGAACGCCTTGGCGTTGACAGTGTCGTCAGCGAAGCTAGTAAGAGCCTTTCGCGGGGATGCGGCCGCGTGGAGTGAAGGAAGGGAGACGAAAATCAGCGCGGCGAGGCCCAAAACGGAGCGAAGAATGCCCATCGAAAGTTGCACGGGATGCCCGAGAGTTGGAGCAATGATGCGAGATTTCTCAAAGATCTCTCGTGAGACTCGGATGTGCGGTTTTCGGAGAACTGGGGTGAAGGCACTCGGTAATCGCAGACTGTGGTGATGAACGTCTGATAAGGGTGACTTTAAGTACTACTTTTTGCACTAGTAGTGGCCTGGACGAGCAGAGCTGAGATGAGTGGGCGGAGGGATGGTGGCCATGTCTATTAACCAAGTCCCTCAATTATTGCCTTTTTGCACTAGTAGTGGCCTGGATGAGCAGAGCTGAGATGAGTGGGCGAAGGGATGGTGGCAATGTCCACTAACCAAGTCCCTCAATTATTGCTCAATTATTGCACAACCGAGTCCCTCAATTATTGCTTGCTGAGTGGCCGGGAAAAGGAATCTTTCGACCCAAAGCTCACTGCTTGAGCTGGCTGCGATGCAGGTGGAGTGGGCAACAGGGGAGCACCAGGGGGGAGGCCGTGTTTGGTTCGGTGTGATGCGCAACGGTTGAAGACGGTAAAGCGCAAGAACCGTGTCTAACCGTAAGGCACCTAGACGAGAGTGTGCGCAGATGTGGTGGTCATGCGCTATTATTGGTCACCTCGTGCCGCGCATTCTCAGGCGCCTCCGGATTTTGCGTGAGCGCCGCACTTTGCGGCATGAGAATAATTGTGTACGTAATGGCAGAAAGCGTACATTGGCTAAGCACGGAAGGAGTGAAACTTCCTAGCCTGGGAATAGAAACAATATTTCAATTTGTTAAGAGTCTACTTCAGTACTTATTCAAAACAACAAAATGCTTGAACGTTGAGATCTTATGAACCGAGGGGGATCCACATGATTGGTGAGTGCCCCTACAGTTGTGTTTTGGGTTACGGCTGCCTCAGTTTGGTGTTCACAGACTAGAGGTCTAGCTGCTTCGATGCCTGTGGATCCAGTAGAGGATCCCACATCCTTAGCACTAGCAGCCAACTGCCAGCACCAGCGCCAGCCGCCAACGCCAGCCAGCAATCGCTAGCAGTCGCCAGCCAGCTCGCCGCTGGCCTGCCAGCCCGCCAACAGCCAGCAGCTGCCAGCCAGCTCGCCGCAACCACCGCTGCCGCTGCTGCCACCCCCATTGCTGCCGCCGCTGCCACTGCGGCTGCCACTCCCGCTACTGCTACTGCCACTGCAGCCCTTGCTGCAGCTTCTCTTCTCGCTCCTGCCGCTGCCGCTGCTCCACCTGCTGTTTCCGCTGCCACTGCAGCCACTGCTGCTGCCGCTCCTGCCGCTGCAGCCGCTTCTACCGTCACTCTTGCCGCCGCTGCCGCTAGCCAGCAGCCGCGCCGCCGCCGCTACATGCCAACTCGCTGCCGTCGCCACGCCGCCGCCCGCTAGCAGCAGCCGCTGCCACCGGCTCCCACTGCAGCAACCGTCACCGCTGCCTCTGACGCAGCTGCCGCCGCTTCTGCCGCCTCCGTCTTCTTGGCTGCAGCTGCCACCTCAGCGGCCAGCATGTCGGCGACCAGTAGCGTCTTCGTTCTGCGCCTGGATGGGGAGGGACGGGCGGTTGGTTTCGCCGCCTGGCAGGAGATAGTTCTCCTGCAGCTCACGAATCAGCGCGTCGACGATGAGTCTCTGGACGCCGACGTCACTGGTGAGCTCCCTGCTGTCCCCTGTCTGAGCGCTCTTGCTGCAGGCTGTGCACGTTGCTGCTCGTACAGCCTACTTCGTCTGGGAGTCTCGCGACGCCAATGCTCGTGTCGCCATCCTCAGGTGCCTACCCGTTGATGAGCACTCTCACTTTGTGAGTGCTGTGTCAGCCCGCGCCCTCTAGACGGCTATCCTTGCTAGGTACTCCACCCATCGTCTGCCACTTTTGGTAATCTCCTCTTCCCTTTCTTCCACCCCAACCTAACTTCCTTCACCACTATAGCAGACTTAGTCGAGCACATGCACTCCCTCGAGGCCCGCTGGCATGCGGCCTGTACTGAGGCCCAGCTCGCGCTCGGCCTGCCCCCCCTCTTTGCCACTATCTACTTCCTTGTTACCCGCTTCCCTAACTGCCTTGCCTCTGTCCGTGACGCGCTCCTCGCTCATCACCCCTCTGAGCTCACCCTTGACCTCTTCTCTACCTCCCTAACTGAGGTAGAGAACCGCCTCCGTGCCATCACTGGTTCCACTGGCGCGCCAGCAGTCCCTATCTTCCAGGGCAGCGCTCCCTCCATGCCAGTAGCACTAGAATCATCAGAATACATAGAATACAAGGCATGATCTATCTGAATCATATCCATATCAAAGATAGGAACCCTATAACGAAGCAAAGCAGGCCAGAGGGGTACCTGCACCAACGAGCCGAATTGATGGCGGTAGAGGTCGTTGAGGCGGCAGAAGCAGCAGGCGGCGGTGTGGCCCTTGCGCAAGCGGACCTGGCCCCCCTCGGGGCCGGTCAGCAATCGTTAAGTGCAGGTCGCCACGCCGACAAGACCAATAGCATCCTGGCTCGCAGTGGAGCCACGCGACCCCCAGGGCACCGACTGCCCGTGTGTAGTCTAGGATCCACTGCCGCGTCAGGAGTAGAATCCCTGATTGCGCCACGTCGGTCGTCTCCTTTATCCTAGACTCTGGTGCATCTCGTTACTTCTTTAAAGACAGTCTGCTCTCACCCCGCTTTCTGTACCTGTCCGCGTCGCACTAGCAGACTCCTCCGCCACAGTTGTCGCACGTAGAAATATCCCTCTCCCCTGTCCTGCTGTCCCCTCCGGCTCCCTCCCCGGACTGCAAGAATCTAGTGGGTGTCGGTCACCTCCAGGACAGAGGAGTCAACACCACGTTCCCTGGCCACGAGAGACACGCAGCTTGCATAGACACAGCCACCGATCGCCACCTAGCCAATTTTGAGTGTGACCCAGGGTTAGGTCTCTTCACACTGCACACTGAGTCCCCACCTGCTGCTGCTTCTACAGAGGTTTCCGCGTCGTGCTCGTGTCACTCCTTTGCCCACCAAACTCCATTATGGCACCACCGCTTAGGTCACCCTGCACTCCAGCGTCTTAGGCACATGTCCCACCACAGTCTAGTCACTGGTCTTCCTGCGTCGCTCCCAGCCTTGCCTACGTATGTCGCGCCACTGTGCACCTCCTGCGTCGAGGGCTGGCAGCGCACCATCCCCCACTCCTCCTCGTTTCATCCTACCACAGCACCTCTACAAACACTACACATGGCAGCAGGGGCCCTCCTCCGGTCCATGGTCTTAGTCTGGAGCGCTACTTCCTCGTCATCGTTGACTTCTCATAGTTCACTACAGTGTTTCCGTTGGAGCGGATACCTGACGTGCTTACCGTGCTCCTTCCATGGTTGCTTGCTCTTTGTGTCCAGCACTGCTTGCCCGTTGTTCGCTTACACTCTGACTGTGGTGGCGAGTTTGCCTCTAGCACTCTAGGACAATTGTGTCGTGCGAAGGGCATCCGCTAGACGTACACACTGCTGGACTCCCCACAACAGAATGGGGCTGCTGAGCGATGCATCGGCCTGGTCATGGAGGCAGCTTGCACCTCCATGGTCCACGTTGGTGCACCCCATTTTTTGTGGTTGTTCACTATGTGTTACACTGCTCACCAGCTTAACCTGTGGCCGCACTCCAAGCGGCCACAAGTTTTGTTGACCCTTCTCTCGACTGGGTCTCATTGTGACACGTCAACGTTTCACGTCTGGGGCAGCCTTGCTCACGTCCACGGCACTCGCGCTGACAAGCTCTCAGCCTGCACCCTGCCTTGTGTCTTCCTGAGGTTTCCGCTTGACGCCTTTGAATGGTTGTTTACACTCGGTACACCATCGCGTCTACCACTCTCGTAGCGTTACCTTCCACAAGACGCTCCCAAACTACCGGCGCTTCCCGGACCACAGCGCTCTTGTACCTCCTCCTCCTCTCTCCCTCATTCCTGCCCCGCATGGTGCACCCTTTCCACCTGGTTCGACCCAGTCTGGTGTCTCCCGCGCCACTCATTTCCCCCTGGTTGGGCTCGTAGGAGGGTCGGCTAACTCTGGGGGCCTAGCTGCGGGGAGCATGCCTGCTGTCTCTGTGGCGCCTCCCCCAGCCTCGGTACCCCAGGCACCTCAGCCGCCTCCCCCATTGCCTCAGAAGCCACAGCAGGAGCTGCAGCAGACTCAGTGGCCGCAGCAGCAGCAACAGGGAGCAATGGGCTGTAGGGGTGTTGGTGTTGGGGGTGCTAATTCTGGGAGTGCGAGTTCTAGGGGTGCCGACTTTGGGATTGCTGGTTCTGTGGGTGGTGCGTAAAGGGGTGCCAGTCCTGGGGGTGCTGTTTTGGGGAGTGCCGGTGGTAGCTGAGGTGCCGCTGAATCTGCTGGCAAGGACAGGGTGCAGCAGTAGTTGTAGTCACAGCAATAGGAGCAGTAGCAGCAGCAGGAGCAGCTGCAGTCTCCCCTTCAACTCCTTGGTCTTGCTCCCGGTTCCCCTTACCAGCCGATCGTCCCTCCTCCGATGTGTGCCCCTGTTTACGACCCGCTTTTCCCTCCTCTTGGGCTCGTTTTCCCCCACGCTCTCCTCCGTCCCCTGAATTGTCCCCCTTTCCTCCTCATCCCCAGTCCCCAGTTCTTCCCCACTTGGTCCATCGTCCCTCTAGTGCCAATCTTGTCTCTCCCTGTCCTAGTGTCCACCCTATGGTCCATCGTTCTCGCCCTCCTTCAGTCCCCGTGCTTCCGTTACCTTCTCCGTCATCACTCTCGAAGCCTTCTACTCTTCCCTCTGACTCTGCTCGCACTGCTTGACCTACCATCTCGCGCTTGCTTGCGTTGCTTGTCACCGACCCTACTTTTCCTCTTGACACCGTCTCTGCGCTTGTCGCTGGCTTTGCTGCGAGCCATCGCCTTAACTACGCTGCTGCTCTGGTCTCCGATAGTGCCTGTTCTCCGTTCATTGGGGTGCACCTGCCCTTGGTAGTAACGTCTTAGAGGACAAGCAGTACGAGCTGGCCTACCTTGCTGCCGCTGTAGCCCATCTCTGCTCCATGCTTGTATCCCCAGAGGACGACCAAGATGCCCTTAACATCCCTATCTTGCTATCTTACGCTGAGGCGGTGTTGGGGCCCTGGGCAGCCCAGTGGATACAGGCCATGGAGGCTAGGATGGCATCCTATGGATCCACAGGCACCGACGCAGTTCCCCCGCCTGGGGCGAACATAGTCGATGGCATGTGGATCTACAGGGGGAAGCACGCACCTAGAGAGCCGCCGAAGTTCAAGGCGCGTTATGTGGCAAGAGGCTTCAGTCAGCGAGTGACTTCTTCCAGACCTTCTCCCTGACCCTGAAGATGACTACTCTTTGGGTGCTCCTTCACATAGCCGCGCAGCATGACTACGAGCTTCACTCACTCGAATTCTCCATAGCCTTCTTGCAGGAAAGTCTGCAAGAGCACATCTACCTCCGACGCCCACTAGGCTTCTTTGGGTCTGTCCCACCTAGGACCCAGTGGAGTCTGCGTAGCCCTGTCTACGGCCTTTGTCAGGCGCCCCGTAAGCGGCACGAGATGCTTCGTACCACACTTGCTTAGCTGCGGTTCTTCTTGTCCTCCGCATGGGTCAGACCCCCTTCTACATCCTTGTGTACGTAGACGATCTTATATTTGCTACTCCTGATAGAGATGCATTAGCCTCAGTGAAGGCCGAGCTACTTTGGGGACACGCTTGTACAGACCTTGGGGAGTTGATGCACTATCTGGGCTTGGAATCTCTCGTGACCGTGTCGCTCGCACGAACACACGCTCCTAGTCTCACATGGTGCAGCAGATCCTTCAGAGGTTCAGTCTCCATTTTTCCTCTGCACAGCCCACCTCTCTGTCTGTGGATCACAAGCTCTCTGCTCCTGTTCTGGCTGAGCTGATAGAGGCTAGTGGTCCATACGCAGAGCTGGTGGGTTGCCTCATATACCCTATGACCTGCACTTGACCAGATCTAGCGTACCCTCTCAATCTCCTTTCTTGCTTCGTGGTGATAGGCATGCACCGACTAGTGCACTGGTCGGCTGCAAAGAGGGTGCTACAGTATCTGACGAGTACATCAGGACTGGGCCTGTTCTAAGAGGACGGGAGCCGGTGGTGCTCATTGGACACACAGACGCATGGTGGGCTGACGACTTGGAGACGCTCAAGTCGTCTCAGGGCTACTGTTTTAGTCTTGGTGCTAGTGGAGTCTCATGGAGATCCACTAGGTTGTCGTCTGTAGCTTAGTCCAGCTGTGAGGCAGAGATATACGCTAGGGCCATGGCCGCTCAGAAGCTCCGCTTGCTGTCGTTCTTGCTCACTGACTTACAGTGGCAAGAAAATGTGTCCGGATGTTTAGCATGTTTTTGCATTTTGTCGAACTGTGCACTGTAAACATTAAGCCTTAATCCGTGGTGGCCATACATGTAGAGAAGAGCAGTTAGAGCACTCACTCAAGTCTCCTAAAACCAGAGTAGTATAGTACATGGTCCTTCAATACGACAGCATTTAATAACAGCACATCCGGACAATTTGTACCCAGGACAGGTAGCAAACTAGTTACTAGCAAACCTAGTACCTAGTCCAGCGTCCCTTTGCGTGGATCACCGCCTTGATCCTACTTGGCATACTGTCGATGAGGTTTGAGCACACTTCCGCCGGAATCTTGTCCCATTCCTCCTGCACCCTCTCCCACAGCTCCAACATTCCACTGGGAGGCTTGTCGTACTTCGCCAGCTCCCTTTTCAAGTCTGCCCACAGGTGCTCTATCGGGTTAAGGTCCGGGGAGGATGGCGGCCATTCCAGCATTGCATAATCCTTCACCCCAAGCAAGTTTTGCACCAGACGTGACATGTGCTTGGGAACATTATCGTGCTGCAATATGACCTCTGAGGGGGGGAGCTTGTAATAGTCAATGGTTTGAGACAGTTCGTCTTGCAAGACGCTGCGATACAGCGGCCCATCTATCCTTCCATCGATTTTGCACATGAACCCCACCCCCTCATACGTCATGCAACCCCACACCATCATAGAGCCGCCCCCATGCTTAACTGTCTGCTGGATTTCGTGGCTCTGGAGTTTGCTGCCCGCGCGAATCTAGGCGTACACACGTCCGTCGGAGCAAACCGATTAATCTTCGTCTCATCGGACCATATAACGCGCTTCTAGTCCTCCATCGTCCAGTCGGCATGAGACCGTGCAAAACCTAGCCGGTGTTGTTGCTGCTGCTGCCTGGGATAGTTGAAGCACGAGTGTCCCATCGTGCGGCAAAGATGAAAGTTCGGAGGTGTGTGACATTTCTGGTTGTTGTGTTGTCCATGCGTATAAAACACAATTTGATGACTTGTCTTCTTGGGGTCTCGTTCCTTGTACAGGTCCATGTCCTGCTGCTCGGCGTGAAGCTCTGCGCATAGATGCATCTCAGAGATCCTCCTGTGGGCCCATAGGAGCGGTCGCATAGTGCGCCACTGCGGGCCGAGACTGGCGAGGAGGACCGTCATGAACGAGTCTTTTGATAAGTTTCCTCCGCTCCGTAGAAGTCTAACACACAGCGATTCATGTATGCCATTGCCTTATCTCCGTTTTGCATTTGGATTATTGTTAGCTGCACCATGAGTCGGTTCTGAGTCACACTGTCTGGTGCTTGGTACTCTAAATGCTTTTCAGGTGCCAGTAGGCGAGCTCAACCGAATTGCCAGAAGTTTTTGTACGTCCGGATGCTCTGTTGTTCTGTCGGCGTCACGTTTCACGGAAGGATGGTAAACGCCATAAGCGACTGATAAGTATAGTCTCGTTTTCAGGACCAAGATCCGGTGAAGAAGCTGAGGATCTACGCACCGTCCATCAGCAATTCGAACTCAAAGCTCCAGGTAAAGAAGTCATTTCCATTTAATGGGAAGGACGTTTGTAGCTTCAGAATATTGTTGAATTGCTGCTGCATGTTGATGATTTTCGGCTGTTTGTCACTTGGCCCCGAATTCGCCTATGGCGCTGGAGTTGTGAGGAAGGTGAATGAGCCGGGCGAGGGCTGGTAAGGCTGATGTTGCGTAGGTTGTTGATTGCCTCTGCCGTACGATGAGCCGTCGAGGCTCATTGGTGCTACGCCATTGTTGGCGCCACTGATGTTGTTGCTGTGTGCCCACTGAGCAGGTGGTGAAGATTATGCTTGTAGTGCAACATGAAGGAGAAGAAATTCTCCACGAAGCCTAGGTCAATGCACAAGGAGGAGGCCATTGGATGCGTGGAAGCTCCTGTAATTGCGCCTTAAGTTGTGCCTTCAGTAGCGCCTGCCTCAGTGTGTAGCTCAGAGACAGGAGGTGCAGATGCCTCGTAGCTTGGAGATCCATTAGAGGATCCTCCGCCCTTTGATGGTGCCATGTCTTGAATCTTGATAATAAGTTGAGATTACAGTGACTGTTCTGATCCAGGTTAGAAACTCAATCGAGGAAGTATGTGACAGGAACATAGTCTCTGCCTAGTGCCCATACCATGTTGGGTTGGGAATTTTGCATAAACAAAGTCCTTGTAAACAGAGTGCTTTGATAGCACAACGGAAGTCTAAATTGAACCCTTGTACTGGTATGTGAGCACAAATGATTGATCATAGTAAAGGGATATAAAGCCTTTTATGATAGTAGAAGAGGATATGAAGAGTCTAACTAACTGTGCACTTCGAGGGGTACATTCCCTTTACGACCCGATAAGCAAGACTCGGATAACCACACATGGTGTTATACCAGGACAGCTATGTGGCCTTGCGTTACGCTAACTTGACTTTTGTGCTTCTGGCCATTGGGTTGTCAGGTCAACGGTCTGCGACCCTTGCCCTTCTGCAACCTCCATGAGATGTCATCAACCTGCGTCAATCGTCAGAGGTACTACAGCAGGTTTGACTCGGCAATCCTCAATGTTGAGGTTCTCGCGTATTTGTACACCACACGAGACTCCTGAAATGCTTAAGTCGTTTCATCATTCCCAACAGCGGGGTTGCCGCACAGCCTACCACGGAATTCAAATCGCGGCACCCAAATGTAGTCTCTTGACGAGCCGCATACATTTTGCCCGCCTTGCAGTTTTATGACTGGATATGTGCGCTCCACCCCAATTCACAAAACCACACATCTCCGCTTTGCCGAGCCTCGACCGTATGCTTCAGGCCTAGCTATATCCAGCCCCCTGCTGTTTCTATATTGCCTTATTGTACAGTTTCCTCGCTACTCAAGTATTCGATGCTCGCTGTTTGCGCTTCATTACAGCGAGAGCTCACGAAGCTTTTGCCGAGTGAACTTGCCCTCATTCCGCAACACACCTCCGCAAAATTCTTCTCGATCGGTAATGTATTTCTACCACATGTCTAACATCGCGTAAGACGGATGCCAGATTGGCGTTTAACCGACGTCAATTTAGTGGTTTTGTTTGCGACGAGTCCATTGCGAAATCAATTGCAGCGTCATTTGATTTTGCAATTCGCATCGTCGCGGCTCGTTTCGTCGCGAATCCGTCGCGAGTTTCAATTTGATGTGACCTGTAGGAATCCTCCAAACAAAACCACTGAGTTTTCTGACTTCAGACACTAATGGGTAGGATCTCCATTGGCCCAATGGCTTGCTGACTCAGCAAGCATGGCAACATCTTCGGTCGAACACAATACGCACCTGTTGGCGATTGCAGGGAATTTTATTATGACTTAGAGAATAGCGTAGTATTCAATAAAGGGAACGTGACTATAGAAATATGATAGGAATGAGGCATAGGGAATACATAGGCCGGTTGACCACGGTTGAATGTCGAGGGTTGGACCAGTCAAGGGCCGAGAGTCCCGAGGGCGACGGGGGCGAAATGGGTTAAGGGCGACTCGGGATCAGGTTGGGGGCCGAATGGGTCGACTGGGGCTGGTTTGGCACGGGAACCGATGGCCGAGCCTGCGGACCCAAAGGGTTCGTGTGTACTCACTGTGGCGAGCCTCAGTAAGGAATTCTAATTCCTTGCACCCTCCCACATTCTGAAGAAGGCACTCCTAATATCAAGGTCGAACCTTTTATCTGAATTAATCCCCGGAGTTACTGTAGGTCTTGAGCCCTACAACAAGCATAATGATTATGCCGGCCCGACCATTCTTTAGGACGAAACTGCAATCAAGGGTCATAAACCGTCGATGCAATCAAGCGTCATAAAGCCCGACCGGCAGGTTGCATATTGGCACTGTTGAGGTAGGTGGGGAGGCAAACTGTGATTGGCTGACGAAGGGAAAGTGAGGCGAAAATTTCAAGCGAGGGTTGGGATTCGCCGAGCGAGCTTCAGTTTCACGCAAGTAAGCAGCTTCACAACTTGGCAGAGCTGTCAACTTCCGCGCCTCTCCCTTGCGCAGCGATCCACCTTGCCATCTCTGCCACATTTGCGGGGCATAAGATGGCTTGTTTTGCTCGTCAAGAAACACCCGAGCAGAACAGTTCAGGAACAAAATACAATTGTTATATTTTGCCGAGAAAATGTAAACGCATCTCCGAAACTTGTGGTACAAACCAAAGGGCTACAAGACCGTTTTTCGAACGTACCCGCCCGAATTATGTAAAAAATAAACACAAATGTTTCTACCCCAAACCCACTCAGTCCCTGTCATCTCTTCGATACTTGGCAGGGGTGCGCCACTGCCAAGTTTCGAGAGCCCTGCCAGCCCTGCTAGGCCCAAACCCATTGCGAGCTCTTGGCAGTCTGACGCTGGCTGCTTGCACTTGTCGCCTGATGACAACTCGTATCTTTTTTCCGGCAACCATTACGAGAACTCCGTTAGCAACTTCTGAAAACAATGAAACATTAACGAACATACCTGAAAAACACGGCGAAAAACGTCGCCATGTTAGGAGGACAATATTTTCGTCCACTTCCAGGGAAGGGGAGGACCAGGTAATCCCTGCCGTCCATCGGAAAGGATCCGACGACATCGGACATGCACACGCAATTAGTCTCCGTGTCATCCGCTCGCCATCAGCATCCTTCCGCCCCCTTCCCCGGTAGGGTCTGCTCCCCATTCGGAAGCTAGATGGGCAGAATTGTAGCTCTGATACCAGCTATTATGAATTGTAACTCAGAGAGTAGCATAGTATTCAATGAGGGTAATGTGACTACAAAATTATGATAGAAATAAGGCCTAAGAAATACATAGGGCAATTGACCAGGGTTGAATGTCGAGGGTTGGACCAGTCAAGGGTCGAGAGTCCCGAGGGCGACGGGGGCCAAATGGGTTTGGGGCGATTCGTGATCACGCTGGGGGCCAAATGGGTCGGCTGGGGCTGGTTTGGCGCAAGACCCGAGGGCCGAGCCTGCGGACCCAAAGGTTTTGTGTATACTCGTGGCAAGCCTCAGTAAGGAATCGTAATTCCTTACAGGGAACCAGGTACTGAACGGTAGTTTGTAAATTAAATACAAAGCAAGTTATATGTAAGCCATGCCTCGAGACCTAAAAAAAGAAGAAAGAAAGAAAGAAAGAAAAAAAGCGTTAGCCCCATCCGATTAAATTCATATTCACCCTACACGCCCCTATGGTCGCTTATCCAGGTGGATACGGTAACAGTGGCACTAAAAATTCAAATAATGAAGTTTGTAACTGGAATCTAGTCTCGACCAGCTCTCAAACCATATCGGGCTGAGCACAGCAGAGTGATCTTTGTCAAATACTAGGTCCTTCGTAGAGTGTTTGTATTAGGGCGGAAGTCTTAGTTGAATTATTGTACAGGTATATAAGAACAAGTGATGGGATTAAAACAAAGAGCATACAGGAATATATAGAAAATGCAGTATTTGTTGTAATACTGTATTGGCTCGGATAGAAGACCCCCTAGTAATAGAAGACACAGGGTCTTCAATTAGGAGTCTATCTTATGGTAACCCTTTTTTTTGCCCCCGGGTTTAGGGTTCTTTGGAATATTTCTCAACGGTATGCGATAAGACCCATGTGTCTTATATCTGGGCTATTACGGTATCGATGTGCACATTGCCTCGTCATTCTAGACCAGCGGTTACTGTTCAGCTGAAGTCTCGCATAACTCTACTTCAGCTGCGTAAGTTGACTTTCCCAACTGTTGACAAGTACTGTACCATACTTGACCCATCTATCATCGGTGTTACCTTACTCGCGTATTGTGCAATACTCGATACGCGTGAAATGCCTAAATCAAAACTTCCTCGTTTTCAACAGAGTCTTCTTTTCTTTAATGCCCCCTGTCCGAAGTCTCACGACTTCACTGTTCAAACTCGCCATCTGGGCTTGCATTGCCTGCATTTGAGCCATGACCTCATCTAGCTGGGCCTGAGTAATGATGCGAATGCTTCGCCTTTCGGGCAGGGGAAAGGCCGTGGTAAGAAACTGCAGGGGGCGCAAACCAGGCCCCTAGATTGCAAGATTTTTTTTTTCATGATTCTGGAAAAAAACAGGGTTGTTGCTGGTACCAGCCCTGATTGCGCAGGATTTTATTGAAGGCATGTCCTGATTTTTCAGCCTTTTTTTAGTGGTCAACTCTGATTGCTCCGCAAGGTTTTCTTAGCGAACCCTAAAATTTCAGCTTTGTAACGAACTGTACCCGTTTCCGCCAATGCTTGATTTGGGGGGTCTCCCGAGATTTGAGGTTCTTCCCCCCTCTAGGATGTGTGAGGGCTGATTCGCCCTTAGCCAGATTTGAGGCTCGATGCGTGCTGGGGGCTGTGTGAGGGCACTTGATGGCCCTTAGCGAAATTTTGGGTCCGATGTGTGCCTTGGAGCTTTGTGAGGGCGACAATCCCCTTCGCCCCTGCAATCTCGCCCGCCTAACCAAATTTGTGTCTCGCCCCATAATTTCGCACTACACTTCCAACATTCGCTATGGGAGAAAGTAACCAAAAAGCTTCGAGAATTCTGGAAAGTTTTTGTAAGTAGCTTTGTTTGCCCAGGAAAAAAAAAAACCATCGAGTCCTGATTCATGAGAATGTATTTTTCGGCCTACCCTGAAAAATCAGGGAAAAACTCCGGGGGGATCCTGAGTGATCAGCATGCCTGAAAACCAATCTAGGGGCCTGGCGCAAACGCTATCGTAGTTGTGTGAGCTAATAACTCTAGCTCACGGACAACCGCTTTGAAGCCCCGCAGGGTTAACCACGCCTTGGAAATAAACTACCCTGAGGAAGCGGGGTGAACCAGGAAAGTAGCTCTGATACCAGATGTTATAAGTAATAACTGTGAGTGCGCGGAATAATAATGACGAGTACAAGAATGAGAGCCTAGCACTATATACACTGAGGGAAAAAACCGTCCGGATGTTTGGCACTAAGTTGGGTTTTTAGGCTTTGAGACTACTGTATGGTAAACCTGCAAGATGCACGGTGGTACATGTTGGGAGAGGCACAAAGTGGATGCGTTCACTGCACTGAGAACTAGATTAGTACATTGGATCTAACTCATACTCCAAAAGATATACAACGAGTACATCCGGACAGTTTTTTCCCAGGACAAAGAGCAAACTTCCGAACAACGTTTCTAGTACCTAGTCCACCTACTCTTGGCGTTGATCACCATCCACACCCTCCTAGGCATGTTATCTATGTGGTTAGTGCAGACCTTTGCATGAAGCTTCTCGCACTCTTCCTTGACCCACCATTTTGCATAAGGGGGTGAGCACAAGGAAAATTGCGAAGTATTTGAGCGTATGCATAAGTATTGTGCATGAATTCTGATTGAATGTAATCTCTGAGACTAGCCAAGCCGAGGGGTGTCCAAAGATGCCATTAGTTGAATGGTCTTGGCTTATCATGGGTTGTTTTCGTCGAATCAGAGTAGGGTGAAATCACGTATAGAGTGGCAAAATCTAGCATACCCGCCACGAAACTTAGGGTAACAGAGCACGGTCGATTGAGCATCCTTTCATTGTTAGAATCATGTTAAAATCCGCGAGTCTAGTGACAGTGCATCAGTTGAAGAAGTCTCGACTGTTTGGGAAGAATATCAGGGTTGAGGTCTGGTGAGGAAGAGGGGCACTCCAGAGCTACATATCCATGCTCTCCGAGCCATTCCAAGCCTAGGCAGGGAAAATGACATGGAATGCCTTGGAGAGCATAAGTATGTTGCGCTGGAGTGACCCTTTTTCTCACCAGACCTCAATCCAGATATTCTTCCCAAACAGTCGAGGTTTCTTCGACTGCTGCCCCGTCACTAGACCCGCGGATTTTAACATGGTTCACACAGTGAAAGGATGTTCAGTCGACCGTGCTTTGTTACCCTAAGATTCGTGGCGGGAATGCTAGATTTTGCCACTCTATTCGTGATTTTACCCTAGAACGATACGACGAAGACGACCCATGATATGCCGGGACCATTTAACTAATGGCATCTTTGGCCACCCCTCGGCTTGGCTAGTCTCTGAGATAACATTCATTCAGAATTTGTGTACAATACTTATGCATACGCTCAAATACTTTGCAATTTTCCTTGTGCTCACCCCCTTATGCAAAATGGTGGGTCCAGGAAGAGTGCGAGAAGCTTCATGCAAAGGTCTGCACTAACCCCATAGATAACATGCCTAGGAGGGTGCGGATGGTGATCAACGCCAAGAGTAGGTGGACTAGGTACTAGAAACGTTGTTCGGAAGTTTGCTCTTTGTCCTGGGAAAAAACTGTCCGGATGTACTCGTTGTATATCTTTTGGAATATGAGTTGGATCCAATGTACTATTCTAGTTCTTAGTGCTGTGAACGCATCCACTTTGTGCCTCTCCCAACGCGTACCACCATGCATCTTGCAGGTTTACCATACAGTAGTCTTAAAGCCTAAAAACCCAACTTCGTGCCAAACATCCGGACGGTTTTTTCCCTCAGTGTAGCAAGAGCCATAGCTAGGCGGGGACCCCGGAGGGCTACGTTGAGTACAGGCGCGGTCGAAAGGGCCGGAGGCGGCACGGGCCAGCCTCGGGGTTGCGTCGGAATCAGACCGACCGAGCCTGGTCTTTTGAGAATTCGGGTGTACGCGATGCAGTACAACCCGGTAGGAATAAAATTCCTTACAGTATGGAAGTATCGTAACGGAGCGGACACTAGCAAGGCGAACAGCATAGCACGTGAAGTGACAGTGAAGCAAGGCATGGCAGACTGGTAGTTAGAGCGAGGATCTCAAAAAGCAAAAAAACAAACCCAAAGGTTTTGATTTCGAGGGGTCGCAAAAATTGCGAGGTGTGGCGAGGGGTGCTAGGGGGGCGCTGTTACTGTTTCACTCATTTCGCCAACCCGAAACCAGATCATCCTCGCTTTAAAAAGTGACTAGGTAGCAGGAAATGACATCCTACAAGCTTGGCATAAGCAGAAACACAACTCCTATGAAAGGACAAGGGTGTAGAAGAAACAAAGACAACAACAAAGTGGCATACCCGCTCAAGTCGCATGCATAATTAATCACCTTTTAATTCTGCGTCAGCCGGGAATCGAACCCGGATCTTTTGCTTGGAAGGCAAATATCCTGACCATTGGACTACTGACGCACGTTCACAGAACGTCGGAAATTTTACAGATTAAATATATTTCTCTAGCTCATCTCCAATGTCATATCCACTTGTGGCGCATGTCGCAGCACATACGTATCCACTTATAGACAAGATATCCTTTAGGTCGCACAACATGGAAGTGCGAGGTATCGTATCTCTTCTTGCTTCCTAGAGGCATTGAGAGCAGGCCCGCAAGCCTAGTTTCTGAGGGCTCTCCTAGAGGCGATGGTCGTCGTAGTCGTCATCGCGGTCTTGATGGTCGTCGCAGTCATCGTGGTGGTCGCCGCAATCGTCATGGTCGCCGTCGCAGTCGTAGTCGTCATGATCGTCGCACTTGTCATGATCGTCGCACTTGTCATGATCGTCGCACTTCTTGTCGTCATGATCGCCCAACAGCCTTCGCGTCTGAATCGGGAACCCCCTCAATTGGACAGAGCCTGCACTTACAGTGGAAACTGTTGGGCTGAGAAATAACCCTAGGGCCTTTTGCAAAAACTAAGTCCTTGTAAACAGAGTGCTTTGATAGCACAGCGGAAGTCTGAGTTGAACCCTTGTACTGGTATGTGACAACAATTATTTGATTACAGCAAATGGATATAAGGTCTTATAGAATAATACAAGAGGATATGAAGAGTCTAACTAACTGTGCACTTCTAGTGGCACGTTCCCTTTACGACTCGGGTAACCAAGTATCCGCGCTGTAATATCGGGACGGTTATGTGTCCTTGCTGTCGCGCTGACTTGAATTTTGTGCTTCTGACCTTTGGGTTGCAAGGCCAACGGTCTGCGACCCTTGACCGTTCGTAACCTTCGTGAGATGTCGTCAACCTGCGTCAACCGTCAGAGGTACTGTAGCATGTTTGACTCGGCAATCCTCGATGTTGTGGTTCTCGCGTATTTGTACAGCGCTCGAGACTCCTGAAATGTTGAAGTCGTTTCATCATTTCCAACACTCCCCTTCATTTCTGGAGTGTTGATGTGGTCGAGGTTGCTGACATGTTGCAGTCTAGTCAACAGCATGCAGTACTGGAACTTCGCCTTCGTCAGCTTCTTGGTCAGGGAGTCGGTTGCCATTTCGGTAGTATGGAAGTATAGCTAGAGTCTCCGCAGTTCGATTTCGTCCTTCACGAAGAAGCAACGAAGTGAGATGTGCTTCGTCCTGTTTGCGAAGCCATTTTTGTTGGCGATCCTGGTCGCTGATTGGCTCTCGCAGAAGAGGGAGAAGCTCAGTAACTCGACGATCTTCGCTTCTTCTAGCAGCTCGCGCAGGTAGAGTTCTTCCTTTATAGTTGTGCAGAGGGCGATATAATCACCTTATGCGGATGAAAGAGCAATTATTTCTTGCGTCCCCGAGTGCCAGGAGATGGTGCCAATAGGCTCCAAGCGGTAGACGTAGCCGATGCGAGAAAAATTATCATCTTTGTCGCCGGCGTGGTCGGCGCCGATATAGCCGATTAGCTCGGTCGTGGAAGTGGCGTATTTGTGGTAGGTGAGGCCGATCATCGAAGTAGAGATGAAGTAGAGCAGCACGTGATTTAGTTCGTCCAGAATCCCCCCTTCATGTTGCTTAAGGTACATGGCGAGCTGACTAGCAGCGTATGAGAGATCGGGGCGGCAGGTGACGGCGGCGAATAACAGACAGCCGAGCTTTTGCCGGTATTCCTGGATGCCGGCTGATGCGAGGAGGGAGGTGGTTGTCACAGGAGCTGAGTTCGCGTAGAGATATGGTGAAGTGAGGGGCAGTGGAGATAGGTTGAATCCGGCAGCCATGTTCTCGGCATATTTCGATGCCGAGAGGTGGATGGTGTTGGGGCCGTCGGTGATGTTGAGGCCAAGGTACTGGGTGATGGCAGGGGAGACAGTGAGAGTGAGCTTGAGCTGCAGCTGCCCTTCGAACCAGACAAGGATGGAGGTCGTCGAGTCGATGTAGAGAAGATCGTTGACGTTGACGATCAGGAGCACGTAGTCGCCCCTTTGGGATAGACTGCACATCCCTTGGTCACGCTGTAGCTAAGCGAATCCCATGGTGGTGAGAATCCCGTGGAGATACTGCTAACACAGCCGCGGGGCCTGCTCGACCCCGTAAAGGGATTTGATGAGCTAGCAGACGAAGGACCAAGGGCGCAGATACGCGAATGTACACTGGCGGAAAGAATTTTCCACATGTTTTGCACTTTTATGAATTTAGGCCGATTAAGGGCATGTGTACATTAAGCCTTAATTGAAGGCCTTACCCATTGTATGCAGGCCAATATAAGAACACAAGACAGTGCTTTACATTTGATGAAACAACTATAGTTAATAGATAAAAGCAAACATAAGCAATCACGGTACATTCGGACAATTAGTGCCAGGCGCAGGCAGCAAATTTAACTACTGTAAAACTAGTACCTGGTCCACCACCCTTTCGTTTTAATCACCGCCTTCATCCTCCTGGGCATGCTGTCAATCAAGTTGGTGCACACCTCTGATGGGATCTTCTCCCATTCCTCCTGTACACGCACCCACAGGTCCACCATACTAGTGGGAGGCATCTCGTGCTTACCCAGCTCCTTCTTGAGATGAGCCCAGAGATGCTCAATGGAGTTGAGATCGGGACTTGAAGATGGCCACTCCAGCACCCCAAACTCCTACTCTTGAAGTCACCGCTGCACCAGACGGGACTTGTGCTTGGGGTCGTTATCATGCTGGAAGATCACATCCGAGGGGGAAAGCTCATAAAAGTCGATGGTATTCTTGAGCTCGTCCTGCAAAATGTTCAGATACAGCGGCCTGTCCATCCTACCATCGATTTTGCGCATGAAACCCGCCCTCTCATATGTCATGCAGCCCCAAATCATCAAGCACCCGCCCCCATGTTTCACGGTCTGCTTTATCTGGTGGTGTTGGAGGGCCGTACCTTCACGAACCCAGGCGTACGCGCGGCCGTTAGAGAAGAACCTATTGATTTTGGTCTCATCCGACCAGATCACACGTTTCCAATCCTCGACGGTCCAATCAGCATGGGCCCGTGCGAAATCGAGCCTATCGCGGATGTTTTTCTTAGAGAGGCGCGGCTTCTTAGGCTGCTAGATTGCGACAAGGCCGCTAGATTTGAGCACGTTACGCACCGTCCTAGGATGTACCGTAATGCCGTGCTGCGATTCGACGATCTGGGCCGCATGCTTCGAGGTTTTTTCCTCGCCGCTAGTAATCGTCATAACGATCCTGCAACGAATTCTATCCGTGACTATGCGTGGACGGCCAGCCGTAGGCATGGAAGGTCGCACATCCTCGAGGCTAGACTCTGAAATAACCTTGAGTCCTAGATCATGTACCGTACTCTTCCCCACACCAAGCTCCTTTGCGATTCGCCTCGTGCTATACCCCCTCCGCAATAGGGTTAAGATCCGTCTGCGACGCGCCTCATCTAACGGTCTCATCTCGGCCTAGTCGAAGCCTTGGGTATAGCCTCTTTCCTGACTAATCAAAACTTGCGGGAGCAACTATGGAGATTATGCGGCTGTCGAAAACAGATATAGTCAGCCGCTTGGCTGAAACTGTCCGGATGTACTCACGCGACGACAATCTTGTCCTCACTATTAGTGCGACCACTTATAATGGCAACAGTGTTACCTCTGTACAAATTGCACTCGTAACTTACAAAACAACTTCGGAGATTCAGTGTTACCTCACTTAAAAGCATTCGAATCATTATTTGAACCTAAAAGTGGATATTATCCGGGCAATACTTTCCGCCACTGTATTTGTTCCGCCTCTCCACTTCACTAAGGTCATCCACTTGGTCCGCAAATTCCGAGAGCTGACCTTCCTCATCAACCGTTCCTCTCACATCACAACCCTAGAGCATCTGCGTACACTCCACTCAAAAAGGTATACAGTGACATACTGTGTATTCCACGCGAAGTCGGCAGACCAGACCTGAACTTCTTCATAACCTTTGTTGACGGAGCAACTCGGTACACCTGACATCTCAATCTGCCATCACGCGACCTTGCCTTCTCTGCGTTTGTCACGTGACTTGCTGCAGCGGAGAGAGAGGGCGATGTCCAACTGAAAAGCCTTCAAACTGACGGGGAGACGGAATACCTGTCACAACGCTTTAAGGACTACCTTGTGGAGATGGGAATAAAGAGACTCGTAATCCTCCCCTACGCTCATCCACAGAGCGCTGTACGGATGAACAAGGCACTCCAAAACACCATGAGGAAGCTGCTGCGTGGCATGCGACTGCAAAACTCCCATTCACCAGAGGCGATGGACCATGCTGTAAAATTGCAGAATCTTCTGTCCTCCATCTCCCTGCTAAACAACGCTTTACCGCATCTGCTGTGGATCGGGAAGCAAGGCAGCACAAAAATTTTACAAGTTTTTGGCTGCATGGTACAGTAATACAGTAACTGCACACTGTAGCGCTGGAAGATTTTCACAACGGGCAAGATGGGGACGACACTTCAGTGTTGAAAAGCATTACAACGCATGGAAAATCTTCGACATGGAAGACAAGGAAAAAGTAGCAGCACGTGACGTGATCTTCTACGAGAACCTGGCCCTCAACCACTACCTCGACAACATCGCAACCAATCAGGACCCATCTAGAGGTTGTGTTGGCGCATGCGCGTTTGCCTCGGCAGAAGAACAAGCTGACGTGGACGAGCAAAATATTTCGGACGCCTCTGCGACAGCTGGACAACTTCCTTACTGCTACGTCGATATGCAGGTAGATGACGACAACCCTCGCGAAAGCGTGAACGCTGAGGCGTATTACCATTTTGCCGACAATGGTTACGTAACCCCACACCCCGTTGACTCCAACATTTCGGAGCGTATCGGTCCGAATTTCAGACCTGATTTAGAAGCGGGAGACGAAACAACCTATCGCGAGGATCCTCACATCTCCCGCTACACCAAAACTGGCCTACAAATACTGGGACTCATCGCAGCCGTGCACGCGCGGTCTCCACCGCCGCGAGTTGGGGAGCCAAAGATAGTCAAGAAAGCCCTAGAGGGACCACAAAGGGAGAAATGGAGGGAAGCCATGGACAGGGAATTAGCAGCACTGCACGAGAGGAACACTTGGAAGCTGCGTCCCATCTCTCGGACAACAAGCAAAACCATTCTCTCTGGCAAATGGGTTTTCAGAGCGAAAACAAAATTAGACAGGATCATCAACCATTTCAAAGCTCACTGGGTGGTGCGAGGTTTCGACCAGCAGCACGGCCGCGACTACACTGAGACATTCGCCCCAGTCAGCCGCCACACATCCCTTCGAATTCTCCTTACTGTAGCCGCCGTCCACAAGCTCGGCCTGCGACAAATCGACGTCGCCACCGCCTTCCTCAGGGTAGGTGGACTAGGTACTAGAAACGTTGTTCGGAAGTTTGCTCTTTGTCCTGGGAAAAAACTGTCCGGATGTACTCGTTGTATATCTTTTGGAGTATGAGTTAGATCCAATGTACTAATCTAGTTCTCAGTGCAGTGAACGCATCCACTTTGTGCCTCTCCCAACATGTACCACCGTGCATCTTGCAGGTTTACCATACAGTAGTCTCAAAGCCTAAAAACCCAACTTAGTGCCAAACATCCGGACGGTTTTTTCCCTCAGTGTATATAGTGCTAGGCTCTCATTCTTGTACTCGTCATTATTATTCCGCGCACTCACAGTTATTACTTATAACATCTGGTATCAGAGCTACTTTCCTGGTTCACCCCGCTTCCTCAGGGTAGTTTATTTCCAAGGCGTGGTTAACCCTGCGGGGCTTCAAAGCGGTTGTCCGTGAGCTAGAGTTATTAGCTCACACAACTACGATAGCGTTTGCGCCAGGCCCCTAGATTGGTTTTCAGGCATGCTGATCACTCAGGATCCCCCCGGAGTTTTTCCCTGATTTTTCAGGGTAGGCCGAAAAATACATTCTCATGAATCAGGACTCGATGGTTTTTTTTTTTCCTGGGCAAACAAAGCTACTTACAAAAACTTTCCAGAATTCTCGAAGCTTTTTGGTTACTTTCTCCCATAGCGAATGTTGGAAGTGTAGTGCGAAATTATGGGGCGAGACACAAATTTGGTTAGGCGGGCGAGATTGCAGGGGCGAAGGGGATTGTCGCCCTCACAAAGCTCCAAGGCACACATCGGACCCAAAATTTCGCTAAGGGCCATCAAGTGCCCTCACACAGCCCCCAGCACGCATCGAGCCTCAAATCTGGCTAAGGGCGAATCAGCCCTCACACATCCTAGAGGGGGGAAGAACCTCAAATCTCGGGAGACCCCCCAAATCAAGCATTGGCGGAAACGGGTACAGTTCGTTACAAAGCTGAAATTTTAGGGTTCGCTAAGAAAACCTTGCGGAGCAATCAGAGTTGACCACTAAAAAAAGGCTGAAAAATCAGGACATGCCTTCAATAAAATCCTGCGCAATCAGGGCTGGTACCAGCAACAACCCTGTTTTTTTCCAGAATCATGAAAAAAAAAATCTTGCAATCTAGGGGCCTGGTTTGCGCCCCCTGCAGTTTCTTACCACGGCCTTTCCCCTGCCCGAAAGGCGAAGCATTCGCATCATTACTCAGGCCCAGCTAGATGAGGTCATGGCTCAAATGCAGGCAATGCAAGCCCAGATGGCGAGTTTGAACAGTGAAGTCGTGAGACTTCGGACAGGGGGCATTAAAGAAAAGAAGACTCTGTTGAAAACGAGGAAGTTTTGATTTAGGCATTTCACGCGTATCGAGTATTGCACAATACGCGAGTAAGGTAACACCGATGATAGATGGGTCAAGTATGGTACAGTACTTGTCAACAGTTGGGAAAGTCAACTTACGCAGCTGAAGTAGAGTTATGCGAGACTTCAGCTGAACAGTAACCGCTGGTCTAGAATGACGAGGCAATGTGCACATCGATACCGTAATAGCCCAGATATAAGACACATGGGTCTTATCGCATACCGTTGAGAAATATTCCAAAGAACCCTAAACCCGGGGGCAAAAAAAAGGGTTACCATAAGATAGACTCCTAATTGAAGACCCTGTGTCTTCTATTACTAGGGGGTCTTCTATCCGAGCCAATACAGTATTACAACAAATACTGCATTTTCTATATATTCCTGTATGCTCTTTGTTTTAATCCCATCACTTGTTCTTATATACCTGTACAATAATTCAACTAAGACTTCCGCCCTAATACAAACACTCTACGAAGGACCTAGTATTTGACAAAGATCACTCTGCTGTGCTCAGCCCGATATGGTTTGAGAGCTGGTCGAGACTAGATTCCAGTTACAAACTTCATTATTTGAATTTTTAGTGCCACTGTTACCGTATCCACCTGGATAAGCGACCATAGGGGCGTGTAGGGTGAATATGAATTTAATCGGATGGGGCTAACGCTTTTTTTCTTTCTTTCTTTCTTTCTTCTTTTTTTAGGTCTCGAGGCATGGCTTACATATAACTTGCTTTGTATTTAATTTACAAACTACCGTTCAGTACCTGGTTCCCTGTAAGGAATTACGATTCCTTACTGAGGCTTGCCACGAGTATACACAAAACCTTTGGGTCCGCAGGCTCGGCCCTCGGGTCTTGCGCCAAACCAGCCCCAGCCGACCCATTTGGCCCCCAGCGTGATCACGAATCGCCCCAAACCCATTTGGCCCCCGTCGCCCTCGGGACTCTCGACCCTTGACTGGTCCAACCCTCGACATTCAACCCTGGTCAATTGCCCTATGTATTTCTTAGGCCTTATTTCTATCATAATTTTGTAGTCACATTACCCTCATTGAATACTATGCTACTCTCTGAGTTACAATTCATAATAGCTGGTATCAGAGCTACAATTCTGCCCATCTAGCTTCCGAATGGGGAGCAGACCCTACCGGGGAAGGGGGCGGAAGGATGCTGATGGCGAGCGGATGACACGGAGACTAATTGCGTGTGCATGTCCGATGTCGTCGGATCCTTTCCGATGGACGGCAGGGATTACCTGGTCCTCCCCTTCCCTGGAAGTGGACGAAAATATTGTCCTCCTAACATGGCGACGTTTTTCGCCGTGTTTTTCAGGTATGTTCGTTAATGTTTCATTGTTTTCAGAAGTTGCTAACGGAGTTCTCGTAATGGTTGCCGGAAAAAAGATACGAGTTGTCATCAGGCGACAAGTGCAAGCAGCCAGCGTCAGACTGCCAAGAGCTCGCAATGGGTTTGGGCCTAGCAGGGCTGGCAGGGCTCTCGAAACTTGGCAGTGGCGCACCCCTGCCAAGTATCGAAGAGATGACAGGGACTGAGTGGGTTTGGGGTAGAAACATTTGTGTTTATTTTTTACATAATTCGGGCGGGTACGTTCGAAAAACGGTCTTGTAGCCCTTTGGTTTGTACCACAAGTTTCGGAGATGCGTTTACATTTTCTCGGCAAAATATAACAATTGTATTTTGTTCCTGAACTGTTCTGCTCGGGTGTTTCTTGACGAGCAAAACAAGCCATCTTACGCCCCGCAAATGTGGCAGAGATGGCAAGGTGGATCGCTGCGCAAGGGAGAGGCGCGGAAGTTGACAGCTCTGCCAAGTTGTGAAGCTGCTTACTTGCGTGAAACTGAAGCTCGCTCGGCGAATCCCAACCCTCGCTTGAAATTTTCGCCTCACTTTCCCTTCGTCAGCCAATCACAGTTTGCCTCCCCACCTACCTCAACAGTGCCAATATGCAACCTGCCGGTCGGGCTTTATGACGCTTGATTGCATCGACGGTTTATGACCCTTGATTGCAGTTTCGTCCTAAAGAATGGTCGGGCCGGCATAATCATTATGCTTGTTGTAGGGCTCAAGACCTACAGTAACTCCGGGGATTAATTCAGATAAAAGGTTCGACCTTGATATTAGGAGTGCCTTCTTCAGAATGTGGGAGGGTGCAAGGAATTAGAATTCCTTACTGAGGCTCGCCACAGTGAGTACACACGAACCCTTTGGGTCCGCAGGCTCGGCCATCGGTTCCCGTGCCAAACCAGCCCCAGTCGACCCATTCGGCCCCCAACCTGATCCCGAGTCGCCCTTAACCCATTTCGCCCCCGTCGCCCTCGGGACTCTCGGCCCTTGACTGGTCCAACCCTCGACATTCAACCGTGGTCAACCGGCCTATGTATTCCCTATGCCTCATTCCTATCATATTTCTATAGTCACGTTCCCTTTATTGAATACTACGCTATTCTCTAAGTCATAATAAAATTCCCTGCAATCGCCAACAGGTGCGTATTGTGTTCGACCGAAGATGTTGCCATGCTTGCTGAGTCAGCAAGCCATTGGGCCAATGGAGATCCTACCCATTAGTGTCTGAAGTCAGAAAACTCAGTGGTTTTGTTTGGAGGATTCCTACAGGTCACATCAAATTGAAACTCGCGACGGATTCGCGACGAAACGAGCCGCGACGATGCGAATTGCAAAATCAAATGACGCTGCAATTGATTTCGCAATGGACTCGTCGCAAACAAAACCACTAAATTGACGTCGGTTAAACGCCAATCTGGCATCCGTCTTACGCGATGTTAGACATGTGGTAGAAATACATTACCGATCGAGAAGAATTTTGCGGAGGTGTGTTGCGGAATGAGGGCAAGTTCACTCGGCAAAAGCTTCGTGAGCTCTCGCTGTAATGAAGCGCAAACAGCGAGCATCGAATACTTGAGTAGCGAGGAAACTGTACAATAAGGCAATATAGAAACAGCAGGGGGCTGGATATAGCTAGGCCTGAAGCATACGGTCGAGGCTCGGCAAAGCGGAGATGTGTGGTTTTGTGAATTGGGGTGGAGCGCACATATCCAGTCATAAAACTGCAAGGCGGGCAAAATGTATGCGGCTCGTCAAGAGACTACATTTGGGTGCCGCGATTTGAATTCCGTGGTAGGCTGTGCGGCAACCCCGCTGTTGGGAATGATGAAACGACTTAAGCATTTCAGGAGTCTCGTGTGGTGTACAAATACGCGAGAACCTCAACATTGAGGATTGCCGAGTCAAACCTGCTGTAGTACCTCTGACGATTGACGCAGGTTGATGACATCTCATGGAGGTTGCAGAAGGGCAAGGGTCGCAGACCGTTGACCTGACAACCCAATGGCCAGAAGCACAAAAGTCAAGTTAGCGTAACGCAAGGCCACATAGCTGTCCTGGTATAACACCATGTGTGGTTATCCGAGTCTTGCTTATCGGGTCGTAAAGGGAATGTACCCCTCGAAGTGCACAGTTAGTTAGACTCTTCATATCCTCTTCTACTATCATAAAAGGCTTTATATCCCTTTACTATGATCAATCATTTGTGCTCACATACCAGTACAAGGGTTCAATTTAGACTTCCGTTGTGCTATCAAAGCACTCTGTTTACAAGGACTTTGTTTATGCAAAATTCCCAACCCAACATGGTATGGGCACTAGGCAGAGACTATGTTCCTGTCACATACTTCCTCGATTGAGTTTCTAACCTGGATCAGAACAGTCACTGTAATCTCAACTTATTATCAAGATTCAAGACATGGCACCATCAAAGGGCGGAGGATCCTCTAATGGATCTCCAAGCTACGAGGCATCTGCACCTCCTGTCTCTGAGCTACACACTGAGGCAGGCGCTACTGAAGGCACAACTTAAGGCGCAATTACAGGAGCTTCCACGCATCCAATGGCCTCCTCCTTGTGCATTGACCTAGGCTTCGTGGAGAATTTCTTCTCCTTCATGTTGCACTACAAGCATAATCTTCACCACCTGCTCAGTGGGCACACAGCAACAACATCAGTGGCGCCAACAATGGCGTAGCACCAATGAGCCTCGACGGCTCATCGTACGGCAGAGGCAATCAACAACCTACGCAACATCAGCCTTACCAGCCCTCGCCCGGCTCATTCACCTTCCTCACAACTCCAGCGCCATAGGCGAATTCGGGGCCAAGTGACAAACAGCCGAAAATCATCAACATGCAGCAGCAATTCAACAATATTCTGAAGCTACAAACGTCCTTCCCATTAAATGGAAATGACTTCTTTACCTGGAGCTTTGAGTTCGAATTGCTGATGGACGGTGCGTAGATCCTCAGCTTCTTCACCGGATCTTGGTCCTGAAAACGAGACTATACTTATCAGTCGCTTATGGCGTTTACCATCCTTCCGTGAAACGTGACGCCGACAGAACAACAGAGCATCCGGACGTACAAAAACTTCTGGCAATTCGGTTGAGCTCGCCTACTGGCACCTGAAAAGCATTTAGAGTACCAAGCACCAGACAGTGTGACTCAGAACCGACTCATGGTGCAGCTAACAATAATCCAAATGCAAAACGGAGATAAGGCAATGGCATACATGAATCGCTGTGTGTTAGACTTCTACGGAGCGGAGGAAACTTATCAAAAGACTCGTTCATGACGGTCCTCCTCGCCAGTCTCGGCCCGCAGTGGCGCACTATGCGACCGCTCCTATGGGCCCACAGGAGGATCTCTGAGATGCATCTATGCGCAGAGCTTCACGCCGAGCAACAGGACATGGACCTGTACAAGGAACGAGACCCCAAGAAGACAAGTCATCAAATTCTGTTTTATACGCATGGACAACACAACAACCAGAAATGTCACACACCTCCGAACTTTCATCTTTGCCGCACGATGGGACACTCGTGCTTCAACTATCCCAGGAAGCAGCAGCAACAACATTCACCACCTTGTCCGGCTCGTCCGTCGAACTGTCACTTTGCTTCAACCCAACAACGCCCGCCAGCGCCAACTTCCCGACCTGCTCAAGAAACAAGAAGCATCGTTAGTTGCACGGTGCAAACAGATTTCCACGTACTAGACTCACCAGCTACCCGCAACCTCGACGAACGGCCGCCCGCACCAAACCTGACCCAACTTCAACCGAACCCAACTTTCGCTGCGATAGCATACGAAGAACCGTCTCAACAAGATACTTGGTTTCTCGACAGTTGTTCCGGGCAGCACATGTGTTGTTCGGCGCACTTCGTCCAGCAAGAAAGATCTTGAGTCGAGAGGTCATGATCACCGTCGCCAATAACCAAAACCTGCGCACACTGAAAGAATGTGTCGCTCGGCTGCAGTCACTCGAGACAAGTGTGGGATTACAGATGTCACGAGTACTGGTCGTCGACAACATGGGTTACAACTTACTGAGTGTGAGCCAGTTAATGTCGAAGGGCATTCACCTGGAGTGTGATAGCGACGACCACGAATTTCGACATTTGGACGAGAAGAGAGGACTATCCATTGGCAGAGCGGTCCAGAATTCCGACGTCGTCGTCTTGGAATTTGTCCCAGACTGTGGCACTGCTGACAGTGAGGGCGTCATCTCCTTCACCACTTGGATGCACCCGCCGGACCTCGACCCCGACTTCAGCAGAGATGGCTTTAGGTATTCCCACACGATACCTGAAGCGGAAAGTACAAGGATGTTATCAGCAATGAGAGAAGCAGAAGAAAGAAGAGAAACAGAAATGCAAAGGGCAACCGAAGGACCAAGGGCAACAGAAGAACCAAGGGCAACAGAAGGACCAAGGGCGATGATACGCAAAATGCATGAGTACTCCATCGCTGGAACTTCGTTCGAGCCACCAGCCGAATAAACACAAGTCGAAGAACTGCCACCGACAGAAGCAGCCCAGCTAAAGGCCCACACCATAGAACACCATCGGAGCGCAACGACGTCCAGTCAGCCGCCATACATCCCTTCGAATTCTCCTCACCGTAGCAACCGCCCACAAGCTCCACCTGCGACAAATCAATGTCGCCATCGCCTTCCTCTATACACCAATCGACGCTGACATCCTCGTCGAACGTCCCCATCCTTACCGTACTATACGTCGAGGACCCCACCCTCGTCTACCAGCTCATCAAATCCCTTTACGGAATCAAGCACGCCTTGTGGCTGTTACAGCAGTACCTCCATGGGATCCTCACCGCAATTGGACTCGCTCAGTTGCCGCATGACCAAGGGATGTACCGTCTATCCCGAAGCGGTGACTACGTGCTCCTGATCATCTATGTTGACGATCTTCTCTACATCGGCTTGAAGACCTCCACCTTTGTCTGTTTTGTAGGGGAGCTGCAGCTCAAGCTCACCCTCACCGTCTTCCCTGCTGTCACCGACGGCCCCGACACCGTCCACCTCTCGGCATCAAATTACAATATGCCGAGAACATCGCTGCCCGATTCAACCTATCTCCACTGCCCCTCGCCTCACCATATCTCTACGCAAACCCAGTTCTCGCGACAACCACCTCCCTCCTCGCATCAGCCAGGATCCAGGAATACCGGCAAAGGCTCGGCTGTCTGTTGTTCACCATCGTCACCTGCCGCCCCGATCTCTCCTGCGCTGCTAGTCAGCTCGCCAGCAGAGCCAGCCAGCTCCCCGCCAGCAGCGCCAGCCAGCTCACCGCCAGCAGAGCCATCCGGCTCGCCGCCAGCAGAGCCCACTAGCTTGCCACCAGCAGAGCCAACCAGCTCGCCGCCAGCAACGCCAGGGAGCTCGCTCTAGCGGCCCCCCGCCAGCTGCCAGCTGCCAGCGCCAGCCGTCAGCGCCCGCACTAGCGCCAGCCGCCAGCACCACCACGGCTAGCAGCCGCCAGCCAGCAGCCACCAACCATCTCGCCACTGGCTCATTAGCCAGCAGACACCAGCAGCCGCCAGCCAGCTTGCTGCTGGCTCACTAACCAGTAGCTGCCAGCAGCCACCAGCCAGCTCACCGCTGGCTCACTAGCCAGCAATCGATAGCCAGCACGCCAGCTAGCTCACTGCTGGCTTGCCGCAGCCGCCGCTGCCGCCGCTCCTGTCATTGCTGCCGCTGCCACTGCTGCTGCTGGTCTTGCTCCTGCCGCCGTCAGCAACTAGCCGCCAACCGCTCGCCGCCAGCTGCCGCCTGCTGCTACCCACTGCCGCTGTTGCTGCTGCCAGCTGCCACCTACTGCTGCCCGCTACTGCAGCCACTACCGTCCTTGCCTGTGCAGCTGCCGCTACCGCCTCTTCTGCCGCTGCCCTTGCATCTGCCACTACCCTTGCAGCTGCCACTATTGCCGCTGCCCTTGCAGCTGCCGCTACCGACGCTACCACTGCAGCCGGCCACTAGCCGCCAGTCCTCGTGGCTCCTAGCTTGCTCCTCGGCTACAGCCCCTAGTAGCTCATCTCGCGGGTACTTCCTTCTCGTTTGCCTCCCCACTCCTCCTAGCCGCTCCTAGCGTACCGTCAGCTGCTCCCTAGCCGCTGTCCACTTGCTTGCCAGCTAGCCGCTAGCAGCGCTGGCCAAATCGCCACCAGCAAGGCCTCCTGCTAGTTTCCTCCTCGTTTCTAGAGCTCCTCGACGCCACTCCTCTCGACATGACGACCTCGGTGCGGTCATTCCCTCAGCTGGACTGCCGGAAATTTCCCTTCGCTCTGCAACCTCTTGCTCATTGCATACAGTTGGTGTGCCCGCTCGTGGAGGACCACCTCATTTCGCTCCTTGGCTTCTGGCTCCACAAACTAGAGGTACGCTACCATGCTGCTTTCCCCTCGCAGCGGCAGCAGCAGCGGCCGCACCTACAACAGCAGGAGTGGCAGCGGCAGCCACAGCAGCAGCACTGGCAGCAACCAAGGTGGGGTCTTGAGGGTGTTGGGCGAGGTGGAAGCTTTTGAGGTGCGTCCCCGGGATAGTCACTGCCCTGGGGTGATCATGTTTCCTCTGGAGGACCGGGGGCCCGGGGGTCTAGGTCCCACTACTGTGTCTAGTCTAGGTGCCTCTAGTACGTCCCCTAGGCTCCTCCCCAGCCCCTCCTACAATAGCTTTCTCCTTTATCCTAGACTCTGGCGCGTCCCGTTGCTTCTTCCGAGACAGTAGTGCCCTCACCCCGCCTCCTGCACATGCCCGCGTTGCACTCACAGTTGTTGCACGCAACACTACCATCCTACCCTGTCCAGATGTCCCCTCCGACTCCCTCACCGTTCTGCACATCCCCTTGTTTGTCAGGAACCTAGTGGATGCCGGTCATCTCCAGGACCAAGGAGTCACTAGCATGTTCCCTGGCCGTGAGAGACACGCAGCTTGCACATACACAGCCATCGGTTGCCACCTAACCACTTTTGAGCGTAACCCAGGGTCCGGTCTCTTCACACTGCACATTGATTCCCAACCGGCTGCTGTGTCTTCTGAGGTAGCCGCGTCCTGCTCTTGTCACTCCCCTGCCCACCCTATTGTGGCACCACCGCTTAGGTCACCCTGCCCTCCCACGTCTTAGGCACATGTCCCAGCACGGTCTAGTCACTGGTCTCCCTGCGTTGCTCTCCGCCCTGCCTGCGTCGGCCGCGCCCCTGAGAACCTCCTAGGTCGAGGGCCAGCAGCGCGCCGCCCCTCACTCCTCTTCATTTACTCCTACTACAGCGCCACTACAAACAATCCACATGGACGTCTGGGGCCCTGCCCCGGTCCATGGTCTTAGCCGGGAGCGCTACTACCTCGTCGTCGTTGAGGAATTTTCGCGTTTTACCACAGTGTTCCCGTTGGAGCGAAAGGCCGACGTGCCTACCGTTCTTCTTCCATGGCTTCTTGCTGTTCGTGCCCAGCACTGCCTGCCTATTGTTTGGTTACACTCTGACCCTAGTGGCGAGTTTGCCTCTGGTACTCTAGGATAGTTATGTAGTGTGGAGAGCATCCGCCAGACATACACACTGTTGGACTCCCCACAGCAGAATGGGGTCGCTGAGCGGTGCATCGGCCTCGTCATGAAGGTAGCTCGCGCCTCCATGGTCCATGCTGGTGCATCCCATTTTCTGTGGCCGTTCGTCGTCCGCTACGCTGCTCACTAGCTTAACTTGTGGCCACGCTCCCAGCGGTCGCGGGTTTCACCGACCCGCCTCTGGACCAAGTCTCCTGGTGATGCGTCTAGGTTTTGCGTCTGGGGTAGCCTTGCTCACGTCCGCACCACTGGCGCGGACAAGCTCTCAGTCCACACCCTTCCTTGTGTCTTCCTAGGGTTTTTGCTTGATGCCCCAGACTGGCTGTTCCACGCCACCGTTTCTACCGCTCTCGTCACATTACCTTCGACGATAAGCTAACCTACTATAGGCGTTTCCCTCACTACAGCCTTCCTGTTCCTCCTCCTCCTCTCTTCCTCGTCCCTCCCCCGCCTGTCGCACCCCTCCCACCCGTCCGGCCCCGTCTGGTGTCTCCCACGCCACTCCACTCCCCTCGGTTGGGCCCGGTGGGGATTCACCTCAGTGGGGACTCCCCCAGCCTCATTACCCCAGGCACCTCAGCCACCTCCCCCCTTGCCTCAGCAGCAGCCATAGCCGCCACAGCAGACTAAGCAGCAGCAGCAGCAGTAGAAGGAGGCCATGGGCTCTGGTAGTGTTGGTTTTGGGGGTGCTGGTTCTGAGGTTGTTGGTTCTAAGGGTGCTGGTCCTGAGGTGCTGACTCTGGGGGTACTGGCTCTGTGAGTGGTGCGTCTGGAGGTGCTAGTCCTGGGGGTCTATTCGGGAGAGTGCCCGTGGTATCCAAGGTGGGGGTGGGGGTCCTGGAGAGGACAGGCAGTCGCAGCAGCAGTCGTAGTCTGCTCTTTTTCTACTTAGTCTTGTCCCGGGTTCCCCTGACCGACTGCTTGTCCCTCTGCCTATATCTCCCCCTATTTATGGCCCGTTGTTTCCTACCCTGGACTCCTCTCCAGCTTGTTTTCCCCCGCGATCTCCTCCGTCCCCTGTCCTGTCCCCAGTCGTCAATCCTTCCCCACTGGGTCCGTCGACCCTCTGGTGCTCGTCATGTCTGTCCTCGTGCCCCTAGTGTCCACCCCATCGTCCTTCATTCTCGTGCTCCTCTTGACCCCATTCTTCCATTACCCCTTGCGTCGTCGCTCCCGCATTCCTCTGCTCCTCCCTCTGTCTTTGCTCACATCACTCGTCCTACCACCTCTCGCTTGCTTGCGTCACTTATCACTGACCCTACTTCTCCTCCTAAGACCGTCTCTGTGCTTATCGCTGCTGTTGCTGAGTTCACTGCTAGCCACCGCCTAGACTACGCTGCCGCTCTGGTCTCTGGTACTGCCCGTCCTCCGTCCGTCAGGGGTGCACCTACCCTTGGCAGTGATGTGCTAGAGGACAAGCAGTACGAGTTGGCCTACCTTGATGTCGCTGTACCCCATCTCTGCTCCATGCTTGTATGACCAGAGGGCGATACAGATGCTTTCAACATCCTTGTCCCATGCTCGTACGCTGAGGCGGTGTCGGGGCCTTGGGTAGCCCAGTGGATACAGGCCATGGAGGCTGAGATGGCATCCTACAGATCCACAAGCACTTACGTCAACGCAGTTCCCCCGCCTGGGGTGAACGTCATCGATGGCATGTGGATCTACAGGGTAAAGCGCGCACCGGGAGAACCGCCGAAGTTCAAGGCGAGTTACGTGGCAAGAGGCTTCACTCAGTGAAAGGGTGTGGACTTCTTCCATGTCACAGGATCGAATGACTAGAGGAAAGATTGCACTATCGATCAGTACAAGACGCTTTCATACTTCCAGAGTACATCAGGTAACCAGGTTTATCTTATCCCAAGGGAATAGACCCTTCTAGAAGATAGAATCACCCTGCGTATAGCCACGCGAGGCTATTGGCTTTAAGGGATTACGGCAGGATTACACTAGATAGAGCGCACCAGTACATCCCAAGCCTGCTCGGTGATATAATTATAATAGCAGGATAAACCAAAGGTTAATGGAAAATGGAGAATAGGAAACCAAATGAGATGAGATAAAAAGAGAAATGGAATGGAAAGGAAATAGGGAAAGGGACCAGAGGTGTAACGGGGTCGTACTCTCACACTTCCCCCCCTCAAAGCTGGGTGGTAGAAGTAACACCCTGCTTGACAAGGTAGTCATGCAGAGGACGACGGGCGTTACCCATGTCGGACTCAGGTACTCAGCTGTCCTCAGAAGGATCATAACCCTTCCAACGGATGAGAAGCTCCACGGTGCCATTCCGACAACGTCGGTGTGCAAGCACGGACTCGACCTCGTACTCGGGTTCATTCTGGACGAGGACGGGCAGCAGCGGCGGCGGTTGGCGTCCGACGAAGATCGTGTTTGGATCCCGATAGGGATTCCGAAGTTGGACATGGAAGGCGTTGTGAATCCTCCAGGTAACTGGCAGGCGTAAGCGGAAGGTAAGAGGAGTGACCTGTGTTTCAACGAGAGAAGGCCCGCAGAAGCGAGGTCGCAGTTTGGATGGGAGATGAGTGATGTCAAGGTTGCGGGTGTCAAGGAGTACCTGGTCTCCCATGGTGATGGTGTGGTCGTTGCGATGGCGATCGGCCTGGCGCTTTTGGTGCTGCTGAATGTCGAGGAGGCGCTTGTGGGTCCGATCTCAAAGTTGATGCATGGTTGTGATGAAATCATGTGCAGGTTGTACCGTAGCGGATGTTGTCGGTTTCTGTGGTGTGAGTGGGTGGCGTCCGTAGGAGAGCAAAAACGGCGTCTGTCCAGTAGCTGCATGATTAGCATTGTTGTAGGCAAACTCCAGGACGGGTAGGTGCAAGTCCCATTTGGAGATCTCGTCCTTGCAGGCTGCTCGGAGGAGTTGCTCGACAATCTGGTTGAGGCGCTCAGTCTGTCTGTCTGTCTACGGATGGTAAGCGGATGACATGGCAAGTTTGGTCTTGAGCAGAGACATGAGTTCTTTCCAGAACTTGCAGGTGAACTTAGGGTCTCGGTCGGAGATGAGTGTGGTTGGAATGCCATGCTGTGAGATGATGTAGCGAACGAAGAGTTGTGCCGTCTCCTCGGTGCATGCTGTCGTGTGTGTCGGGATGAAGTGTCCCATTTTGGAGAACTTGTCGATGACGACAAGGATTGCGTCATAACCGCTGGAGGTAGGTGGTAACCCGGTGATGAAGTCCAGGCTAACCACTTGCCATGGCTGTTCTGGGACAGGAAGAGGCTGTTGCAGTCCTGCTTTCTTCTGTTTGCTGCTCTTCATCCTCTGACATGTATCACACGAGGTGACAAATTTCTGAACATCCTCTGCCAAGTGGGGCCAGTAGTAGTGTTTTGCAATACAGGTCAGCGTCTTGTTGCTACCGAAGTGTCCGGCGTAGAGGACGTCGTGGTATTCTTCGAGTAGTAACTGGCACAAAGGAGGGTAATTGGGTACCCAGATTTTTGTTGATCCTTTCCGGTACGCGAAGTCACTGTTCCACTATAGCAGATGTCGCTTTTCTGCCAGGGGAATTTCAGGGTCGATGGCGTACCCGTGTGTGAAGAGTCCCTTGAGAAGTGGATTCATCCCTTCGACCTGAATAGCGGCAACGTGTGCAGGCCGGTTGAGGGCATCTGCTTTATTTTTGTGGCCGGGCTTGTACATGATGTCGTAGTGGAAGTGTGTCTTGAGGAAGTCGATTCATTGGATCTGCCGCCTGGAAAGGTTGGGTTGTGTCTTCAAATATTTCAGGCTGCAATAGTCGGTGTAGACGATTGTTCTTAGTCCTTCGAGATAACATCTCCATGCTTTGAAGGCGATGACGATGGCAAGGGCCTCTTTGTCGTGTATCAGGTAGTTTAGTTCTGCCCCGTGCAGTTTCTTGCTGAGGTAGGCGATTGGTTGCAGTCCATTTCCTTGGTCTTGCATCAAGACTGCTCCCACTGCCTAGTCACTGGCGTCAGCTTCGATGACGTAGTCGCTTTCGGGATCTGTCAAGATGAGTACTGGGGCGGACGTGAGTGCTTGTTTCAGCTGTTCTACGGCTTCCTGGTGCTTCGTCTCCCATTTGTAGGGCGTGTTCTTCTTCAGCAGATTCGTGAGGGGTGCTGCATTTTTGCGTACTGCGGCACGAACCTGTTGTAGTAATTAGCCTAGGAACTGCTGCAACTCCTTCACGTTCTCGGGTGTCTTCCACGTACGTACGGCTTTGATTTTTTTGGGGTCGACGTGAACTCCTTGAGCGCTCACCATGTGTCCTAGGAACTGGACCTTCTCAAGGGCGAATTCGCTCTTGGACAGTTTGACGTAGAATCGTTCTCGTCGAAGAATTTCGAAGACGCGTCGCAGGTGTTCGACGTGCTGCTTCATGTCGCGCGAGTAGATGAGGATGTCGTCCAGGTACACCACCACGAACTCGTCCAAAAGTGGTTATAGAATGTGGTTCATTTCGGCTTGGAGTGTTGCCGGTGCGTTGGTGAGTCCGAATGGCATTACCAAATGCTCGTACGATCCATACCGAGTTCGGAAAGCAGTTTTGTGGATAGAGTTGTCCGCCATCTGTATCTGCCAGTATCCCGACCGCAGATCCAATTTGGAAAATATCGTAGCTCCGCGAAGCTGGTCAAGCAGGTCATCGATTCGTGGTATTGGATATTTATTCTTGATGGTCTGCTTGCTAAGAGCTCGGTAGTCGATGCACATGCGCAGGCTTCCGTCCGGTTTCGGTGTGAAGAGCACTGGGGCACCGTATGGTGAAGTAGATGGTCGGATGAGTCCTTTGGCTAGGAGATACTCGATCTGTTTTTTCATGTCGGTCAGCTCCGTAGGGCTGAGCCAATATGGTGCTCGGAAGGTCGGCTTTGAACCCGGTTCCTCCACGATCTCGTGTTGATGCATTCGGTATGGCGGTAGCTCGTTCGGAAGATCGTCAGGAAGAATGTCTTGGAACTCCTTCAGCAATTCCTTGATTTTTTCCAGAGGTTCCGAGGTCTTCTCTCCATAGTTCTCCACCTCTGTTGCTATCGCCAGGAACCCGGTGTCGGTTTGCTTCACGTCCTTCTCGAATCGTGCGAGTGTCTCCACAGGGATATCTCCTGTATCGTCCCAGTTGGGTAGCTGTACTCTCCATCCATTGTTGTAGATACTTGCGGTGCGATTCACCCAATTGATCTCGGGGTTGAATCTTTTTACGAAGTTTCGCCCGAAGATCAAGTCAAGCCCTTTGATGTTGGTGATGGGGAGTGCAGGTCTCCAGCGCAGTGGTCCAATTTGTAGGTGTAGCACTGCTTCGCCGTGTACTGGTAACTTGCTGCCGTCCACCATTGTTGCAGAGAATCCTGAAGGCTTGTACTCTTCCCGTAGTCGGTCGATTACTGCCTTGTCGCAGATGGTGTGCGATGCTCCGCTGTCCACGAGTGCTTGGAGGCGTCATCCTTTGCAGATGACCTCGAGCACGAGGGGCAGGCGTTGCTCGGAGTACCCAAAGATAGTTTTATTGATTGGGTCATAGGGTACACACCTTTTCGTTGCTATCTACTCCTGAGCTGGCAGCTGGCCGAGGCTGCTTGGAGAACGGCTCTTCTCTAGGGCCCGGAGTTTCCTTGACGACTGTGCGCGTCGTTGATGCCGAAGTTGTTGAACTGGATGCATCCGGAGGAGGAGTTCGGGGTTTCTGCAGCTTCTTGTAGACCCCCTGCTTCCTCTTGAGCTGCTTCAGCTCCACTGACGTCTTCCCTCGGGAACGGGCAGTTGTTGTGGGCTAGTGTCGGGAGAGGACGTTGACTCTGTGGAAAGGTCGGCTTCTTTCCACACTCCATAATTTTTTCCCCAAGTTGTCCGGTACCGGTAGAATCTCTACAACTGTCTGCTTCTTTTGGAGTCCTTCCCGAATTTTCTCCAAGGCTCTAGCCCCTTGAGAATCATAAGTTTTCATTAAAGCATCTTTATAGGATAGCTTTAACGAATCCTTATAATTTCTTGGGTCTTCAAGGAGTTTCCCCGTCTCAGCAGAGTCCTTTTTCGCGGAGTTATATTTTTTCTCTGCGATTTTCCCTGGCGAAGACTAGTCGTGGGGTGGAGATTTTCCCCCATCATTCCCTCCTTGCGTTGAATCAGCTTCGTCGAAGTTGATTTTTCCGGCATCCCGCGGCCACTTTCGGATCTTTTTATTTTCGCCAGCTAGATCCGCAATCACTGGCGACTCCCGTTTTTTGTCTTCTGATTGGCCGAAGGAATTCCGCCACTGTTGCGTTCCCGATACTAAGCGCGTGCGGCTTTCATTTTGTTGCAGTCGAAGATTCGATGACCCGGCACCCCGCAAAAATCACACGTGTAGTTGGTGTTTTTCGGGCGTGGCCGCTCGTCTAACCTGTCGATTTCCATCGGGTCGGCGAGCGTGGGGTGAGCCGAGCGGTTGCCCTGTCGCGTACTGCCGACGTGCGTCCGTCGTGTCCCGGCGTTGACCATGTCGAAGCGCTCCGCGGCCGAAACGACGTCACTGTAGTTCGCGTAGTTTGACGCTACTACCTGTCGTTTGACTTCGGTCTTCAGCCCGGCGATGTAGGACTGTACTTTTTCCCCTTCGGTCAGGTCGGGAATGCGGTTATAAAATTCTTCCATCTGCTGCGTGTACTGTGCTACACTCCCGAACTGTCGATGGCGATGGATTTTTTCCCGGGCAAGGAAACCCGAATTTATCGGCTCGAAACGTTTTAGCAGATCGGTGCGGAACTGCTGCCACGTGGCTTCACCATGGATGAAGGTGCTGTTGTCGCCAATCCACTTGAGTGCCGGTCCTCGCATCAGCGTCGCTGCGAGTCGTACGCGTTGACCGTCCCAAATTGGCGAGCTCCATCCGTCGGCTGCGAAGTAGATCTCCATGCCGGCGATCCATCTGCGGGCGTCGGAGTTTCGATCGCTCGGATCGAACGGCTCAGGTGGGCGCGGTTTCGGAGCCTCAAGAAACTGCTGCAACTGCTGCGTCGTTGCCGTTGTCGAGTCGTGCTGCGCTCCGGCGAGTCGAGTTACTCGCTCGAACTCGTTTTGCCACGCTTCGCGATCCGCTCGCATCTCCTTCTGAAGGGTTGTGATGCGCGCGAAGAGCTGTTGGGTAACCTCGGCGTTGTCGAAGGTTGCCATCCTATTCAAAACACGCGTAGGGGGGATAATTCAAAAAAGCGCGGAGCTGGTGCTTACCAGAATCAGCGCCGAATTGGTCGCCCCCGGCGGTTTTTCGAGGCAGGTTTTCCCGCTGCTGCTGCTTTGTGGAGCGCGGCTGAGTGAGAAAAGCTCTGATTACCAAGTGTCACAGGATCGAATGACTCGAGGAAAGATTGCACTATCGATCAGTACAAGGCGCTTTTATACTGCCAAAGTACATCAGGTAACCAGGTTTATCTTATCCCAAGGGAATAGACCCTTCTCGAAGATAGAATCACTCTGCGTATAGCCACGTGAGGCTATTGGCTTTATGTGATTACGGCAGGATTACGCTAGATAGAGCGCACCAGTACATCCCAAGCCTGGTCGGTGATATAATTATAATAGCAGGATAAACCAAAGGTTAATAGAAAATGGAGAATAGGAAACCAAATGAGATGAGATAAAAAGAGAAATGGAATGGAAAGGAAATAGGGAAAGGGACCAGTGGTGTAACGGGGTCGTACTCTCACATTCCAGGCCTTCTCTGTGACCTCGAAGAGGACTACTCTCCGGGTGCTGCTTCTCTTTGCCGCGCGGCGTGACTACGAGCTTCACTCACACGACTTCTCCACAGCTTTCCAGCAGGGTTGTCTGCACGAGCCGATTTACCTCCGGCGACCACTAGGCTTCTCCTTGTCCATTCCACGTATGCTGCCCTGTTTACGGCCTTTGTTAAGCGGCCCATGAGTGGCACGACATGCTCCGTATGACACTTGCAGAGCTGCAGTTCTTCTCGTCTTCTGCTGACTCTTCGCTGTTTGAACCTGTTGGTCAGACTCCGTTCTACATCCTAGTGTACGTAGATGATCGGATCTTCTCTACTCGTGACAAATGCACTGGCCTCAGTGAAGGCCGAGCTACTTGTAGGAGGCACACATGCACCACGGTCCTCACTAGGTTTTGAACGTGTCTGATTCATCAGACGGGCTCTTTAGGCCTGTCTTATCTATCAGACCGCAGATTTGGGAATTTTTTTATCAATCGGACGATTTTCTTTGTGGATTTCTGAAGCACAAAGTGCAACAAACACTCTCAAATACATTTTATTTTCGTCCCCACTAATTCTCGGTTCCGAAGTTCCAGATCCTCTACTCTTTCTCGCCGCTCTTAGCGGTTTGCTGTTCTTTCATTGTTTTTTTTTTCGCTCTGCTCTGGGCCGCTTTTTGTGCTCGCGCCAATTGCACAGTCGCCACCCACCAACTGCACCTGTGGCAAGTGGCTAACTGCCCCAGCCAACAATTAGGGAAAATTCCTGCATCGTGTCATTCCGCGGATGTCACCCGATTTTGCCTGCAAGTTAGGTTCGCTCGAACCTGGCTCACGGGCGAATTTAGGTGCCATCCACAGGATGACAGGACACATGAATTTGCCCTTATTGTACCGCTATCTTACGAAAATACTAGAAGCATTTGTGGGGAGCGGTTCTTCACTGTTGCATAAAACTTGCCACAATGTCTTTTACGATTAATATGTAAATAATGAACGATCCAGAGCGTTAAATACTTTCTGGCACATGGTAGGAACGCGCACACTGATTTTCAGGAACAGGGCTCTATTTTCGATTTGCATTAGGGTAAACATTGAGCGTACTCTGCTGTTTAGTGTTTATCTTTCGTGGCACATTTTCTTTGCAAGGCCGCTAAAGCAGGATAGAGGCAGGCAGGGGTTCGGATTGAGGGGTGTTTGCGGGAGGATTGGGGGGTGTTTGGGGGGCCTTAGCTGAATTTCCTGGGTTGCGGGAGGTGTGGGAAGCATGTTCCTGGCTGTGGGGGACTTAGGGCAAATAGGCCATCGTGTCAGCCCACGGATGACACCCGATTTTGCCTGTAAGCTAGGTTCGGCCGAACCTAGCTCAAGGGAAAATTCGGGTGTCATCTGCAGGATGACGCGACGCAGGAATTTGCCCTTAGCCGAATTTTCTAAGTTGCCGGAGGTATGGGAAAAATGTTACTGGTTGCGGGGACTTCACCAATTTTCCTGGGTTGCAAATGGTGTTGCCTGTAGGAGGGATGTTCTGTGGCTGTGGGGACTTGGCTGAAATCTTGTGCTTGAAGGGAATACAGGTGACTCACGCAATAAGGTGCAAGTCTCTCACTTCAGACAAACAAAAACACTGTGTCTGAAATATCATACTGTCTAAAATCAATTTTTTTATCAATCAGAAAAATCAGGAAATTGAATTCTGGAAAATCATATATTGCCGAAAAGGGTCTGAAAATCAGACCAACTGACAGATTTTTTATGATAGTAAGGACTCTGACCTGCGCAACCCTGGGGGAGCTGCGGCGCTATTTGTGATTGGATATCTCTCGTGACTGTGCCGCTCGTACGATCACACTCTTCCTGTCCCATATGGTGCATCAGATCCTCCTGAAGTTCAGTCCCCAGTTCTCCTCGACACAGCCCACCCCTCTGCCTGTGGATCACAAGCTCTCTGCTCCTGGTCCGGCTGAGCCGATAGAGGCTAGTGGTCCATACGCAGAGCTGGTGGGTTGCCTCATGTACCTAATGACCTGCACTCGACTAGATCTAGTGTACCGTCTCAGTCTCCTTGCGCACTTTGTGGTGACAGGCAGGCACCGACCAGTCCACTGGTGAATCCCCTTTGCCATCAACTGATTGACGCTCAGTAATTTGTAGCCCAAGCCTTCTGCGATTAGTACTTTTGACATTTGTAGCACCGCGTTAGTTTCCAGGGATTGTAGCTGAACAACTCCTTGCCTTCGTGTGCGCAGGTGCTGATACATGCTCTTCAAGTGGTTGTACACGAGTTCCTTCAAGAGATGACATATCTTGTTATCCTGAAGTGGGCTTATGTGGAGATTGACTGATGGACTTGTAGTAGAATTGAGAATGCTTATAACGAACTTAGTGGGAACGTTGTCTTCGACTAGCTCTCATACCATGTTGGGCTGAGATAAGCCTGTAGGATCTTTGCAAAGACTAAGTCCCCAGAGAGATGTTGTACTTGTGGAAGCGTGGTGTGAGACTTAATGAACCTCTTGCACTGGTATGTGAGAACAAGAGAATTTATTAACACAAACAGCATACTGGAATATATCTAGTTATTATAGAATACATGACAATTACTACAACTGATGTTGCGTTACCGAGCGTATAGTGGCTCGATGCCTTACAGTAGCAGTTACTGTGCAGCTGAGCGGCCACACAACCTCCACGCGCAACCTCCAGGTGCAACTGCCACGCGTGCAACTGCAACGCGCTTTCATTACACTCGCAACTGCCGTGTGTAACCTCCGTTGACTCGCCGTACTCGTTGTTGACCACTCCACAGTATCGCTCAAGTCTCGATACTACAGAAACGAGTTACTTCTCCTATTCTTAGTTTTCAATAGCTGACAACAGGGCCATGATCCTCCTATGTCAGGAGGCTCGCCTTGAGGGCAGGACAAAACACATCTAGCTGCGGTAGTTCTTGTTGCGTGAGTTGCAGTAGCGTGGCCAGGCATGAGTAGTTCACGTGACCATTGATGCCAACACCGCTGATATCTTCACTAAGGCACTGTTGCCTCGTGACCATCAGCGGTTTTGTACACAGCTTGGCCTCGTCTCAGGAGCAGCACCACTCCTTGTCTCAATGGTTAGACTAGTAGTACTGCCTTGAGTTGCCTTGCTACCTTCACCAATTGTCAAACTACTAGTGCTGCACTGGTTTGTTAAACGCTGCCTCTACCTAGGCTAGGGGGTGTGCCAACAAACAAAAATATATCTACAGTATTCCCCTAGATATACAGCCCTAGGTGCTATTAGGGATTATAGTCAAAATTTTGGGGGTGTGTTTAATTGGATTTTTTTATATGGCACGGTGCGTTAAAAACGTTCTTAAGGGATTTTTTGAAACGAACATGAAGATGTAGCTAGAACAATTTGCAATCGAATGGAATGCTCCCAAACGGGAACAACCAGAGCAGTCCCGCCAAAATCGCTTCCCAGCCGATTGACGCGTCAGCCAAGCAGCAGGTTCACTGCAGTTTGCCAGCGCGCAGACTAGCGGGGGCGATCCTTGCCATCCGTTCTCTCGCCTGGCACGGCAGCAGAGCTTTGCTGACCAGACCTTCGATGAGTCGGAAGGTCAGGGGTCGATTTTGTGTGATGAAGTGATTCGTCACGTAAACTTTACGCGAAATGTACAGTCAACATAGTCAGCTCGAGATTCCCACAGGGGGGAAAAGGGGGGTACGTATAGGGATTAGATGTCAACTTATACATATTATCTATGTAGAAGTTATAGGCTAGACTGAGGTATGCTTCTAGTGAGTACAACCAACTAGTATTTGTTCTAGGTTTCCACCTCTAGTAATCATTCGTTTCTACGTTAACATGGTATCACGCTTAGGTTAGGATCCCCCCGCCTACCGCTTCCGCCCGTCGCGCCTCCTAGGCCCCGTCGCGCCCCCTAGGCCCCGTCGCGCCCCCCCTGGGCCCCGTCGCGCTCGTTAGGCCCCGTCGCGCCCCCCCTGGGCCCCGTCGTGCCCGCTGGGCCCCGTCGCGCCTCCTAGGCCCCGTCGCGCTCCCCCTGGGCCCCGTCGCGCCCACTGGGTCCCGTCGCGACCCCTAGGCCCTAACGCGCCCCCGCTGGGCCCCGTTGCGCCTCCTAGGCCCCGTCGCGCCCCCCATGGGCCCCGTCGAGCCCGCTGAGCCCCGTCGTGCCTCTTAGGCATCGTCGCGCCTCCTAAGCCCCGTCGCGTCCCCCCTCTCTGGGCCCCGTCGCGCCCGTTCGGCCCCGTCGCGCCCCTCTTAGGCCCCGTCGCGCCCGCTGGGCCCCTTCGCGCTTCCTAGGCCCCGTCGCGCCTGCTAGGCCCCGTCGCGCCCCCCCTGGGCCCCGTCGCGCCCGTTAGGCCCCGTCGCGGCCCCCCTGGGCCCCGTCGTGCCCGCTGGTCCCCGTCGCGCCTCCGCGGCCCCGTCGCGCCCCCCCTGGGCCCCGTCGTGCCCGCTGGGCCCCGTCGCGCCCCTTAGGCCCCGTCGCGCCCGCTGGCCCCTGTCGCGCCTGCTGTTAGCGCTCGCCCGCCTGGCCTCCTCCTAGTGCCGCTCGGCCTCCTCCTAGTGCCGCCCGGCCTCCTCCTAGTGCCGCCCGGCCTCCTCCTAGTGCCGCCCGGCCTCTCCTCAGCGCTGCCCGGCCCCTCCTCGTGCCCGACCGGCCCCAGCAGCACCAGCCTGGCCCCTCCCAGCACCAGCCCGGCCCTAGAGCACCTGCCCGCCTCCCCTGCTCGGCCTGCCGTGTCCTCTCGGGCCCTGTGTCTTCTGCTTGCCTGCGCTGGGACGCCTAGCTGCTGCCCTACTGGAGAGTGCTGCCGCCGTGTCCCCGCGCCGCTGTGCTCCTGTGCCGCTGAGGAGCTGTGCTGCTGTGCCGCTGTGTCGCTGAGGAGCTGTGCCACTGACCCTGCACGATGGCTGACTTTGTGCTCCGCCTGGACGCTGAGGGCCACGCGGTTGACTTCGCCGCCTGGCTCTCCGATCTTCGCCGCCAGCTTACAGGTCAGCGCCAGGATGGCCACTCTCTGGTTGTCCATGCTGATGGCTTGCTCCCCCGTCCCCCTGCACCTACTCCCCTCCCTGCTGACCCCTCCTCTGATGACCGTGAGGCTTTCTCTACTGCTGCGCTAGCCTGTGCGGTCTGGGACTCACGCGATGCAGTAGCTCAGGTTGCTATTAGTCACGCCCTCCCTGTGTCTGAGCGCTCGCGTTTTGCTACTGTTGAAACGGCCAAAGCTTATTTAGACGTCGTTATTGCTCGCTATTCCACCCCTGCCTCCGCTTCTGCTGGCCGCTTGCTCTTTCCGATGCTGTTCCCAGACCTGGCTGCCTTCCCTACTGTCGCAGATTTTGCCACTCATTTGCGTGCCCTAGAGACTCGCTATCGCACTGCCAGCACTGCTGCCCAGCTCACTGCGCTCCCCCCTCCTTTCTGCATGACGCTCTATTTTATCGCTATGCGCCTGCCAGACCGCCTCGCTAGTGCTCGCGACCACTTTCTTAGCCAGCACCCGGGTGACCTCACCCTGACCGCCTTTGTCGACACCCTCACTGAGATCGAGACTCGCCAGCGCACTATCGCTCAGTCGAGCGGTGCGCCGGCAGTCTCTATCTTTCACGGTTGTGCCCCATCCCCGTGCACGTTCACTGACGTTTCGGCTGCGGTCGCCACGGCGACCCCTCTTACCGAGACGGCTGCTGCTGTCCACCCGCAGCAGCGCTCGCGTCGCGGTGGCCGTGGCCGCCAGGGAGGTAGGGGTGGTGACGCAGGTGGTAGTGGTCGTGGTGGTGGTGACGGTAGTCCGCCTGAGGGGACTACCACCGGTGGGCAGGAGCAGCAGTCCCAGCAGCAGCAGGACCAGCCCCAGCCGCAGCCGCCGTCCCAGCAGCACCCGCCGCAGCCGTGGGCTCGTCTCCCGCCTGGTTGGCCCGGCACCTCCGGAGGCGGTGGCCGTGGTGGCGGCCCGCGCAGCTTGGCGTCTACCAGCGGCTCCAGTGCTGTGACCTGCCAGTACCAGCTTCAGACCGGGCCTCTCCGCGGCACTCTGTGCCGCCGCCCGCACCCGACCGCCCACTGTTTCCGCCGCCTCGACGATCTTTTTCGTCGTCGCTTTGGCCCGGCCCCGGACCTCCCTGACTGGCACAGCCTGCTCCGCCAGGGCGTGCCGATCTTTGAGTTAGACATGGATCAGATAGGTGCTGCTTTGCATGCTTTGTATGCTGACGCTTCTAGTGTTGATGGATCTTACTACCATGTGTACTCTAGTTTAGGTGTTTCACCCTTGTGTAGCTTAGCTTCCCCTGCTGCGACAGGCGTAGGACTGCCTAGGTTGCCTAGTCTAGTCGCTGCACCGGCTCCGTCCGCGGCCTCCGCCACTGCGTCGCTGTCCTTCACTCTCGACTCTGGTGCTTCTGCCTGCTTCTTCCGCGACCGTTCCACGCTCACGCCGCTTGCTGCACCTGCTGTTGTCTCTCTCGCTGACCCCTCTGCGGGTCCGGTCGTCGCGCGCAGTTCTACGTCCCTTCCCTGTCCGGCAGTTCCCTCGGGCTCCCTTACTGGCCTCCACGTTCCCTCGTTCTCCAGGAACCTGGTTGGTGTCGGCTGTCTCCAGGACCTCGGCGTCACCACCACGTTCCCCGGGCACGAGCGGTTCGCTGTCTGTTCAAAGGCTGTCTCAGGTTCCCCCCTTGCGACGTTCCCCCGGGACCCGGTGTCCGGTCTGTTTACCCTACACACCACTTCCCCCCCGGTTGGTGCGTCCTCCCAGGTCGCTGCAGCTTGCTCGTGTCGGTCCCTCACTCACCCCTCCCTTCTCTGGCACCACCGCTTAGGTCACCCTGCTCTCCCGCGTCTGCGTCACATGTCCCAGCACGGTCTTGTCTTAGGTCTCCCCGCGTCGCTCCCTGCCCTTCCTCCCTCGACTGCGCCACCGTGCACGCCTTGCGTCGAGGGTCGGCTCCGCCGTGCTCCTCACTCCTCCTCGCTGCGTCCTGCTACTGCCCCCCTTCAGACCCTGCACTTGGACGTTTGGGGCCCTGCCCCCGTCCCCGGACCGCGCGGTGAGCGCTACTTCCTTGTGCTCGTTGACGACTACACGCGCTACACCACGGTGTTTCCCCTGGAGCGGAAGGCCGACGTGCCCGACGTTCTTCTCCCGTGGGTTGTAGCTGCGCGTCTCCACCGCGGTCTCCCCGTGTTGTGTCTCCACTCCGACCGTGGCGGCGAGTTCGCCTCTGGTCGGCTTGGACAGTTCTGTCGTGCGGAGGGCATCACCCAGTCGTACACCTTGCCGGACTCGCCACAGCAGAATGGGGTTGCTGAGCGCCGCATCGGCTTGGTCATGGAGGTCGCCCGTACCTCCATGATCCATGCCGATGCCCCCCATTTTCTGTGGCCGTTCGCTGTTCGCTACGCGGCTCACCAGCTTAACCTGTGGCCACGCTCCCAGCGGCCGCAGGTTTCGCCGACCCTCCTTTGGACCGGGTCCCCCGGTGACGCGTCTGCGTTCCACGTCTGGGGCTGCCTTGCTCACGTTCGTGCCTCTGGCACGGACAAGCTCACTGCCCGCACAGTCCCCTGTGTCTTCCTCGGTTTCCCCCTGGACTCGTCTGACTGGCTTTTCTACCACCCGCCGTCTCACCGCTTCCTCCACTCTCGTGACGTCACCTTTGACGAGTCCGTCTCCTTCTACCGCCGCTTCCCTCACCGAGGTCTCCCAGTTGCCCCCCCCCTTTTCCTTGCTCCCTCTCCCCCGGTAGCCCCTGCCCCTCTCTCGCCTCGTCCTGCCCCGTCTGGTGTCTCCCACGTCACTCCCCTCCCGTCGGTTGTCCCCGTTGAGGAGTCTGCTGACTCTGGTGGTACCCCCGGTCCGTCCTTGCCGCGTCCCCCTTCCCCAGTGCCTCCGCCCCCACTGTCGCAGTCGCCGACCCCGCTGCCGCCGCCGTCGCCGTCGCCGCCGCAGCCGTCGCCGCTGTCGCCGCCACTGCCGCCGCTGCTCTCGGCCCCTGGGGGTGCTGGTGTGGAGGAGGGTGTTCGTCCTGCGGCTTCTGGGGGTGCCGCTGGTGTTGGAGGGGGTTCTCGCTCTTGGGGTGTTGGTTCTGGGGGTGCTGCTGTTGAGTGTTCTGCCGACGGTCGTTCTGCCTCTGCTGGTCCGAGAGTTCCGGCCCAGCCGTCGTCGCCGCCACAGCAGCCGTCGCCGCCGGTTTCCGCTCTCCGCCTGCTCGGCCTTCCCTCCCCGGACCGCGCGCCGGTGTCTCCCCCACCGCCTCCTGACCTCCCTGTCTACGGTCCTGTGTTCCCGCCGCCAGACTCGTCTCCGGCCCGTCTTCCTCCTCGTTCCCCTCCTGTGTCTCCTCCGCTGTCCCCTGACCCTACCCCTCCGTCTCACGTTTGGGCTCGCCGTCCCTCCCGTGCCCGTCCCGTCTCTCCTGTCCTGCCCACCCACCCTATGTTGCTCCGTTCCCACTCGTCTCGTCCTCCCCTCCTCCCGTCCCCTCCTCCCTCGTCCCTTGCTGTTGCACCTCCTCCGTTCTCTGACTACCTCCGTGCTGCTCGTCCCCTTGTCCCTCGGGTCCTTGCCTCTCTTGTTACCGACCCTGCTGTTCCTGTCTCGCGCCTTGACGCGCTTGTCGCTGCTGTCGCTGACTTCGCTTCTACCCGCCGCCTTGACTACGCTACCGCTCTGGTCTCTGACCCTGCCCGTCCTCTGTCCGTCGGGGGTGCTCCTGCCCTTGGCAGTGACGTCCTAGAGGACAGGCAGTACGAGCTGGCTTTCCTTTCCGAGGCTGCTCCCCATCTCTGCTCCATGCTGTTAGGCCCTGAGGGTGACCCAGACGCCTTCGACATCCCGACCCCTCGCACCTACGCTGAGGCCACCTCGGGACCTTGGGCCTCTCAGTGGATAGCTGCCATGGAGCAGGAGATGGCATCTTGGAGATCCACCGGCACTTACGTCGACGCAGTTCCCCCGCCTGGGGTGAACGTAGTCGATGGTCGGTGGCTCTTCAAGGTGAAGCGCCCCCCTGGAGAGCCGCCTGTCTTCAAGGCGCGCTACGTGGCCAGAGGTTTCAGTCAGCGCGAGGGGGTTGACTTCTTCCAGACCTTCGCCCCGACCCCGAAGATGACCACTCTTCGGGCGCTGCTACACGTAGCAGCACAGCGTGACTACGAGCTTCACTCTCTCGACTTCTCTACTGCCTTTCTTCAGGGCAGCCTACACGAGCAGGTCTACCTGCGCCGACCACAGGGCTTCACTGGTACCTTCCCTCCTGGGACCCAGTGGCTTCTCAGGCGCCCGGTCTACGGCCTGCGTCAGGCTCCCCGCGAGTGGCACGACACGCTACGTGCCACGTTAGCAGACCTGCAGTTCTTTCCGTCCTCTGCTGACCCTTCACTGTTTGTGCGTTCCGGCCAGACTCCGTTCTACATCCTTGTCTACGTAGACGACCTGGTCTTCGCTACTCCTGACAGGGACGCACTGGCCTCTGTGAAGGCTGAGCTGCTGAAGAGACACACCTGCACTGACCTTGGAGAGCTGCGTCGCTATCTTGGCCTGCAGATCTCTAGGGACAGAGCAGCACGCACCATCACTCTGACCCAGTCACACTTGGTGCGTCAGGTCCTTCAGAGGTTCGGTCTTCAGTTCTCCTCCGCACAGCCCACACCTCTACCCGTAGACCATGGGCTCTCTGCTCCCGTTCCTTAGGAGCCAGTAGAGCCCAGTGGCCCCTACGCAGAGCTGGTGGGTTGCCTCATGTACCTGATGACTTGCACTCGCCCAGATCTCGCATACCCTCTCAGCATCCTGGCTCGCTTTGTGGCTACAGGCAGACACCGACCTCAGCACTGGTCTGCCGCTAAGAGGGTTTTGCGTTATCTTGCTAGTACATCAGGCATGGGGTTAGTGCTAGGAGGACGCAGGCCAGTGGTCCTTACTGGGCACACAGACGCTTCTTGGGCAGACGACGCTGAGACGCTCAGGTCGTCGCAGGGCTACTGTTTCAGCCTTGGTTCGGGTGCTATCTCTTGGAGATCCACTCGCTCGTCGTCTGTGGCTCAGTCTAGCTGTGAGGCTGAGATCTACGCTGGTGCCATGGCGGCACAGGAGCTCCGCTGGCTGACCTTCTTGCTCACAGACTTAGGTGAGCGGCCTAGCTCTGCCCCGGTCCTGTACGCTGACAACAGGGCCATGATACTCCTGTGTCAGGAGCCTCGGCTTGAGGGCAGAGCGAAGCATATCCAGCTGCGGTACTTCCTCCTGCGCGAGCTACAGCAGCGCCGCCAGGCCCGCGTAGTTCACTTGGCCTCAGGTGCCAACACAGCTGATATCTTTACTAAGGCGCTTGCGCCTAAAGATCATCAGCGGCACTGTGTACAGCTTGGTCTTGTTCCTATAGCTGCTCCCCTGTTAGGATCCTGATTGTGTACTCTCTATTATATATGCTTGTCAGACTGGCCTTGTGGCCTTACCTCCAGTGGCTGGACTAGTAGTGCCACCCTGGCTTGCTTCAGTTTTGGTTGTATTCTTGCTGACTGGTCTCCAGACCCCTGCCTCAGTGGTTGGACTAGTAGTGCCGCCCTGAGCTGTTTGCTTCTTGTTTAGTTTCACCCCTTGTCTAGCCTAGGGGGTGTGTCAACTTATACATATTATCTATGTAGAAGTTATAGGCTAGACTGAGGTATGCTTCTAGTGAGTACAACCAACTAGTATTTGTTCTAGGTTTCCACCTCTAGTAATCATTCGTTTCTACGTTAACATTAGAATCTGGAAAATGGGGGGGGTGCGTATCGTTGGCACATTCGATATGGCACCCCTCCGGATATACGCACCATGGTGCATTTTAGGTGGCGGTGCGTACGTCCGGGGGAATACGGTATTTGTCTGGTTAGGTTGTTCATGTTTGTATAGCCTAGTTAGGTCAGCTAATACAGTAGGGAGGATACTTCTCACGTTACTTGTATCCCCCCCTTCTCCCTTCCTAGTCACATTATTGGTCGCGCTACTTTCACACCCATTGCCCAGTCCACTAGAGAAGAGGGCACGGAACGGACAGAACCTGGCATCATTTCATATGGACTAGGTAGGTAGCGGTACCTAGGGACAGAATGGCAGCAATATCCAATCAATTACTATCTCTCCTACCTTACATCCCTATCATCCCGCAAGCGCCACCTTGAGATCCCATTGGCCTTCATTTCAAGCACAATGCCGCATCCACCAACCAGGTCCCCCTTATCCTACCTGCGACAGTACACTCGTCTCATCCCGCAAGCTCCGCCTTGAGCTCCCCATTGGCTTTCATTTCAAGCACGATGTCGCATCCACCAACCAGCTCGCCCTTGTGGTACAGCTGCGGGTACGTGGGCCAATTGGAGAGCGACTTCAGCCCCTGCCTCACTTCCTCGTCCGCTAGAATGTCAAAACTGCCGAACGGGATCCCTTCTGAGCGCAGTGCATCCACCACCTTGCGGCTGAACCCACACCGGGGCTCCTCAGGGGTGCCCTGTGAGGCATACAGACAGCGGGACAGGGAGAAGGGGGAAGGCGTGTGTCACTCCTGCCTCACGGCCTCATTAGCCAGGATGTCAAAACTGCCGAATGGGAACCACTCTGATCACAGCGCGTCCACGACCTTGCGGCTGAAGCCACACCGAAGCTCCTCAGGGGTGGCCTGACCCGAAGGGAATAGAACAGGATAGTAGTGGTCACAGGGGGGTGAAGGGGGGAAGGCATGTATTGACCTGTATGCCTCGCTGCTTTGTCTGCCAGAATGTAAAACTGCTGAATAAAAAGCCTTGACCTTCAAGGCGTCGACAACCTTGGGGCTGAACCCACAGCAGAGCTCTTACGGCGTGCCTTGAAGCGGACAGCAAGGGATAGCACGGAGAGTGGGATGGCGGGCAGAGAGGAGAAGCCCACCGAGAACGGCCATACATACCGCGGCCATACTCTCAGCTCCTCTCTGCACTCCCACACACCGCGGCCATACTCTTGGCTCATCCTACTGACAAGCCCTTGTTATATCTTATCGTACACACCCTGCGGCCATACTCTCAGCTCCGAACCACACCTTCACAAACAGCATGGTGCGTGATGATGGGCGGATCACCAGCACCTGCTCTTCCTAATCACAGGCCCTTGTCATGGTCTACTCGCCACAGTCACAGCCTCGGCTCCTATCCCCACCTCCATGAATACGAAAGCGGGTGATGGTGAAACCAGCGCCTCCGGTCGCTCTTGCTATCATTAGACCTGCCTGTGCTCCGGTCGCTCCGGTCGCTCTTGCTTTTGCTCCAGTGCAGCCATCACTGGTTACCATCACTACTGCCTGTGCAACCATCAATACCCCAGAAATGGCAGTCGTGGTATGCCACCACTGCAGAGATAGGCAAAACCTTCCCCTCACTCCCATCATGCCCACTTTCTCCTCACTCCCATCATGCCCACCCACCTTCATAAAGAGCATGGTGGGTGATTTCGAGACGAGTGCCTGTAGCCGCTCTTGCAACCCCTTCTCTCCGCCCACCTTCCCATCAGCTACTGTTGCCCCTGCTCCTGTTGCCCCTGCTCCTGCTGCTTCACTTGCTACTGCTGCTGCACCACTCCCTCCTCCACCCACCACCCCCTTTTCCACAAACAGCTCCTTCAACTCTCCACTCTCGTGCATCTGCAGCACGATATCGCACCCCCCCACCAGCTCCCCCTTACAGTACACCTGGGGGAAAGTCGGCCAGTCACTATACACCTTCAAACCCTGCCTTATCTCCTCATCACCTAGAATATCAAACGACCCATACGCTCCAGAAGCCGCAGAGCCTAAGTCCTTTTCGAGCACAGATACGACTTTAGAGGAGAAGCCGCAGCGGGGGGCGCTGGGGGAGCCTTTCATGAAAAGGAGCACCGGGTGGGAGGCCAGGAGAGCCTCGATCCGAGCCTTCAGGTCCGGGGACAGCTTCGGCTTGTCCGAACCTGCGGGCGGAGCGATCATTCTGGAGGGCTGCTCTGGCTGGGTATTAGGATCGGTGGAAGACGCAGTAGCAGGAGTAGCAGCAGGTGGTGTGGAGTAAGAGGCGGTGCGGGCAGAATGAAGGACGGATTCGATGACCTCAGCAGCAGCAAAGCCGCCAGCAGTGACGGCTGGGGACCGTGCAGCCACGTGCAGAGCCACCTTGTGGGACAGCTCCGGAGGATTGGCGCCCTCTAGCCTGTCGACCACCTTGCCATCCTGTTGATAGTGGGGATGGGAGAAGCAAAGAGGAGTGAGTGATAGGGTGAGACCAAGGGAGGGTGCAGCAAAGTACAGTGTCACCTTGTGGGCTAGCTCAGAGGGGTTGGCTCCCCCTAGCCTGTCAACCACATTGCCATCCTGTTGTAGTAGGGTGGGGAGAGGAAGACAGGGTGAGGGATAGGGTGAGACCAAGGGAGGTTGACGCAATGTGCCATCTTGTGAGTGTCAATACCCCAAGTTCGGCTTAAAAGTGGAGGCGGCCAGAGCTGGGAAAGCAGTGACTGCTGACGGAAAAGTAATTGCTATGTCAACTCAGTAGGCACTTGTTGTGATGGGACGTAACGGCCAGTGTGTTGGCCTCTTATTCGACTACTAACCCACCTTGACAACTGGCAAAGAAAGAAGCCAATGAAAAAGGAGGGCGCCTTGAGGAAGGGTACGGCCGCCACAGAGTAGGCCTCTCGGAGAGGTCAGAAGGTTACGGCACACTAAAAGGAACCAAGGAAGGAAGATTACGGCACACTAAAAAGAACGGCCAACACAGCGTATGTCTGTGAAAGGTCATTTGCGTGGACTCAAAAGGAAGGTAGGCACCGCACCTTGAAGAAGAGGAAGAAGGGTACGGCCGACACGGAGTATGTCTCGGAGAGGTCAGGCACCTCCTCTGCCTCCACCTGTGGGGAGCAACGAGAGGCAGGAGGACACGGAGTGTAGCACAGCGCAGTGAGGGTGGAGAGAGGGAGTAGGGAGCTTGGCTCGGTTTGATACGGTTTAAAGAACTCAGCAGTCGGCTGCTTGCTCTAGGACTTTCCCTCTAATGATCTTCGCATGGGGGATCTCTTTCAAACAGTTCAAACGCCACGTCCGTGTGCTTGCACCTACACACACATCATAGCTCTCCACACTTACCCGTAGAAACTTTGCGTGGGGGTTCTCTGCTGCGAGCTGCGCAAACACCACGTCCATGTGCTTGCACGGCTCGCACCATGCCGCCCAGAAATGCACCGCCACTGGCGCCCCTTCCTTCACTGATGTGTTGAACGCCTCTGCTGACGTCACCTCTGTTACAGCCATGGCTGGTTGCTGGGGGTTGAGGGGGAGTGGGAGAGAGCGAGGAGAGAGATCCGAGGAACGGCCGAGCAAGGGGAGGGGAATCAACCGGGGGGGGAGAAGGAAAAGAAAACGAGAGCGAGAAGGAAATGGGGAGGAGGAATGAGGAGGGAGAGGGGAAAGGGGAGTTGAAGAGCGGATTTGGCAGAGGGAAGGGGAGGGGGTGGATGCACACGGAAAAAAGGAGAAGAAAGAGGAAGAAGGGAGAAGGGGCAACATGGACAAGGAGAGAAGGTGGGGGGGGGGGAGAGGAGAGAAGGTGGGGTGGGGTTGTGAGGAAGGGGGTGAAGGGAGGGTGTGTGGGTGTCAAGGGGTAGGTGACGTCGCACAACAAATCACAGGTTGGTAACGTCCCCAGGTACACACTACGAGCGGCGCGCGTTTTTATCTGAGTGACGTCACAGCACGGCATGCGGACGTAACACGGAGTACAATGCGTGTTTAACCCCCTCTCTCAACACAGGATCCGAAAGTTCAACACAGCTCGCATGTTTAACCCCCTCTCTCTTGCCGAATCTGATTTTCCTCGCGACGATTATCCATCTCACCAGACACTAGTGGACTCACAGCAAGTACTGGCAGGCGCGATCGCAACGAACCGCGGCGAGGGTCCGGGAAGTTGGAAAGTAGACTCAAAAGGTCGTCCTACTCAGCACTCCAAAGGGCGTCCCGCCAGGAAAGATTTGGAACCACGTGTCAAAGAAAGGGAACAAACGGAGAATAGCAGGCTGCAGCAGGCGATGGGGCGTGTGGAAGAAGTTTCTCGAAATATGACAGCAGCCGAGAATTCTCTGTGTCCATACTCGCTGGGAACTTCTACCCGCTATAATTGTGAAGACGGTTGACACTCTGGTGTTCAAGGTGAGGGTGGATCTTCAAAAATTTATATGAAAGGAAGATTCTACCCGCTATTATATATATTTATTCAAGGTGTCACGTTGTAAATGTGTATGCATGACTTCTTTGGCATCATTCTTACCTCTCATGTGGTAAGAAATAAATAACAATCGTAGCTTGAATATTCATAACACACACGGGTTTTTCTTTCCGACCAATCAGATAAATCCACATGCGAACCAGATAAGCTTGCCCGCCAATCAGGTCCCCTCCCAGACCAATAGGGGCGTTCTTCCTGATGCTCTCCCACAGGGACCCAAATTCCTCTATTTCCTCAGTAGCGTCTACTATCTCACATTTCCTCCATTTCTTACGTGCTGTTCTAAGAGGTTGATTGGCCGCCATGGTAGTAGCAAGCTCGTTGTGCTGCAGCCACGCGCTTGGGCTGAAGCCGCTGCATTCTACCGTTAATGGAACGCGTAGACTAATATCCTCTACGAGCCTTCAGGCATTCACACCCCGCCGCTCAGCTCCTGGCAATGCTCGCATCGAACGGTCCGACAGGCGAAATGTTCGCATCTCAGCCGTCAATGTCGCTGCCGAGAGTGCGACGGCGTCGCAGGGGTCGGAATCGGAGCTTCTGGATTGGATGACCGCCAATGGCCTCCCGCCGTGCAAAGTGACGCTCAAGGAGCGGCCCGGAGCCACTCCCGAGGAAGATTCGATCCGATACGTGGCGGCTAGCGAGGATCTGCAGGCAAGATCTTAGGATACGCGAGTCTGCACTGTTTCAGGCATCCAGCTCTTTACTAGTTTCGCAGTTACTGCGTTGACCTGGTTCTTAGCCAGAGATACTGGTGGAGCCAGAGGGGGTTCTAAAGCTTAATTCCTCGTGGTCTCGTCTTCTTTTCGATCGCGTGCAGGCTGGTGACGTTCCGTTGAAGGTTCCCGACAACCTCATTGTGACGCTGGGGCGAGTGCTGGGCGACGAAACCCTAGGTATGGCCTCCGTGGCCGTATGGCCTCCGTGTCATTCCATGTCCGTCTCGTTTGAATGGCCGTTTAGTTTCCCTCAGTTCCCTTCTGCCTATCCGACCACCGTCACTTCCCAGTCAACTCCCACACGGTCAACGTGCCATTCGATCGACCTTGTATCCTGGCCCGTCACCAGCTGTCCTGCGATAGAAGCACGCTGAATGCTGAAGATATAAATGAAACGGACTGCACCCATAATCAGGGCGTGTTTGAGTCGCGATTGATTAAACGGAACATTTAGAGAGTTCTCGAATTTTACTTCAGTGAAATGGGTCACATCCGTCATCAGGACATGTTTGAGCCGTGTCAGAATCAACGGAACTTTTTTAGAAGTCTCAAAATACACCCAATCGAAACGGATTAAACCCATCATCAGGGCGTGTTTGAGCCAAGGCTTATCTCCCCGCTCTCTCTCCCTTCCCACTCTGCTTTTGAGTCGACTCAGACGCGGCTTCTGAACCAACAGAACCACGCGGTGTGAAATGCTGCCACCAAGGCTTATCTCTCCTCTCTCTCTCCCCCTTTCCACTCCCCTCGCCGGCCCCATCCCAACCAGCCGAGCTGCTCACAACCAACAAGCTGTCGGAGCTGGCGTCTTTGGCGCCGTACCTCATGCTCGAGTTCTTCTGCCGCCCTTTCACTCCCTTCCCCCCGCTTCTCCTCCTCCCTTTCTCTCTCTTCCCACTCGCTCTTCCCCCCCCCCCTTCTCCCACCCGCGAACCCCCAGCCGAGCTGCTGACGACCAACAAGCTATCGGAGCTGGCGTGCCTGGCGCTGTACCTCATGTTCGAGAAGAAGCAGGGTGACGAGTCCTTCTGGCGGCCCTTCATCAACGAGCTGGACAGGCAGAGGGGGCGAGGCCAGACAGCGGTAGAAACCCCGCTGCTGTGGGAGCCGGAGGAGGTGGCAGAGCTGTTCCAGGGGAGCCCCATGAAGGTGAGGCGGAGGAAGGTTGTGGGGAGGTCGAGGGAGGGACCAAGTGCTTTCTGGCGGCCCTTTCATTGATGAGCTCGACAGGTCGCGGGGGCGGGGCCGCGTGCTTTCTGACGGCCGTGGCGACCCCGCTGCTATGGGAACCAGAAGAGGTGGCAGAGCTGTTCAAAGGCAGCCCTAGGAAAGTGAGAGTAAGGTTGCGTGGAGGCAGACAGAGGGAACACGTGCTTTCTGGCGGCCCTTTCATCACTGAGCTCCACAGGCAGGGGGGGCGAGGCCAGACGACCGTGGCAACGCCGCTGCTGTGGGAAGCCGAGGAGGTTTAGAAGGCGAGGCTGGAGATATCTTCAGGAAGGACCGTTAAGTGCAGTCCAATGGCAGTGCTTCAAGTGGCAGCTGAAACGAATGCGGGGGAATGGTTGGAGCAGGGGGAGCGGGGAGAGGGAGGGAGGGGGGGAAGGTGAGGGGGGGAGGGTGAGAGGGGGCCAGTAGGGGGCGAGGGAAATTGCAATCATGGCTGTTTGAATGCGTAAGCGGAGGGGAGGCGAGGCCGCAGGGCGTCAAGAGGGAGTACGAGGAGCTCGTCATTGTGCAGTCTCTCTCTCTCTCTCTCTCTCTCTCTCTCTCTCTCTCTCTCTCTCTCTCTCTCTCTCTCTCTCTCTCTCTCTCTCTCTCTCTCTCTCTCTCTCTCTCTCTCTCTCTGTTCGCATCTTCTCCGTGTCTTCTACTTGACCCTTCTGAACACAATATCCCACATGCCTCCCTCCCATCCGCACTATCTGAATGCACCAGGCGGAGGTGGAGGCGAGGCTGCAGGGCATCAAGCGGGAGTACGAGGAGCTGGACACGGTGTGGTTCCTGGCTGCCTCCCTCTTCAAGGTGAGGCCACATGCGCGTGCAGACTGCAGGGATGTGATGTGACACACGTGTGGGAGGCTGCTGGGTAAAGGTTGCAGTGCGAGTGAGCCTGATCACGAGAGAATTTGAGGTGCTGGTCACGGTATGGTTCCGTGCTGCCTTCTTTCAAGGTGAGGGCCATGCGTTTGGGATGCGTATTTGTGAGTGAGGCATGTGCGTGCGTATGTGTTGTGTGACATTGTAACGAGGTGACTTTTGAGTCGACTCAAAAGTCACCTTGCTGCCGTCTTTCAACGTGAGGGCCATGTGTTTGTGATGCATGTTTGTGAGTGAGGCATGTGCGTGCGAATGGTAGTGTGAGCGTATGTGAGTGAGGCTGCAATGCATGCCCATCACGAGAGAATGCGAGGAGCTGGCTGGACACTGTGTGGTTTGTATGCTGCCACGCTCTTCAAAGTGGGGCCATGCGACATGTGTGTGTGTGATGCCATGTGACATGTGTGTGTGTGATGCCATGTGACATGTGTGTGTGTGATGCCATGTGACATGTGTGTGTGTGATGCCATGCGTGCTGCACTGCACACACATTCAAGGCTTGAACATAACCGCACCATAAGTTCCTTCCACTTTTCAACCCCTCCTTCTCAAAACCCTCCACTTTGATCCCATTATTCCACTTCGATCCTTCCCCCCCCCATCTCCCCCCCACCCCTTAACCCGCACCCTTCTTCAACCCGTATTGTCCGGCGCAGCAATACCCCTACGGCACCCCATCAGAGACCTTCCGTTTTGAGATCTTCAAGCAGGTGTTCATTGCCATGCAGTCATGCCCCTATACCCAGGCGTTGCCAGGCCCCCACTCCCGTGACGCCCGTCCTCCCCTTACCGCCCTCCCCTCTCTCCCCCCCACCCCCCCCCCTCCCCCGGACTGCCCCCCAACAGCAATACCCCTACGACACGCCCTCTGAGACGTTCCCCTTTGAGATCTTCAAGCAGGCGTTCATTGCCGTGCAGTCATGCGTGGTGCACCTGCAGGTGAGAGTCAGTGCAGTCCTGCGTGGTGCACCTGCAGGTGAGAGTCAGTGCAGTCCTGCGTGGTGCACCTGCAGGTGAGAGTCAGTGCAGTCCTGCGTGGTGCACCTGCAGGTGAGAGTCAGTGCAGTCCTGCGTGGTGCACCTGCAGGTGAGAGTCAGTGCAGTCCTGCGTGGTGCACCTGCAGGTGAGAGTCAGTGCAGTCCTGCGTCGTGCACCTGCAGGTGAGAGTCAGTGCAGTCCTGCGTGGTGCACCTGCAGGTGAGAGTCAGTGCAGTCCTGCGTGGTGCACCTGCAGGTGAGAGTCAGTGCAGTCCTGCGTGGTGCACCTGCAGGTGAGAGTCAGTGCAGTCCTGCGTGGTGCACCTGCAGGTGAGAGTCAGTGCAGTCCTGCGTGGTGCACCTGCAGGTGAGAGTCAGTGCAGTCCTGCGTGGTGCACCTGCAGGTGAGAGTCAGTGCAGTCCTGCGTGGTGCACCTGCAGGTGAGAGTCAGTGCAGTCCTGCGTGGTGCACCTGCAGGTGGGATTAGATGCAGTGATGCGGTGCACCTGCAGATATGCCAAGTCACCACCTTGCGCAGTGCATGCATGCAGGAATGTTTTTGTTGTTCATAGGGTCTCAACCCCATATGTCCACGTCTCCTTACATCCACTCCTCCTCCTCCCCCCTTTCCCAAGAATCATGTGATCTTTTCAACCCCTCCCCTTATCCCCCCTACTTACCCCCTCATTGTACTCCCTTGCTATCCCCCTCGCCTCATCCCTCTCACACCTTTTCCTCGCAGGAAGTGAGCATTCCCCATCGCTTTGCCCTAATCCTCATGCCCAGTTTTGAGGCGCCTCAAAACTATTCCCCATCGCTTTGCCCTAATCCCCATGCCCACCTCTCCTGCCTACACCCTTTCCCTTGCCACATGTCCACTCCTCGTTCTCTCACCCCATTTCCCCCAGGGAGTGAGCCTCCCCCGTCGCTTCGCCCTCATCCCCATGGGCCCACCTCTCCTGGCATACCGCAGCACCACTCGCTCCATGCTCGCTGCCTCGCCTGATGGCGGCGTGGAGCTCAGGCTAGATCGCCCTGTCAAGGCAGGGGAGCCCCTCAGTGTGTGGTGAGTGCGTCATTGCTACTTGACTCTCTACTGCCTGCTGACCCACTCCTTGCCTACCGCAACACTTTTGAGCCGACTCAAATGCCTGGTGACCCGCTCCTTGCCTACTGCAGCACCACTCGCTCCATGCTCGCTGCTTCCTAAGGACTTTACTACTGCATTCTCTCCTCTCTGCCCTTGAGCTGAGCCCCCTTGAGCCATTTCCTCAATTCCTCTTCGAGGGGACCCTTCATCCACCACGCACGAGCGCATCCAGTTAGTGCACCGCAGTATTGATTCGCCTCAGGCACACTCATCGTTCCCCCCAGCTAGGCTAATGAGTCCAGCCAGGGCTCAATCGACTCAGAAGAAACTGTGTATTGCACCCCCGTCAACGCGCACTCTGACTTGGTGTCGGCCCCAGCCCAACACGCATCTGCCGCTCAAATATGGCGTAGTGGACGAGTTGGGAGGCACCTCTAACCATAGTGTTCCTTCTAAATACGCTGACACTGCATCTCCCCTACCCCGCTTGCTACTCCAGGTGTGGCCCCCAGCCCAACATGCGTCTACTACTCAACCACAGCATTGTGACTCGTGTCAACAAGGCGTGCTTCCCTTAAACCCTCTCCCCCAACCCACCCCCCCACCGCCCTCTGCCCTTCACTGCACCCCTGTCAGGTGTGGCCCACAGCCCAACACCCGTTTGCTGCTCAACTACGGCATTGTGGATGAGGATAACCCCTATGACCGCCTCACAGTCCAGGTGGGTGCAGTGCGGTATGCAGGTAAAAGAGGGGAATAGTGCAGGTAAGAGGAAAGGAAACCTGGTACTTGCCAACTGCGACGGCATGGTGGACGAGGAGAGCTCTCTATGCTAGGGAAGTTATAGGGATAGGCAGAGACACAGTGCACACATCGTGTCGTGATAGGGAGGTTGTACACACTTGCGCTGTTAGAAAGGGAAGTTGGGGGAAGTGGTCGCCATAGTGATAGGGAAGTTATAAACTCGGCTGTTTATAAATGCTGCGCCATCGTGATAGGGAACACATGCTGCTCTCGTCATCTGCTGCATCATTTCTGCCCCCTTGAACCCAGGTGCCACTGAACCCGACTCACTGCGCAAGGCCACTGTGCCAGACCACTTTGCCAGAACACTTCGCCAGACCACTGTGCCAGACCACTGTGCCAGACCACTGTGCCAGACCACTGTGCCAGACCACTTTGCCAGACCACTGTTCCAGGCAAAGCGAGTTACGAGCACCTCAACTCGTCCTTTGTCTCCTGCTGCCCCTTCTCTCCCATCTTTTCGTCCACAAGCTACAGTGGAGCCATTCGTCCAGCATTTTTTAGGAGAATTCTCAAAAATGACTCGTCCTCTGTCTCCTGTTGCCCCTTGTCTCCCATCTTTTCATCCACCGGTGGCTCTCAACCCCAACGACCCGCCCTACCAGGCCAAGCAAGTAAGAAGCCCACCCCCCCCCCCCCCATCCCCAACTTCCCGCCCCCCTTCCCCCACGCTTCTTCCCCAGGTGGCTCTGAACCCCGACGACCCGCTCTACCAGGCGAAGCGAGCCATCGTGCAGAAGAACGACCTGCTGCGCACTCAGGACTTCCAGGTGATTCCCCAGATGCAGTTTCAGGCGATTTTCCGAGTGGAATTTCAGGTGATTGTCCAAGTGGATCCTCAGGTGATTGTCCAGGTGCACTTCCAGTTGAATGTTTGGATGGACCCAGGTGATTCTTTGGATGAACCTGGGTTGTTTCTACAGCATGATGCCATGCCCACGCCTGCCTGGCAATGTCACCAACCCGCTTGATGCCATGATCAAGTTTCCTGTCAGCTCAACGACGCCCTCCTCCACACGATAAAGAATACGTCTCCCTCCTCCCCCCCCGTCCCCATTCCGCCTGCTGTACAAGGGCAAGGAGCACGCAGCCCTGTAGACATGATGCCGTACCTGTGCCTTTTGTCAATGCTGGCATTGACCGACCCGACACTCCCTTTGCACTCTACCAATTCCCCCACCAGCTGTACAAGGGCAAGGAGCACACAGCTCTGTACGACATGATGCCCTACTTGCGCCTGGCGCATGTCACCGACCCCCTCGACATGGAGTTCGTCACCTTCGCTCAGGGGCCAGTGTGCGGGGTGAGTGACTTTTGAGGCGCCTCAACAGGGGCCAGTGTGCGGGGCGAGTGACTTTTGAGGCGCCTCAACAGGGGCCAGTGTGCGAGGTGAGTGTGTGCCTTTGTGTGGTGAAGCGATGGGATGCCAGCCATACTTGCGCCTGGCGCATCTCACCGACCCCCTCGACATGGAGTTCATCACCTTCGCCCAGGGGCCTGTGTGTGGGATGAGTGTGTGCCTTTGAGGTGCTACGATGGGGTTTTTGAGAATTCTCAAAAATCATCTACAACAGGGGGTGAGTGCGGGCCTGTGTGGTGCTACGATGGGATGCATGCCCTACATGCGTCTCACACATGTCACCGCCCCCCTCTACATGGGGTTCATCACCCTCGCCAGGGGCCTGTGTGCGGGGTGAGCTAGATGGGTGGTACCTGGGCCTGTGTACAGGGTGAGTAGGAAGTGTTTGGGATGCATAGGGTGGTTACCTAGGGCCTGAGGGCGAGTGTGGGATGCATTCCGCCTCGCACATGTCACCGACCCACTCTACATGGAGTTCGTCACCCTCTCCTAGGGGCCTGTGTGCGGGGTGAGTAGGAAGTTTTTGGGATGCGATGGGGTGGTTAACTAGGGCCTGTGGGTGAGTGCGGGATGCATTGAGGCTTGCGCATGTCACCGACCCCCTAGACATGGATTTTGGCACCTTCGCCCAGGGGCCTGTGTGTAGGGTGAGTGAGGGTATGTGTGTGGGAGTGAGTGAGGGTATGTGTGTAGGGTGAGTGAGGGTATGTGTGTGGAATGAGTGAGAGGCAATGAGGGGATGCAAAGAGTGGTAGCTACAGCCGAAGCCGCAATATGAGGCATTGCGTACGAAGCATTGCATACGAAGCATTGCATACGAGACGGATAATTCTTTTTTTATAGCCTCCTCCCTTCCCCCCCTTTTCATGCACACATGTGAGTCCGTGCAAGGGGAATGCAGTGCTGGGTCAGCTGGTGGATAGAGAGACCCCGTGGGTTGCCCTGTTCATTCAACTCGTCTCCTGGCATTCTTTCTGTATCTAGTCGACTCAAAAGAGAGTCAGTGGGTTACCTTGTCCATTCAACTCAGCACATCTCGTCCTTGCATTCATCCCCTGTCCCCATTTTCACCCACAGGTGAGTCCGTGCAACGAGAATGCAGTGTTGGATCAGCTGGTGGAGTTCTTGGAGGGCAGCCGTGTTGTGTTTCCGTGTCCATTCGTCTCATCTCCCTGTCTATCCTTCTCATCTCCCTGTCTATCCTTCTCATCTCCCTGTCTATCCTTCTCATCTCCCTGTCTATCCTTCTCATCTCCCTGTCTATCCTTCTCATCTCCCTGTCTATCCTTCTCATCTGCCTGACTGTCCTATCCCCTGTCCCCCTTTTCTTTCACCCACAGGTGAGTCCGTGCAACGAGAATGCAGTGTTGGATCAGCTGGTCGAGTTTCTGGAGGGCAGACTCGCGGCCTACCCCACCACTCTGGAGGAGGATATTGCTGCGGTAAGAGATGACTTGTTAACACGGCTTAGTGGAGATGATATTGCTATGGCCCTGTGCCCATCCCACTCACCAGCATGCCCCTGTGCCCATCCCACTCACCATGCCCCTGTGCCCAAATCTTTCCATCACCATGCATTCCATTCCTCCCCCATCCGCCCTCCCCCCAACCCTCTCCCCCTGCTCCCTGCTCCCTGCCCCCTGTTCCCTGCCCCCTGCCCCCTGCCCCCTGCCCCCTGCCCCCTGCCCCCTGTGCATTCACTTACGGATCTCTGACCCCACAGCAATCCCCAAGAGGAAGCGGCAGCACAGCTGGTGCGCATGGAGGAAGGAATGTTGGGCAGCACGCTGGCAGCAGTCGAGGAGGTCACTGCTGCTTCGCTCTTCCCATCCCCCTCCCCCCTGCCCCCCCCATGTTCCCTGCCCCTGCGCCTGCCCCTGCCCCTGCCCCTGCCCCTGCCCTTGTCCCATGTGCATGCCCCCACAGATCGCAGACCCTGCTACCCAACGCAAGAGGCACATGGCGACACGGCTGGTGCGCATTGTTAAGGAGATTCTGAGGAATGCACTGGCAGCGGTGCAGGAGATGATTGTTGCTCCCCCTCTCTTGTTCCCCTGCACCCTGCTCCCCCTACCCTGCTCCCCCTACCCTGCTCCCCTGTTCTCGTGTGCACGCACCCACAGATCGCAGACCCCGCAACGGCTCCCAAGAGGAGGGTGGCAGCGCGGCTGGTGCGCATTGAGAAGGAGATTCTGAGGAACGCACTGGCAGCAGTGCAGGAGGTGATTGCTGCCCTGCCCAATGGGAGCGAGTCGCCCTGCTACAGCCAGTACAGGCCCATCCTCAAATGAGCTACAGTAGTCACCGCCAAAATTTAGCAGTGCAGCATAGCTATTATATGATACAATCAGCACTGTGCCTTGTCATGTGCCGGAAAGATAAGAGAACAATTGTGCTCAACGCTTCAGTGTACACAGCCTGATAAAAACAATTGTGAAAAAGAATATTAACGACCATTGAACTGGCTAGCAAGCTTCGGGAAGATGCAAGCTGGGAACATCACAACCTTGTCAACATATATTCATATATTGTTATAGGCTAGATAGGTGCATGCTCATAGAGTACAGCACCATAGCACAAAACCTCTGTATATGCCTCATTCTAGTCATTGCGTTATTCTGAGATGGTATCAGCTAGGTTAGGTCCGCTCACCCGCCCTAGCCACCCTAGCCCGCCCTAGCCCGCCCTAGCCGCCCTAGCTGGCTGCTTGCCCCTCGCGCGCCAACCCCTCACTCGCTGGCCCTGCGCTCGCTGGCCCTAGCGCCGGCCCCTCGCCCGCTGGCCCCGCGCTCGCCGGCCCTAGTTCGCCGGCCGCTTGCCCGCTGGCCCCGCGCTCGCCCGCTGGCCCCACTGCCCGCCGGCCCTAGCTCGTCGGCCCTAGCGCGCCGACCCTCGCTTGCCAGCAGCCCGCTGCCCGCCGGCCCTAGCTCGCTGGCCCCGCGTGCCGGCCTCTGCTCGCCGGCCCGCTGCTCGCCGGCCCCAGTTCCCGCCGGCCCCAGCCCGCGCCGGCCCCGACTCCCGCCGGCCCCTGTCCGCGCCGGCCCCTGCTCGCCAGCCCCTGATCGCTGGCCCCTGCTCGCGCCGGCCCCAGCTCCCTCCAGCCCCTGCTCGCCGGCCCCTGCTCGTTGGCCCCTGCTCGCCGGCAACTGCTCGCCGGCCCCTGCTCGCCGGCCCCAGCTTGCCGGCCCCGGCTCCCGCCGGCCCCATTCCGCACCGGCCCCTGTCCGCGCCGGCCCCTGTCGCCGCCGGCCCTAGCCGCGCTGCACCGCCGAGCCGCCGAGCCGCCGAGCCGCCGAGCCGTCGAGCCGCCGAGCCGCCGAGCTGCCGAGTCGCTGTGCTACCGGGCCAACCCGCCGGCCTTGGCTCCCCCTCTGCGCCAGCGCTCTCGCCGGCCGTCTCCGCCGCCGCTCTCCACCGCTCTCCACCGCACTCTCCTCCTCCACCTTTAGCGGTTGTCCGCTGCTGCAGCCGTAGCGATGGCGGACGCTGTGCTCCGCCTGGACGCGTAGGGTCGGGCGATCGACTTTGAGGCATGGCTCGCCGACCTCCGCCACTCGCTAACGGGTCAACGTCAGGATGGCCAGTCCCTGGTCTTCCACATCGACGGTAAGATCCCCTGCCCCGACCCGCCTTCTTCTCTCTCTGACACCCCCACGCCCGCTAAGCGTGAGGCCTTTGCAGTTGCTGAGCTCGCCCGCTCTGTTTGGGAGTCGCGCGACGTAGTTGCGCATCTTGCTATCAGTCGCGCCCTCTCCCTGTCCGAGCGTCCCCGCTTTCAGACCGTAGAGACTGCGAAGGAATTTTAAGATGCTGTCATTGCACGCTAATCCACTCCCTTCTCCGCCTCTACCGGCCATTTCTTGCTCCCCCTGCTCTTTCCTGATCTCGCGTCCTTCCCCACTGTCTGCGCACGCTTGAGACTAGCTACCGTGCTGCTAGCACTAAGGCCCAGCTCACTGTATTGCCTCCCTCCATCGGCGCTACCCTCTACTTCATTGCCACGCGCCTCGCCGACTGCATAGCCACTGCCCGTAACCCCTTCCTAGGTCTCCACCTCACTGACCTCACCATTACCGAGATCGTCACCACCGTGTCTGCGATAGAGACTCCCCAACGCGCTATCGCTCAGTCCAACTGTCACAGGATCGAATGTGTCGAGGACAGGTTGCACTATCGATCAGTACAAGGCGCTTTTATACTTCCAAAGTACATCAGGTAACCAGGTTTATCTTATCCTAAGGGAATAGACCCTTCTAGAAGATAGAATCACCTTGCGTATAGCCATGCGAGGCTATTGGCTTTAAGGGATTACGGCAGGATTACGCCAGATAGCGCACCAGTACATCCCAAGCCTGGTCGGTGATATAATTACAATAGCAGGATAAACCAAAGGTTAAGGGAAAAGGGAGAATAGGAAACCAAATGAGATGAGAGAAATGAACGAGGAAGGAAATAAGAAAAGGGACAAGTGGTGTAACGGGGTCGTACTCTCACACCAACGGTACTGCGGCCGTCACTATCTTCCATAGTTGTGCTCCCTCCCAGTGCAATTCCTCTGACGTGTCTGCTGCTGTCGCCGAAACAGCTCCTGCTGCTGAGACCGCCGCGGCGGCCTCAGCGCAATCTCGTTCAAGTAGGGGCCGCCGCCCTAAGGGGGGGCGTGGCAGAGGGAGGGGTGGTGGCGGTGGCGGCGGTGGTGGAGGTGCTGCGAGTGCCGGTGGTGCTGACGAGGGGATCGGGGCTGATGCCCTTACGCAACAGCAGTAGCAGTCGCAGCCGCAGCAGCAGCTACAGCCCCAGCAGCAGCAACAATCGCAGCAGCAGCAGCCGTGGGGACCTCCGCCGCCATGGTGGCCTGGCGTCTTTGGTGGTGGCGGTTGCGGTGGCAGCACACGCAGCTCGGCGTCGAGTGGCGGCTCCAGTGCAGTGACCTGCCAGTACCGGCCCCCATCGCGGCACAGTGTGCGACCGTCCCAGTCACACCGCCGCTCACTGCTACCGCCACCTCGATGACCTCTTCCGTCTCCGGTTCGGGCCTGCGCCGGACCTCCCCGACTGGCACAGCCTGATACGTCGCCGTGTGTCAGTCTTTGAGATGGATATGGATCAGATTAGGTCTGCTTTGTATGTCATGTATTCTGATGACTCTAGTGCCACTGGACCCTATTACCCTGTGTTGCCTAGAGTAGGTGTGTCCACTGTGCGTAGTCTAAGCTCCGCTGCTGTGTCAGGCGTAGGATCTCCTGCTTTGTTTAGCCTAGGCTACACGCTAGTGCCCCCCCCCCGGCTGACGCTACCGCCGCGCTCTCCTTCACGCTCGACTCTGGTGTGTCCGCCTGCTTCTTTCGCGACCCCACTACGCTCACGCCGCTTGCCGCCCCCGCCGCTGTAGCGCTTGCTGACCCCTCCTCAGGTCTGGTAGCTGCTCATAGCTCCACCACCCTTCCCTGTACGGTGGTTCCCTCGGGCTCCCTTACCGGCTTGCACATCCCCTCGTTCTCCAGGAACCTAGTTGGTGTCGGTTGTCTTCAGAACCTTGGCATCACTACCACATTCCCTGGACATGAGCGGTACGCAGTCTGTACCGAGGCCACCACGTTCCCCCGGGACCCGGTGTCTGGCCTGTTCACGCCAGACACCGCGTCCCCCCTGGTGGTAGCGTCCCCTTAGGTGGTTGCGTCTACCCAGGTCGCCGCAGCTTGCTCGTGTCGGTTGCTCACTCACCCATCGCTACTGTGGCACCACCACCTAGGTCACTCCACTCTCCCACGTCTCCGTCACATGTCCCATCACGGTCTTGTCTTAGGTCTCCCTGCGTTGCTCCTTACCCTCCCTCCCTCGCCCGCACCTCTGTGCACGCCTTGCGTCAAGGGCCGGCTGCGTCGTGCTCCTCACTCCTCCTCGTTTCCCCCCATTACTGCGCCACTCTAGACCCTGCACTAGGACATTTGGGGACCAGCCCCAGTCCTCGGACCGCGTCGCGAGCGCTACTTTCTAGTGCTCATCGACAACTACACGCGCTACACCACGGTGTTTCCCCTGGAGCGGAAGGCCGACGTGCCTGACGTTCTTATCCCGTGGGTCGTAGCTGCGCGAGTCCACCGCGCCCTCCCCGTGCTGCGTCTCCACTCCGACCATGGTGATGAGTTTGCCTCCGGTCGGCTTTGACAGTTCTGTCGTGCGGAGGGCATCACCCAGTCGTACACCCAGTCGGACTCCCCGCAGCAAAATGGGGTCGCTGAGCGACACATCGGTTTAGTCATGGAGGTGGCTCGTACCTCCATGATCCATGCAAGTGCACCTCATTTTCTGTGGTCGTTCGCTGTTGGCTACGCCGCTCACCAACTTAAGCTGTGGCTGCACTCTTAGCAGTCGCAGGTTTCGCCGACCCTCCTCTGGACCGGGTCCCCGAGTGATGCTTCTCCTTGCCTCGCACGTTACCGACCTGACTATTCCTGTCTCCAGTCTTGACGCTCTTGTCGCTACCGTAGCTAACTTTGCCTCTATCCGCCGCCTTGACTACGCCATTGCTCTGGTCTCTAACCCTACCCGTCCTTCGTCCGTCGGGGTGCACATGCCCTTGGCAATGACATCCTAGAGGACAGGCAGTACGAGGTAGCTTTCATGTCTGAGACTGCTCCCCATCACTGCTCCATGCTGCTAGTCTCTGAGGGTGACCCAGACGCTCTTGACATCCCAACCCCTCACAAGTACACTGAGGCGACCTCGGAACCCTGGGACTCGCAGTGGATAGGTGTCATGGACGCAGAGATGGCATCTTGGAGATCCACCGGCACCTACGTCGACGCAGTTCCCCAACCTGGGGTGAACGTAGTCGATGGCCGGTGGCTCTTCAAGTCGCGCTACGTGGCTAAAGGATTTACCGATCTAGCGTACGCCAAGGACTACTTAGATGCTGTCATCGCGCATTATTCCACCCTTGTCTCAGCCTCAACTGGCCGCCTGATCCTCCCCATGCTTTTCCCTGACCTTGCGGCCTTCCCCACTGCCGCTGACCTTGCCACGCACCTCCGTGCACTGGAGGCTAGCTACCGCGCCGCTAGCACTGAGGCACAGCTCACTGCCTTCTTGCTGCCGCTCTGCGCTACCCTTTACCTCATTGCCACGCGCCTGCCTGACCGCCTAGCCACTGCCCGCGACTACTTCCTTAGTCAGCACCCAGGTGACCTCACCCTCCCTACCTTTGTTACCGCCCTGTCCACCATAGAGACCCGCCAGCGCACTATCGCTCCGTCTAGCGGTGCTGCGCTGGTCCCTATCTTCCAGGGTTGTGCTCTCTCCCAGTGCACTTGCTCTGACGTTTCTGCTGCTGTTGCTAAGACAGCCCCTGCTGCCGCCGCCCCAAGGGGGGGCGTGGTGGAGGGAAGGGTGTTGGGGTGGTGGGGGTGGTGGGGGTGGTGGGGGTGGTGGAGGTGGGGGCGGGGACGGTGGTGCAGACGACGCGAATGGGGCTAGTGCCCTGGAGCTGCAGCAGCAGCAGCCTCATCAGCAGCAGTCGCAGCAGCTGCAGCAGCAGTCGCTGTGGGGACCATTACCGCCGTGGTGGCCTGGTGGCGCTGGTGGTGGTGGTCGTGGTGGTGCCCCGCACAACTCGGTGTCGGGTGGCGGCTCCAGTATGGCCACCAGCCAGTACCAGCTCCAGACCAGCCCCGCCGCGGCACCGTCTGCGACCATCCAGGTCACACCGCCACCCGCAGCTACCGCCGCCTCGACGACCTCTACCATCTCCGCTTTGGTCCCACCTCCGACCCTCCTGACTGGTACGCCCTGTCGCGCCGCCGTGTGCCCATCTTTGAGCTTGACATGGACCAGATTAGGACTGCTATATCTTTTATGTATGCTGATAACTATGTGTGACAAAATCTTATTACCCTATAGTGCCTAGTGTAGGTGTGCCTCCTGTGTGTAGTCTAGGTTCCCCTGCTGCGTCAGGCATAGGACCTCCTGTTTGGTTTACCTTAGGCTCTACGCTAGCCCCTCCGCCAGGCGCCGCTACTGCAGACGCTACTACTTCGCTCTCTTTCACGCTCGACTCTGGCACGTCTGCATGTTTCCTCCGTGACCACACTTCGCTCACGCCGCTTGCTACCCCTGCCGCTGTAGCACTTGCTGACCTCTCCTTAAGTCTGGTAGTCTAACGTAGCTCCATTACCCTTCCCTGTCCGGCGGTCACCTCGGGCTCTCTTACAGGCTTGCACATTCCCTCGTTCTCCAGGAACCTAGTCGGTGTCGGCTGTCTTCAGGACCTCGGCATCACGACTACGTTCCCTGGACACGAGCGGTACGTTGTATGTACCGAGGCCTCCACTGGTACCCCTCTTACCACGTTCCCCCGGGACCTTGTGTCTAGCCAATTCACGCTGGACATTGCGTCCCCCCCAGTGGGAGCGCCCCTCCAGGTCGCCGCGTCCACTCAGGTAGCTGCAGCCTGCTCGTGTCGGTTGCTCACTCACCCTTCACTGCTAAGGCACCACCGCCTAGGTCACCCCGCTCTCCCGCGTCTACGTCACATGTCCCATCACGGGCTGGTCCGTGGTCTCACTACGTCGCTTCCTGCCCTCCCTCCCTCGCCTGCTCTACCGTGCACGCCCTGCATCGAGGGCCGGCTGTGCTGTGCTCCCCACTCCTCCTCGCTCTCCCCTACCACTGCTCCAGTCTAGACTCTGCACCTGGACGTTTGGGGTCCCGCCCCTGTCCCAGGGCCGCGTCGCGAGCACTACTTTCTAATGCTTTTCGATGACTTCACGCGCTACACCACAGTGTTTCCCCTAGAGCGGAAGGCCGATGTGCTTAACGCCCTTATCTCGTAGGTCGTAGCTGCGCGAGTCCACCGCAGCCTCCCCTTGCTGCGTCTCCACTCCGACCGTGCCGGCGAGTTCGCCTCTGGTCGGCTTGACCAATTCTGTCGTGCGGAGGGCATTACCCAGTCGTACACCCTGCCGGACTCCCCACAACAGAATGGGGTCGCTGAGCGACGCATCGGTTTGGTCATGGAGGTCGCACGTACCTCCATGATCCATGCTGGTGCACCCCATTTTCTGTGGCCGTTCGTGGTGCGCTACGCCACTCACCTGTGGCCACACTCCCAACAACCGTAGGTTTTGCCGACCCTTCTCTGGATAGGGTTCCCTGGTGACGCGTCTGCGTTCTACGTCTGGGGATGCCTTGCTCACGTTCGTGCCTCTGGCACGGACAAGCTCACTGGACCGCCCAGCGCCCCTCTGCCTGTCTACGGTCCTATGTTTCCTCCGCCTAACTCGTCTCCAACTCGTTTTCCCCCGCGTCATCCTCCTGTGTCTCCTCTTATGTCTTCTGACCACACGCCTCCATCTCACTTCTGGTCTCGTCGTCCCTCTCGTGCTCGTCCTGTCTCTCCTATCCTGCGCTCTCACCCTGTGTTGCTTCGTTCCCACGCGTCTCGTCCTCCCCTCCTCCCATCGCCTCCTCCGTCGTCGCTGGCTGTCCCTCCGCCTCCCTTGTCTCACTTCCTCCGTGCTGCTAGTCCTCTTGTTCCTCGGGTCCTCGCATCTCTTCTTAGTAACCTGTCTGTTCCTCTCTCTAGTATTGACGCTCTTGTCGCTGCCGTCACGGACTTTGCCGCTACCCACAGCCTTGACAATGCCACAGCTGTGGTCTTTGACCCTGCCCGTCCTCCGTCCGTCGGGGGTGCACCTGCCCTTGGCAATGACGTCCTAGAGGACAGGCAGTTCGAGCTAGCTTTCCTGTCTGAGGTCGCGCCTCATCTATGCTCCATGCTGCTAGTACCTGAGGGGGATCCGGACGTCTTATACATCCCGACCCCTCGCACTTACGCTGAGGCGACCTCGGGACCCTGGGCCTCTCAGTGGATAGCTGTCATGGACGCAGAGATGGCATCTTGGAGATCCACTGGCACCTTTATTGACGCAGTTCCCCCACCTGGGGTGAACGTAGTCGATGGCCTATGGCTCTTCAAGGTGAAGCGCCCTCCTGGAGAGCCGCCGGTGTTCAAGGCGCACTACATTGCTAGAGGCTTCAGTCAGCGCGATAGTGTTGGCTTCATTCATACCTTTGCCCCGACCCCGAAGATGACCACTCTTCGGGCGTTGCTACACGTAGCAGCACAGTGTGACTACGAGCTGCACTCTCTCGACTATTCGACAGCGTTTCTTCAGGGCAGTCTGCACGAGCAGATCTACCTGCGTCGCCTGCCAGGCTTTACTGGAACCTTCGCCCCGGGGACCCAGTGGCTCCTCCGGCGCCCGGTTTTCGACCTGCGGTAGGCACCCCATGCGTGGCACGACATGTTGCATGCTACGTTAGGTGTCCTGCAGTTCTTCTTGTCGTTTGCAGACCCCTCGCTCTTCGTTTGTGCTGGCTAGACCCCGTTCTACATCCTTGTCTACGTAGATGACCTAGTTTTTGCTACTGCAGACAGAGACGCACTGGCCTCCGTGAAGGCTGAGCTGCTGAGGAGATACACAGGCACTGACCTAGGAGAGCTGCGCCACTACCTTGGCCTGCACATCTCCAGGAACAGAGCTGTGCGTACCATCACTCTCACACAGTCACACTTGGTGCGCCTGGTCCTTCAGAGGTTCGGTCTTCAGTTCTCCTCCGCATAGCCCACACCCCTGCCACTAGATCACAAGCTCTCGGCTCCAGTCCTTGAGGAGTTGTTAGAGCCTAGTGGTCTGTACGCAGAGCTGGTGGGTTGCCTCATGTACCTGATGACTTGCACTCGTGCAGATCTCGCATACCCTCTCAGCATCCTGGCTCGCTTTGTGGCCACAGGCAGACACCGACCACAGTACTGGTCGGCCGCTAAGAGGGTTTTCCGTTATCTAGCAAGTACAGCTGGCATGGGGCTAGTGCTAGGAGGATACAGGCCGGTAGTCCTTACAGGGCACACAGACGCTTCGTGGGCGGACGACACTGAGAAGCGCGGGCAGGGCTGACGTTTCAAAAAAAGGCACTCTGAGCCAACCCCCCCAAAAAAAAAAATAGTCTGAAGGGCCTTCAGCCGAAATTTTTGTAGTCTGAAATGTCAGGGTCCAGAACTCAGCGAGTCTGATTTTTTCAGGGTCCAGGACGTACAACCAGAGTCACACACGGGAAACACCCCCACAGCGAGAAACTTCCCTCCCTCCTACACCTCCCAAAAATTCGGCTAAGTCCCTTGCAGCCATAAAAAATCCTCCCACAGCCCGCGTCCCCCCCCAACCAGCAACCTTGTTATACCCTCGTTTTGCGTAGTTGTTAAATGTGGGAAACGGGGAAGTCATTCCTAAAAACCGAGGGGGTTAAATCGCACTGCCACGGAAAACGAAACTGAGGAGAGGGGGAATCGAAACGGACGGGGAAATGGGGAGGGAATCAAAATGGAGGGGAGGGGGGAAGCGAAACGAAGGGGAGGGGGGGGAAGGGGGGGGGCGGTCGAAACGGAGAGGATGGGGGAAGCGAAACGGAGAGGAAGGGGGAAGTGATTGAAACAGAGGGGAGGGGGGGGAATCGAAACGGCAGGGAGGGGGGAAGCTGGGGAATAGGACGGTGGGAGAAATTTCGCGCCCTTGCAGCGTCCCGGTGGGGAAATCTTGGACGTTAATCACAACATAACATCGAACGATTGATATATGTCAAAACGATCGCAAACGATCGTGACCGTTACATTTTGGTAGACTTTCAGTTGACCAAACGGGCAACTGGCGAGAATTTCCCTATGTTAAAAATGCGGAATTTACTCTCATTCCAATGCAGTTAAAAAAAAAAATGTGAAAGTCTCATTCAAAACTTCTGGGTTGTTCCAGGTGTTAGGGAGGACTGTATCTGACAACATGACTTAGTCGAAATTTATGGTGGGTTGTGGGGTGTGTGGGGGATGTCTCTAGTGTTCCGGGACTTCGCCGAAATTTTAGATGGGTTGTGGGGTGTGGGGTGGGGGTTGTCTCTAGGGTTCGGGGACTTGGCCAAAAAAATTTAGGGGTTGTGGGGTGTGTGGGGCATGTCTCTAGCGATTGGGGACTTCACCAAAATTTCCGAAGGTTGGTACTATACAGGTAATGAGTCAGGGTCTGTACGCGCTGTGCTCTGAAAACTCAGTACTGGGTTAGCGACAACTCTGATTTTCTCAGGATCCCTAGAATCGTACTCTGAAGGGATCAGGATTGGGAAAATGCCTTATCTGGAAATTCAGGTTTGGCCAAAAAACAGGTCTGAGATTTCAGACTAATCAGAGTAAATAGTCTGATAAAGTCAGCCCTGCGCTCGGGTCCTCCCAAAGCTACTGCTTTAGCCTTGTTGCAGGCGCTATCTCGTGGAGGTCAACGCGCTCGACGTCTGTTGCACAGTCTAGCTGTGAGGCTGAGATCTACGCTGATGCCATGGCGGCACAGGAGCTACGTTTGCCGACTTTCTTGCTCACGGATTTAGGTGAGCAGCATAGCTCTTCCCCAGCTTTGTACGCTAACAACAGGGTCATGATCCTCCTGTGTCAGGAGCCTCGACTGGAGGGCAGAGCGAAGCACATTCAGCTGCGGTACTTCCTCTTGCCCGAGCTACAGCAGCGACGCCATGCCCGCGTAGTTCACTTGCCCTTCGGTGCCAACGCAGCTAATATCTTTAGTAAGGCGCTTGCGCCTAAAGATCATCAGCGGCACTGTGTACAGCTTGGTCTAGTGCCAGTAGCTCATCACTTGCTAGGACCTTGATTGTGTACTACTCTTTTATATATTCTCCTGACTGACCTTGTGTCTTCTGTTCCAGCGGCCGGACTAGTAGTGCCGCCCTGGTTTGCTCTTATCTAGTTTTGTACTCTTCTGACTGGTCTTCGGACCCTTGCCCCAGAGGTTGTACTAGTAGTGCCTCCCTGGGTTGCGTGTCGCTTGCCAGGCACTGCCCCTTGTCTAGCCTAGGTGTGTCAACATATATTTATATATTGTTGGAGGCTAGATAGGTGCATGCTCATAAAGAGGACAGTACCATAGCACAAAACCTCCCTATATGCCTCATTCTAGTCATTGTGTTATTCTGAGAAACCTAACCAGGAAATCAAATCTACTGCACATAATGAATTGGTTTGCAGGAGAAAATATTGACCATGTATAGAAGAACACATTAATGAACTGCCAGAAAGACTAGTACCGTACCAGTACCGCAGAGCAGAGGTCAGCAGAGCATAGTAAGCCACGGCCGTTCCTTCCTGACCACCTTTCTAACCTCCTCCGTTGCTCCAAGCAGCCAGATCTCCCCCAAACGAGGCAATTTCTTCACCATCCTCCTCACACCGCCCTTTGTCAACCCACTGCCAGTACCGCTCGCCATAAGCAGGCTGCCACCACTTGTCGAGACCTGACTGCTACCGCTTGTTACACTGCTACCACCCGTTACACTGTCACCATCACTCGACACCCCAGTAACACCACCACCAGAGCAGCGCAGGCACTTCAAATTCGGAAAGAACTTGGCAACACACACCGCGCCTTCGTCTGTCAGCCGCCACCCGAACAGGCTGAGCCATGCCAGCTCATCCATAGGCCCCAGCGCCCTCACCCACCGGTCACCGGGTGGCGCAGAGGCAGAGGCAGAGTCACCCGCCCAACCCGCCCAAGCGAGGTTGAGAGTGTGTATCTGCTGCAGCTGGCGAATGTGGTACATGGACCGGCATGTGATGCGGGGGCAGTGGCGGAGGTCTAGTGAGGTGATCCCTGTGAGCTGGCACCAGAGGGCCATGCCCTGATCGCCCACCTGCGTCCTGCTGAGATTCAGCCTCCTCAGGTTTGTCAGATTCGCCAGGGTTGGAAGGTTTGTAGTAAGGTTTGGGAGGTTTCTGAGGTTTGGGAGGTTAGAAAGGGTCGGAAGGTTTGCAGTGCTCGTCACAGGGTGGACTGCTGCACTTGCATGGAACTTAAAGCCTGTGCAGCCGGCAAGGCAGAGGTGGGATAGGTGGGTGAGGCGAGCAATGTGGGGCAGATCAGAGTCTGCAAGGCGGGTGCAGCCGCTGAGGTCGAGCTTTCTAAGGGCTGGGAGCTGCAGGGAGATGGTTTGCTGCAGGCATGGAGTGGTCATGGAGGGGAAGGCTTTGACGGTGGAGATGGTGGAGAGGGATGGAGAGTGGTGGAGGGAGAGTGTGAGGAGGTGGAAGAGGAGGGTGTGGTAGGAGGGCGAGGGGAGTGCTGAGAGGTCCAGAGTGGTGAAGCCCTTGATGAGCTGCGTGCTGTGGAATGTGGCTAGAGACTGTAAGCCCTGGAGGAGGAGGGGAGGGGGGGGGGGGGGTGGGGAGTTTTGAAACGTCTTGAAACGAGGTCCAGAGTGGTGACGCTCTTAAAAAGCTGTGTTCTGTGGGAAGTGGCTAGCGATTGCAAGCCCTGGAGGGGGGGAGGGAGAAAAGGGTGGGAGGTGCAGGAGAAGACGAGGTTTGAGACGTCGCATAAAGGACGTCCAGAGTGGTGAAACCCGTGATGGGATGCGTGCTGTGGAACGAGGTCTAGAGTTTGCAAATCCTGGGAAGGGATGACGGAGAGAACAGAGGGTGGAAAGGATGAGATGCAAGGCGTGAATTGGGGTAGGGAGTGGAAGAGAAAAGCACTCGAGAGCGTTGAAAGTGGCATTGAGAGTACGGGAAGAGGTATTGGCAGCAGAGGGGAGCTAAACTCAAAGCATGGGAGAGATTTGAATACAGAGAAACGAGGAGGCACATGGTGTGAAGGAGGCTTTAAGGGGGAAATTGAGAGGCTTGGTGAGTGTGGCAAGAGATGTGGACAATGCAGAGGAAGAAGGCACGCAGCGCGCAGAGTCGGAGATGGATCTTATAGAGCAGTGCTGGACAGGTGAGAAGGCAGAGGGCCATGGCAGGTAATGATTGGGAAAGACAATGAGATCGACGCAACTCGCATGAATAAGGAGATGAAGGAAGGAGGATGAACACCGGGTACATAGTCAGAGACCGGGGGGGTTTTTTTCAAGTTGAAGATGAGGGTTCAAGTGGAGGAATGGCACCTTCTCTATTCTCTGGACCTTGGCGACTTGCTGCCACAGCTGCGCATCCATCGCCTTCATTCTTCTCTTTACGCCTATCAAGCTGTCACCATTATTCCGCCTAGTCGCCTTCACTACATGGCAGTGGCATTCTAGCGGCTGCAGCTGCCGTTGCTGCTGCGTTTGCTGTTCCTGTTGCTGGTGGCACAACGCATTTCCCTTGGCCAGGAAAATCATCTCTTTGTTGTCTCCTCGTTCTGTCAGTTTCATTCTCACGCCTTCCACGAGCCCTCTGATTCCCTCGACACTCTCCTCCAGTCTCTGCAGATGCTCCTCTGCCTCCTGCACCCGATCCACCGCATCCATCCTCGCTATAAGCTCGTGAACCTTGTTCGTTATAGACTCCTCCACCTCCTGCACCTCCTGTGTCAGCTCTATCAGCACATCTACCACGCCTTGCGTTTCTGGCATTTTTTACACTGTAAACGAAAATCAAGGGCAGCTTCCACTGAGAATAGCCAGGCTTGGAGAGCTGAAAATCAAGCAGTGTGTGTCTCACGCCGAAGCAATGCGGATCAGCATTTGAGTCGACTCAAAATCAGCAACAGCATGTCAGCAGCGAACAGATCATTGCTGGAGCTTGCGATTCCAGTCACGGCAGAAATAGAAACGCATGCTTCTGTTCTCAAACCGCGCGCTGCTGCTGACGGAAAATAGAATCACTGTTCGCTTTCATCGAATGTTAAAAGGTTAATCGCAGTTACGTATCGTGACGTCGAGGCCGATTATAACTTCTTGAAGCTGCTTCCAGGAACTTATCGAGGTCTAAAGACCAGAGTAGTGCGGTCTACCACAAAAAAGTTGCCTGAGTCCTGCTTGGGCACGACCTGACGGCCTCCTACCCCAATTACGGTTTATCCTGGACTGATGGTCTGGACTGGAGACCCCTGAGTGACCATAGCAACACAACAATCAGGCCATAACAATTACAGTGCTTGAGCCACTTCTAACGTCGAGGACCCGCAGACCATCCGATCAAGGGCCTAGGGATGGTCTCCGTGATTCGTGATCGTTGGATGCTTCATCTCCTGTATTAGACCCAGACTGCAGCTTCCGAAAATCGAAATTCCCAAGAGGTGGGGCTGACGAATCGGCGATCGCGTACGAGAGCGACCCGAGTTGTTACCATGTTCGACTCATGGGGTGATTCGTGAGGCAGTGGGTAGGATAGCCTCACAGATACGTTCCTTGCGGTTATAAACGTTTTAGAAGGTTTCTGTGCGTTAGGATGCAGTGACTTCATGACACAACAGTCGTTCAATGTTCCCAAACAGGTTTACCCGTTATTGGTTGACTCATCATTCAAACAGATTCAATTTAACACATGCGTAATTATTGCAATGCCAGTATGCTAGATTACATCAACATAAATCATCCTCGTTGTCGGATTCTTCATGCCAGCTCATGCTGCGTCAGCTATGCACGTGATGATTGTCGTGGAAAGAGCGAGATCACACGTGCATGCAGCCTCTAAACAAGGAGATGACTGCCTGTGCCAGCGTGTAACTTGGCTAATCCACATTGGATAGCGTGGAGTTGACGCAGCTTTGGTCCCCCGAAGCGGAATCGCTGTTCAGTCAACATGGGGAGTTTGCGGAGAGAGAAGTGTGTCTGCGCGCAGCCTTGCTTGTGCTTCGTTTCAGCAGTCACCTTGCTCCCACCACCACCTAGCGTTGTTGGTAACCAACAATTCGCCATCAGGCGAAGAAAGTGGGGAAGGGGGGAAGCGGGGAGGGGTGGTTTGGCTGGAGGCACACCACTGAGACTGCTGCGCGCAAGACTCTCCGCGCCGCCCAACCGAGTGCCCCCCAACAGTGACCCCGTGGCGTGCGCGCCTGCTCCTCCCCCTAACGGCAAGCACGCGGCGTGGCCGAGCTACGGGAGGACGAGTGACGCGAGGGGGCGTGCTCTGCCCTGCTCACGCAATTTCCCGCCGCTCCGCTCTGCCTCTGTTCTGCAGCTGCAGCTTTCCATGAGTGCTGGTGCCAGGTCACACAGTCGGGGTCGAGTGCTGTGCTCTGCTCCACGCACATCGTACCTCCACAGCAGAACCAACAATGGTTTCCCTCCTGGCCTGCCCTCAATTCTCATAAAGCCTCCCGTTTCTTGCTTCTGCTGCTGGTCAAGTGAGAGAACAGGCATTTCTTTCTCGCCGTTGCAGTCACACCGTGAGAAACAGTTTCATTTACCTCTTAGTCGACTAGTTCGAAACCGCGCAGTTAAAATCCCTCTCCCAACCTTATTTCCATCGACATCCTACTATGGCCATGGCGTTGCGCCTTCAATCATCGATTCAGACGGCGAGCATCAGAGTACCCGTCACACTCCACTCTCCCTCGCCGAGACTAAACCTAGCGAATTCCTTTCTCCCGCCTCTGTCTCCCCGCTTCTCTCGCCAATGCTCCGACGCGCGCGATTCGCGGCGAGATTCACGGCAAGATTCACGGAAGGAGAGTGCTGGCGGCGCGAGAACAGCGGCGCGGATGCAGTTCGGCGAGTTTGGCGAGTTCGAGCACGTCGAGTCGGCTTTCGACTTCGCTGACGAGGAGTTCGCGCGCGCCACAGTGCTTGAAGCGAGTGAGTCTACAACGCGTATAGTGTTCGCGGCGCTTGGTGCCTTGCTGAAGAAAGGCTTTACAAGCACTTGCTCCCTGTTTAGTCGCGCAACGAGTGTGACCGACGCTGTTCTCTTCAGGCGCGCGCACAGCCTCATGGGCTCCCCCCCCCCCCAACCTCCGCCTCCCCCCAACCTCTGTCTCTACCCGCCTCCGCCTCTCCCATAACCTCCGCCTCTCCCCGCTCCCCTCTGGTCGGAATGCGCCGGCGCCATTCCCACCCCTTCCCCTCCCCTTCCCCTCCCCTTCCCATCCCCTTCCCCTCCCCTTCCCCTCCCCTTCCCATCTGTGCAGCGAGTGTGAGCAGAAGCGGGGTCGTGCTTTTAATCTCGGGTGTGACGGACGGCATCTCGGTCCAGTGCGCGCACAACCTCATGGACGCCCCTTCTTTCTCTCCCTCCGTCGCCCTCCGTCGCCCTCCGTCGCTCGTCCTCCCCTTCCTTTTGCGCAGCGAGTGTTAGCAGAGGTGACTTTTGAGTCGACTCAAAAGTCACCGCGGCGATGCACTGCCAGTGTGCATGGCGGACGGCATCTCGTTCAAGTGTGCGCACGATCTCATGGGCGGAGTCACGGGGCACAACTGCCCACATTCCTCACCCCTCCACCCCTCCTCCACCCTCCCCCCCCTCCCCCTCCCATCCCTCTCCCCCCCCCCCCCCCCCCCATTCCCCCGCCTACTGTGCAGCGAGTGTGAGCAGCAGCGGTGGCGCGCGTTTAATCGGCATGACGGACGGAACGCCCCTTCCTTCTCTCCGTCCGTAGCCCACTCTCCCTCCCCCCCCCCTCCCCCGCCTTCCCTCCCGCCTCCCCTTCCCCGCCTACTGTGCAGCGAGTGTGAGCAGCAGCGGCGACGCGCTTTTGATCGGCATGACGGACGGCATCTCGTTCAAGTGCGCGCACAACCTCATGGACGGCGTGCGGCTCCCCGAGTACCCCGCGCAGCCCGCTGCAGTGCTAAAACTCGAAGACGGCACGCGCATATTGCTCCCTATTCTCATCCGTGAGTCCTGTACTTGCGGCTTTGCAATCGGTCTATAACGAATCTCAATGTCCGCGCACAACCTCATGGGCGGCGTGCGGCTCCCCGAGTACTCGCGCAGCCCGTCGCCGTTTTGAAGCTCGAAGACGGCACGCGCATCCTGCTCCCCATCCTCATCCGTGAGTCTTGTACTTGAGTTCTAGGAGCACTCTATATCGGAACTTTTTCTGCCTCACAACCTCATGGGCGGCGTGCGACTCCCCGAGTACCTGGTCCAGCCTGCTGCCGAGCCCGAACTCGGAAACTGCCCTCGCGTCTCCCTCCTCGTCGCGTCCTGTTTTTGAGGCGCCTCACAAACAGACTCGAGTACTGCCCTCGCGTCTCTCTCTTCGTCGCGTCCTGCTCCCCATCCTCATCCATCAGTCCTCCTCCAAGACTTTTGCCAGTCTTTTTGAGTCGCCTCAAAAAAAGACTTGTGCCAGTCTTTGCATCGAGCACAAGCAGTGGTTGTGACACCACCTCCTGGGGTTAAGCTCCCCAACTTCTAGGTGTCAAAAAGGTTTTATTTTGAGACGTCTCAAAACTACACTAGCTCCTCGCTGAATTCCTCTGACCCACCACTCGTGTTCTTATCAAGATCTCCCTTCCTCCCCCCTTCCCCCGTTCCCCCCTTTCCCCCTTCCCCCCTTCCCCCCTTCCCCCGTTTCCCCCTTTCCCCGCTTCCCCCGTTTCCCCCTTCCCCCCTTCCCCCCTTCCCCCCTTCCCCCGTTTCCCCCTTTCCGTTACTCCACTGCAGCGCACCTGTCCAGCCAAATGCTCATTGACTCGGTGCGCGGGGTGCCGCTGGTGAGTAGAGGCTGCTTTGAGTGACCGTAAAGGGTCTGATAATAACGAGTTGTTCGTTGCTAGTGTTAATAGACTTGAGAGTGCTTATAGTGTTGGGAGTGCTTATGGCGAGGCCGAAAGTCCTTTGTGAGCTTACGCTGCCTGTGTTGACTGAACAAGATGTGACATTTGTGAGTGCTCTGACGTCTATAAGAGGCGTGATTATAACGAGTCGAGAGTTGACGGTTGTGCATCCCTGACGTGGCAGTCATTGGCAGTTTGGTCCTCAATCGGTACCCTCTCATACCCATGATTGGTTGTGCTGTGTTGTGCTGACGTGGCAGGCTCGGCCAACGGTGTACATGCTAATGCGAGATATGATTGAATTGATGGGATATGAGGTGAGACGATGGGGTATGAGGTGAGACGATGGGGTATGAGGTGAGACGATGGGGTATGAGGTGAGACGATGGGATATGAGGTGAGACGATGGGATATGAGGTGAGACGATGGGATATGAGGTGAGACGATGGGATATGAGGTGAGACGATGGGATATGAGGTGAGACGATGGGATATGAGGTGAGACGATGGGATATGAGGTGAGACGATGGGATATGAGGTGAGACGATGGGATATGAGGTGAGACGATGGGATATGAGGTGAGACGATGGGATATGAGGTGAGACGATGGGATATGAGGTGAGACGATGGGATATGAGGTGAGACGATGGGATATGAGGTGAGACGATGGGATATGAGGTGAGACGATGGGATATGAGGTGAGACGATGGGATATGAGGTGAGACGATGGGATATGAGGTGAGACGATGGGATATGAGGTGAGACGATGGGATATGAGGTGAGACGATGGGATATGAGGTGAGACGATTAGATTTGGGGTTAACAATGATCGTTCATATGTCATGGGAGAGTCATCCTGAACCCGTATACCTGCTGCTTTTGGTTTTTGAAACCCTAGCATCTATACTTTCTAGGTGCTTATTATTCTGCCAGCCTGCTTGTGCACCCGGCCACCTGACCACACCTCTCCCGGTCGGCAGATCAGTCTGCTTTTGAGTCGACTCAAAAGCAGTTCGCATCACCCATCGAGACATGGACGCCTATTGCGACGTTAAAACCCCGACCCTCCCCATCTCCCTTTCTACCTTTTTGCCTCTCTGCCCCACTCTCTGCCCCTCTCTGCCCCTCTCTACACCTCTCTGCCGCTCTCTGCCCCTCTCTACCCCTCTCTACCCTCTTTACCCCTCTCTGCCGCTCTCTCTACCCACCTTCCTGCCTGCAGATCAGTCTGGTTCGCATCACCCATCGAGAAAGGGACGCCTATTGCGCTCGAGCCTACCTCTCCAAGGTTAGTCTCCATGTCTCCATGTCTCCGTAGCTGTATCCGTCTCCTTTCAGTTTGCCACCTTCCTTCCATCACCCACCCTTTGGGATGCTGACGCCTACTGTGCCCAGCCCAGGCATATATTTTTTAAGGTAAGTCCGAATGGTAATTCGGGACCGCACCATGCATGTATCCCTCCATATCCCCTCTCCTTACAATCATCTTTCCATCGCCCATCGTAATGGCGGTGCCTACTACGCCCGTGCCTCTCTCCTCTCTCTCCAAGATTGGACTCTCTGGTCTGGTGAAGGTTACCCACTCGTCCAAGGTTCCACATCCCCCCAATACTTAGGGTGCTTTTTTATTTCCTTTTGAAAGTTCCAGCCTTTTTAAACACTGCTTTTCTGTGTCTCTTTTCCAACCCTCCATGTTACCAACCCCAGGTGTCAGCAGACAGCAGCACAGCCAACAGCAGCAGCAGCGGCCCTGCTATGATGAGTCTCGACATGCGGCCATCCGATGCCATCAACCTCGCTGCACGCACCAAGGTGAGTGGTTGTCCAAGGGGTGTAGTGCGGCGGCACAAGCAGCAAGGGCATGGCAAGAACTCGAACCAGGGGCGGAAACAGGGCAGGGGCAGGGGCAGCGAGAGGGATATGGATAGGGATAGGCAGGGAGAGGGATATGGATATGGATAGAGATAGGTATATGGATAGGGATAGAGATAGGTATATGGATAGGGATAGAGATAGGTATATGGATAGGGATAGAGATAGGTATATGGATAGGGATAGAGATAGGTATATGGATAGGGATAGAGATAGGGATAGACCTTGTTTCACAGCTATGACTTTCATGCTGCGTCTCCATTCTTTCAGGTGCTAACTCAGGTGTGTCTCTGTTGTTTCAGGTGCCAATTCAGGTGCGCAAGTCCCTGGCGGTGGCGGACGGCGTGCGGATAGTGGGCATGGTGCGGGCGGCAGTGACCCCTGGGCATGGCGGCCGGCTACTCAGAAGGCAACAGAAACTGGTGCTGACGTCAGAGGACAAGTGAGTGGGTGGTGCTTAGTCTGTGAGAAGCGAGAGTGTAAGAAGCAACTTTGGCCAATGCTGGCCTGGGGGCGCTAACGGGTCAGTTTGCTTGGCGCTGGATAAGTCAGTCTCGGTTGTTTGGACGGGCGGAGTTGAGCGCGAAGCGGTACAGCAAGCCAACCCCCCCTTACCCTCACTTCCTGTGCTCGTTCTTCATTCCTTAGCCTGCAGGCCTGATTTGGATGACCTATACCCTGCGGATGAGTTCGCGTTGGTGTGGCTCATGGAGGAGGCAGCTGCGCATGAGCGGTATGGGGATGCTTGCGAGTTCTAACAGTCCCCCCCCCCCCTCCCCCCCTCCCCCCCTCCCCCCATCCCCCTGTCCCCGTTGCACTCCTTTGTCCGCAGGCCTGACCTCGATGACCTATCACTGGCAGACGAGTTTGCCCTGGTAAGGCTCATGGACGAGGCTGCTGCGCACGAGCGGTACGGTGATGCGGCTAAGATCAAGGACCAGCTGACGAAGCTGAGACGGAAAGCCAACAAGGTGAGAGGCACGCTGAGCGGGCATTTTAGGGAGTACTGTGGCTTTTGATTGGGGAACTTGTTTGGATACTCAGCACGAGCGGTACGGCGATGCGGATAAGATCAACTGATGAAGCTGAGACGAAAAGCCAACAAGGTGAGAGGTAGGGGGCTTCTTGAGGGTATCTTGAGATTTCAAATGTGGGCTTATTTAGATATTCTGTGCAAGGGGTACGCTGATGCGGCTGAGATCAAATATCACCTCACCAGGCTTTTGAGATAAGCCACTGCAAGACACCTATTGACTTGCTTTTTGAGACGTGCAGCGAAGAGGAGTGAGTAGGGTGCACGCAATGCAAATGCCTTGTTTATGAGTGCGTGCCGGGCCATGCTTCTCTTGAATTATTCAACCTTCCATTCTTGTTTCTCACTTCACCGCAGGTACTATAATGCAGCTGTCCTTGCCATTTGCGGCAGCAGTAGGAGCAGCAGCAGCAGCAGCAGCAGCAGCAGCAGTACAGTAGTATACGAAGATGGGGGGTGCGCCCCACCCTCTGTACATTAGGGGTCACCTCTCACGATCAGTCCACCACTTACAGTAGTTTGAACACGCTTTTACGGTGCCTTTTTTTATCAAGCAACGTCCTGTTTTTGTGTGCCTTGCCTTCTTTCCAAAAGTGCAAAATAATGTATAGTGCTTATATGTCACACTTGCTTGTGTCAAAAGTGTGTATATATGTTTTTCTATAGCCTTCAAAAGAGGTGAGGACTGAAAATCAAAGCCAATCCCAACCATTTTGGAGGGTTCACAACACACCTGATTTTGGTGATAATGGTGGTAAAAAGAATGGTTCTTATGAAAATTGGCGGACAGCACTGTATACTCGCCAAAGCGAGGCTCCACTACTAGTTCTAGAAGGTTCGGCTCCCACTCATGATTCCCATTACCTTTCAACAGGCTGTGACTCAGAAGCACCTAGACTCGACGAGCCACGGAGAGTCCGTGACATTAGTTGTTCCCACCGCTAACATCCACTTGTCTGCTGTTTCACACCGTCTACCTCTCGTCGCCTACGGTCGTCCAGCCGCTTAGTCGCATACCGCCGTCGCTTAGTCGCATACCGCCGTCGCTCAGTCGCGTACCGCCGTCGCTCTGTCGCATAGTAGCGCGGTCGCTCATTCGCAGACCGTCGTCGCGTTCTGCTCGTCTGCTTTTCGCCCGACATCCCTGCCGCCCCGTTGAGCATGGGAAGAGCGTAGCAGGCGGCAAGGCAGATTGTGAAATTTATAAGAGTTCATCACAAGTCAGCGTGCGGCGCGCCAAGGCACCTTTAGTAGCACAAGTGCGTTTTGCGCCCTAGAACTAAAGTTCGGAGGTGCCATAAAGCCCAGAATTAGGTATGGGTAGGCTGAGGTAGGATTGTGTGGTGCATTGAACTGCAGAGGCGTGAAGTTCATGCGCCATATTTTGTGGTGGAGTGAAGCCTGCAAGTAGAGCATGCTGGCGTTCACGCATGCGGGTGTGCTCGTAGCAGCTTAGCTCACGAGAAGGCTGATTAGCAACTGCAGCGGCAGCAGCTGCAGTACCAGGAGGAAAAACAGCGCCAACAGCAGCAGAGCAACATCATCATCAGCAGCAGCAGCTGTTGTAGTAGCAGCAGCGGTGCCAGCACAAGCAGCAGCAGCAGCAGCAGCAGCAGCAGCAGCAACAGGTGGTGCCATGTCAGATAGACTTGCCCCGGACAAGCGGTTCAAGTTCGTTCACAATGGTGAGATGAAACGGTTCAAGTTCGTTCACAATGGTGAGACGAAACGGTCAAGTCACAATGGTGACATGAAACGATCAAGTTTGTTCACAATGGTGACATGAAACGGTTCATGTTTGTTCACAACAGTGAGATGAAACGGTTCAAGTTTGTTCACACTGATGAGATGAAACGTCTGACGATCACAATGGCACGATTTAGCCTTCGGCTAAAGTTTCTATCCCACAGGCCACTCGCTCTATGAGTGGGGCGCGCCAGCTGATGGGTGTGATGGAGAATGACTGCATGTTCCCCTCATTGCGCAGCGTGCTCTTGAGAATTCTAAAGAGCACCGTCGTCGTCCTAAAGTGCAGCATGTTTGCCTCTTCTTTCTCTCCGTCGTCTCTCCTCCGTTTCTTTCTCCCTCTCACCTCTCCCTTCTGTTTCCACTTCCACAGGCCACACGGCTTACGAGTCGGACCAGTTTTGAGGCGCCTCAAAACTAGACTTCCACAGGCCACACGGCTTACGAGTCGGACCAGTTTTGAGGCGCCTCAAAACTAGACTTCCACAGGCCACACGGTTTACGAGTCGCACCAGTTTTGAGGCGCCTCAAAACTAGACTTCCACAGGCCACACGGTTTACGAGTCGCACCAGTTTTGAGGCGCCTCAAAACAAGACTTCCACAGGCCACACGGTTTACGAGTCGCACCAGTTTTGAGGCGCCTCAAAACTAGACTTCCACAGGCCACACAGTTTACGAGTCGGACCAGACGGTTCATGAGAATCGAGATGGCGATTTGCTGTTCTTTCCCCCTCTCTTTCTCCCTGCCATCTCTCCCTTGTTTCCTTTCCTCTCTCAATTCCTTCTCCTCTCTCCCTTGTTTCCTTCTCCTCTCTTCCTTGTCCGCACAGCCCACACAGTCCACGAGTGGGACCAGATGGGTTATCTTATCAGAACAGAGAGTCCCATGCGTTTCCCTCTCCTTTCTCTTTTTTTCCACCCGACAGGCCACGCGGTCTATGCTTGGGATCAGACAGGTTGCCGTGTGCAGGACAAAGAGTCAAAGAGTCTCGTGCGTTTTCGTCTCCTCCTTTTGCCTTTTCTTTTGACTTGCACAGGCCACACTGTCTATGAGTGGGACCAGACGGTTGATGAGATGGAGATTTTCGTTCCGCTGCCCGAAGGAGTGCCCGCAAAACTGTTCACATGCCAAATAGCGCAACGGCACATCACTGTCAGCATCAAGGGCAACCCGCCTTATCTAGATGTATGCCTTTTACCCTACCATGGGGTAGCAGCATGCTGTCAGTTGTTTTTGAGAAATTTCAGAATGTGCTTTCTACCCTAGCATGCAGTACCAGCATGTTGTGTGATATCACTGTAGTGACCAGGCAAAGAAATTTGAGATGCCCTTATGCTTGACTCCGTTCTTCTCCTATCTTGTCCTCTTCTTCCCTCTTCCTTCTCCATCCTCTTTTCTCTTCCTCCTCTCCTGTCTTCCCACTTTCTCTTCTCCTCCCTCCCCTCCTCCTCCTCTCTCCTCTCCTCTGGCCCTCCCCTCTCCCCTTTATCTCTATTGTCTCATTCGATTCCTTGTTTCCCTTCTCTCCTCTTCCCTCCTCTCTTGAGGCGCCTCAAAAGTCGATTCCCTGTGTCCCTTCTCTTCTCTCCCCTCCTCTCTTCCTCATGCCAGCACGACTTAGCTGGACCAGTGAAGGTCGACGACAGTTTCTGGACTATTGGTGAGTTGCAGAGGCACATGCTTGTGGTGGTGGTGTGGCAGCACCTGCGCTCTCCGTTGCTGGCATGTGTGTCTGTATCGACCAGCACGACTTGTGAAGGTAGACAGCAGCTTCTGGACTATCGGGGAGTGTGTGTGTGGGAGTGAGCAGCATCTGCACTCTCCCTGTTGCTGGCATCTGTATCTGCCAGCTCAACCTAGCCGGGCCTGTGAGGGCGGACGACAGCTTGTGGACTATTGGTGGCCGGGCTTGTGGGCAGAGTGCATGCATGCGTTTGAGGGGCAAAGGCTGAGAGCCTTTTCCTCTGTTGTTTTGCACGTCTCACGCCGGAAAGCCGAGCACGGCAAGCCAGGGGTGTGGGCACTTGAGCGGAAAAGTTCAGAAGGCGTTTCCTTTCTCGGCGATTTTCGTTTTGAGGCGCCTCAAGTGAAGGCGTTTCCTTTCTCGGCTTGATTTTCTTATTTTTCTGCAACCCACAGAGGACAGCGAGCTCCACATCTCGCTTCAAAAGGCAGAGAGAGGAAAGACGTGGCCAGGGGCGCTCCAAGGCCACGCTCTGGACGCCTTCTCCTCGGACCAGGAGGCCAGACGGCTCATGCTGGAGCGGTTTCAGCTGGAGGTGGGTGAAGTGCGGTACAGAGAGGTGTTAAGGCAGTACATGGGGCAATAGCAGCGTTACAAGGCCATGCTCTGGACGCCTTCTCCTCGGACCAGGAGGCGAGATGGTTGATGCTGGAAAGATTCCAACTAGAGGTGGGTGCTGTGCGGTCTAAAGAGGTGTTTGAGGTGCAGTGCGGTGCTGAGAGGTGCAAAGGCTCTCAATGGGCTACGACCAGCACTCCAAGGCCATGCTCCGGATGCCTTTTCCTTGGACCAGGAGGCCAGGCGGGGAGCGGTGATGAGACGTTTCAATTGCAGTTTGGGTGTACTGCGGTGGAGAGCGGTGCTAAGGTACTCCATGGGGCAACAGAAGCGCTCAAAGTGCATGCTGTGGAGGCCGTTCTCGGGTAATGTGTTATGGAGGGGCATTTTCAGCACACACCTTTTCTCTGCTCGCACTATTTCTATTTTACCGGTGTTGCAGAACCCCGGATTTGACTTCTCTGGCGCAGAGCTCACAGGATCGTGCCCGGATCCAGCAGCATTCCTTGGCGGCATGCAGAGGCAGTGATTTGCTTGCTATCCTTAGAGGCAAAGCGACGCAACAGTGGCCCATTGGTTTTCTGCGGCTCATGTTCTCCCGTTTCAATGGCAGGCCAATTATGGCTAGAGAGACATCCTTGCATATTTGTATTTCCGATAAAAGTACATATTACTAGGACCCTAGTCGTTTTGCACCATCAAGAATCAGTGTGCTCGTATGAATTCTTATGTCATTCAACTCTCGAGGTGGAATGCATATACCTCAACCATGCGATTTGAGAGTAGTGCATTACCGCGTATGCAGTCGAGTTTCACCGTTACGTTTGAATTACGTGAATCCACTTTTCCCGCCTCGCTTGCCGCATCTCACGCAAACCCCGTCCATCTCCTCCTAGCTGCTGTGACTTCTGTGAATCCGTCCTACTCGTTCCATTTGCCGCATCTCACGGTATCTCCTCCGGTCCTCTCTTCTCATTTTCGCGCGCTCGTTTTCGCGTCGCACGAGAATAGCTTTCCTGTTTCTCCTCGAGATTGCCGCATCTCACGCGAATTCCTTTCGCACCCTTGGCCCACATTCGCAACTCTCGAGAACACCCCCCACGTTTTCAATGGCTCGGATGAAGCCGTCCGAGCTGCTGCAGCGATCCAAGGGTCGAAAACCGCCGTCGCGGTCCTCGCGAATGTCCATTCCGTGCCTCGCGTGGACCATCTGCATCGTGTCGCTACTCGCCTTCGTCCTCTTCCTCATCCGATCGCGGTGAGCGCATTAGAGGCTTCGCAATACTTTCCTAGATCATCTGCATCGTGTCGCTACTCGCCTTCGTCCTCTTCCTCGTCCGATCGCGGTGAGCTTGCAGCAAACGAGGCAATCTCTTATAAGGCGGATATTCTCTTGTAGCTGACAGGTTCGGCATGGCGTAGCATGCTTTTTTTAAACCATGGCAGCGACGATATGACGGCTCGGATGCCTAAAACGCCATAGCAGGCGATCGTAGAGTCCCCTTAGGGTCGGCTCAAGGCTCAGTGGGTGTGGATTCTGGGGATTCTGGGGATTCCCAAAAGCGAAACTCGTTCGGCTAATCGCCTGATATCTTCGTTCCAGAACTGCTCGAAGCAGGCACCATTTCGGCAATGCACTCACATTCACTCCCACCCTTCCTTGTGCCGCCCGCTCCTATGCCACTGGCTGTGCCTGTGGCTGCTTTTGGCTGCTTCTGGCTGATTGTGGCTGCTTGTGGCTGCTTGTGGCTGCGTCTGGCTGCTTGTGGCTGCTTGTGGCTGCTTGTGGCTGTTTGTGGCTGCTTGTGGCTGCTTGTGGCTGCTTGTGGCTGCTTGTGGCTGCTTGTGGCTGCTTCTGGCTGCTTGTGGCTGCTTCTGGCTGCTTCTGGCTGCTTGTGGCTGCTTGTGGCTGCTTGTGGCTGCTTGTGGCTGCTTCTGGCTGCTTGTGGCTGCTTGTGGCTGCTTCTGGCTGCTTCTGGCTGCTTCTGGCTGCTTGTGGCTGCTTGTGGCTGCTTGTGGCTGTTTGTGGCTGCTTGTGGCTGCTTGTGGCTGCTTGTGGCTGCTTGTGGCTGCTTGTGGCTGCTTGTGGCTGCTTCTGGCTGCTTGTGGCTGCTTCTGGCTGCTTCTGGCTGCTTGTGGCTGCTTCTGGCTGCTTCTGGCTGCTTCTGGCTGCTTGTGGCTGCTTGTGGCTGCTTGTGGCTGTTTGTGGCTGCTTGTGGCTGCTTGTGGCTGCTTGTGGCTGCTTGTGGCTGCTTGTGGCTGCTTGTGGCTGCTTCTGGCTGCTTGTGGCTGCTTCTGGCTGCTTCTGGCTGCTTCTGGCTGCTTCTGGCTGCTTCTGGCTGCTTGTGGCTGCTTGTGGCTGCTTGTGGCTGCTTGTGGCTGCTTCTGGCTGCTTGTGGCTGCTTGTGGCTGCTTGTGGCTGCTTGTGGCTGCTTCTGGCTGCTTGTGGCTGCTTCTGGCTGCTTCTGGCTGCTTCTGGCTGCTTGTGGCTGCTTGTGGCTGCTTGTGGCTGTTTGTGGCTGCTTGTGGCTGCTTGTGGCTGCTTGTGGCTGCTTGTGGCTGCTTGTGGCTGCTTGTGGCTGCTTCTGGCTGCTTGTGGCTGCTTGTGGCTGCTTGTGGCTGCTTCTGGCTGCTTGTGGCTGCTTCTGGCTGCTTGTGGCTGCTTGTGGCTGCTTGTGGCTGCTTGTGGCTGCTTGTGGCTGCTTCTGGCTGCTTGTGGCTGCTTGTGGCTGCTTGCGGCTGCTTCTGGCTTGCGCCTGTCCCTCCCTGCGTGCCGCATGCAGGTTCATCGCCGAGCGAGCAGTAAGTGGACTCTCACGCCTCACCCTCACCTCTCCTCACCTCCTCTCACCTGTCCTCTCCCCCCCTCACGTCCCCTCCGCCCGCTCCCCTTCCCTCCTCTCCCCCCCTCGATCTTTCCTTATCCCATGCCCCATCTCACCCCATCTCACCCCATCTCCTCCCCATCTCGTCCCCATCTCCCCATCTCCCAATTCGCCCCATCTCACCCCATCTCACCCCATCTCACCCCATCTCACCCCATCTCACCCCATCTCACCCCATCTCACCCCATCTCACCCCATCTCACCCCATCTCATCCCATCTCACCCCATCTCACCCCATCTCACCCCATCTCACCCCATCTCACCCCATCTCACCCCATCCTCCCTCCAGTCACCTCCCAGCATCCCTCATAACTTCCATCCACTATAGCTTGCAGTAGAGTTGGTTTTTGAGAATTCTCAAGAACAAACCAACCATAGCTTGCAGTAGAGTTGGTTTTTGAGAATTCTCAAGAACAAACCAACCATAGCTTGCTTGCTGTGCACCACCACAGTTTGCAACTTTTTAGTTACCTTCTAAAGTGCACTTCTAGCCTTGTAGGCCGCATCACAATTTCTGCTGCTTCTCTTTTGCCCATGCCTGGTTCCTTCCCCCACCTTCTCCTACTACCCTTTCCTACCGTCACACTCTACCGTCACACTCTACCGTCACACTCTCTCACGCCCTATTCCTCGTTTTCCTATCGCCTTCCTTCCCCCACGCCCCCCGTCGCTCTCCTCACCTTCCCACGTCCCCCCTCAGGGCACAGCAAAGCACCGGCCCGCAACAAACGCCCCTTTCATCTTCGTACGTGCTGCTGATCCCTATAGTATCCGATTTTGCAGGGTGTTTTTGAGAATTCTCAAAAGCTCCATGATTTAACCCGTGCTGCCCTCGGCTGGTGTGATTTCTTAGTCGACTCAAGAGTCAAACGCCCCTTTCATTCATCTTCGTACGTGCTGCTGACTGTCAATGCATCCCAGCTCCGTGAATTTACTCTATGCTGCCGTTGCCTGCTGATTATGTCATCTTATTCCCTTGTCTCTCTACCAGCTTCCGTCCTCCCTTCCTCCTCCCCCCCTTAATCTATCTTGCTCCCCCTGCTTGCCATACCGCTGCCTCCCTCTGTCTTTCAACAGACCAATCCTCCTCCTGCTTTCGTTCTGCCGTCCCCTGCCTGGTTTTTTCAAAATCCTCCTGCTTTGAAAGTCAAGCTCACGGATTCCGTTGTTGCTTGTTGAATCAACTGCCCCGTCGTGTTTCCCACCCGCCTCTGCTGGCTGCTGCTTGCCTCTGCTGGCTGCTGCTTGCCTCTGCTGGCTGCTGCTTGCCTCTGCTGGCTGCTGCTTGCCTCTGCTGGCTGCCGCTTGCCTCTGCTGGCTGTTGCTTGCCTCTGCTGGCTGCTGCTTTCCTCTGCTGGCTGCTGCTTGCCTCTGCTGGCTGCTGCTTGCCTCTGCTGGCTGCTGCTTGCCTCTGCTGGCTGGTGCTTGCCTCTGCTGGCTGCTGCTTGCCTCTGCTGGCTGCTACTTGCCTCTGCTGGCTGCTGCTTGCTTCTGCTGGCTGCTGCTTTCCTCTGCTGGCTGCTGCTTGCCTCTGCTGGCTGCCGCTTTCCTCTGCTGGCTGCTGCTTGCCTCTGCTGGCTGCTGCTTGCCTCTGCTGGCCGCTGCTTGCCTCTGCTGGCTGCTGCTTGCCTCTGCTGGCCGCTGCTTGCCTCTCCTGGCTGCTGCTTGCCTCTGCTGGCTGCTGCTTTCCTCTGTTGGCTGCTGCTTGCCTCTGCTGGCTGCTGCTTGCCTCTGCTGGCTGCTGCTTGCCTCTGCTGGCTGCTGCTTGCCTTTGCTGGCTGCTGCTTGGCTCTGCTGGCTGCTGCTGTCCCCTGCCGGCCTGTTGGTCATCAGAACATCAAGACAGTGGGCGGCACGATTCTGCTCAAAGTCAAGTTCACGGACTGCTTCATTGAAATCGCCAGGCTCGTTCAGCAATGGTGAGATGAGATGAGCAACGGTGAGATGAGATGAGCAACGGTGAGATGAGATGAGCAACGGTGAGATGAGATGAGCAACGGTGAGATGAGATGAGCAATGGTGAGATGAGATGAGCAATGGTGAGATGAGATGAGCAATGGTGAGATGAGATGAGCAACGGTGAGATGAGATGAGCAATGGTGAGATGAGATGAGCAATGGTGAGATGAGATGAGCAATGGTGAGATGAGATGAGCAATGGTGAGATGAGATGAGCAATGGTGAGATGAGATGAGCAATGGTGAGATGAGATGAGCAATGGTGAGATGAGCCGCAATGGTGAGATGAGCCGCAATGGTGAGGCCTTCCTTCAGAAGCGCACAATTTATCGCCTTTTTTATGAGAGGAGCAGCAGTGGTGAGAGGAGAAGCAGTGGTGAGACTCCCACACAAGGCACTAGGAACTGCCCGCACTTAGTCCGTCGTATGACTTAGGATCAAATCCGACTCTAACGAGGCATTAGAATCCGCCCCACATTAGGCGTCGGCCCTTGATATCTAGTTTTTATTTTCCTCTCACTCCCACATCACCGACTCCCTCCCACATCACCCACGCACAACCACATCACGGACTCCCTCCCACATCACCCACTCACTCCCACGTCACCCACTCACTCCCACATCACCCACTCTCTCCCAAATCACCCACTCACTCTCACATCACCCACTCTCCCAAATCACCCACTCACTCCACATCACCCACTCTCTCCCACCCCGTGATCCTGGCCACCCTCATCCCCATTCCTGTCCATCCCCTTCTCGATGTGTACATGTGTGCGGTTGTGTGCGGTTGTGTGTGTGCTTGGTTGTATGAGTGAGTGTGTGTGCATGCGTTTCTGTGTGTGTGTGTGTATGTGCGTGTGAGTGTGCATTGGTGCACACGTATGCTTGTTTGTGTGGGAGAGAGAGCGAGTGCATTGGATTGCAGTAAGCAGAATCATTTCAAGGATGCAGCACTACAAGCAGAGTCGGAGACCCTTCTAAGGTGAACAAACCTGCATGCAACAATCACTTGAGCACATTTCAATGACATTTCCCGGAGGTGCTGACATGCTCTCTGGTATGTGCACTCATGCGCAGACATATTAAGGACATGTGTCATGGCAGTTAGCATGCAGATCTTACATACAAGTGCAGTGTTTTAGATACATGGTATATGTGTCCAGGGAAAGAATTAACGTCCCGATTCACTCAGCTTCACCACCCTCCACCCCTTTCCACCCCTGCTCACCACAGGGACGAAGGAAATGTGCTGTATCTGAGTGTGGCTACCTACCTTGTTCAAAGCAAACCTGTTAACCACTCTCCACCCCACTCCACGTCTGTTGAATGCACAGAATTGCACACAGGGATGGCAAGGAGGTGAATGGCCCTCAGTGTACATATCTCTGGCAAATCAAACTCCATTCTCATCCCTCTCCACCGCTCTCCACTCCAGATTCACACTCAGGGACTGCAAGGAGTGGATGGCCCTCTCCGGCAAATGAAACTCCATTCTCACCCCTCTCCACCACTCTCCACCGCAGATTGTCACACAGGAACTGCAAGGAGTGGGTGGCCCTTAGCGTGGCCCCCTCCGGCAAATCAAACCATATTTCAACCCCTCTCCATCCCCCTCCACCGCTCTCCACCGCAGATTGACACACAGGGACGGCACGGAGTGGGTGGCTCTCAGTGTGGCCCCCTCCGGCAAGTCAAGTATGTGGGAGGGCAACTGCACCGACTCCATTCCCACCACGCAAATAAGTGGCCACGCGCTCATAGGGGTGAGTGAGTGACAAGCAATGTACGGGTGAGTGCCTTGCAATGTACGGGTGAGTGCCTTGCAATGTACGGGTGAGTGCCTTGCAATGTACGGGTGAGTGCCTTGGGAGTGGTGGGTTGGGTGGCTGCACATTGAATCATGGGATGAGTACACGATGAGTGGTTCTACCTCGGGAAATGTTTCTGTGAGTGCTACAGTAGTATTCCCAAAACTTGCCTATGGTGAGTGGTTCTACCTCAAGAAATGTTTTTGTGAGTGCATTGTACTGATGGCACACTGGTAGCTTGTTCCAACTCAGCTCTTACACCCAAGGCAAGGGGGAGTGCATCACTTGGTTTTGAGGCGCCTCAAAAATTACACCATCCAAGGGGGAGTGCATCACTTGGTTTTGAGGCGCCTCAAAAATTACACCATCCAAGGGGGAGTGCATCACTTGGTTTTGAGGCGCCTCAAAAATTACACCATCCAAGGGGGAGTGCATCACTTGGTTTTGAGGCGCCTCAAAAATTACACCATCCAAGGGGGAGTGCATCACTTGGTTTTGAGGCGCCTCAAAAATTACACCATCCAAGGGGGAGTGCATCACTTGGTTTTGAGGCGCCTCAAAAATTACACCATCCAAGGGGGAGTGCATCACTTGGTTTTGAGGCGCCTCAAAAATTACACCATCCAAGGGGGAGTGCATCACTTGGTTTTGAGGCGCCTCAAAAATTACACCATCCAAGGGGGAGTGCATCACTTGGTTTTGAGGCGCCTCAAAAATTACACCATCCAAGGGGGAGTGCATCACTTGGTTTTGAGGCGCCTCAAAAATTACACCATCCAAGGGGGAGTGCATCACTTGGTTTTGAGGCGCCTCAAAAATTACACCATCCAAGGGGGAGTGCATCACTTGGTTTTGAGGCGCCTCAAAAATTACACCATCCAAGGGGGAGTGCATCACTTGGTTTTGAGGCGCCTCAAAAATTACACCATCCAAGGGGGAGTGCATCACTTGGTGGTGGTTTTAGCCATACGTGGCAGCGGGTCTGTAAAAAACACTTTTTTTTGTGAGTGCCTTGTGGTGATGGCACACTGGTAGCTTGTTCCAGCTCAGTTCTTGTGTAATGAGTCGATTTTTGAGTCGACTAAAAAATCGACTCATTACACACAGTTGTTACACCATCATTACACACAGTTCTTACACCAGCAGTCATACCCTCCCCACCACCCCTCACATCCCCCATCACCCCTCACATCCCCCATCACCCTCACATCCCCCATCACCCACCTACTCCGGGCGCTAACATCAAGAGTCATCCCTCCCCCAGAAATCCCCTCCATCTCCCTCTTGCACCATCCCTCCCTCCTTTTCTTCCCATCCCCCCATCTCCCACCAACTCCAGGCGCTAACATCAGGGGTCATCCCTCCCCCAGACAACCCCTCCATCCCGCTCTCCCTGCCCTCGCTGCCCTACCTCCGTGTGGAGTACGTCAAGGTGTCCCAAGACTCCCTAGGGCTGGCCATGGCTGAAGGGGTAGCCACCATATGATGACCCTGTGATATAAATTCACCGCTAGCCCTCGCTGCCCTACCTCCGCGTGGAGTACGTCAAAGTGTCCCAAGACTCCCTAGGTCTTGCCATGGCTGAAGGCGTAGCAACCATCTAAACGGTATATTCCATACATGTGAGGCGAAGTACCGGTAGCTGCCTTACCTCCGTGTGGAGAAAGGCAAAGTGTCTCAGTCAGTACTAGGCCTTGCCATGGCTGAAGGCGTAGCAGCCATCTAGTACTGGCAGGCCTTTACATGTGGGTGCATGTGATGTGAGGCGAAGCCGCTGCCCTATCTCCATGTGTACTCTTTGACCTCAGCTCAGAGCGGGCCTGAGGTCAGGGCTCTGGGGGGCTTTTACGGCTGAAGGCAGTGCGAAGTTGCGAGCACGACATTTGACAGTACATAGGCAGTGCGGAAATGAGTTGCCTCTGCTGGATTCGTGTGGAGGACATCACTCGGGCATTTGCAACACATCGACACGTCAAGTTGGCACATTCTTTTTTTGTATACTGATGATGAGTAACAAACAAACAATTCCTGAAGCAGCGCTTGCAATCACAAATTCACATGCTCAAACAAAAGCCTCACTGCTTGCCGCTGCATGCTCTGCAACCCAGCATACAAACAAGCACGAACCCTGGACCCTTCTCAAGCCAGCCCCCCCCAGCCAGCCTCCCCCACAGCCCTCTGGATAGAATTTGGAGTAGTTTTTCATGTAAGGGTATGAACCCTCGACCACTTTTTCTGTAAGGGTGTATTTTTTTTCCACTTTGGTTTATAAGGGTGCTAAAAAAAACTGCTTTTCCACATCAGGGTGTACAAACGCCATACTCATTCCTAACTGGATAAATTTGCTTAGCATTATAGATGTTGACATTGCAAAGCATAGCGCACTAATCCTGCACCAATACTGCTGCTGCTACTGCTACTACTACTGGTGATGCTGGTGCTGGTGATGCCACTACTACTGCTGCTACTGCTGCTGGAGAGGAGACCCTCTGCTCCCGGTGTTTTTAGTCGGTCATGTCAAACTGGGTAGCAGGGCGGCGGTCCTTGATTGTTCGGAAAATCTCAACCATCTTCAGCCACTCCATGTCGCACTGCACGAGGGCCACTGTCATAAGGTCCTCGAGCTTCCCATCGCCCAAGCAGCTGCGCGTCCACGACTTGATGCGATTCTGGCGGCTGAAGCCCCTCTCGCACTCAACCGTGCTGAGGGGCAGCACGGCGACCGCCTGCCACAGCCGCACTATGTTGGGGTATGCTCCCTCGTAATCCGTGCTGTCCAGCATGAGCTTCATGGACTTGTGAAAGCCGAGATTCGCGTGGTTGGTGTTCATCGTGTGGAGGAAGAGATGCAGCTCTGACACGCAGGTCTTGAAGTTGACTCCTGGGAACTCAGATGGGGGAAATGGGTGGGATATGGGTGGAAGGGGGGGAGGAGTGGAGGGAGGACACAATGCGGGAGGAGTTTAGGGCGTGCAAGGCAGCACCAATGTGACAGCGAAGGAGGTTTACCATGGCAATTAGATTTGAAGCGTATTACACTTACCGTGAAGCTTAAAATGGAAAAGCTTATCTAGCAGAGCCAACCACTCCCTGGCCTTCTTCATCAATGATGCCCAGTCCTCGGGGTATACGAGCGGCCGAAACAACTTTGCGCCGTTAAGATCCTGCAGGTCGTCCAGCCTGTGCTCCAGTCGTGCCTTTGCCTCCGCCGCATACTCCCTGCACAGCTTCACGCAGGTCGGGTAGTCCCCCTTGCCTTTCTGACCTTCCCATGGCTCCTCGCTTAGCGTGAAGGTATGCACAGTCGGTGCGTCTTCCTTGTCGACACCTTCGACTGTCACCTCTCGAAACTGGGGGTTGGCATGCTCCTTCAAGAAATTCTTCAGAAGCGGAGAGTCCCTGCCGAAAGCGTTTTCGCAGTCGATGTAGCGGACGTCAATCTTTCTGCACACCAGGTTAACCTCGCCAGCGACCAGTGTAATGTCCACCTGAGGTCGTGCATAAAACAGAGGAAGAACGACAAAAATTAGGGCCTGCGGTTAAACAAACACAAGGTCACAGCCATCAGAAACCTCACCTGCTTCTTCTGAAACTTCGCGTTGAGGTCGTTGAGGACCTCGAGCAAATCTGCCAGGAAGTACACAAGGAAGTGAAACTTGAAACTCTTCACAAGTCCGTATAGCTCGTGCTGATACTCGTGCAGAAGCACGACTACAGCCGGCAACAGCTGCGCGAATCGCTTCACCGCACTCCCCCGTGAAAGCCAGCGGACGTCATATATTCCCTGGAGCTCCAGATTCGTGTCACACAGCTCTTCCTGCAGCTTCTTGAAGCGTCTGTGCCAGATCCCGCTCCTTGACAGCAGTTCAGAGACGGTTCTGATGACTTGGTCGATGACGGAGAAGTCTCTAACCTTCGCCGCTGCGTCTTTGGCTGCCAGAGACTCACTGGCAGGGAGGGGGGAGGGAACACATAGACGCACACCAGGTGTGTGACAGTAGAACGTGACATCGCATGCGATTTGGGAACCAACAACTAAAAGGCAACCAGTCAAACACCAAACACTGGAGTCAACTCACCGATGGGCGATGCAGTGGCATGACACTAGGTGCCGAATCTTAACACGCAACCGTGCGACGACGCCCTTGTGCTCGCCTACCATGACAGACGCGCCGTCCGTACTTATCCCGACGATCTTCTCCATGTTGATGCCGACCGATCGCATGTAAGTCTCCAGAACTTCAGTGAGGCTTGCTGCATCACATTTTTGCACGGTGAGAAGCGTCAGGAACTCGGTACGCACATAGCCATCCTTGATATAAGTCACGTATACTATCAGATGCTTCCCTCTGACACGGTCTGTGCTCTCGTCAATAGCGATGCCGAGATAAGGGCTGTTGGCGATGTTCTTCAGCTGCTCTTCTCGTAGGTACTTCGATGCGGCCTCGACCAACTCGTTGAATCCGTATCTGCCAAGCATACAAACAATGAAACAAGAGAGTAGTCAGAGATGTTGCAACTCATGGACCAATAATATGGTCGCTCAGTACTTGGAAAAAAACGCACTAAGATTCGGATTCGAAGTTTCTCACTCTGAAAAGTAGGCACCCTTCTGATCCAGAGGGAGGTTGGGCGTCTGCACTGAAGCCATGAACTTGATAAAGCCGACGTAGGATGTTATCGGCGCCTCCGATTGGCACGTGTACACCGCCGTCTTCATGGCGGTGATGAGATGTAGCGTGCTCTTGTCGAGGCCCTCGTACTCGTTTAGGAGTGTTTGCCGCAACATCCTCGAGTGCTTAGCCTTCATTAGACGGTAGGCGTCGCGGTGGGCGTTGGACCGCTGGTGAGTCTGGATGCTGTTCTTCTGCATGTCACGCCCGCCGCAACCGTCCTTGCCGTACTTGGTGTCCGCACCTGAAACTCCGTGCTCGAGGCAAGTGCTGCAGCGCAATAGAGGGAAACCATCGTCAGCACGGTCGAGGACAAGCCACGGGAACAAACTCTCCCATGAAGACTTAAAACGTCGGTGCGCTTTTGCAAAAGCAGCCTGTGGATCTTTGGAACTCTCTTGGTCGGTGGGTTCGTGATCCTCGTCATCATCGTCGCCGGCGACGTCGTCGGGTTCCTCAACAGGCGCTTTGTCTGTTGACCGAGCGAAGGGGAGATGCTGCTGCCGCCACTTCTGCGGCAGGCTGCTCGCTTTCCGCTTCGCGGAAGACGACGTCAAACCCACAGCAGTTGGGGATGGGGCAGGAGAACCCCCAGAGGCGGAAACCGGTAGAGCAGCGGGAGATGGGGGTGTACACTCAGGGACATCCGCTATGGGTTCGGTCAGAGGAGGTGACCCAACGCAAGGGGAGCTTGGAGGTGGGAACGGCTGAGCGACTATGATTGGTGCGCGACGGAGGAAACTAAGGGCTGATCGCGGAGGGGATAGCGGGCGTTTCCGCCCACCATCCTCCTCCTCATCGCTGTCGACGGGGTCCATGGCTATCGTCAAGGCAAGAGGAATATGGTAAGGAAGCGGATGAGAGATAGAAACACGGAGCAGATTGCTTCTCAGTGCTCTCAAGAACAGCACGGAAGAGACCGTTGAAGAAGAACTGGTGCCCCGAACAGAGGAGAAGGGGATCGACAGTTGTGCCCCCTTCTTTCCACCAATCATGTCGTTTGCCTGCAGAACAGGTCACCGCAGGACCATTTGCTGCCGCGCTGTCCATGCGCGCTCCGACCCCTGACGATGATTGGTTTGTCTTTTCCTAGAAAGCCACACACTTTGACTCGCTGGAGCAGTCACGTCGACGCGCGCCAGCACAGAGCAGTAATGGCGCTGATTGCGGCGTGACTCGGGGGAATATTCTTGCCCCCAAACGGGGGGCCTGCATGTAGAATCACATCAGGGTATTTTGTAGAGGCACTTTTTCGCATCAGGGTGCGAACGATACACCACTTTTGAAAATCAGGGTCCCGTACAAACATAGTTTTTTTCATAAGGGTCCAAAACTAAAGCACTTTTAAAAATAAGGGTCCAACACCAACCCCAGCCTTATAGTAAGGGCCGTAAGGGTATTTTACCCTGATATCCTGAGGCCTGCTCCCCCACCGAGTCAGAGTATTGCACACCCCTCCCTTAAAGCCCACTAGCAATTCAACCTGTTGGAAATATCTCAAAGGACTTAAGCGTTTCTGAAGTATAACACTGTACTCGAGGAAGATTACAGGGGAGCACGCGAGTCAACGGAGGTTGCACGAGGGGGCGGACAAAGAATGCGAAAATACTCGAAAGGTCGCAACTGGAGGTTACGACTGACCGTTACAACATCACGGATGGTAACCGAAGCGGCAATCGAGTCGCTGTGCGACTCGATAAACCGCTCCTGTAACTGTATTCTACAACCGCTTCTTTTTCTCCTATATATTGCTGTATGCTTGTTCCTTTAATTAATCACTTGTTCTCACATACTAGTACAAGGGTTCAACCGTCTCAACTTCCGCTGCACTACTCAAAGTCTAAAGTACCCACAGCTGGGACTTAGTCTCTGAAAAGATCCTAAGGCCTTTTTCTCAGCCCAACATGGTATGAGAGCTGGTCAGAGACCAAACTCCCAACAACTGCGCTCCATCAACCTGCAACTCAACTCAATTCAACGACTACATTGATCACAAGACATGGACAGCAAGGGCAAGAAAGTCTCTACAGGCTCACCCAGCGGCCAAGAAACTCAACACGGCAACTCTGGTCCGCACACCTCAGGACTGCAGACAGAGACCGGGACTGCTCAAGAAACAATGGGAAGAGTACCAGAGATGGTGACTCCATCTCCCTCTTCAAGCGTGGACCCCAACCTTATGGAAAGGTTCTTCAGCTTCATGTCGCACTTCGACCAGCAGCAGCAGACAAGGACACCTGCGCATTCAACACAGAGCAACGGAGGAAACATGGGATTAGCGCCGATGAGCCTCGACAACTCATCGTTTGGGCGACACAATCAAGCGCCTACCTTTGCGCCTTATCACTCTTCACCGGGGACGTTCGAGTTCATGCCGCCCCGTGCCCAACCAACAGCAGCTGCATCACAACAAACACCAAACGAAATCTTAAGTCTCCAGGCGCAGTTTTCACACGTGATTAAACTGCAGACATCCTCACCGTTCAACGGACACGACTTCTTTACCTGGAGCTTCGAGTTCGAACTGCTGATGGAGGCTGCGCATCTCCTGGGATACTTCAACGGGTCCCTGCCATTCCCAAGCAACGGCACTGGAAAGGAACAAGAAATCTTCACGTATCAGTCACTGCTGGCGTATACGGTTCTCCTGAGAAACCTGTCACCACAAGAACAACAGAGCATCAGAACATACAGGAGCTATGGAAACTCCGCGGAACTCGCATGGCACCATCTCAAGTGCCTCTACCAAGCAAACGACAGCGTGACACAAAGCAGACTCATGCAACAACTGACAACAATACAAATGAAGACCGGGGAAAAGGCGATGCAGTATATGAGTCGATGCCAGACCCTCCGCGACCGCCTGCTTCGGTGCGGAGGAACAATCACTGAAGAAATCTTCGTGACACTTGTCCTCGCCGGGCTCGGGCCAGAATGGAGAACCACACGATCGCTTCTTCGCGCCCACGGAAGAATTTCGGAGATGCACCTCTGCGCCGAGCTTCACGCTGAACAACAGGAGATGGACCTGTTCGAAGAAAGACAACCAAGGAAGCAGCAGCAGTTAGTCTTCTACACTCAACGAAGAAACGACAACACCTACAATCGACGCGGCAAGCAAGAACGCGACAACAGGGGATTTACCTTCGTGCCGCCGTTCTGCCACAACTGCCAGACTTCCGGGCACTCCAAGATCAACTGCAACCGCCCTCGCGTTTACCGTCCAGCAGATCCACAAGTCGCTTCCACTCAAGCAAGTCCCCCAAGACGCTCTTCAACATCTGCACAACAGACACCAAACATCATCAATTGCATGGTACACATCGACAACTGCGCACCCGGATCACCACCCACTTACGCACCAGACGAAGAAGAGCTCCCGCCACCGCGCTCACAAGGCCTTCAAGTCAATCCAACATACGCTGCGGTCGCCAACGCCGAACCCACCGGGCGAAACACCTGGTTCTTGGACAGCTGCTGCGGTCAACACATGTGCTCTTCGGGACGCTTCGTGCAACGAGAGAAACGCCTCAACCGCGACGTCATCATCACCGTCGCCAACAACGAAAACCTGAAAACAAACAGACAAGGCGTGGTTCAGTTACAATCCATCGAGACAAACGTCATACTTCAGCTCAACAAAGTTCTCATTGTCGACAACTTGGGATACAACCTACTAAGCGTAAGCCAACTAATGGCCAAAGGGATTCACCTGGAGTGCGACTCTTACTCCAATGAGTTTCGACTTTACCACGGGAAAGGCGGCCTCTTCATCGGTCGTGCTCTCCTAAAGTCCGGCGTCTTCGTGTTGGACTTCGTCCCCGACCGCGGTACTGCCGACAGCGACGGCATCGTATCATTCGCCGCCTGGACACACCCGCCGGATCTTGATCCAGAATTCGACAGTGACGGCTTTTGGCACTCCAACACCATACCTGCAGCAGAAAGAACACGAGCATTAGCAGTCATCAGACAAGAAAGACAAGTACCCGCGAGTATCCCTACCAAACCATCACCTGCAGTAGCAGCACCAGGACCCAGCCGAGTACCACTACCAGCGATCCGAGGACCGCCAACCGAAGCAGACCAGCTTATACCCATCACACGAGAAGTCTGTCGAAGTCCCGCCACAGTCGTCGCGTTCTTCTCCAACGCCGATATATACCACCGCTCGCCGGGTCATCGCGCTTCCGACGACATCTGGCACCAACGCCTCGGGCATCCTGCAAACAGCACGATACTACAGACAATCCAAGCAGAAGTATTGGAACGCAACGCCCTCCTAACGACGAACGGCCAAGAACTTCGACGACCACGAGCACGTCCTTCACGTGCCCCGAAGCAGATCTTCCCCATCAGCCTTTTCCATCTCATCACAGCCCAAGCGCACCTACATACGCTCCCATGGAAAAAGTCTACAGCGATATCTTAAACATGCCTCGAGAAGACACAGAAGCCGACTTCAACTACGTCATAACGTTCATCGACGCAGCAATCAGATACGTCTGGCACTTCAATCTCAAGACGCGCGATCAAGCTTTCGACGCCTTCACAACATGGCTTCCCATCGCCGAACGAGAATCAGGAACCAAACTCAAGAGCTTCCAGTCCGACGGTGCACTGGAATACCAGTCACAACGCTTCAGGACCTATCTGGCGGAAAGAGGAATCAGACGCCTGGTGTCTCTGCCCTATGCTCACCAGCAGCAGGGGGTCGCAGAACGCATGAACCGGACCTTGCAGACGACGATGCGAAAACTGCTTCTGGGGATGAGGCTGCCTACCACACTGTGGCCAGACGCGATGACACATGCAGTTCACCTGCACAACCTGCTGTCCTCGTCATCGCTTCCCAACAACGCATCACCGCACCTGTTGTGGACAAGAAAAAGGGGCAGCACAAAATTACTCCGAGTTTTCGGCTGCATGGTACAGTACAGACCCCACACAGCCCGAGCAGGACGCTTCACACAACGAGCTCGGTGGGGACTACACCTCGGCATGGCCAAACATTTTCACGCGTGGAAAATTCTCGACATACAAGACAAAAATACCGTGGCATCACGTGATGTTATCTTCTACGAGCGACTGACGCTGCAGCATTACCTGGACAACATTGCCAACACACAAGACCCCACCGACGGCTTCTCGGGACTTCGTTCCTTCGCCGACCGTGCTGCCGAAGCTGACGCGGTAGAAGAAGACGTACCTGAAGCCTCGGAAGCTGCCGGACCACTCCCATTCTGTTCCGTACCTGTTCAACTCGACGAAGACAATCCTCTCGATAGCAACAACCTCGACACCTTTTACCACTTCGCTGACCAAGGTTACATTACACCCCACCCAGTCGACACAAATGTTTCAGAACGCATCGGTCCCAACTTCTTACCTGACCCAGAAGACGGTGACGAAGCAGCTTATTCCGGGAATGAAAATTCCCCTCGACACACACCCACGGGACTGCAGATTCTAGGCCTCTGGGTCTCCGTCCAGCATCCACCGCCGCCTTCTCCGCGAGAGCCTTCGACCCTGTCGCAGGCTCTGGGGGGGGAATATAAGGCGAAATGGAAGGAAGCGATGGAAAAGGAGTTAAAGGCTCTGCAAGACCGGAAAACATGGAAACTGGTACCTGCAACAAGCATCAACGGAAAAAACGTCCTCTCGGGGAAATGGGTGTACCGCATTAAGACCAACTCAGACGGCTCCATCGAACGGTTCAAAGCTCGATGGGTCGTACAAGGCTTCGATCAACGATACGGAACCGACTACACAGAAACCTTCGCTCCAGTCTCCCGTCACACCTCATTACGCATCCTACTCGCCGTTGCGGCCACGAAGACATTACCACTACGCCAAATCGACGTCGCGAATGCGTTCCTATACGCACCTGTGGACGCCGAGATTTTCGTCGAACAACCCCACGGATTCATCGACGACCCCACGAAAGTATGCCAACTGACAAAATCCCTATACGGGATCAAGCAAGCCCCGCGGCTCTGGCAGCAGCATCTCCACGGCCGTCTCGCAAAAATCGGATTCCTACAGCTGCCGCATGACCAAGGGATGTACCGACTGCAGAAGGGAAGAGAGTATATCCTACTCATCGTCTACGTCGACGACCTACTCTACATCGGCTCCACTAGCGACATCGCCACCTGGTTCGAACGGGAGCTGAAAGAAGACTTAACTCTCACGGTGTCCGACGAAGTCACCCAGTACCTAGGACTGAATGTCGTCGAAGACAACTCGGCGTTCTACCTACATGCTGGAAAGTACGCAGGCACCGTCGCGAAGAAATTCGGTCTAACGCCGACTACGGTCCCAACTCCCTACAACTACGGGAACAACAACAGCACCTCCGCAAAACTCCCCGCGAAGCAAATCCGGGAGTATCAACAGAAGCTCGGCTGCCTACTATTCGCAGCAGTAACCTGCCGACCCGACCTGTCCTATAGTGCGAGTCAACTGGCAACGCATCTGAAGCAACCGGAACAGGAAGATCTCGAGGAGCTCAACCGGGCACTACTCTACTTCGTCTCCACACCGACGATCGGGCTTACCTACAGTAAAGCGACAACACCGTCCGTACGACTACTCGGATACGTCGACGCCGATCACGCGGGAGATAGGGAAAATCGACGATCTAGGACGGGCTACATCTACCGACTAGAACCCATCGGAACTATCTCCTGGCAATCGAGCAAGCAGGAGTTAATCGCACTATCTTCGGCTGAAGCAGAGTATATCGCCCTTTGTACTGCGACCAAGGAAGGACTCTACCTGCGGGAGTTACTCGAGGAAGCGAAGATCGCGACCCTGCCCGCCTTCTCACTCCTCTGCGACAACCAATCTGCGATCAAAATCGCGAACAAGGACGGCTTCGCCAACCGAACCAAGCACATCGCCCTGCGGTACTTCTTCGTCAAGGATGAAATCGCGAAGGGGAGACTTCAACTCAGTTACTGCCCCACGACAGAAATGGCCGCGGATTATCTGACGAAGAAATTGGCGAAAGCAAAATTCGACTACTGCATGCTCCTAACCGGGCAAACAAACGTCACCGGATCTGAACATGCCAGCACTCCAGAAACGAAGGGGAGTGTTGGAAATATCTCAAAGGACTTAAGCGTTTCTGAAGTATAACACTGTACTCGAGGAAGATTACAGGGGAGCACGCGAGTCAACGGAGGTTGCACGAGGGGGCGGACAAAGAATGCGAAAATACTCGAAAGGTCGCAACTGGAGGTTACGACTGACCGTTACAACATCACGGATGGTAACCGAAGCGGCAATCGAGTCGCTGTGCGACTCGATAAACCGCTCCTGTAACTGTATTCTACAACCGCTTCTTTTTCTCCTATATATTGCTGTATGCTTGTTCCTTTAATTAATCACTTGTTCTCACATACTAGTACAAGGGTTCAACCGTCTCAACTTCCGCTGCACTACTCAAAGTCTAAAGTACCCACAGCTGGGACTTAGTCTCTGAAAAGATCCTAAGGCCTTTTTCTCAGCCCAACACAACCATTATGCCGTTGGGCTGATAAAAGCCCTTGCTGGGGGATACTGAGCCGTTGTTCACCCCAGCCATAGTTCTCCCCTTGGTTATCCGCAACGAGTCTATCCAGCTCATCCACCAGCTCCTGGTGCTCCGACCCCTTCCTACTCTTCACTTTGCCCCTTTCTCTCTCACTCCCTCCTACAAGCTATGACCCCTCTGTCAAACATGTGTATCTCCTATATTTGCATAGACTGTATAGGGCCACCTCTTAGAGGGTACAACACTTAGGTATATTCACCTGTACTCTCTCTCTACTCAATCATTCAGTTCTCATTCTAACATGGTATCACGCGTAGGTTAGGATCCCCCACCTATCGCTTCCGCCCGTACCCTAGCTAGGCCCGCCGCTTCCCCTTGGGCCCCGTCGCGCCTCCTAGCCCCGTCGCGCCCCTCCTAGGCCCTGCCGCGCCTCCTGGCCCCGTCGCGCCCCTCCTGGGCCCCGTCGCGCCACTAGCCCAGTCGCGCCCCTACTGGGCCCCGTCGCGCCCCTCCTGGGCCCCGTCGCGCCTCCTGGCCCCGTCGCGACCCCCTAGCCCAGTCGCGCCCCTCCTGGGCCCCGTCGCGCCCCCCCTAGCCTCGTCGCGCCCCTTCTGGGCCCCATCGCGCCCCTCTTGGGCCCCGTCACGCCTTTTGGCCCCGTCGCGCCCTGCCTGGCCCCGTCGCGCCCGCTCGGCCCTGTCGCACCCTGCCCGGCCCCGTCGCGCCCGCCTGGCCCCGTCGCGCCCTGCCTAGCCCCGTCGCGCCCTGCCCGGCCCCGTCGCGCCCTGCCCGGCCCCGTCGCGCCCGCCTGGCCCCGTCGCGCCCTGCCCGGCCCCGTCGCGCGCGCCTGGCCCCGTCGCGCCCGCTCGGCCCCGTCGCGCCCTGCCCGGCCCTGTCGCGCCCACCTGGCCCCGTCGCGCCCTGCCTAGCCCTGTCGCGCCCTGCCTGGCCCCGTCGCGCCTGCCTGGCCCCGCCGCGCCTGCCTGGCCCCGCCGCGCCTGCCTTGCGCCCGTCCCAGCCGGCCCCGCGCCCACCCTCGCGACCTCCGCGCCCGTCTGCTCGGCCCCTGCGCCCGTCCCAGCCGGCCCCGCGCCCGTCCCGTCGGCCTGGTGCCCGCTGCTTCTGGCCCGAGCTGTGTGCGGCCCGCTCGTCGTCCCTGCCCCGGCCCTGCATCCTCCCTGGTACGGTTTCCCATCCCTGCACTGCACTGCACCGTCCTGCACCGCACTGCACTGCGCGGTACCGCCCTACACCGCACTGCACCGCCCTGCACCGCACTGCACCATGCTGCACTGCACTGCACCACACTGCACCGCACTGTACAGTCCTGCACTGCTCCTGATGGCGGCGGAGCTTCGCTTCGACGCTGACGGCCAGCCTCTGGAGTTCGAGGCGTGGCTCGCCGACCTCCGTCGCCACCTCACTGGCCATCGGCAGGATGGCCACCCGCTTTCCGCACACCTTGAAGGTACGCTCCCCTGCCCAGACCCCCCTGCTGTTCTGCCCGCTGACCCCACACCCGCTGAGCGCGAGTCTACTGCAGCCACTGCCCTTGCGTGCTCTGTCTGGCTTTCTCCAGACGCTGTCGCTCAGCTTGCCATTAGTAATGCCCTTCCCCCGTCCGAGCGCCCTCGCTTTAGGTCCATCACTACCACCCAGGGTTACTTAGATGCTGTCATCAAGCGCTATTCCACCCCTCCTGCTGCCTCGGTGGGTCGCCTGATCCTCCCGATGCTCTTTCCCGACCTTGCGTCTTTCCCCACTGTCTCTGACCTAGCTGCCCACCTGCGCTCGATAGATGAGACCTGGCGCGCTGCCTGCACTGACACACAGCTTAGAGCCCACCAGCCGCCTATTACCTCTACCCTCTACCTGCTTGCCAGCCGCCTCCCTGACCGCCTTGCCGCCGCCCGCGACCGCTTCCTTAGCATCCACCCCGGTGAGCTCACCCTCCCCGACTTTGTAGACACCCTGACTGTTATTGAGACCCGCCACCGCTCCATCGCCCAGGCGAGCGGTACCGTCCCGGTCCCTATCTTTCAGGGTTGTGCCCCTGCTCAGTGTACCTTCTCCGACGGTTCTGTCGCTGTGGCTGAGATTGCTGCTGCAGCGCAGTTTCATTCGGGGAAGGGCCGCCGCCCCAAGGCTGGGCGCGGCGGAGGAGGCGGGGGTGCAGGAGGGGGTGGTGGTGGAGTCAGGTCGTATGGTGCTGGAGCAGACGAGGGGACCCTGCCCAGTCCAGCTGAGCCGCCGCCTCCGCAGTCGCAGCAGCAGCAGCAGCAGCCGCAGCAGTCGCAGCCTCCGCAGCAGCCGCAGCAGCCGCCGCAGATGAGGCAGGCGAGTGTCCTCCCGCCCGGGTGGCCTGGCGCTGGAGGTGGTCGGGCGCGTGGTGGTGTGCCGAGTGGTGGTTCGGGAGGCGTGCGTTGTCAGTACCAGATCCAGACCGGTCCTCGCCGCGGCTTCGTTTCCGGTAAGCTCGGTCATACCACTCCCCGCTGTTTTCTTCGCCTGGACGACTTGCTTCGTCAGCGCTTCGGCCCGTCGCCAGACCTCCCGGACTGGCACAGTTTGCTTAGTCGTAGGATTCAGATTTCTGACATGGACATGGATGCCATTGTTTCCGCTCTGCATGTGATGTATGCTGATGACTCTAGTGCGCTTCCCGCTTATTACTCACTGTCGTCTAGCGTAGGTGTGCCTAGCTTAGCCTCCCCTGCTGCGTCAGGCGTAGGATCCCCTGCTTTGTTTAGCCTTGGTGCTTCCGCCGTCGCCCCGTCGCCAAACGCCTCTGCTTCGCTTTCCTTCACCTTGGACTCTGGCGCTTCCCGGTGCTTCTTCCGCGACTCTACTACACTGACGCCGCTTCCTGTTCCTGCTGCCGTTTCTCTTGCTGACCCCTCCGGCGGTCCGGTAGTCGCCCGCAGTTCCACCACCCTTCCCTGTCCGGCGGTTCCTTCGGGCTCTCTTACAGGTCTGCATATCCCCTCGTTCTCCAGGAACCTAGTTGGTGTCGGCTGCCTCCAGGACCTTGGCGTCACCACTACGTTCCCTGGTCACGAGCGGTATGCTGTCTGTACCGAGGCCGCCACTGGCGCCCCCCTGTCCACGTTCCCCCGGGACCCGGTGTCCGGCCTGTTCACTCTGGACACCGTGACCCCCCCGGCTGGAGCGCCCCATCAGGTGGCTGCGTCTACCCAGGTTGCTGCTGCCTGCTCCTGTCGGTCCCTCACTCACCCGACTCTCCTTTGGCACCACCGCCTAGGTCACCCTGCGCTCCCGCGTCTGCGTCACATGTCCCAGCACGGTCTCGTCCTTGGTCTCCCTGGTTCTCTCCCCGCTTTTCCCTCCTCCCCAGCCCCACCTTGCACGCCTTGCGTCGAGGGTCGGCTTCGCCGTGCCCCTCACTCCTCCTCGTTTCCCCCTACCGCCGCGCCGCTGCAGACCCTGCACATGGACGTCTGGGGCCCCGCCCCCGTCCATGGGCCGCGTCGAGAGCGCTACTTCCTTGTGCTTGTCGACGACTTCACTCGCTACACCTCGGTCTTTCCCCTGGAGCGGAAGGCCGACGTGCCTGCCGCTCTCATCCCTTGGCTTGTCTCTGCCCGTGTCCACCGAGGTCTCCCTGTCTTGCGCCTTCACTCCGACCGTGGTGGCGAGTTTGCCTCAGGTGTCCTTGGTCGCTTTTGTCGTGCGGAGGGCATCACCCAGACGTTCACCCTACCGGACTCCCCACAGCAGAATGGGGTCGCTGAGCGACGCATCGGTTTGGTCATGGAGGTGGCTCGCACCTCCATGATCCATGCCGGTGCACCCCATTTTCTGTGGCCGTTCGCTGTGCGCTACGCTCCTCACCAGCTTAACCTGTGGCCGCACCCCCAGCAGCCGCAGGTTTCGCCGACCCGTCTGTGGACTGGGTCTCCTGGTGACGCGTGTGCGTTCCACGTCTGGGGCTGCCTTGCTCACGTCCGTGCCTCCGGCACGGACAAGCTCACTGCCCGCACTCTTCCCTGCGTCTTCCTCGGTTTTCCCCTTGACGCGTCCGACTGGCACTTCTACCATCCGCCGTCTCACCGCTTCTTTCACTCTCGCGACGTCACCTTTGACGATTCCGTCTCCTACTACCGTCGCTTCCCCCACCGCGGTCCCCCGGTTACCCCCCCCCTGTTCCTGGTCACTCCTTCCCTGGTAGTCCCTGCCCCTCCCCCTCCTCCTCCCCGTCCTGCCCCCTCTGGTATGTCCCACGTCACCCCTCTTCCGTCGGTGGTCCCGGTTGAGGAGTCTTCTGACTCTGGTGGTCCTGCGGCGCAGTCCTCGCCGGCCGCCCCTCCCCAGGCGTCCCCTCCTCCACCGCTTCTGCCGCCGCTGTCGCCCCTGCTGTCGCAACTGTTGTCACCTCCGCCGCCGCCGCCGCAGCCGTCGTTGTCGCTGCCGCCGCCGCCGCAGCCGTCGTTGTCGCTGCCGCCGCCGCCGCCGTCGCAGCACCCGTTCGTTGACTCTGGGGGTGCTGGCGTTGGAGTGCGTGCTAGTCCCGGTAGCCCTGGGGGTGGTACCGGTCCTCGAGGGGTTTCGGGCCCTCGAGGTGTTCCCTCTGGGGGTGCTGGTGTGGAGTGTGCCGGTGGTAGCCGAGGAGCAGCTTGCGGTCCAGGTGTCGGCGTTGTGCCGTCGCAGCAGCAGTCCCCGCCGGTGTCAGCCCTTCGCCTGCTCGGCCTTCCGTCCCCTGACCCTGCGTCTGTTCCTCTCCGACCGTCTCCTCCTCTTCCCGTCTACAGCCCTGTGTTCCCTCCGCTGGACTCGTCCCCGGCTCGTCTTCCCCCTCGTTCCCCTCCTGTGTCCCCTCCCCTGTCTCCTGACCCGACTCCTCCGTCTCACGTCTGGTCTCACCGTCCCTCCCGTGCTCGTCCTGCCTCCCCTGTCTTGCGCTCCCACCCTATGTTGCTTCGTTCCCGCGCGTCTCGTCCTCCCCTTCTCCCGTCGCCTCCTCCGTCCTCCCTCCTTGTTGCACCCCCCCCCGCTGTCTAACTACCTTCGTGCCGCTCGTCCTCTTGTTCCTCGGGTCCTTGCCTCTCTCGTTACCGACCCGTCTGTTCCGGTCTCGTGCCTTGACGCTCTTGTAGCTGCGGTCGCTGACTTCGCCTCTACCCGCCGCCTTGACTACGCCACCGCTCTGGTCTCTGACCCTGCCTGTCCTCCGTCTGTCGGGGGTGCTCCTGCCCTCGGCAGTGACGTCCTGGAGGACCGCCAGTTCGATCTTGCTTTCCTGTCCGAGGCTGCTCCCCATCTCTGTTCCATTCTGCTAGTCCCTGAGGGTGACCCAGACGCTTTCGACATCCCGACCCCTCGCACTTACGCTGAGGCGACCTCGGGACCTTGGGCCTCGCAGTGGATAGCTGCCATGGAGCAGGAGATGGCATCTTGGAGATCCACCGGCACTTTCGTCGACGCAGTTCCCCCGCCTGGGGTGAACGTAGTCGATGGCCGCTGGCTCTTCAAGGTGAAGCGCCCTCCTGGAGAGCCGCCTGTCTTCAAGGCGCGCTACGTGGCTAGAGGCTTCAGTCAGCGTGAGGGGGTGGATTTCTTCCAGACCTTCGCTCCGACCCCGAAGATGACTACTCTTCGGGTTCTGTTACACCTAGCTGCTCAGCGTGACTACGAGCTTCACTCCCTCGACTTCTCCACTGCCTTCCTTTAGGGCAGCCTACACGAGCAGGTCTACTTGCGTCACCCTCAGGGCTTTACTGGCACCTTCCCTCCTTGGACCCAGTGGCTCCTGCGGCGCCCCGTCTACGGCCTACGCCAGGCTCCCCGTGAGTGGCACGACACGCTGCGTGCTACCCTTGCTGACCTGCAGTTCTTTCCGTCTTCCGCAGACCCCTCACTCTTCGTTCGTGCTGGCCAGACTCCGTTCTACATCCTTGTTTAAGTCGACGACCTGGTCTTTGCCACAGCAAACAGGGACGCACTGGCCTCAGTGAAGGCAGAGCTGCTGAAGAGACACACGTGCACTGACCTTGGAGAACTGCGCCGTTACCTTGGCTTGCAGATCTGCAGGGACAGAGCATCGCGCACCATCACCCTGACTCAGTCACACTTGGTGCGCCAGGTCCTTCAGAGGTTCGGCCTTCAGTTCTCCTCTGCACAGCCCACCCTTCTGCCTATAGACCACAGGCTCTCCGCTCGAGTTTCTGAGGAGTCGGTAGAGCCCAGCAGCCCCTACGCAGAGCTGGTGGGTTGCCTCATGTACCTGATGACTTGCACTCGCCCAGATCTTGCATACCCTCTCAGCATCCTGGCTCGCTTTGTGGCCACAGCCAGACACCGACCGCAGCACTGGTCTGCCGCTAAGAGGGTTTTGCGTTATCTTGCTAGTACATCGGGCATGGGCTAAGTGCTAGGAGGACGCAGGCCAGTGGTCCTTACTGGACACACAGACGCTTCGTGGGCAGACGACGCCGAGACACTCAGGTCTACCCAGGGCTACTGCTTCAGCCTTGGTTCAGGTGCCGTCTCGTGGAGAGCTACCTGCTCCTCGTCTGTTGCGCAGTCCAGCTGTGAGGCTGAGATCTACGCTGGTGCCATGGCGGCACAGGAGCTCCGCTGGCTGACCTTCTTGCTCACTGACTTAGGTGAGCGGCCTAGCTCTGCCCTGGTCCTGTTCGCTGACAACAGGGCCATGATCCTCCTGTGTCAGGAGCCTCGACTCGAGGGCAGAGCGAAGCATATTCAGCTGCGGTACTTCCTCCTGCGCGAGCTACAGCAGCGACGCCAGGCTCGCGTAGTACACTTGGCCTCAGGTGCCAACACAGCTGATATCTTTACGAAGGCGCTTGCGCCTAAAGATCATCAGCGGCACTGTGTACAGCTCGGTCTAGTTCCTGTAGCCTCTCACTTGCTAGGGCCTTGACTTTGTACTGTCCTTTATATCTGTACTCAGACTGGACTTGTGTCCTCTCCCAATGGCTGGACTAGTAGTGCCGCCCTGGCCTTGTTCTTACCTTGTCTGTACTCCTTCTGACTGGTCTTTTAGACCCTCGTCTCAGAGGCTAGACTAGTAGTGCCTCCCTGAGCTGCTTGTTCAGGACATGCCCCTATGCAGTCTTGGGGGTGTGTCAAACATGTGTATCTCCTATATTTGCATAGACTGTATAGGGCCACCTCTTAGAGGGTACAACACTTAGGTATATTCACCTGTACTCTCTCTCTACTCAATCATTCAGTTCTCATTCTAACACCCTCACCCATACTTCTTCGCCCTGTAGTCAGCCACGAGCCTATCAAGCTCATCCACCAACTCCTGGAGCGTAGATGGCTTCGTGCCTCTCCCCTCTGTCCCTCCTCTCCTGCTCCCCTCCATTTAGACTCATCTCCTTACCCATAGTTCTTCGCCCTGTAATCCGCCACGAGCCTATCAAGCTCATCCACCAACTCCTGGTGCTCAGACCCCTTCCTGCTCTTCACCCTGCCCCTCTCCCCCCCCCCACCAGCCCCTACTCCAGTTAGTGCTGCCTGCGCCCGCCTAGCATCCATCACTGCTGCTGCTTCTGCTCGCTTCCTTGCATCCGCCTTTGCCTTGACGCTGGGTCTCACAGGAGCAGCAGCAGCAGCAGGGGAGGCACCACCAGTCTTGGCAGCAGCAGCAGGAGAGGCACCAGCAGCCTTCACTGCAGCAGCAGGGGATGCGCCACCCGTGTTGACAGGAGCAGCAGGAGACGCACCGGATTTCACTGCTGCTGCCTTGTGCTTCCGCTTCAAATCCACCTTCCCAATGCCGCTCGTGCCGCCCTGCTGTGCTGCACCCACTGCCTTTCCACCTGCTCCCTTCTGTGGCACCTCTTGTCCCTTCCCTTGCTGCGCCTGCTGCGCCTGCTTCTGCTTCTTCCTTGCTGGAAGGCTGTCAGCCACACTAGCAGCAGGCGCCTTGATTCCAACAGCCTCGGCCCCCTTGCCTGTACTCCCCTCACCCTGACTCCCCTCCACCTTTCTCCCCTCAGCCTTTCTCTTCGCCCCTCTTGCACCGCCCGAGCCAGCAGCCCCAGCCTTGCCACCCAATCCACCCTTCCCTTCGCCTGCCTCTCCAATGGCCTGTGGCTGCTCCAGTTGCCCCTGCGCTGGCCGCTGCTTCTGCTGTCGGTTCTGCTGCCTGTCGTGCTGCCGCCTGTCACTCTGCTGCCGGACCGTCTGCTGCCTCTGCTTGACGATAGAGATGTTCTCGATCGCAAATTCCACGATGGGGCGACCGTCGCGCGAGAAAATAGCTGCAAGGATGTGAGGGAGAGGCACGGGGAAGAACATCCGGGAGAGACAAGACAGTGGGGATAAGAGGAGCTGCTGGACGATAGCGATGTTGTCGGTTGCGAATTCCACAATGGGGCGACCGTCGTGAGAGAAGATGGCTGCAGGGGAGAGAGACATGCACATGGGAGAGACATGCACATGGGAGTGGCACGCATATGGGAGCGATACGGGAAGGAACGGAGAAGCGCAGAAGGCAGGGATAAGCGAATAGAGAGTAGCGAATTCCACAGGGGGGCGACCCTTGCGCGAGAGAATGGCTGCGAGGGTGCGAGGGAGCGGCATGGACGTGGGAGTGGCACAGGGAAGGAAGGTCGGGAGAGAGAACAACGTGGGGATCAGAGGGGCTGCTTCACAATGGCAATGCTCTCAATCGCAAACTTCACAATGGGGGGACTCTCGCGAGAAATGTTGGCTGCGGGGGAGAGACATACATGTGAGTATGGGGTAGAAGAATAACAAGAATGCTGATGTGTGAATGAATGAAAGTAGGAGGAGATGGTGCAATCGGCCTAGACAGGAACATTCAAAGCAAGCAAATGACATGTGCTAGCAGATGACATGTGCTAGCAGATGACATGTGCTAGCAGATGACATGTGCTAGCAGATGATATGTGCTAGCAGATGACATGTGCTAGCAGATGACATGTGCTAGCAGATGACATGTGCTAGCAGATGACATGTGCTAGCAGATGATATGTGCTAGCAGATGACATGTGCTAGCAGATGACATGTGCTAGCAGATGACATGTGCTCGCAGATGACTGATGCTCTCTGAACTCAATGAACGTTGCTCCCTTTGCCCGCAGTCCACTCGCTACCAACATTGCTAAGTCTTGCTGCTGCTGCCGTGGACCTCAGTCTCAAGAACCCTCACTACCAGCACTGCACTGCTAAGACTCAGGTACTCACTGGGATGGTTGTTGAGTGCTCTCAGCGCCGCCACCACGTGCTGGTGCTTGCTGAACCCAACTCAAGCAACGATGCTGCCTTGGACCTCAGTCTCAAGAGCACTCACTACCAACACTGCAATGCGACAAGTCACCGACTCACTGGGATGGTTGTTCAGTGCACTCACTGGGATGGTTGTTCAGTGCACTCACTGGGATGGTTGTTCAGTGCACTCACTGGGATGGTTGTTCAGTGCACTCACTGGGGTGGTTGTTCAGTGCACTCACTGGGGTGGTTGTTCAGTGCACTCACTGGGATGGTTGTTCAGTGCACTCACTGGGATGGTTGTTCAGTGCACTCACTGGGATGGTTGTTCAGTGCACTCACTGGGATGGTTGTTCAGTGCACTCACTGGGGTGGTTGTTCAGTGCACTCACTGGGATGGTTGTTCAGTGCACTCACTGGGGTGGTTGTTCAGTGCACTCACTGGGATGGTTGTTCAGTGCACTCACTGGGATGGTTGTTCAGTGCACTCACTGGGATGGTTGTTCAGTGCACTCACTGGGGTGGTTGTTCAGTGCACTCACTGGGATGGTTGTTCAGTGCACTCACTGGGGTGGTTGTTCAGTGCACTCACTGGGATGGTTGTTCAGTGCACTCACTGGGATGGTTGTTCAGTGCACTCACTGGGATGGTTGTTCAGTGCACTCACTGGGATGGTTGTTCAGTGCACTCACTGGGGTGGTTGTTCAGTGCACTCACTGGGGTGGTTGTTCAGTGCACTCACTGGGATGGTTGTTCAGTGCACTCACTGGGATGGTTGTTCAGTGCACTCACTGGGATGGTTGTTCAGTGCACTCACTCGGGTGGTTGTTCAGTGCACTCACTGGGATGGTTGTTCAGTGCACTCACTGGGGTGGTTGTTCAGTGCACTCACTGGGGTGGTTGTTCAGTGCACTCACTGGGATGGTTGTTCAGTGCACTCACTGGGATGGTTGTTCAGTGCACTCACTGGGATGGTTGTTCAGTGCACTCACTCGGGTGGTTGTTCAGTGCACTCACTGGGATGGTTGTTCAGTGCACTCACTGGGATGGTTGTTCAGTGCACTCACTCGGGTGGTTGTTCAGTGCACTCACTGGGATGGTTGTTCAGTGCACTCACTGGGGTGGTTGTTCAGTGCACTCACTGGGATGGTTGTTCAGTGCACTCACTGGGGTGGTTGTTCAGTGCACTCACTGGGGTGGTTGTTCAGTGCACTCACTGGGATGGTTGTTCAGTGCACTCACTGGGATGGTTGTTCAGTGCACTCACTGGGGTGGTTGTTCAGTGCACTCACTGGGATGGTTGTTCAGTGCACTCACTGGGATGGTTGTTCAGTGCACTCACTGGGATGGTTGTTCAGTGCACTCACTGGGGTGGTTGTTCAGTGCACTCACTGGGGTGGTTGTTCAGTGCACTCACTGGGATGGTTGTTCAGTGCACTCACTGGGATGGTTGTTCAGTGCACTCACTGGGGTGGTTGTTCAGTGCACTCACTGGGGTGGTTGTTCAGTGCACTCACTGGGATGGTTGTTCAGTGCACTCACTGGGATGGTTGTTCAGTGCACTCACTGGGATGGTTGTTCAGTGCACTCACTGGGGTGGTTGTTCAGTGCACTCACTGGGATGGTTGTTCAGTGCACTCACTGGGATGGTTGTTCAGTGCACTCACTGGGATGGTTGTTCAGTGCACTCACTGGGATGGTTGTTCAGTGCACTCACTGGGATGGTTGTTCAGTGCACTCACTGGGATGGTTGTTCAGTGCACTCACTGGGATGGTTGTTCAGTGCACTCACTGGGATGGTTGTTCAGTGCACTCACTGGGATGGTTGTTCAGTGCACTCACTGGGATGGTTGTTCAGTGCACTCACTGGGATGGTTGTTCAGTGCACTCACTGGGATGGTTGTTCAGTGCACTCACTGGGATGGTTGTTCAGTGCACTCACTGGGATGGTTGTTCAGTGCACTCACTGGGATGGTTGTTCAGTGCACTCACTGGGATGGTTGTTCAGTGCACTCACTGGGATGGTTGTTCAGTGCACTCACTGGGATGGTTGTTCAGTGCACTCACTGGGATGGTTGTTCAGTGCACTCACTGGGATGGTTGTTCAGTGCACTCACTGGGATGGTTGTTCAGTGCACTCACTGGGATGGTTGTTCAGTGCACTCACTGGGATGGTTGTTCAGTGCACTCACTGGGATGGTTGTTCAGTGCACTCACTGGGATGGTTGTTCAGTGCACTCACTGGGATGGTTGTTCAGTGCACTCACTGGGATGGTTGTTCAGTGCACTCACTGGGATGGTTGTTCAGTGCACTCACTGGGATGGTTGTTCAGTGCACTCACTGGGATGGTTGTTCAGTGCACTCACTGGGATGGTTGTTCAGTGCACTCACTGGGATGGTTGTTCAGTGCACTCACTGGGATGGTTGTTCAGTGCACTCACTGGGATGGTTGTTCAGTGCACTCACTGGGATGGTTGTTCAGTGCACTCACTGGGATGGTTGTTCAGTGCACTCACTGGGATGGTTGTTCAGTGCACTCACTGGGATGGTTGTTCAGTGCACTCACTGGGATGGTTGTTCAGTGCACTCACTGGGATGGTTGTTCAGTGCACTCACTGGGATGGTTGTTCAGTGCACTCACTGGGATGGTTGTTCAGTGCACTCACTGGGATGGTTGTTCAGTGCACTCACTGGGATGGTTGTTCAGTGCACTCACTGGGGTGGTTGTTGAGCGCCCTCAGAGCCGCCACGGCGTGCTGGTGCTCGCTGAACTCGATGAACGCTGCTCCCTTGGACCGCGGCTTGCCGTCTGGCCCCACCCGGTCTGTCTCCCTCAAGACCTTGACCTGCGGGGAGAGAGAGGATGGCAGATGGCAAGAGGGGTGGAAAGAGATGCGAAAAAAGTGGCACCAGAAAATAGGGTGAATGACCTTGACCTGCGGGGAGGATGAATGACGATAGCGAAGGGTGGAAGCAGATTGGAAGGAGTGCAGATGGCAAGTAGGTCGCTACCATGCACCCTTTACCCACACATGTGGCTTTTGCTACTTGGCGCGTGCCCTCACTGTATTCCCAAACACCCGCTCCAGCTCCTTCTCGCCTATTTTTTTCCCACTAGCATGCTGTATGCACCACCCCTCACAGCTGCACCTGTTTCACATGTGGCTTCTGCTTCTTCACACGTGCCTTCACTGGATGCACAAACACCTGCTTCAGCTCCTTCTCGCCCGTGCCTCAATACTATACGGCCTCATAGCCCTCACCTGTTTGACTTGCGGCTTCTGCTTCTTAGCTCTGGCCTTCACTGCATCCAGAAACACCTGCTTCAGCTCCTTCTCGCCCATCTCCCGCGGCACGTTGTGCACCGCCAGGCGGGTCAAAGACACTGCAAAGTTGGGGCTGCGCAGCTTCAGCAGCTTCTCGCGCTGCAGTCTGGGTAAGTAGGGGTGGGGTCACACGGAAATGATGGAGTGGAGTGGAGTGGAGTGGCTTTTGAGTCGACTCAAAAGTCACCTCTCGCGGCTTGTAGTGCACAGCCAGGCAAGTCAGTGACACCCAGACCCTGCAGCTTCAGCAGCTTCTCCCACGGGAGCCTGGGAAAAGTGGGTTTCAGAACAGGAATCACAGGAAAACGGGAATGGCACAATATATGCTGTCCGCGCCTTGATATTTCTTCTCCTTCCTCCACCACGCACCCTCCTGCAAAGTTGGGGCTCCGCAGCTTCAGAACCCTCTTGCCTTCTGCCTGGGGCAAGTAGGGGAGAGACAACCATGAGGCACTGCGAAGTTGGGACTGCACAACTTCAAGAGCTTCTCACGCTGCAGCCTGGAGGGAAAAAGGAGAAAGAGGAGATAAAGAAGAGAGGAAGAAGAGTGCCCTTCAGCAGCACGTGCCCTTCAGCAGCACGTGTCCTTCAGCAGCAAGTGCCCTTCAGCAGCACGTGCCCTTCAGTTCAGCAGCACGTGCCCTTCAACAGCACGTGCCCTTCAACAGCACGTGCCCTTCAGCAGCACGTGCCCTTCAGCAGCACGTGCCCTTCAGCAGCACGTGCCCTTCAACAGCACGTGCCCTTCAGCAGCACGTGCCCTTCAGCAGCACGTGCCCTTCAGCAGCACGTGCCCTTCAGCAGCACGTGCCCTTCAGCAGCACGTGCCCTTCAACAGCACGTGCCCTTCAGCAGCACGTGCCCTTCAGCAGCACGTGCCCTTCAGCAGCACGTGCCCTTCAGCAGCACGTGCCCTTCAGCAGCACGTGCCCTTCAACAGCACGTGCCCTTCAGCAGCACGTGCCCTTCAGCAGCACGTGCCCTTCAGCAGCACGTGTCCTTCAGCAGCAAGTGCCCTTCAGCAGCACGTGCCCTTCAGTTCAGCAGCACGTGCCCTTCAGCAGCACGTGCCCTTCAGCAGCACGTGCCCTTCAGCAGCACGTGCCCTTCAGCAGCACGTGCCCTTCAACAGCACGTGCCCTTCAGCAGCACGTGCCCTTCAGCAGCACGTGCCCTTCAGCAGCACGTGCCCTTCAGCAGCACGTGCCCTTCAGCAGCACGTGCCCTTCAGCAGCACGTGCCCTTCAGCAGCACGTGCCCTTCAGCAGCACGTGCCCTTCAGCAGCACGTGCCCTTCAGCAGCACGTGCCCTTCAGCAGCACGTGCCCTTCAGCAGCACGTGCCCTTCAGCAGCACGTGCCCTTCAACAGCACGTGCCCTTCAACAGCACGTGCCCTTCAGCAGCACGTGCCCTTCAGCAGCACGTGCCCTTCAGCAGCACGTGCCCTTCAACAGCACGTGCCCTTCAACAGCACGTGCCCTTCAGCAGCACGTGCCCTTCAGCAGCACGTGCCCTTCAGCAGCACGTGCCCTTCAGCAGCACGTGCCCTTCAACAGCACGTGCCCTTCAACAGCACGTGCCCTTCAGCAGCACGTGCCCTTCAGCAGCACGTGCCCTTCAGCAGCACGTGCCCTTCAGCAGCACGTGCCCTTCAGCAGCACGTGCCCTTCAGCAGCACGTGCCCTTCAGCAGCACGTGCCCTTCAACAGCACGTGCCCTTCACAGCACGTGCCCACAGCACGTGCCCTTCAGCAGCACGTGCCCTTCAGCAGCACGTGCCCTTCAGCAGCACGTGCCCTTCAGCAGCACGTGCCCTTCAGCAGCACGTGCCCTTCAGCAGCACGTGCCCTTCAGCAGCACGTGCCCTTCAGCAGCACGTGCCCTTCAGCAGCACGTGCCCTTCAGCAGCACGTGCCCTTCAACAGCACGTGCCCTTCAGCAGCACGTGCCCTTCAGCAGCACGTGCCCTTCAGCAGCACGTGCCCTTCAGCAGCACGTGCCCTTCAGCAGCACGTGCCCTTCAGCAGCACGTGCCCTTCAGCAGCACGTGCCCTTCAACAGCACGTGCCCTTCAGCAGCACGTGCCCTTCAGCAGCACGTGCCCTTCAGCAGCACGTGCCCTTCAGCAGCACGTGCCCTTCAGCAGCACGTGCCCTTCAGCAGCACGTGCCCTTCAGCAGCACGTGCCCTTCAGCAGCACGTGCCCTTCAGCAGCACGTGCCCTTCAGCAGCACGTGCCCTTCAGCAGCACGTGCCCTTCAGCAGCACGTGCCCTTCAGCCCCCCCAGCACGTGCCCTTCAGCAGCACGTGCCCTTCAGCAGCACGTGCCCTTCAGCAGCACGTGCCCTTCAGCAGCACGTGCCCTTCCAGCACGCCCCACACCGTGCCCTTCAGCAGCCCCCCAGCACGTGCCCTTCAGCAGCACGTGCCCTTCACAGCACGCCCAGCACGTGCCCTTCAGCAGCACGTGCCCTTCAGCAGCACGTGCCCTTCAGCAGCACGTGCCCTTCAGCAGCACGTGCCCTTCAGCAGCACGTGCCCTTCAGCAGCACGTGCCCTTCAGCAGCACGTGCCCTTCAGCAGCACGTGCCCTTCAGCAGCACGTGCCCTTCAGCAGCACGTGCCCTTCAGCAGCACGTGCCCTTCAGCAGCACGTGCCCTTCAGCAGCACGTGCCCTTCAGCAGCACGTGCCCTTCAACAGCACGTGCCCTTCAACAGCACGTGCCCTTCAGCAGCACGTGCCCTTCAGCAGCAAGTGCCCTTCAGCAGCACGTGCCCTTCAGTTCAGCAGCACGTGCCCTTCAACAGCACGTGCCCTTCAACAGCACGTGCTCTTCAGCAGCACGTGCCCTTCAGCAGCACGTGCCCTTCAGCAGCACGTGCCCTTCAGCAGCACGTGCCCTTCAACAGCACGTGCCCTTCAGCAGCACGTGCCCTTCAGCAGCACGTGCCCTTCAGCAGCACGTGCCCTTCAACAGCACGTGCCCTTCAACAGCACGTGCCCTTCAGCAGCACGTGCCCTTCAGCAGCACGTGCCCTTCAGCAGCACGTGCCCTTCAACAGCACGTGCCCTTCAACAGCACGTGCCCTTCAGCAGCACGTGCCCTTCAGCAGCACGTGCCCTTCAGCAGCACGTGCCCTTCAGCAGCACGTGCCCTTCAACAGCACGTGCCCTTCAACAGCACGTGCCCTTCAGCAGCACGTGCCCTTCAGCAGCACGTGCCCTTCAGCAGCACGTGCCCTTCAGCAGCACGTGCCCTTCAGCAGCACGTGCCCTTCAGCAGCACGTGCCCTTCAGCAGCACGTGCCCTTCAACAGCACGTGCCCTTCAACAGCACGTGCCCTTCAGCAGCACGTGCCCTTCAGCAGCACGTGCCCTTCAGCAGCACGTGCCCTTCACCCCCCCCCCCCCCCCCCCTTCAGCAGCACGTGCCCTTTCAGCAGCACGTGCCCTTCAGCAGCACGTGCCCTTCAGCAGCACGTGCCCTTCAGCAGCACGTGCCCTTCAGCAGCACGTGCCCTTCAGCAGCACGTGCCCTTCAACAGCACGTGCCCTTCAGCAGCACGTGCCCTTCAGCAGCACGTGCCCTTCAGCAGCACGTGCCCTTCAGCAGCACGTGCCCTTCAGCCACCCCCAGCACGTGCCCTTCAGCAGCACGTGCCCTTCAGCAGCACGTGCCCTTCAGCAGCACGTGCCCTTCAGCAGCACGTGCCCTTCAGCAGCACGTGCCCTTCAGCAGCACGTGCCCTTCAGCAGCACGTGCCCTTCAGCAGCACGTGCCCTTCAGCAGCACGTGCCCTTCAGCAGCACGTGCCCTTCAGCAGCACGTGCCCTTCAGCAGCACGTGCCCTTCAGCAGCACGTGCCCTTCAGCAGCACGTGCCCTTCAGCAGCACGTGCCCTTCAGCAGCACGTGCCCTTCAGCAGCACGTGCCCTTCAGCAGCACGTGCCCTTCAGCAGCACGTGCCCTTCAGCAGCACGTGCCCTTCAGCAGCACGTGCCCTTCAGCAGCACGTGCCCTTCAGCAGCACGTGCCCTTCCCACCCCCAGCACGTGCCCTTCAGCAGCACGTGCCCTTCAGCAGCACGTGCCCTTCAGCAGCACGTGCCCTTCAGCAGCACGTGCCCTTCAGCAGCACGTGCCCTTCAGCAGCACGTGCCCTTCAGCAGCACGTGCCCTTCAGCAGCACGTGCCCTTCAGCAGCACGTGCCCTTCAGCAGCACGTGCCCTTCAGCAGCACGTGCCCTTCAGCAGCACGTGCCCTTCAGCAGCACGTGCCCTTCAGCAGCACGTGCCCTTCAGCAGCACGTGCCCTTCAGCAGCACGTGCCCTTCAGCAGCACGTGCCCTTCAGCAGCACGTGCCCTTCAGCAGCACGTGCCCTTCAGCAGCACGTGCCCTTCAGCAGCACGTGCCCTTCAGCAGCACGTGCCCTTCAGCAGCACGTGCCCTTCAGCAGCACGTGCCCTTCAGCAGCACGTGCCCTTCACAGCCCCTTCAGCAGCACGTGCCCTTCAGCAGCACGTGCCCTTCAGCAGCACGTGCCCCCCCCCCCTTCAGCAGCACGTGCCCTTCAGCAGCACGTGCCCTTCAGCAGCACGTGCCCTTCAGCAGCACGTGCCCCCCCCCCCCCCCCCAGCAGCACGTGCCCTTCAGCAGCACGTGCCCTTCAGCAGCACGTGCCCTTCAGCAGCACGTGCCCTTCAGCAGCACGTGCCCTTCAGCAGCACGTGCCCTTCAGCAGCACGTGCCCTTCAGCAGCACCCCCCCCCCCCCCGTGCCCTTCAGCAGCACGTGCCCTTCAGCAGCACGTGCCCTTCAGCAGCACGTGCCCTTCAGCAGCACGTGCCCTTCAGCAGCACGTGCCCTTCAGCAGCACGTGCCCTTCAGCAGCACGTGCCCTTCAGCAGCACGTGCCCTTCAGCAGCACGTGCCCTTCAGCAGCACGTGCCCTTCAGCAGCACGTGCCCTTCAGCAGCACGTGCCCTTCAGCAGCACGTGCCCTTCAGCAGCACGTGCCCTTCAGCAGCACGTGCCCTTCAGCAGCACGTGCCCTTCAGCAGCACGTGCCCTTCAGCAGCACGTGCCCTTCAGCAGCACGTGCCCTTCAGCAGCACGTGCCCTTCAGCAGCACGTGCCCTTCAGCAGCACGTGCCCTTCAGCAGCACACGATTTCTTCTCCTTCCTCAGTCACGCGACCTTCCGATTTCAAACCTGCTCCATTTTCTGTGTTACAAGCAACGTTTTAAACTCTGTTTTGTACTTGTCAACTCTTTCTCAACACACCTGAAGGATAGAAGTGCGAGGTCATCTGATGACAATGATGCTCTCTATGATTTTCACACAGATCCTTTGAAGAGAGCAGAGAATTGCAGATTCCTTGCTTGCATCCAGTCTCTTTCTCCCACGCACAAACCAGGCAGTGATCAAAAGGTAATCCACAGACACGCTTCTGTACAAAAACTTGCTCCTTCTGAAAAAGTAAAACCTCCCATAGTGTGTTCTCTCAACTCCCTCATGGCGTATGCGAGAGCGGTTTATGAGATCTTTGAGCTTCCTCATAGACGACACACTGAGAACGACCACATCGTCTCGTCAGTATTCCAATAACAACCCACCTCTTCCTCTTCTCTATGTCTGCTGCTGGCATCCCCTTGGCTGCCCTCGTGCCCTGTTAGTGTCACACCATGCCACATAGTGCCGTGTAATGCCATGCCATGCCATGCATACCCATGCAGCACCGTGCCTCAGACTAACCTCTTCCTCTTCTCCATGTCTGCTGCTGGCATCCCCTTGGCTGCCCTCGTGCCCTCTTAGTGTCACACCATGCCACATAGTGCCGTGTAATGCCATGCCATGCCATGCATACCCATGCAGCACCGTGCCTCAGACTAACCTCTTCCTCTTCTCCATGTCTGCTGCTGGCATCCCCTCTGCTGCCCTTGTGCCCTCCTTGATCACCCCCTCCTGCAATTGCGATTCATGCCAGACAATGCCATGCCATGCCATGTGATGCAGCACCATGGCATGCCATATTCCATACCACGGAAGGCCATGCCATACCACATCATACCACTCCACGTACGGCGAGCCATGGATGCAATGTGAGGCAAACACGTGATGCAAGGGGGATAAGCAGGCAGTGTTTGGAGCACTCCAAGACAAGGCACCGCTTTCAAGAAAGGAAGTGCTTAGAAGAACCAAGAGAGTTGCCACAGGGATGACTTAACAAGGTGACTCTTGAGTCGACTCAAAAGCCACTTAACACTCAAGCAGTTGTTTCCAGCTCCTCCAGCCTCCTGCTAGCCTCCAGTGATGTTTTTCTGTTGGATCTAACGAACAACAATCTCATCATTCAACCCCACGCACCTCCAGCAGGTGAAGGTTTCTCCTGTCCTCCTCCCTCCCCTTGCCTGTCAGCTCCGCCTGCTTCCTCTTCTCCACCACCTTCGCCACCTCCTCTCTCCGCACCGCCAGAGTCACTAGGGCCTGCTGGCCCCCCACCACCACCACCCCCTCCTCCACTCCCCCCTTCCCCTTTGACCCTCCAGCCTCGGCCCTGGCCTTCGCGGCTCGGACCGAGCCTGCCACGGAGGCTTGGGCGGCTTCGGGCGTTTCGAAACGGACGAATGCCGAGCCACGGGAACGCCTGGGGAGCATCGGGTGGTGGGGTATAGGATGGCGTAGAGGTGATGTGTGGGAAAATTGGGTTTTCTGTGTTCATGACATGTGTGTATGAGGAATGATGCGGAAATTGACACGTGGCAACCAACAGCACCTGGTAACACAACCACTCACATAAACATGATTACTTCTGCACAACAGGTAAATAGATATCTCACTTTGCAACACAAGCACTCACCTGGTAACCGGGTGCAGCACCACGCAGCAGTCAGCCACCTTCCCAAACACGTACATGCGACCAAAACATGATAACACATCTAACAGGCATGGCAACACAGTAACCCACCTGGTAACCGGGTGCAGCACCACACGGCAGTCAGCCACCTTCCCAAACCGCTCAAACGCCGCTCGAATGCGGTCAGCCGAGGCATCCACCGGAAGGTTCCTCACAAACACCGTCGCTGGTGGTGGCTCTTCCTTGGCTCCAGTCTCTTCCTTCCCTCCCTTCCCTGCCGTTGCTTCTTCCTCTTCGTTCACCTCCCCTTCCTCAGCAGCATCCGTCCCTCCCTCCTTGCCACCACTAGAGTCTTTCTTCTTTCCTGCTGCTGCACTTTCCCCACCACCCTTCTTTCCCTCCCCTGCCTTCCCCACCTTCCCTTTTCTCCCCGCATCCCCTTCCTTCCCAATTTTCACAACGACGCCTTTCACCTTCGCCCCTACATCCTCCCCTGGCTGCCCCTTCTCCTGCTGCCCCTTCCCCAGCTCCACCACACGTGACAGCACACGGAGCATCATGTCCCTCTCATTCCCTTGCGCCGCCCCACTAGTGCCGCCGCCACCCATCTCCATCTCCCAGTCGGCTTCCTCCTCCTCCTCCTCATCTTCATCCGATGTTTCATCCTCGTCCTCCTCCTCGTCCTCCTCTTCGTCTTCTTCCTCTTCCTCTTCCTCCTCATCGTCCTCCTCTTCTTCCTCCTCTCCCTCTCCCTCCTCACTCCCATCCTCATCCTGTTCTTCCTCGCTTTCCGCCTCCTCTTCATCCTCTTCCTCCTCGTCGTCGTCGTCCTCCTCCTCATCCTCCTCTGCTTCCATATCCAATAGCCCATTCACTCTTGCTTCCCTTTCCTCATCGTCCTCTTCTTCTTCCTCCTCCTCGTCCTCCTCCTCTTCCTCCTCCTCTTCCTCCTCCCCCTCCTCCTCCCCCTCCTCGTGCTCTCCCTCCTCCCCCTCATTCATCTCATCGTCTTCATCATCAAACAACATCGACAAGCCATCTGGAATCACAGAGGGTAAAAGCAACAGCAAGGAAGAAGGTAGGGGAGGTGCAAACATCAGAGTGAACTTTCAGCGAGCATCCTTGAATCAAACTAGATCGTAGTGTCCGTGATAGGCATGTGCACTGCGCATGACTTTAACCCCCTCACAGTGCTAGTGACTCACATGCTTTGCAAGGAAAGGCGCATACATGAGTGCATGCAAGTATCCAAGCACACATGATCACAGAGGCTCACACACCCCAACCACACACACACGCACACGCAGACGTGCACGCACGCACATGCTCAGAGACATGTGCACGCACACCTACATGCACACCCACACGCACACGCACCCCCGCCCGCCCGAACGGCAGCCCGCACGCCCACCCGCAAGCCCGCATGCCCGCATGTCTGCTGACACACACGCACGCATACACACACCCCACTGCACTCACCTCTGTTCTCCTTGGCCTTCTCCCTCTCCACACTCTCCATGTGCTCTCTCTTGGCCACCGCCCACCCCACCGACACCGCTCGACCGCAAATGGTGGCGCCATTGACCTTCTGAACTGCCTGTCAGAGGGGCGAGATCGGAAGGAAGGAGAGGGGGATTGTCTGGAAAAGAGTCCGCCGGCAGATGGTCGTGTCAGTGACCTTAAGGATCTCCTGCCAGGATTGGTATTGAATTGTGGGGGAGAATGGGTTTATCCTGTTTTGATATAAAGCTGTGACGGGATGCAGAGTGACCGTTGATGTGGCTGGAGAGCCTTCTGGCCATGGAAGGAACGAACTAAATGGTTGTCTGCGGTTCTCACCTTTGCTGCATCGCTCTTCGTAGTGAATGTGACAAAGGCGAATCCTCGCGGCCTGCCCCACAGTACGGAGGGAGCCAATGGCACACACAGAGGCACACGAAGATGAGAGTGTTTCATAACAGCAAAAGGAGGCCAGGCAGATAGATATCTTGTGTTTCCTGCACATATTTGGTGCAATGGGGTCCTTCCAGACATGGAGTCTCTTCTTTGGCATGCAGCAGCAACATCACGTTTCGCATGTACAGCATTTGCAAAAAATGTGCTGCATCAATAGTGCGTAACGCAAGCTCACAACAGCACGGCAAACCCCTCAAGGTGTCAACTACCTCGCATCCCCCACCTGCCATCCACCCACCTGCCATCCACCCACCTGCCATCCACCCACCTGCCATCCACCCGCCTGCCATCCACCCGCCTGCCATCCACCCGCCTGCCATCCACCCGCCTGCCATCCACCCGCCTGCCATCCACCCGCCTGCCATCCACCCGCCTGCCATCCACCCGCCTGCCATCCACCCGCCTGCCATCCACCCGCCTGCCATCCACCCGCCTGCCATCCACCCGCCTGCCATCCACCCGCCTGCCATCCACCCGCCTGCCATCCACCCGCCTGCCATCCACCCGCCTGCCATCCACCCGCCTGCCATCCACCCGCCTGCCATCCACCCGCCTGCCATCCACCCGCCTGCCATCCACCCGCCTGCCATCCACCCGCCTGCCATCCACCCGCCTGCCATCCACCCGCCTGCCATCCACCCGCCTGCCATCCACCCGCCTGCCATCCACCCGCCTGCCATCCACCCGCCTGCCATCCACCCGCCTGCCATCCACCCGCCTGCCATCCACCCGCCTGCCATCCACCCGCCTGCCATCCACCCGCCTGCCATCCACCCGCCTGCCATCCACCCGCCTGCCATCCACCCGCCTGCCATCCACCCGCCTGCCATCCACCCGCCTGCCATCCACCCGCCTGCCATCCACCCGCCTGCCATCCACCCGCCTGCCATCCACCCGCCTGCCATCCACCCGCCTGCCATCCACCCGCCTGCCATCCACCCGCTTGCCATCCACCCGCCTTCCATCCACCCACCTGCCATCCACCCACCTGCCATCCACCCACCTGCCATCCACCCGCCTGCCATCCACCCGCCTGCCATCCACCCGCCTGCCATCCACCCGCCACCCCCCTGCCATCCACCCGCCTGCCATCCACCCACCTGCCATCCACCCACCTGCCATCCACCCGCCTGCCATCCACCCGCCTGCCATCCACCCGCCTGCCATCCACCCGCCTGCCATCCACCCGCCTGCCATCCACCCGCCTGCCATCCACCCGCCTGCCATCCACCCGCCTGCCATCCACCCGCCTGCCATCCACCCGCCTGCCATCCACCCGCCTTCCATCCACCCGCCTGCCATCCACCCACCTGCCATCCACCCACCTGCCATCCACCCACCTGCCATCCACCCGCCTGCCATCCACCCGCCTGCCATCCACCCGCCTGCCATCCACCCGCCTGCCATCCACCCGCCACCCCCCTGCCATCCACCCGCCTGCCATCCACCCACCTGCCATCCACCCACCTGCCATCCACCCACCTGCTATCCACCCGCCTGCCACCCACCCACCTGCCACCCACCCACCTGCCACCCACCCGCCTGCCATCCACCTGCCTGCCATCCACCCGCCTGCCATCCACCCACCTGCCATCCACCCACCTGCCATCCACCCACCTGCCATCCACCCACCTGCCATCCACCCACCTGCCATCCACCCGCCTGCCATCCACCCGCCTGCCATCCACCCTGCCATCCACCCACCTGCCATCCACCCCCCTGCCATCCACCCGCCTGCCATCCACCCGCCTGCCATCCACCCGCCTGCCGTCCACCCGCCTGCCGTCCACCCGTCTGCCATCCACCCGCCTGCCATCCACCCACCTGCCATCCACCCACCTGCCATCCATCCACCTGCCATCCACCCGCCTGCCACCCACCCGCCTGCCACCCACCCACCTGCCACCCACCCGCCTGCCATCCACCTGCCTGCCATCCACCCGCCTGCCATCCACCCGCCTGCCATCCACCCACCTGCCATCCACCCACCTGCCATCCACCCACCTGCCATCCACCCACCTGCCATCCACCCGCCTGCCATCCACCCGCCACCCCCCTGCCATCCACCCGCCTGCCATCCACCCACCTGCCATCCACCCACCTGCCATCCACCCGCCTGCCATCCACCCGCCTGCCATCCACCCGCCTGCCATCCACCCGCCTGCCATCCACCCGCCTGCCATCCACCCGCCTGCCATCCACCCGCCTGCCATCCACCCGCCTGCCATCCACCCGCCTGCCATCCACCCGCCTGCCATCCACCCGCCTTCCATCCACCCACCTGCCATCCACCCGCCTGCCATCCACCCGCCTGCCATCCACCCGCCTGCCATCCACCCGCCTGCCATCCACCCGCCTGCCATCCACCCGCCACCCCCCTGCCATCCACCCGCCTGCCATCCACCCACCTGCCATCCACCCACCTGCCATCCACCCACCTGCTATCCACCCGCCTGCCACCCACCCACCTGCCACCCACCCACCTGCCACCCACCCGCCTGCCATCCACCTGCCTGCCATCCACCCGCCTGCCATCCACCCACCTGCCATCCACCCACCTGCCATCCACCCACCTGCCATCCACCCACCTGCCATCCACCCACCTGCCATCCACCCGCCTGCCATCCACCCGCCTGCCATCCACCCTGCCATCCACCCACCTGCCATCCACCCCCCTGCCATCCACCCGCCTGCCATCCACCCGCCTGCCATCCACCCGCCTGCCGTCCACCCGCCTGCCGTCCACCCGTCTGCCATCCACCCGCCTGCCATCCACCCACCTGCCATCCACCCACCTGCCATCCACCCACCTGCCATCCACCCGCCTGCCACCCACCCGCCTGCCACCCACCCACCTGCCACCCACCCGCCTGCCATCCACCTGCCTGCCATCCACCCGCCTGCCATCCACCCGCCTGCCATCCACCCACCTGCCATCCACCCACCTGCCATCCACCCACCTGCCATCCACCCACCTGCCATCCACCCGCCTGCCATCCACCCGCCACCCCCCTGCCATCCACCCGCCTGCCATCCACCCACCTGCCATCCACCCACCTGCCATCCACCCGCCTGCCATCCACCCGCCTGCCATCCACCCGCCTGCCATCCACCCGCCTGCCATCCACCCGCCTGCCATCCACCCGCCTGCCATCCACCCGCCTGCCATCCACCCGCCTGCCATCCACCCGCCTGCCATCCACCCGCCTGCCATCCACCCGCCTTCCATCCACCCACCTGCCATCCACCCGCCTGCCATCCACCCGCCTGCCATCCACCCGCCTGCCATCCACCCGCCTGCCATCCACCCGCCTGCCATCCACCCGCCACCCCCCTGCCATCCACCCGCCTGCCATCCACCCACCTGCCATCCACCCACCTGCCATCCACCCACCTGCTATCCACCCGCCTGCCACCCACCCACCTGCCACCCACCCACCTGCCACCCACCCGCCTGCCATCCACCTGCCTGCCATCCACCCGCCTGCCATCCACCCACCTGCCATCCACCCACCTGCCATCCACCCACCTGCCATCCACCCACCTGCCATCCACCCACCTGCCATCCACCCGCCTGCCATCCACCCGCCTGCCATCCACCCTGCCATCCACCCACCTGCCATCCACCCCCCTGCCATCCACCCGCCTGCCATCCACCCGCCTGCCATCCACCCGCCTGCCGTCCACCCGCCTGCCGTCCACCCGTCTGCCATCCACCCGCCTGCCATCCACCCACCTGCCATCCACCCACCTGCCATCCACCCACCTGCCATCCACCCGCCTGCCACCCACCCGCCTGCCACCCACCCACCTGCCACCCACCCGCCTGCCATCCACCTGCCTGCCATCCACCCGCCTGCCATCCACCCGCCTGCCATCCACCCACCTGCCATCCACCCACCTGCCATCCACCCACCTGCCATCCACCCACCTGCCATCCACCCACCTGCCACCCACCCGCCTGCCATCCACCCGCCTGCCATCCACCCACCTGCCATCCACCCGCCTGCCATCCACCCGCCTGCCATCCACCCACCTGCCATCCACCCACCTGCCATCCACCCACCTGCCATCCACCCACCTGCCATCCACCCACCTGCCATCCACCCGCCTGCCATCCACCTGCCTGCCACCCACCCGCCTGCCATCCACCCGCCTGCCATCCACCCGCCTGCCATCCACCCGCCTGCCATCCACCCGCCTGCCATCCACCCACCTGCCATCCACCCACCTGCCATCCACCCGCCTGCCATCCACCCGCCTGCCATCCACCCGCCTGCCATCCACCCGCCTGCCATCCACCCGCCACCCCCCTGCCATCCACCCGCCTGCCATCCACCCACCTGCCATCCACCCACCTGCCATCCACCCACCTGCTATCCACCCGCCTGCCACCCACCCACCTGCCACCCACCCACCTGCCACCCACCCGCCTGCCATCCACCTGCCTGCCATCCAGACATGAGCAATTTAAATCGCATCGCATCGCATCGCATCGCGATTAATCGCGATTTGCGATGGCGATGTATTTTTTTTTTTTTAATTCATCGCGCGATGCGATGATTTATTTATCGCGCGATTTAATTTAAATCGCATTTAAATCGCAGCGGAAAATCGCGATTTAAATGCGATTTGCGATTTAAATTAAATCGCGCGCGATGTCGAAATACATCGCAGCGCGAAATCTCGCCAGCACATAGGGAAAATTTGCAAAGCCCTCCCCACACCATCCAGCTGGCAGCTGCCCTCCCCCCTTCCCCCCCCCCCTCCCCCCCCTTTTGAAACCCATGCACCTATTTTTTTTTAAGCTACGAAAGTCGGGCCCTTACCACGGGGCTCGCATTTGTGTGAAACCCACTCTGAACGGTATTTTTAATCGTCAATGCCCGCACCATCACGTGTTCCAGTTTTCAAAAGTTTTTTTTTTTTTTTGAAAACGTTTACAAATGCGATGCGATTTTATATCGCATCGCGCGATTTAATAAATCATCGCTTGCGATTTTTAAATACATCGCAGGCAAAACGCGATGTGCGATGTATTTTTTTCCAAAAATTAAATCGCGCGATGCGATTTAAAATCGCATCGCAAATTAAATCATCGCACCTGCATGCGATGCGATTTAAATCGCAATCGCATTTTGCCCATGTCTACTGCCATCCACCCGCCTGCCATCCACCCACCTGCCATCCACCCACCTGCCATCCACCCACCTGCCATCCACCCGCCTGCCATCCACCCGCCTGCCATCCACCCACCTGCCATCCACCCACCTGCCACCCACCCACCTGCCATCCACCCACCTGCCATCCACCCACCTGCCATCCACCCACCTGCCATCCACCCCCCTGCCATCCACCCGCCTGCTATCCACCCGCCTGCCACCCACCCGCCTGCCATCCACCCGCCTGCCATCCACCCGCCTGCCATCCACCCGCCTGCCATCCACCCGCCTGCCATCCACCCGCCTGCCATCCACCCACCTGCCATCCACCCACCTGCCATCCACCCACCTGCCATCCACCCACCTGCCATCCACCCGCCTGCCACCCACCCACCTGCCACCCACCCACCTGCCACCCACCCGCCTGCCATCCACCCGCCTGCCATCCACCTGCCTGCCATCCACCCGCCTGCCATCCACCCGCCTGCCATCCACCCACCTGCCATCCACCCACCTGCCATCCATCCACCCACCTGCCATCCACCCACCTGCCATCCACCCGCCTGCCATCCACCCGCCTGCCATCCACCCACCTGCCATCCACCCACCTGCCATCCACCCACCTGCTATCCACCCACCTGCTATCCACCCGCCTGCCACCCACCCACCTGCCATCCACCCACCTGCCATCCACCCGCCTGCCATCCACCCACCTGCCACCCACCCACCTGCCACCCACCCGCCTGCCATCCACCCGCCTGCTATCCACCCGCCTGCCATCCACCCGCCTGCCATCCACCCGCCTGCCATCCACCCGCCTGCCATCCACCCACCTGCCATCCACCCACCTGCCATCCACCCACCTATCCACCCACCTGCCATCCACCCACCTGGCATCCACCCTTCCCTGGAGCCATTGCACCAGACCTCAAAATTCTCCCTCGAGCCATTGCACCAGACCTCAAAATTCTCCCTCGAGCCATTGCACCAGACCTCACCTGCCATCCTCCCTTCCCTCGAGCCATTGCACCAGACCTCACCTGCCATCCTCCCTTCCCTCGAGCCATTGCACCAGACCTCACCTGCCATCCTCCCTTCCCTCGAGCCATTGCACCAGACCTCACCTGCCATCCTCCCTTCCCTCGAGCCATTGCACCAGACCTCACCTGCCATCCTCCCTTCCCTCGAGCCATTGCACCAGACCTCACCTGCCATCCTCCCTTCCCTCGAGCCATTGCACCAGACCTCACCTGCCATCCTCCCCTTGTGGTATCTTGATGGCCCATGGGAAGCCTGCAACAGCGAAGGCCTTTCTCAAATCTCCTTCTGCCACCTGGCATCACGTCATTGGTCCACCGTGTATGGTGCACAGATGCAGGATTCGGCACATGCACATGAAAATGCACATATGCAACAAACAACAGAGCCATGCATGTTAGTGCAGTCACCAAGACATATACACTCATCTCCGTACACACACACGTGATGTGCAGTGCAGGGTATTTTTGGGTATTCTCAAAAATACCCTGCACACACGTGATGTGTAGTGCAGATGCGCACACAAGGCACGGCGCATACAGATAGTGAAGAGCGTTAGGGAAAATGGAGTGCAGATGGATGCAGCTGAATCTCCTGACAAAACAATTGCATGCATGCTTTCGTGCGAGTAAAGAGAGAACGGTCAATACTGGAATGGCCGACGGCTTGAGAGAGTTCAATTTGACAAATGGTAGCAGGCGGAAGGTGAGAGTGAATTGCACTGAAAAGCATACGATTCTCTCAGCGACGCACCTTGAAGGGTAGGTTGCGAACGATCACTCGATTGCTGAGAGTCTTCGAGCCCTGCAATCCCGCATACACATGGTGGGCACGGATGCAATGCAATGCAAGCACGCAAGCACATGTCGGACCATGAATGCATGCAAGGGTGTTTTTTGTAACGAGGTTGAGGGAGACAAGGGCAGGGAGAGTGGTCCCTACAATAACCAGGTTTGCGAAACAATTCGCTAAGAAATTTCCGATGCCTTCCGAGACAAGGTCCAGGCCCAGGGCATCCGTAGCCTGCCTGCCGCTCACCTCGCCTGCCAGATGTGTCTCGCCTACTCAGTGACGCCGTGCTGCGAGCCGATCTCCACCATGCATCTGACTGCATGGGCTGGCAAGGTCCATGCCTGCCTGCCACTCACCTCGCCTGCCAGCTGTCTCGCCCACACAGTGACTCCACCCTCCACCAGACATCCGTGCAGTGTCTCCACTGCCTGGCGGGCGGCGCGCACCGAGGGGAAGACGACGGAGAGGGAAGGAGGGGTGCAACCGTCGAGAGCCAGGCCTGGTGAAGGGAGCGGAAGAAGGGCAAACAGAAGAGAAACTGGTTTAAGTTGAGGCACCTCTCTCATGCCACCTTGCACCCATGCAGCAACTCCACTGCCTGGCGGGCGGCGCGCACCGACGGGAAGATGATCGAGAGGGAAGGAAGGGTGCAGTGCAGCCGTTGAGAGGTAGGCCTACATGGGGGAGGCTGGGGGGGGAGGAAAAGAATGTAAGGAGAGGGAGGGGGGAGGGAGAAGGAAGATGGGAAATGGTTAAGGCGCATCAAAGCACCGATGGGAAGACAACGGAAAGGGCACGGTATTTTTGAGAAGTCTCAAGAATACCCTGCAAACTCAAGGGCACGCGATGGAGAGATAACTTTTGAGTCGACTCAAAAGTCATCAAGGGCACGCGACGCGATGGACCGATAAGAAGAGAATGGAGACGCAGCGCATGCGTGGGAGCAGCTGTCAAGGGCTAGACAAGGCTGAAAAGTGAGACACGACCCCTTGTCTAAATGGTGAGACATCTCAAAACGCGTACATACCACCTCACCTCTGTCCTTCAGCCCATCCTCTGGAAGTGGGTTTGTGACCTCCTCTGGGGCAGCGATGGCACCAGCAGCAGAGAGAACATGCGCCACTGCTGCTGGGGATGCCAACCCTCCAAACACCACCGTGCGGGCTGGCCTGGCAAAGAGAGGAGAGGGAAGTGGCAGAGAGGAAAGGAGAGGAGAGGGATGCAGCAGCACAGAAGATGACAGACTGCAGCACTTCACTGGCTGAGCAGGTCTGAAGGATGTGAAAAGAGGGGAGGAGAGGGGAAGCGGAGTAAGGCAAGAAAAGGGGGGGGACGCCGACTCAAAGGTGGTCCATCAACGTGGTTTAGTCGCATGTTCACATGTTCACATGTGACTCTTCTGCACATTTGAACACATGAACAAATCGCGTTGATAAGTCACCTCTCCTCACCACATTCAGCATGCATGCATGTGTGAAGAGGAAGGGAGGGAGTGGCTCAATGACCCTGCCAAACCACGCTACAGCATTTCAAGATTCCAGACTCAAGTACAGTGAAGTGAGAAATGTGTATCTGCAATGAACAAAACAATAATTGCAAAAGTCTTTTTGTTATGTAACGGATGTCTGGTCCCTTACCTCTGCTTCAACGACGCCCCGCCACTCTCCTTCTTGCTGCCTCCTGGAGACTTCGCAGCGGCGGATGCAGCAGCCGCAGTCTGGGTAGGAGCAGCAGCTGCAGCAGCTGCGGCAGATTGTGCCTTTTTGCCCTTCCTCTCCTTCTTGCTGCTCCCCTCACCTGCCTTGCCTGGTAATGAAGCCGATGCCTTGTAACCACCTCCAGCAGGTGCACTCACAGCAGCAGGAGCAGCAGGGGCAGCAGGGGCGGCAGGGGCAGCAGGAGCGGCAGGGAGAGCAGGAGCAGCGGGAATAGCAGCGGCAGCGGGAATCGAAGGGGCAGCAGAGTAGACAGCAGCTGCTCGGGCAGCAGCACATGCAGCAAACTTGGGGGCAGCAGGAGCAGCCGGTAGGGCAGGGGCAGCAGGGAGGGCAGGCGCGGCAGGTGCAGCGGGAGCAGCAGGAGCAGCAGGAGCAGCAGCAAACGCGGCAGCATCAGAGAAAGTTATTCGAGTGGGTCTGCTCCTCCCCATGGCATCAGCAGTAGCGTTGCTCCTCCCTGCGCCATCAGCAGCACTATTCCTTCCCAAGCCACGCAAGCCCGTCAAGTCGTCCTGGTCCTCCACTTGATGAGCTGAGAGGTAGGAGCACAAAGATGGGATAGAGAGGCAGCAGCAGCTTGAGGGATCGGCACGCCTGATGAGGGACCTGTTGCCCCTGCCATGCAGACTTGTCAAGTCGCCCTGGTCCTCCACATGACGGGCTAAGAGGCGAAGGGAGATGGAATGGGAGCAAGAGGATGGGGGCACACAGAGAGAGGCAGCAGCATGAGGGGCCTTATGACCGTGCAAAGCCATGCAATCCTGTCACCTCGTCCTGGCCCTCCACTTGATGAGCTGAGGGATAGAAGCAAGGGAGATGGGGGCACACAGAGAGGCAGCAGGGGAGGGAGGGACCTGATGAGTCATGACCACATGCGCTGCAATCCTGTCACCTCGTCCTGGCCCTCCACTTGATGAGCTGAGGGATAGAAGCAAGGGAGGTGGGGGCACACAGAGAGGCAGCAGGGGAGGGAGGGACCTGATGAGTCATGACCACATGCGCTGCAATCCTGTCACCTCGTCCTGGCCCTCCACTTGATGAGCTGAGGGATAGAAGCAAGGGAGGTGGGGGCACACAGAGAGGCAGCAGGGGAGGGAGGGACCTGATGAGTCATGACCACATGCGCTGCAATCCTGTCACCTCGTCCTGGCCCTCCACTTGATGAGCTGAGGGATAGAAGCAAGGGAGGTGGGGGCACACAGAGAGGCAGCAGGGGAGGGAGGGACCTGATGAGTCATGACCACATGCGCTGCAATCCTGTCACCTCGTCCTGGCCCTCCACTTGATGAGCTGAGGGATAGAAGCAAGGGAGGTGGGGGCACACAGAGAGGCAGCAGGGGAGGGAGGGACCTGATGAGTCATGACCACATGCGCTGCAATCCTGTCACCTCGTCCTGGCCCTCCACTTGATGGGCTAAGCGATGGGAGCAGAAAGATGGAAGCAAGAATTCAACCAAAAGCGGGCAAAGGTGAAGGAATGCGTGTGGAGCCTTGGGAGATTGAAGGAGCAATTAAAGAAGAAAGCAACTAACCTTGGAGTAGCTGTGGCTCCTTTCGACAAGGCATGGAGAGACTCAGCCGTTCATGTGGCGTGCCAGCGGCCTCTTGGAAGGAACCCAGACACGCAGCAAACACTCAATCTTACCCTCTCCCTTCCCTCCACCTTCCTTTCTCAGCCGGTTCCGTCCCCTGCCCCTTCTCCTCAGTCTATTTCCCTTCGCCCCCTTCTCCTCCCCTTCCTTCCCTTCACCTTTCTCCTCATCTTGCTCTCTCGGGCCTCTATTCGCCAGTCCCTCGCCCAGAGAGGCTCTCCTCTTCGCCAGCTCCACTGCTAGAGTTCTGCCCTCCAGGCGGATTCCCCCAAGCTCCCTCGCTACTCTCACTCACCTTCCTTCCTCTGCTCCTCTTGCTCACCTTGCTCCCTGGGGCCTCTCTTCGCCAGTCTCTCGCCCAGAGAGGCTCTCTTCTTGGCCAGCTCCACAGCCAACGGTCTGCCTTCCAGGCGCTTTCCCCCGAGCTCCCTCACTGCCCTCTCGGCGTCCTCTGCCAGTGCACTGATGTGCAAAGAGGGGCGGGGGAAAGGGGAGGAGGGAGGTCAGTGAGCAAGAGGAGAGGGACGGGAGGAAGAGAAAAGAAAGCAGTGCAAGAGGTCTGCCCTCCAGTCACCTCCCCCCAAGATCCTGCACCGCCCTCTCCGCATCTCAGCCAGTGCGCTGATGAGCAAAGAGGGGAGTGATGGAGAAGAGGGAAGGGAAGGGGGGAGTGTAAGATAAAGAAATGATCGCAAGATGCCTGCCCTACCAGCGCCTTCCACAATCTCCCTGACCGCCCCGCTGTAGCCTATGGGTGGTGAGGGGGCGAGAGGAGACGAGGAGGGGAGGAGGGGAGACGAGGGAAGCATAATAAAAGCCCGGGGGGCAGAAAGGGGTTAGGCGCCTCCCATCAATCTCCCACACTGCCCTTTCTACATCATCTGCCAGTGCGCTGACGTGGAAAGAGGGGAGGGGAGAGGCACGAGGGGGAGGGGAGGAAGGGAGAAGGAGAATCGAGGAGTGGGCATTTTGGATTATGACAGAAACGACAAATGGCAGAAACTGGTGTGGTGTGTGCAGAAGAATCGATGGCAGACACCTGTGCCACAGCATGAACGGAGACCAGAGTGGTATCGGAGTGGTGTGAATTGAAGAATAGACAGTTATCATTGATAGTCGACGGGCTGCTAAGGAAGGAAGGAAGGAAGGCAAAAAGTGGCAAAAGAAAAGCTTCCATCAAATGGCATGCATGCATGAAGTCAGAAGCAGATGTGTCAAATGGCATGCATGCATGAATTCCGAAGCAGATGCGTCAAATGGCATGCATGCATGAATTCCGAAGCAGATGCGTCAAATGGCATGCATGCACGAATTCCGAAGCAGATGCGTCAAATGGCATGCATGCATGAATTCAAAAGCAGATGCGTCAAATGGCATGCATGCATGAAGTCAGAAGCAGATGCGTCAAATGGCATGCATGCATGAATTCCGAAGAAGATGCGTCAAATGGCATGCATGCACGAATTCCGAAGCAGATGCGTCAAATGGCATGCATGCATGAATTCAAAAGCAGATGCGTGTACAAAGACCACAAGAAAGGAAAGCGAGCTTTACTCACAATTGGACGAATCCCATTCCTCGATGCGTTTCTGCGCCTGCGGAAATCGAGAAGAACGAAAATCAACAGCAACAAGACAAGAGTGAGTGGCTTTATGTCAACCGCAACGCATCTGCGCTGACACGATCAAAACTCATCTCTCCTCTTCAATTCCAAGGAGTGCAAACTTAAGTGCCTCATTGCAAGCTGCCATGTCTCACTCAAGGAGTTTAAGAAACAAATTAGAAAACTTAGTGCAGTATGTTACATGGACATCATACTAAACAAGCTTATGCCACAGTCAAACAGTCCCACCATGGAATGCAATGGATGCCAACCAATCACAGCCATGTCATGCAGAACATACACAGCCAGGACCGCTTACGGCCCTGGCATGGCATACCTCATGAATCCAGGGACTCTAAGAAAACGTTCAGCATGCCCAGGTTCCCTAAACCTTAAACCCTGAACCAAGACCTGTTCCCCCCCGCTGCATTCGCTGACACTGCTTATCAATACATGGCAGCTGATGATCATGAGCCTGAAACACTCCACCACACCTGTCCAAGGAACAGGAACTCATGCGCCGGCACCTCTTCACTCCCACTACAAACCACAAACCTGCTCAGGGTTCAGGGTATAAGTGTTGCTGCCACGCGTTCTTAACCTGCCGTCTGTAACACGGTACGACCCTTAAACCACATTCCCTTGTTTAGCTTGCCATAGGGCACTCAAAATAGCGACGCAATGTTGCTCGTGTCGATAGGATAAAGGGACCAACCTTTCTGCCCAACAAGAAAGCACTTTCGGATGGGGCCAACGGTGGAGAAGAATGACTCGAGCTGCAGGGGGATGGTGGGACGGAGGAGAGCAGGGCGAAGGCAAGCAGAGGGACGCGGGAGCACAGGGGTGGGTGGAACACGGGGACGAGGAGAAGAGAGGCGCAGAGGCGCATGGGGAACATGGAGGGAAGTTAGAGGCAAGAATTTAGGGGTTTGGGATTTTGGGGTTTGGTCAGCCACACTGCCAATGCACCGAGCGGGCTTTGAAGAGAAACCACATCTTCGGCCCTATCGAACCCGCAATAACGGGCATGCGTAGGGATAAACCCTGAATATCTAAACCCTTGAGAGCGCGAGCAGGAAATAAGCGGCTGGAGCAGAGCCATCGCGCAGTTGCTTTCACAAACTCGCGTCGCTCTGACCGCTCTGACTGCCTTTTAACGCGCATCGCTCTGACTGCCTTCTATCAACGCGCGTCGCTCTGCCTGCCTTTAAACGCACATCGCTCTGAGTGGCTTTAAACGATACGTTGCGCACAAACACCGTGTTCCGATCAACGTCACTTCTCCCCGCCGCTTCCCCCGCTGCTGCCTCCTCCCCGCGCCCATCCCCTCCTGCTGCAACCCGTCCCCCATCCGCGCCTGCACCCTTCCGCCCGCCATCTGCTCCCCCATCCCCTCTACCACCCGTTGCGCCAGTTTCCTGTCCTCCGCCATCCCCGTCGCGCCCCTCTTCCGCAGTTCCCCCTCCTCCCCGCGCTTCTGGCACTCCGCCCGCTCCGCCTCTCTTCCGCCCCGATTTCACCTTCCCTGCGAGGCGGGTGGCGGCGGGAGGAGCAGCCATGGTGGCGACAAAACTAGAGGCCGATTCTGGTGGCTCGCGGAAGACAATTCAGAAAACCAACTGTTCCGCTGCGGCTGAAACGTGGCAAGACCGAGTGTCCCCAAACCCTAGGTACGCTTTGGTTACGTTCCGCGCTGGGGGCAAACTTCGGGGCAGGCCCTGGAAGGAAGGATTCTCACAGGCTTCAGGGAGTATACGAAGACGTCGTCTGGGGATGCCTAGGAAGGTTTTAGTTAGTTACCACCAGGCCTCTGGATAGGATTCGAAGTACTCGTTCTCAAAGCAAGGATCTCAAGAAGTGCGAAACCAAATCCAAAAGGTTTGGTTTTGGGTTGACGAAATTAGCGAAACACTGACATCGCCCAACCAGCATCCCTCACCACACCTCGCAATTTTCGAGACCTCCCGAAACCAAAACCTTTGGGTTTGGTTTTTTGCTTCTCGAGACCCTCGCCTTAAAGCGCGTGGCCCAAGAAAGACCATGATTCAAAGTCTTTGATTCTTGGTCGGGCTAACGAAATTCGCCAAGGTACAGCGAAACAGAAAATGAAACGGGAGTTGGACGAAAGGACCAGGCGTCGCCAGCGAGGGCAGAGCGACGCATGGCGACGAGAGAAAGCAGGGAGTGGGAGCACGGACGCGGGCGTGTTCAAAAAACGAAACAAACGTCCCTCAAATTGATATCGGGCTCGACGGACCAGCCATGTAAGGCATAAACCGCGTACGAAAAACACCCATTTCCCGAAACCAGGATTGAGACGGAACAGCCTCGAGCGCGTCCTGCCCTGAACCTGCTCTGACCGTGTAACACTTTGTACGGATAATACGCTAATCTTATAACACTGAAATTTCCCTATCCCAGTGCGTGGTATAACAACGCAACAAAGTAGGAATGAAACAATATAATATTTTAGCAGCACCCAGATCACAACACGCTGTGTCGAGTAGTATGCAAAACACAGGAATAACAAAAACCAAGGTGTTTAGTTTTAGGGCGTATATAGACAATATTCATTTGCACGCCGAGGACAGCCCTAAGGTCCTGCCCCCTGACTCGGCAGCCTTTCCCTTTACAGTCACAAGGTGAGGGGGGAAAGAAGGCGAGAAGGTGGGGGGAAGGTAAGCAAGGGGCGTGATGAAAACGGGGGGAGGATGAGACGGGCGAGGGGAAAGAGACGGGGAGCTGAGGGGAGAAGAGGCAGAGGAGAGGCAGAGGAGGGCGGATAGAGAGGGGGAGCTGGGGCTGTGGGAGCCAGGGTCTGGAATGAACACCAGGAGATGCCACAGGGGTTCCCCCCTGCGACGGGGAAAGAGCGGGGCAGCTGAGGGGATAGAGAGGGGACCTGGGTGGAACGAGGGGGTGCTGAGGGGTATGGACTCACAACGGTTAAGAGAGGGGGCGCTGAGAGGAAAGACAGAGGGAAACGGAGGGAGGACTGGGGAAAAGGGAGAGACGGACAAGGGGGGAAGGGAGAGGAGGATAGGGTGAAACGGAGAGGAGGACAGGGGGAAAGGGAGGGGGAAACAGAGAGGAGGACAGGGGGAAAGGGAGAGGAGGATAGGGTGAAACGGAGAGGAGGACAGGGGGAAAGGGAGAGGAGGACAGGGGGAAAGAGAGAAGAGGATAGGGGAGAACAAGTGGAAACTCTGGGGAGGCTGGAGGAAAAGGGAGGGAGAGCAGAGGGGAAAGAGTAGGGGAGCAGAGGGGAAAGAGAGGGGGAGCTGAAGGGAATGAGAAGGGAAACTGGGGGGAAGGAGGGGGATCCAAGACGGGTAGAGCGGGAGAGGAGGAGACTGCTCGCTATTCCCTCATACCAGCGCCTATCCATTCCTCCCCCCCGCGCCTATCCATCGCTTCACGGCGGACTAGGAAAGAGCGAAAGGAAAGGAACGTGGAGGAGAGGGGGAAAGAGAATTGCCCTGGGAAGAGAAGCGCGAAGGGAGAGGGAGCGTGCGACGGAGGTGAGAGATGCGACGCGACCTTGCGTCAGTGACGGGAGAGAGAGTATCGATGGCGTAACAGGAATCGACGGGAGGGTGAGTAAGCGCGCTTCCCCCGCGATTAGGGCTCGGGGTTCGAGAGTGATGGGAACCCACCGTTGCTCGCAGAACCGTCGAGACCCGATATAAGGGGGTGTCCGCTGCGCTGCTGCTATGCGCTGTCGCCTCTTCTCCCAACGCCTATCTTATATGGTGCTGCCAATTATCGGAGGCCATTCAGTGTTTTCACTGCTAGATCCCTAAACTAGCTCGACTCTAGTCATTATTGGCTACGCTGGTGGAAAGCTTCCACGCGCCCTGCTGGCGCCATGGATGGTAGTCCCAAGAAACCAGACAATATGGATCTTGGTTTTGCCTGGTGAGTAAGTTTGTGGAGTAGGGGACTCGCTCGTCGTCGCACGCTCTGGTGTGGGAAAGAGCTTAGCCAATCCCTTCACGTCGTAGGAGGATTCCACCCTTTCGCAGAGTTTTTGTGGTAACCCTGTATATTTTGGTTGGTTTGGCGAAGGATCAAGACTCAGAGTCTTTGATTCTTGGTCTTTCTTGGGCCACGCGCTTTAAGGTAATCGAACGCTGCCACTTTTTTCAGCAATGGTAGAATTTGGAGCTACTTTTTAATATAAAGGGTCCTCAAAAGCTTGACTTTTCTTCAGAAGGGTGAAACTTAAAGCGAGAGGTTATAATAGTGACCCATCTTTCTAGTTGGGCCCAACTTGATTGGGACTCTCGAACAGATATAGGGGGGACGAGCGAGCGGGCAGAAGAAAACGTCGTTTCGGGGCGGGCAGTCACTCAGCAGCAAAAGCACCTGCCCGCGCGACAAATTCGGATATGTGGACAGGGTTCTGTTTATAACCATAATACTAGCTAGCTCGCCTCGTTGGGGCTCAATTGTAACCGTATTTTTTCGGCCTCGATTGGTTGCGGTTCAGTCAAACTCAAAAGGGTGGACACGCAATGGGAAATGTGTGGTTGGCTGGTGGTCGAAGTAAACACGCCTTGATTTGGTAGCTCTAGGTGGGGGGAAATTTCGACCAATCAGAAAACCAGTTGTGTTCTTGCATGAGTAGTGAACCCGGGTCCAACTTGAAAATCAAGTTGGGTCCACTTGGAGAATGACGAGGCAATGGGGTCGCACAAGTACCTGCGACCTGTGACAGCTCGCAAACCCTGTCCTACAAATTTCCCAGCCAATCGTGTGCTCGCGCTTGTTCGCTCTGAACAGCGCGGTTGCGTTATGGAACTGCCCTGGTTCTGCCGAGTAAGGCTGACAACCCCTTAGAAAAAATCGAGGGTCCCTTGGTTTCAAGTTGGAACCGCCTCCACTATTTTAGCCCCTCGCTTTAATTGCAGCGTTACACTAACGCGGCAGCATCCCGCGTGGGGAGGCTTGAGGGCTCGTTTACCCTTTGTCACAAGTTGGGCAGTTTGGCGCACCAGGGGTTTGTATATGCGATATTACATTGAACGACCCCAGCCAGACGACTGGACTTGGTCGCACCCTTTGTTGCGACGTTCTAAGTGTTGCTCCATGTACAGTTCCAGGGCATAGAGCTCGCTCGTAAAATCACAGGGTTGCACAATCGGAGCTTTTGCTTGCTGGGGCCCACACCATTGGTTGCGAAGTGGGCAGTGTAACCGTTCACTGGTGGGACAGATGGTTGTTTGTGCAGATTTGTCGTGTTGACGAACCGACATGACGACTCGCCCTAGGCCTCTCTGGGGTCTCGACAGGGTGCACCAAGATTGTTCTTCGCTAGGCGCTGAGGTGGGTAGGGGGAGGGGAGAATTGCAGGGCGAAATGTGACGTGTCACTTGCTGGGCTTTCTTTTGGTCCCCTCACTCAAGGGCGCCAGTAGCTATGTGCCCAAGCCTGACTGGACTTCCAAATTCTATGGGTTGCGAGGGTTGCCAAAATTTTAGGGTTGCGAGGATGCAGGGAGGAATAACTTTTGCGGTGGGAGACTTAGACACATTGGTGGTTTGCGAGGGATGTGGGAGGAATAACTCTGGGTTTGGGGGACTTAGCCAAAACGTTTAGGTTGGGAAGGGGGACATTTACTGTAGCGGGGGATCGGAGGTGTGATTGTATAAGGGTGAACCTCCACAATACCTTTCCACATAAGGGTGCCTACACCCGAGCACTCTTGAAAATCAGGGTCCTAAACCTTGTTAATTTTTTTTCATAAGGGTGAAGAAACACATCACTTTTAAAAATAAGGGTCCAAGCCTACCCTACCCTTATAATAAGGGTTATAAGGGTATTTTACCCTTATAAACAGAGGCCTGGTTACCACCATGTAACAACTACTCTACACGTACTGTCAGCGCTCAAAGCTTAGGGCGCGGAACCTTCGAGTCGTAAGTTCAATTACGATAAGAATTTTGAGAGCATTACTGATTTCGCCAACCTCGTCACACAATTTCGCATGTCGTCGAAATCCCTCCACACAATTCGTAACGGGATTGGAACATGCAGAATGAACACTGTTGTTCGAACGGCCAGCAGTGTCGCCAGACCAGCAGTGCACAAATAGCAGGTGCGAAAAGCTGTGTCAGCACAGCAACACTCGTCACCGCCAACCCCCGCCAACAGTTCAAGCACACACCATCGAGAGAGTAATGGCAATGAGTCATCTGGGACCTGTTCGCCAGCCCAGCTGAAAGAGGAGAATGCGAGCCTTCGTCAGGCATGTGGTGTGACGCGTCAGGATTCGCCTATTACTGTGGACAAAGATCGTGCGAGCGCACATAAATCGCAGGCGACATCGTGACGACAGTTAGAGCGAGCGATGGGCAGTTATGAAGATCAAACCTACCATGCTCCTGCTGTTCAACCCACTGGAGAAGCATACCATGCTGACTGGGTGGCTATTTGCCATGGAACTGTTCTTCAATGCCGCTGATGTCAACGATGATGAGACATGCGTCAAGTTGGCGGTGTCTTTATTACGCGGACCTGTATTAAGTTGGTGGCGACAGTATATGACGTCACGAGGGGCTCCGGCAGACCGACAACATGCGATGGACGGGGAGCAACGATTGGCTTCAACCTCGACAGGATCCTTATTTGGTGTGGCCGAGATCCTTACCTGGTAACAGTGGGGTGCACTGCTTCGCAAGCGCTTCGAGCATGTATCCGCATTCGAAAACGCTCATGTGAAGCTGCATGGGTGGCGTCAAATGGGTTCTGTGATGGAGTACACGTCATCCTTTCTCGCCATCTGCGACGAAACCGACGAACTACATGAGACTAAAAAAATGAGTCGATAAATCATAGGGCTGAAGCCGGAGGTCCAGCACGAAATTCGCATGCACCACCCGGCGACATTCTTGGAGGTGCAGCATATCGCAGAGGCGTGGGACGAGAACAGTGTATGGCCGAGGACGAATTTATGGGAGGGAAGTCATTTTCGAGGGAAAAACATCCATCAACGGCGTGGCGGCACTGTCAGACAACAGATTTTCTGGCAGGTGTTATAAGTGTTGCCAGCCGGGACACATCATGCGGGACTGTCCGGGGTAGCAAAAATCGGGAGCTAACGACGGAAGGAAGCCGAGAAATGGGCAGCATCAGTAGCAGTCGGGCCCCCTACTGATAAGGCTTCGTTGCACAAAGATCACCATTCCCATCGAGTAGTAGTGCCGATCTATGCAATCAACCACACCCGGTTAAAAGGGAGTGGACCTGTTGACTGCCCTATGTTGATGGAAGGGCGCGTTGGCAATACAAGATTAAAAATATTTGTGCATGTAGGGGCATGACACAGTCTGTTCGATGTGGCAAGAGGGAAGAAGCTGCAAGTGCAAATGGAGAGGTGCATGCCCAAGATTGATGCGAGGTTGGTCGACGGTACGCCACTTGCAATCCGGGAGCGGGTGAAACACGTTCGCATTGATTGCGATTGCCAAGTCAGTTTTGCCATGAACATGCTGGCGACAACGTTGGACGGATGCGATGTGATCCTGGGGCGCGATTGGCGAAGTAGAAATCCCCCGATCCTTAGTCAACACTGGTAAACACTGTGACTATCAAGCGTGTGATGGCACGTGGCATGGACGTCTACGTCGTCCGATGGATCGCATCAATGAAAGTGGCCAAACAAACCGACCTGGACAAGCTGTGTGCTGTTGTACCTGAAGACCTGGTGAAGATCATGCGCAAGTTCGAGAATATATTTCCAGATAACCTACCACCCAGCCTGCCATCCAAACGACCACACGATTACAGGATTGAGCTGAGTCAACCAGGAGCGCAACTGACCGCACGATCGCAACGGAGGCTGAGTCAACCAGAGCCGATGGAGCTGTGCGTGCAACTGGATAATCTGCTGGAGAAAAAAATCATCCGCCCATCCACATCACCCTACGCCATGCTGATTCTCTTCCGTCCCAAAAAGGAAAGAAGGCTTCGAATGTGTACCGACTATCGCACCCTCAACAACATCACCATCAAGTCGCGTTACCCGATTCCACGAGCCGACGATCTCATCAACCAATTTCGCGAGGCCAGGATTTTTTCCAAGATTGATCTACGAGGCGGTTACCACCAGATTAGAGTCGTCGAAGCTGATATTCCAAAGACTGCATTTCGAACCCGTTACGGAAGTTAGAAGTATACAGTGATGCCGTTTGGGTTGACGAACGCCCTCAACATTTCAAGTAACCATGAACGAAGTCTTCCGCTCGCTAATGGACAAGTGCATCATCGTTTACCTGGACGAAATCCTGGTGTACAGCACCACTCGAGAACAACATTTGAAGGAACTGGAAGCAGTATTTACCCTCTGTGATTGACACCAACTCATCACCAAGGGCTCTAAGTGCGAGTTCTTAAAAGCGGAGCTGGAGTTCCTGGGCCAAGTCATTTCCACTGACAGTGTTAAAATCAACTGGAAAAAAATTGCTAAGATTTGCAACTGGGAGCCGCCTACTAATATGAACGAGTTACAGAGTTTTATAGGGTTTGTCCATTACGTGCGTTGTTTTATCCCTAAAATGGCGGAGTCAACTGCCCCGCTGACCGACTTGCTGCAGAAGGGATTTTTTGTAGTGAGGGGAGAGGCAGCAAGCTGCGTTTGACCAACTAAAGACTTTCCTCACAACACCACCCGTTCTTCGTATCGCCGACTCCGACCGCCCGTACAAACTGATTACGGACGCCAGCGATATCGCCGTTGGTGCGGTAAACAGGGGGCAAAGAATATTGCCGATGCCCTTTCTCGCCCTACAGCCCATACCTCTGCCGTACTAATCGCCCAAGCCCCTCCGCTACTAACTAGACTGTTTACCCACAGCTATACTACTGACCCCCTTTTCACCTCTAATGGCCACCAGGCCCTGACCACTCCACGAGGCCATTACCAGCTAAAAGCTGGTACAGAACGAATTTGGGTTCCATCCTACCGACTGTTACAAAAATTACTAACACAGGAGATTCACGACGCTAATTGCTCATGACATTTCGGGGTTGATAAAACATTGAAAATGCTCCAACGTCATTATTACTAGTCGAATGTGAGCCATGACGTGCAGCAATATGTGGCGTCCTGTCCCATCTGCCAACTGATGAAATCCTCTCGCCAAAAGCCAGTTGGATTACTGCAACAATTAGAACCACCCACAAAGCCCTGGACGCACGTGTCCATGGACTTTGTGACAGGACTGTCGGCCGGCGCATCCCAAAATCATGCTGTACTCGTGGTCGTTGATCAGCTCACAAAAATGGCTAATTTCGTGTCATGCCGAACGACGATCACAGCTGAACAAACTGCCAAGCTGTTCATCTCAATTGTGCTTCGCCTCCACGGAATCCCGAAGGCGATCGTGAGCGATCATGAGCCCAGATTTGCATCCAGTTTCTGGACAAAAATGTGGGAACAGTATGGTACACGTCTCCATCTGTCCACGGCTTACCACCCACAGACCGACGGTCAGACTGAACGAACAAATCAGACCATGGAGCAGCTAATACGGACAACTTGTACTGACCCAACCCAATGGGAAGGTTCTCTCCCCTTGATTGGGTTCGCGTATATCAATGCCCCTTCGTCCACTACTGCCCAATTCTGTTCGACCTGAATTACGGTCTAAACCCCACGACTCCCACAACACCCTTAGTTGAGATTCTCGCCCCACGATCGCAACATTTCGTAAAGGACTTACAGACCTCACAGAAAAATGCTACCGAGGCTATTTCAAAAGCCAACCTCATGGCTAAACGGTACGCGGACAGGCATAAATGGGATTTACCCCTGTCCCCCGGGCAACTAGTCCTTCTGGACACCAAGAATTTAGGGTTGCATTGACCAAATAAACTCTGCCCGAGATTCTATGGGCCCTTCCGAATTGTTCGAATGGTGACACCTGTCACTGCCAAGTTCCTGTTACCGGACGAATTGGGTATCCACGATTCATTCTACGTCAGCCTCTTTCGTCAATTCGTCACAAATACAGCTGATCTTGACCATCAACGACTCTATCCTTCAATCAGACCCGTACCCGAGCCAACTACCGAACCACAACAGATTCTCTCCCACCGAATCCGCGGAGACCAAGGTCAACGGATTTTGGAGTTTCTGGTTCGATGGGTTGACCGTACGTGCGACGACGACATGTGGGTCCCAGCCACTACCCTCGACAACCACCCATTGGTGCAGGCCTATTTACACGATCGGGCTGCCCCAGATGTGGGTAGTCTCGTCTAGGAGGGGGGAAGGTGCAAGGAGAATCCATTATCCTTACTGAGTCTCGCTAACATCGAGTACAGCCCTGACTTTCAAAAGTCCAGGCTCGGCCTGGCAATTCAGGTTCGAACTACGTTCGAGACCCCAAGCCTACACGCGGCGTCGCGTCCGACAATTCCGAGTCCCGAGGCGCCCCAAACCACCTTGCATGTGTTTCGTGGCCTTCCTCGAGGCTCCCTTGCTAGGTTAGCTGTGCTTGTATTTAGCCATGTGCTTCATTTGTACTCGACACAGTTAAATCACGACCTCACTATTGCATTAATCGACTCCTATCTGGAGATTATCATAACACTAGCCGTCTCATAGGAAAATGAGGGGACATGCACTACAAATGGAGTGCACTCTAGGCGAAGGAAAACTGTTATGATAATCCCAGGATAGGATTCGAGTAATGCAATAGAGGTCGTGCTTTAAGTGTGTCGAGTACAAATGAAGCACATGGCTAAATACAAGCACAGCTAGCTTAGCAACGGAGCCTCGATGAGGGCCACGAAACACACGCGAGGTGGTTTGGGCACCTCGGGGCTCAGAAGTGTCGGACGCGACTCCACGTGTAAGCTTGGGGGTCTCGAACGTAGTTCAGGACCTGGATTGTTGGACCAAGCCTGGAATTCCAAAAGTCAGGGTTGTACTCGATGTTAGCGAGGCTCGCTGAGGAAAAAAAGTTTTCCTTAAACCTTCCCCCCTCCTAGACGAGACTACCCACATATGGGGCAGCCCGATCGTGTAAATAGGCCTGCACCAGCGGGTGGTTGTCGAGGGAAGCTGCTGGTACCCACATGTCATCGTTGCACGTTCGGACAACCGAGCGAACCAGAAACTCCAAAACCCGTTGACCGTGGTCTCGACGGATTCTATGAGAGAGAATTTGTTGAGGCTCGGTAGCTGGTTTAGGAACGGGTGTGGTCGACGGATTGTCATTGACGGTCGAAATTAGACGTGTTCGCGACAAACGGTCGAAGAAGGCTGACGTGGAAAGATTTTTGGATTCGTCAGTCGTCCGATAAAGCATGACTAATTGTCGAGAAGACATGGGTAAATCCCGTCTATGCTTGTCAGCGTACCGTCGGGCAGTAAGGTTGGCTTTTGATATAGCCCGAATTGCATTTTTCTGTGCAGTCTGTAAGTCCTTGACGGACTATTGTGACCATGGTGCGGGATTCTCAGCTAAGAGTGTAGTGGGAGTTATGGGGTTTTTACTGTAATTCAAATAGAATGGGGATTGGGCAGTCGTGGACGAAGGGGCGTTGCTATACACGAACTTGATCAAGGGGAGAGAATCTTCCCATTGAGTCAGGTCGGTACAGGTTGTCCGTGTTAGCTGCTCCATGGTCTCGTTTGTCCGTTCAGTCTGACCGTCGGTCTGTGGGTGGTAAGCCGCGGACAGATGGAGACGTGTACCGTACTGTTCCCATATTTTTGTCAAAACTTTGGACGTAAATATGGGGTCACGATTGCCTTCGAGATTCTGTGCAGATGAACGACTGTCGAAATGAACAGCTTGGCAGGTTGCTCGGCTGTGATCGTCTTTTGGCAAGGCGCGAAATGAGCCATTTTCGTAAGTCGATCAATGATCACGAGTACAACATGATTTTGGGATGCGCCCGCCGGCAGCCCTATGACGAAGTCCATGGACACGTGTGTCCAGGGCTTTGTGGGCGGTTCTAACGGTTACAGTAATTCAACTTGTTTTGGGCTTTTTCCCACCCTACTGCCCACACAACGGCCGTACTAATCGCCCAAGCTAGTCCGCTACTATCTAGACTATTTACCCACTGCTATAATACTGACCCACTCTTCACCTCAAACCGCTACCAGGCGCTAACCACTCCACGAGGCCACTACCACCTAAAAGCTGGTACTGACCGAATTTGGCTCCCATCCTACCGACTCTTACAGGAATTAGTGGTACAGGAGGTTCACGATGGTAATTGCTCAGGACATTTTGGTGTTGATAAAAACCTTGAAAATGCTCCAACGTCATTACTACTGGCTGAATGCGAGCCATGACGTACAGCAATATGTGGCTTCGTGCCCCACCTACCAACTCATGGAGTCTTCTAGAATTCTCATCATGCTTTAGGTATGGGGCTTTACTCAAGTAGCAGCACGAGTTGTCAATTCTAGAGCGTTTCCCATGTCGGATTCCTTAACCCAGCTGTCCTCGAATGGGTCATAGCCATTCCAACAGATAAGGAACTCGACGTGGCCATGATGTTGGTGTCGATGAGCCACGTACAGACTCAATCTCATACTCAGGTTCTCCGTTGATGATGATAGGAGAAGGCGGCGGAAGCTGTCGTCCTGAGTAGAGGTGATTCGGGTCCTCGTAGGGTTTCATGAGTTGCACATGGAAGGCATTGTGAATCCTCCATGTGGTCAGAATTTTAAGACGGAAGGTTACTGGAGTAACCTGTGCCTCAACGACGAAGGGTCCACAGAACCGAGGCCAAAGCTTAGAAGGGATGTGGCTAAGGTCAAGGTTCTTGGTGTCCAACAGAACAGAGTCTCTAATCTGTATCTAATGGTCCCTTTGACTCTTATCTGCTTGTCCTTTCTGGGAGGTTTGCATCTTGTGTAGTATGCCAGAGTTGATGCATGGTAGTGACAAAGTCGTGTGCCGGTTGGACTTGAGCAGGAACAAGAGGCTAATGTGGAGTGAGGGGATGCCGTCTGTAGCAAATTACAGTAGAGGTAACTGCTGGTCCCACTTGCTTGTTTCGTCCTTGAAGGCAACCCTGAGCAACTGTTCCACGATCTTTGTCTTTCTGTCTGCCCATCAGTCTGTGGATGGTAGGCGAATGACATCGCCAGACAGGTTCCAAGGAGTCGCATGAGTTCCTTGCAGAACTTGCTAGTGAACTTCGGATCTGTGTCAGAAATCAGAGTCGTGGGGATTCCCATGGAGGTAAGCGACTCGGTGGAAGAATAGTCGAGCTGTTTCTTCAATAGTGGCGTCCGCGTGCGTAGCGATGAAGTGGCCCATCTTTTAGAATTTGTCGATAACTACCATGATTGCATCGTGTCCTGCTACCGTACGCGGGAGTCCTATAATGAAATCCTGGCTCACTCTATGCCAAGGCTGTTCACGAATGGGCAATGGTTGGAGGAGGCCAAGCTTCTTTTGCTTACTGCTCTTCATTCGCTGGCACGTAACGCAAGATGTAACGAACTCCTGGACGTCTGTCGCCATGTTCGGCCAGTAGTAGTATTTGGCGATGCCTGTTAGGGTCTTGTTGCTGCCGAAGTGTCCAGCTAATGCAGTGTCGTGATATTCCTCTAGCAGTAGCTATTTCAAGGGTGCATAGTTAGGTACCCACAGCTTCTTAGTACCGTTCTTATACGCGAGCCCTTGGTCCCATAGAAGGAGTCTGCGTCTATCTGCTGCTGGAATCTCTGGGTCGGTGTTGTAGCCGTGCTGGAAGAGTCCTCTGAGGAGATGGTTCATCCCTTGCACTTGGAGGGAGGAGTGGTTCGGCGGTCTGCTAAGTGCGCCAGCCTTGTTACGCAACCCAGGCTTGTACACGATGTTGCAGTTGAAATGGTTTTCCATGAAATCCACCCACCGAAATTGACGTCGTGACAGAGTCGGTTGTGTTTTCAGGTACTTCAGGCTGCAATGGTCGGTGTAGACCGTCGTTGTCGCTCCTTCCAGATAACAGCGCCAATTCTTAAAGGCGAGGATGATGGCCAAAGCCTCTTTGTCGTGTATGGGGTAGTTCAGCTGCGCTCTATGCAATTTCTTGCTAAGGTTTACAATAGGTTGCAACCCTTTGCCATGATCTTGCATGAGTACTACTCCCACGGCTGCACCACTGGAGTTAGCTTTGAGAACATAGTCCTTATCTGGGTCTGATAGGATGAGGACGGGTGCCGAAGTTAAGGCTTGTTTCAGCTTTTCCACAGCTTGCGTGCGCGTCTCCCCCCACCGAAAGGTACTCCTATTTTTAGTAACTCCGTGAGCAGTACTGCTATCTTGGCATAGTTGGGGATGAAGCGGTTGTAGTAGTTGGTAAAGCCAAGGAACTGCTGAAGCTCTTTCACGTTCTCAGGCTGCTTCCACTGCTTCACTGCTTCGATCTTCTTGGGGTCTACTTTTACTCCGCGTGCACTGACGACGTGTCCCAAGAAGGGAACTTGATTCAACGCGAACTCGCTTTTCGAGAGCTTGGCATAGAGCTGTTCCTTTTGAAGGATCTCGAACACTTGCCGCAGGTGGCGTATGTGTTCGTCCATTGTCTTGGATTATATTTGGATATCGTCTAGGTACACCACGACACACTCGTCAAGTAGCGGGCGGAGAATATGATTCATCTCGGCCTGGAATGCGGCTGGTGTGTTCGTGAGTCTGAACGGCATCACAGAATACACGTAGGAGCCATAGCGCGTCTGAAAGGCGGTTTTGTGGATAGAGTTATCCGCCATCCAAATTTGCCAATATCCTGACCGGAGGTCTAGTTTAGAAAAAACAGTGGCCCCTCGAAGTTGGTCCAGCAGGTCGTCTATCCTTGGAATAGGATATTTATTCTTGACGGTCTGCTTGTTGAGCGCCCTGTAGTCGATGCACATCCGCAACGATCCATTGGGTTTTGGTGTGAAGAGTACAGGTGCTCTGTAAGGTGATGTTGACGGTCGGATCAGCTTCTTCTCCAGCAGGTATTCAATCTGCTTCTTCATATCCGCTAGCTCAGGTGGACTGAGGCAGTACGGAGGTTGGAAGGTTGGTTTAGAACCAGGTTCCTCTACGATCTCGTGCTGGTGTGCACGTGCTGGTGGTACGCCAGCTGGTAGGTCGTCGGGTAACACGTCCTTGAATTCCAAGAGAACCCCTTTGATGGCACTAGGGAGTTCCTCAGGTAGCTCCAATTCAATGTCGTTTGCTTCAGTAACCAGCACCGTGTACAAACTGCTCCGCTTTCTTCAGCTCCTTGGAGAATCATACCCACGAGATAGTTGGTACGTCTCCTGTATCGTCCCAAGTTGGAAGCTCGATCGACTTTTTTTTTTTTTTTTTTTTTTACGTGGCTGTCCCTTGCTGCCTGTTGATTGTAGGGTTGAATTGCTTCAAGAAGTCCCTCCCAAGTATCAGGTCCACTCCATGTAACCAGGTAACTGGTGTAATGGGTGCCCAACGTATTGGTCCAATGTAGATTTGCAGCCGCGTTTTGCCACGTACCGGTAACTCCGTGCCATCCACCATTGTCGCCGTATAGTGAGAAGGTTTGTTGCTGAAGCCGAGACATTTGGCAGTGGTGTTGGAGCAGACTGTGTGGGAGGCTCTGCTATCCACTAAGGCTTTTAGTCTCTAGCTGTTGCATACGACTGTCAAGAGCAGAGGAGGTTTGGAGTCCCCCGTGTAGTTGAGAACCTTTCCACTAAGAGGGTCGAAGGGTATAGAGGTGGAGGACTTGTGGGTACTAATGGATCCAGTAGATTCTAACGGTGCAGCTACTGCAGTAGGTGTGATAGGCAAGTGGTGTGTGAAGGGCGGATCCACACCTGGCCTATTGGTTGGTGTAGGGTTGGCACGCATCCATGCCGCTACTGGTGTCGACGTCGAAGGTGGGATTCGAGGTCGTTGCAGCTTCCTTTGGACCTCCAGCTTCCCCCTCAGCTACTTCAGCCGTGTAACCACTCCGCGTGGGGTCCGTGGTGGCGTTGAAGGCTAGTTCTGGGAAAGGATATTGAGTCCGACAAAGGGTCGAGTGGCTTCGACCGCTTTTAATTTTCCCCCAAGGTTCGCCGACGCTGGAATTATTTCCAAAGGTTTATGCTTCAATTGGAGTCCTTCCCGGAATTTCCTGATAGCCGTAAAGCCCTTAATTTCATTATGAAGTAAAGCTTCTTTATAGGATAAAGAAAGCTAAGCACCTGGACGCTGGAATCTCAGGGGGGGACCGTTCACCTTTAGCTTGTGGTCGAGTCGCAACGTCACGAATGAGGCCCTCGCAATTTGTACTGGAACAAGTGACCGTTGGTGACTCTTTGTGTGATTACATCGACAGCTACCCGAACTAGGAAAGCATGATTTTGGCTGGGTGAGTTCGAGATTGACCAATGCGAATATGGATGCCAACTGGGCTACGTCCCATAGTCAAGACATTGTTTGAAGTTTATACAATTCTATAACATGCACTCACTCAAGAATGTTGTTGTTATGTGCCTATAAGGAACCGGTATTTCCTTGTCCCGTATTTTAGTTTTTAAGGCACACACTTCTATAACGGGGTTGGCGCGCAGTCTGCCAAGAAATTCAAATCACGGCACCCACAAGCCCCAGCACAAGCCCCAATCCTGATGTACTCGCCAGATACTGCAACACCCTCTTGGCAACTGGCCAGTGCTCTGGCTGGTGTCTACTAGTCGCAACGAAGCAAGCAAGGATACTAAGAGGAAACTGGTCTGGACAAGTGCACGTCATTTGGTACATGAGGCACCTTACTAGCTCTGCGTATGGAGCACAGGGCTTGACCTACTCACCGGAAACACGAGCTGAGAGCTTGTCATCTACAGGCAGGGGAGTGGACTATTCTGACGAGAACTGAAGGCCGAACCTCTGGAGGATCTGCAGCACCATGTGGGACTGAAAGAGTGTGACCGTGTGTGCTGCGCAGCCACCAGAGATCTCCAGTGGATACCACCACAACTTTCCCAAGTTTGTATAGGCGTGTCGCCTAAGCAACTCGGCCTTCACTGAGGCCAATGCGACTCCTTCTAGAGTAGCAAAGATAAGGTCATCTCAAGTATATAGAATGGATTCCGACCAGGACGAACAAAGAGCGAGGGGTCGGCAAAAGACGGGAAGAAGTGGAGAGCCGCGAGTGTAGTGCAAAGCGTATCGTGCCACTCACGGGGCGCTTAGCGCAAACCGTAGACAGGGCGGCGCAGGCCTCTCAGGGTCCTGAGAGCAAAGGGCCCGGTGAAGCCTGGTGGACGCCGTAGGTTGATTTGCTCATGTAGACTGCCCTGCAAGAAGGTTGTCGAGGAGTCCCGAGATTGGAGCTTGTAGTCACGCTGTGCGGCTTTGGGGAAGAAGTCCACACCCTCTTGCTCACTGAAGCCTCTGGCCACATACCGCACCTTGAACTGCGGTGGCTCTCCGGGCGGGCGCTTCACCTTATAGATCCAAATGCCATTGACTATGTTCGCCCCAGATGGAGGAACTGCATCGATGTAAGTGCTAGTGGATCTATAAGATGCCATCTCTTCCTCCATGGCCTGTATCCTCTGGGCTATCCAGCGCCCCGAGATTGCCTCAACGTACGAGCACGGGGTAGGGATGTCCAGGGCGTCCGGGTCACCCTCAGGGGACATAAGCATGGCGCAGAGATGGGGTACAGCACCTGCATTGAAGTCTATCCTCTAGAACGTCACTACCAAGAGCAGGTGCACCCGCGACGGACGGAGGACAGGCACGGTCAGAGACTAGAGCGGAGGCATAGTCAAGGCGGTGGCTCACCACAAAGTCATCGAGAGCAATGACAAGGGCAGAGACACCAGCAAGAGGAGTGGTAGGGTTAGTGAAAAGCGAGGCAAGCAAGCGGGAGATGACTCGACGAGGAGTGCGAGCAGAGTCAAGGGGAGGAGCAAAGGACAGGGGTAGGGACGATTGGGGAGGTAACGGTAGGACGGGGACGACAATCGGATTTCCCAACTAAGCTGAAGACCTGAGCTCACTTTGACGGCCACGAACTCTATACTTGGAGATTCGATTTCAAACTCCTCGCGCAATCTTTGGGTATCTGGGGATACTTTGATGGTGCAAACCATTTTCCTCAAACAGGAACAGCCCTAGAAGAAGCGCGTTATTACAAGTATTCGCCTATGGCCTATATATTGTTGGTACGGAATCGCTCACCTGAAGAGCAACTGGGAGTTTGTTGCTTCAAACCTTTGATTGCTCCAACCTTCTACGCCCGAGATTATTTGTGAATGCTATATCAGGCACAAAATTCTGTTATACAGAGCAAGATGTTAAGCAAACTTATAGCAATTGCGATGCTTTCAGGAGAAAAAAGTTGTCAGCTACATCAACAGGTGCAGAGAAGACCTCAGCAATGAGCTCTTCATCACTATCCTCTTGGCTAGACTTGGACCCGAATGGAGTCAGTGCAAGTCCCTCCTTTGTTCCCAATGGAACATCTCGAAAACCTCTCTTTGTGCTACTCTGATGGCAGAGTAGTAGGACTTGGACCTGTACAATGCAAAAGGAGGCAAGGCCAAGAGCGGGTTAAGCTTCTATACGGTGGACCAATTCAAGGGGAGCAGACAAGAGGTGGACCAAGTCAATGGGAGCAGACAAGAAAAGGCAAGGGCTTTTGCAAGTTCCGCAAATAAGTAAGTCATTATATTGAAGAGTGTCAGAAACTGAAGAGAAGGAATCAGGAGAAGACGGGCCAAGCCGCCCCTGTCAAGACAGTCTCGTTGCCTTCACCTTCTTCAACTCAGCCTACAAAGGGCAAAACAATCATTCATTGCATGATTGGACCTCACTTGTCCAGCGGTGTACACTACTAGAGACGACAACTCGATGGAGGCAATAACATCGACATGGAAGAAGGACCAGACAACTTACCTCCACATTTTTGTCCCTTTCCCTAAATCTCTGGAACCATCAAGTGTTGAAGAAAAAACAGAACAGCCCACGGGTTTTCCTCGACATTTGAACGTGCAGCCACCTGCACATATCGCCAAGCAAGCGTATCCTGAACATGTCAACACATGGTTTCTTTATAGTTGATGCGGTCATCATATGGCGTCTTCAAGCCGCTATCTTCTCAACTGGCGAGACCTGCCTTGAGAAGAAAAGTACACGATTACGTTGGCCAACAATAAGACAATTGAAGCAAGAGCAAACGGAGATGTTCCTCCCGACTCTGATAACATGAGAATTTCACTTCACCTTTACAAGATACTCGTCGCAGAACCTGGGTTTAATATTCTTTCACAAGCGCAGCTAATGAAGAGTGGGATTTGCTTTGTCAGCACCACCGACACCATGCTTATGGAGCTATATCTGGGAGACAAGAAAGAAGACGAAAAATTTAATCGGCATAGCAGAAATTAAGGATGGCATCTTGGTTCTCCGATTCTCACCTGCGAAAGAAACCGGTGACAAGCAAAAGGCTGTCTCACTCGCCCCTTGGCATTATCGTTTCGAGACTGATCGCCAACGCCAAGATCATCGCGAGCTCAAGATCAGGCTGTCTTCAGTGTCACATCCTTAGCCTTCTTGCACTGTTTCTCTCAATGAATCTGCATTAGAGACAGCAACAGCAATAGAAATTGATCAAGCCACTTGGGCTCTTAGAGATGATAGCTGGGCGTTGTTACCCAAGCACCTACTTAAACAACAACGACGTGATAAAGGTATGGTCTTAGTTAAGACCGCTGACATCGCGCACATTGCGTGACTGGAGTTAGATCTGTAACACTGGGTAATTCTCGATCTGTGCCAAGGGCACCCAGCTGTTTTCTAGGGCTGACCGGTCCTTCCAAGATATCAGAAACTCGATCAAGTGAGCCCTCGAGGATTCTTGATCCGATGGCTGAGAACCTTCGCAGGTTCGACAATAGGCCTGGCGAGTGGTTGGATTTTCAGGTTGGCTTGGTGACGTTGTAGCATATTGGTGCTGGCGATGTATGGTCGAAGTAATTGCACGTGGAATTATGGGTTGACGTTCCAGGTGGCCGATAACATTAGATGGGTTGTAACGGGAGATATCATGTGGCTGATGGTAAATGGTCCACAGTAGCAGGGGCAGAGTTTTGGGACGATGGGCAGTCGTAGGTTCTGGGTGTCAAGCAGTACTAAGTCTCCAGCCTGGTAAGTGACTGCTCGTCGGTGTAGATCGGTGTTGGCTTCGGCTGCTCGCTCCCGGGCTTCTATAATATTTTGGTGAACTGTTGGGCTCATGGTACTGGATTTTCGATCTTGGGCGTTGATCGATTACTGTATGGTTCTGCTCATAGTTTACTGTAGGTAAATGGTGACTGTCGTGTAGTGCCTGACGGGGCGTTATTATACGCGAACTCAGTCAACGGCAGCTGCTGCTCCCAGTTGGCCACATCATCTGAGCACTCTGTAACACATGATATATACATATCATTGTGTAGGATAGAGTGTAGGGATTTCTGGGAAAGGAAAAACACACAAAATAACACAAAATATAGCAAATAGCAAGTGGTTGTGATCAAGGGATTCGGCAAGCCTCATTCTCTGACACTTCCCCCCCTCAAAACTGGGTAGACGCTGAAAGCGCCCAGTTTTTTCAGCAAGCACTGAGGGCTGTAAGGCTCAAAGTAGGTAGAGAAAATCAAGCCAACAAGTTGTGCTTCAACAAAAACTCCTTTGTATTTATTCCACATACTCGTGAGTCTGTACGAGTGTAGGTAGCAGGTTTCCTTGTTGAAGTATTAGGATGTGTGACGCTCCAACTCAGGTTGCAGAATAGCGTAGCAAATGGTGATAAGTCCGTGCCTGAGTTGTGGTCAGTAGAATTCAGCTGCACTCTAGCATGCCTATAACGATGTCAACTGCTTCATATGGTCAAGAAACCACCAAGCGTTTGAGTTTGACGTAGCAGTTGAATACCGGTCGGTATACCGTAAGTAACGCTGTAATTGCTGGCTTGCCATTGCAAAGAGACTTATTGCCAAGTGATTGTAGTAGGACGATGTCACCATGCTCATTGGTGGAGCACAAATCCATGATCGTGGTCGAGGAAATATGGGGATTTTTTTCGCTCAACCCATTTGAATCCTCTTCCATTTCCAATAGGTTGTCGGTGACTCCAGTATGCCTCATACATGTCCAATTTAGCACGGATTCCATCAATTGACAGTGGTGTCTGGATGCACGTATAGGTGTAGGTCCACTCGATCGTCAAGTGTCCTCTATAGTAACAGCTTCGATGACAGTGATGTCGTTTTCAGCTACTCAGCATCGATGTTGAATCTGCTCCCACTTCCGCTTGTAGGGGTGCCATTGGAGTAATGCGGATTCCTCAATTCATAGTGGCCTCGGCGCTCAAGATCACGCCTATCAGCTTCCGTGGAGGTGATGCTGGTATGGATTGGTTGGTAACGCAGGTTTTATGACTCAGTTGAAAGTCATCGGGCCATGAGGACTCGAAGATCATCGTAGTCCCCCCATCCTCATAAGAGGGTTTTTTTCTGAGCTCCTGAAGGCATGTGGTATCACCACGTTTGGTACAGGGGCATAGTGGCATCTCCATTCCACTAGCTGGAAATCATAGATGTAGTGTCAGGCCGGGTCTTGGAATCATGCTGGAATATGATCCAGTATCATCTCCATTGTTATGAGGAATATCCATCAGGGTTGGGTGTTGCTGTAGTTGTCTGCTGTGACGGCGGCCGGCGGTAGACACTCACGGCGGCGACTGCTGTAGGGGATGCTTGTAACTCATAACGGTTCGAAGAACAATCCATCCGCTCCATCTTCCGTTGTAAAGCCTTCCTGATGGGTGTTAACAGTTGTAACTACCAGGGAGCACTTGTGTCTTTATGTACAGGTGTCACTCCACTACTGTCGGTGATTGGGTCACTCAATGGTTTGAAGATTACTTGCTTCTCCCCTTGTTGTATCCACGGGTAGCAACTGCCTGGTATGCTCATCCCTGCTCCCGATGTACGGTCGGTAGAGCGCGTAATTGTCTTGTTGCAATCTGCATTTCCCTTGTTGATCAACACCATCGTATTGCTGGGTGTTGTCCTGCGTTGTCGAAGATTCGTCGAGGCTTATAACGCTTCGGCATCTGATAGAGGCGCCTCCAATACATGTACTGTAGGGTCGCAGGTGTGCGAATGATTGCCGGATTCGAGGTCATGTCTCCTCGGCCTGTCAACCCTCGTGCATTTGTGTGATGGCATAAACACCTGGAATCACGGTCACGTGATTGGGATGTCGTCTCTTGAGGTTGATGTCAAACTGCTCCAACCAATCACTACGGACAGCCGAGATTCGTAGTGAATATGAATCAATCAGCTCGTGTTACGAGCTAGTGTCTCACTGTCCCTGATGAGACGTAGTAACTGCGTCGTCGTTGCATGAAAAATCTGCTCCATCGCATCATCTTTTGTTGGCGAGGATTTTGCTAGAGAAAACAGCTACTTCCCTGCAATCCTTTATGCACCCAATTGTCAAAATATTTTATATCGTCGATGTAGTCGTTGGAGATGTTCGGCCGCTTTGTCCGTGTACCACCAAAACCTGCTCCTTTGGTGAAGTACGAAATCCTTTGGTGACGTGTTCGAAGCGGCGACGAATTCCCGCGCGCCACGATTGTCACGTGCTGTACTCGTCCACCTCGCAATAACTTCCTGCCCAGTGATTGGTCGTGCGAAAATGCCCGATTACGCGTGGCGTCATATCCGGATCCTGCGACTCAATGATTCGCTGCCACCAATTCATAGCCGGTCCATGTAGGAGTGACATAGCGTATCGGATTTTTTGCGCGTCGTCTCTGGCGAGGTTGCAGTCATAAAAGACTTTGAGATGGACAAGTTGTCACGTTGGCCCGGGTCGAACATGGGCGGCCTTTGCGCCTTGAGAATTCCGGGCGCCATGCTGATGTTGGCTTGCAGCCCGGTCGGAGAGGCAATCGGGGGCGGCAGGTTTACGTTCATCCTTTCGCCAATTTCCGCTCGTCCAATAGTCGGTGGCGGGTTGTTTGTCGAACCCTCAGGCGAAGCCGCATGTGGTCGATGATTGTCGCCATGTATTTCGGAACGCTGTTGGGTTATTTGATCTTGTTGTACTTGGTTTGTCGTTTGTGAGGTCGCGCCATATCGTGTCTGCTGCCGTCGGCTTCGGAGTGCAGATATCTCAGATTCAGCTTGGGCCGTTTCAGCTCACAAACACGCCAACTCCTGCTGGTACAACTCGTGAGTAAGACGGACTTCATCGAGCAGTGCCGCCCTGTCCTCAGAAGTCATGATGGTAGATGCCGACATTTTGCGGATAGTTTTGGGCGACTTTCGACACGTTGATACTACGAACACAGTCGTGGCTGTAGGTAATTATCAATTAATATTACCAGGACAACGGATACGCAGTAAGCGCAGGGCGTCAGCCTCCCTAAGTGTCGCTATTGCAGTGGAACTGGAGCGCAAGGCTGAGGATCGTTGGCTCTGATAACCCAGTCTAATGAAGCGCAAAGAGCGTGTGTCAAAGGATTGATTAACGAGGAAACAATACAACTTAGGCAAGATCAAAACATGGGGATAATGGATATAGCTAGCCTAGGAACACACGGTCGTGGCTCGGCAGGGTTGCGACGTGTGGTTCGTAAAATGGCTCGGAGCACCCAGATATAGGCACGCAACAGCAAGGCGGGCAACATTATATGCGGCTCGTCAAGGGGCCAAATTTGGGACCACGATTTGAATTTCGTGGCAGAACTGTGCGGCAACACCGATATAGCAGTGTACGCCTTACTGACTAAAACTCGTTATAAGGAAATACCATTTCTTTACAGTGTTAAAGACTTGTATACACTTGAAACTCTACCTTGACTATCGGACCCCGATATACACCCGATGGAGCAATTTTTGTTGGGGTATTTTTGTTGAGACGATGACGTCAGCAGTCACCTACGTGGCTTCATGGTAACCATTAGATCGACTTCGTCCCAGTGTGGTACCGATTATCCCTACATGGCACCAATTTGTATTCGGCAGATTCCCTAACTAGTAACTGTCAGTTTCAACGTTTTCGAACTGCGCCCACGAGTTTTGTACACGCCCTGGTGAAAGTCGTGAAGAAGAACATCTAATATAAAGTATTTCGCAGGTGCGCTTATGCTAAAATGTTACGCAACACATTTTAATTGATCTCATATAATAGTCTCATTATGTATACCATGGATTTTTTGTTGTTTAGTAGTTTTGTTACCTTTTTGAATTTTATGGAATGATAAGTATCTGCAATAAATAGAATAAACGCCATTAATATGTAGTTTCCATGCATATCATTAATATAATGTGTCAGGCAATATGTAGTGGTTTCTAGTGTTCATATGCTCTCTTTCATGATGAGTGTAAAGATTTCATGAATCATGAATGGGTTTCGCCACAGCGAGTATCTCAAATAGTGCGTTAGGCAGCCTCGGCCCTCGAGTCTCGCGTCAAACCCCCGCCGAACTAATCGGCTCCGAACGTGTTACCGAGGCGCCCCAAATGCAATTTGACCCCGTCGCTCTAGGGAATTTCGAGCCTTTGACTGGTTCAATCCTCAAGGTTCAACCATGGTCAACTAGCACTATGTAAGCCCTAGGCCCTATCTGTATTGACAGGGATAGTAGTCACTCTCTATTATAAAATTCTGCGCTCTACTCTAGAGTAATTCATAACAATGAGCATGGTGAGCGCTTATAGTAGAAACGCCGTGATACAAAATTATTGCTAGTGTTATTTAATTCTGTACTAGGAGCCCCAAACAGTACTGATATGAAAAGATCTGATTTTTTTATAATTTTTTTTTCTGTATATTTTTAATTCTACTGAAGTCAAAATATCTAACAAAATTACGGGACAACAAAAAATCCATGTTATACGTAGTGATTTGATATATGATGTCGATTAAAATGTGTTGCGTAACATTTCAGCCTAAGCACTCTTGCGAAATACACTGTACCAGATGTTCTTCTTCGTGAAATTTGCCAGGGCGTGTACGAAGCTCGTGGGGGCAGTTCAGAAAAATTGAAACTGACGGTTACTAGTTAGGGAATCTGCCGAATACAAATTGGTACCATGTAGAGATAATTGGTACCACGCTGGGACGAGGTTGATCTAATGGTTACCGTGAAGCCACGTAGGTGACTGCTGACGTCATCACGTCGGATGATGGTTACCCGGGGAGATAAATACCCATTTTTGTTGGTCTGGAAATGGGCACGCAGCTAGCTTCGGTTCCGGCTCTCATTGGTAAATCTGGAACCAACCAGTCCAACTCACGCTTTCTTGGTTCGACTAAGCCGTCGATGTAATCACGTGAGGAGCCGTCAACGGTCGGTTGTACAGCAAGAATCCCAAGGGCCTCATTCGTGCCACGATTTCACTCTAAACTTACCCGTGCAAGAATTCAATTGGGCTCACTTTTGTAATTTAGGGCAAAGACACAACACAAATTGGGAGAAAAGGCTTCGGCATGTGTTGTACAAAACACGCCGAAGCCTTTTCTGTCTATTTGTGCTGTGTCTTTACGCTAAAAAACAAAAGTGCGCGACATTGAATACGTGCTCTGGTACGTTGCGAGTGAAATCGAAGTTGGCCCAACGACCGAGCTCCAGAGGCGGGGGTTCCATGTGCTTGCTGTGCCTCCCTGGCAATTTGACCGTTGTCTGTGTTCAGTTCTGGCCAATCCCCTCATCCACGCAGCCTCTGCGAGGGATCTCTCCCTCTTTCTCCTCCCAGTCGGTTACAAACAGGGCTCACGCTAAGCTTTTTTGGAGCTCTGTTTCTCCCGGATTCCCCACCCCCCTGCACCCTGATTCGTCCGGATTTCAGGGTAGTTGATTTCTGTTTCATCCGGATTCGGGTACAAAGTTACTTTTAGCCGAGTTACAGCAAACATTGACTCGGACATGTCACGATGTTCAAGGTCGTAACAGGGTAATATTTGCAGCGTGCCAGAAAAAGTACCTTTGGATTTGCTATGTTAAGAGTGTTAATTTCTTCCGCTAGTTTTCTGACAAACCCGCTAAAGTAGGGTAGAATCTGTGTCAGCAACCTTCACAACTTTCTGGGTTGCGAGAAGGGGAAAGAGGGGAACGTGGCTAAACGGTTTTAGGTAAGTCTTCCTAGCTGCCTAGCTGTAGGAATTTGCCAGTCTGTGAGGGACGCCAAATATTCTAGGTTTAGGGTGGCCCGGGTGGGAGGAGTCTCTCTGTAAAATTCTCTAGATGTAAGGGAGACTTAGCCAAATTCTCTATGTTATAGGGTAAAGGCAGGAATGTTCCTGCAATGAGGACTAGCCGAAATTTACAAGTTTCGTGGGTGTGGGTAGATGGCCTATCTCTATGGGACTTAGTCGAATTCCTCTATGGTCGATGAAGGAATGTTCCTGGCTGTGACAAACTTAGCCGAAAATTCTGGGTTTCGGGTGGTGCGGGTGAGAGGAGTACGGTATGTCAGTGTGTGGGGGACTTCGCTATTTTTGCTTAGTTGCGGGGTTAAGGAATGCTGCTGGAAGTTGGGGACTTAGCCAAAATTTCTGAGTTGTGCAGGTGTGGGAGGAGTTATAACTGTGTGTGAGGGACTTCGCCGAATTTCCTGGGTTCTGGGGCTCCGTGGGATTGTTTCTGAAAGTTGGGGACTTAGCCGGTAAAATGTCTCTGCCACCCTGGGTGCGAGGAGGGGGGAAGGGGAGAGGGGGGCGTATTTATTGGCAGTTGCAGCCGGATTGCCCCCCAGCGAATTCTGATCTGCCCGGAGCCCGCCGTAACGCCACTTCTATAAATTCCGGAAACCCCGATAACTCTACCCGTTCAAATTCCGGAACGAGCCCAGCGCCAACTCTTAATGTTTTTTCATTCTGGGTAATTACCCTTTAAAAATACGCCCTGGTTACAAGCAGTTTCATTTTTAGCAGTTTCTGTTTCTTTTTGGCACAAGCGCTCTCCTCATGCGCCTGTCCTACTCAGCGAGTACACTTAGCCTGCGGTAATTTCACACCCTGAAATTGGGCAGCAGCATGATTTTTATTTCCACCCTGATCATTTATGAGTGCGTAGACAGTACTCCCTTGTTCCTACGGTCTAATCGTTGCAGACTCCCCGCGGGCTAAAACTATGAGCACTGCCTAAGCCGTCGCCGGGTTTCCTGACTCGAGAAACACTAAATCGAGAAGTAAACTTTTCGAATAGAAACCCAAGATAAATTTTTTTTCCAAGGGTATCCGGATCTGGTATTCAGAAACTGCTTTCGGGGGTGAATACTCTCTCAGCGGCACTCCCTGTAAAAATACTGGGTGTGAAATTACCACAGGCTAGGTGTATTTCCCTATGACAAACGCGACGAGCGTCGTAGTTCCCGGCGTGCTGCTACGAACTTACGAGACAAGACAGGAATGCTGTCGGTTCTGTTTGTACAGTGTACTCACACAGCAACGCTGTCTGGGCTAGTCAAGAGAAATCCTCTGGAGCATGAGCCAAAGAAAGGACCTCCTCCACTGCAGACAGAAAACCATTCTGCTTGACTCCAAGTCGCTCCGGGCGGGAGGGAAAGCAACATGGAGTGCGTGCTGGGTGGAAGAAAAATCCTAACCCAATCCATCCAACCCAACCCAGTTCAATCCAAACCAGCCCAATCCACCCCAACCCAGTTCAACCCATAAGCATGAAGGTTTCCTGAGCAACGTCTGATGTCCATCACCGTCACGTGATACCCCCTCACTGACGACATATCATTGGCTGAACCACTGCCGGCAGGACGTGATGATGTGGGCGCGTGTCAGCTTGAGGCCGAGTCAGATAGGTGTCGATCGATTACACGGATTCTGTCTAAGCTTCGCGTATGCCGCGTGGTTCTGTTTCGCCAAAGAACAGAACCACGCATGGAGAAGCACCGTGCTTCTTCAACTTTGCCCGGCACCGTACTCTTCAACTTGAATAGGTTTTCTTTGTTCATGAAGGTTTTTCCGCGCACCGCCAAGAGCCAGCTTCAACCTCTGAGCCAGGCTATTGTACTCACTTCTTTACTTCTTATCCTAGTAGGTGTACTACTGCTTTATTGGACCTTCAGCTCAGCGGCGATACTACGACACTCAACGGTTGAGAGTGCTTTCGTGGATCTTCAGCTCAGTGAATGAGTTCTACTTTTCCCAGAGGATCTCTTTCCTAGCGATCTCATTCCTAGCGATGTCGTTTTCAGCTCAGTGAATGAGATCTACTTTTCCCAGAGAATCTCTTCTCCCAGAGGATCTCTTTCCTTGCAAAGCAGCCGTTTTGATCCCATACTGCGAGAATATCACCGCTGCGGGTACACCAAGCAGGTAGTACCTAGAAAATGTCTCCGTGACACTGGTTCGTGTAGTGACAGATCCAGAGTTTCCTGCTGCCGCTGCTCCTGCTGCTGCGACGACCTCCTCATTTGACCCATTTTCTCATTACCGCCCGCATATTTCTGAATCGATACTAAGGCATGGCCAGTTCGCACGACGTGGCTGTGATGCGACGCTCTGGCCTTGTGCTCGCTGCATTGGCTGCTCTCATGCTCTCAGGTGTGCTCAGTTACTATGCGTCTCAAAATTTGGTGCTCGAAAAAGTATGCCCAAACATGCTTGTGACATAGTTCAGTGTATGTTGTGCGAGGGATAGTTGTGGGAATGAGGCGCGGAGAGGCCAGGGTTTGCGCAAAGAAGCCCGGTGCATTCTTACAACACTGCTGCCACACCTACCAAACACGCCAGAAATACACCCTGCAACTTCGGTAGTGCGTGGGCGTTTAGATTACAGAGATCACCCACCAGCCCTTTCCCCCCTGCTTCAGGATCTCCCACCACCTCTTTCCCCCCTGCTTCAGAAACCCCCACTCCGCCCATCCCCTGCTTCAGGATCCCCCACCACCAGTTTCCCTACTGGTGTAGAGCCCCCCCCCCCTTGCTGCCATTCCCTTGATTACGGATCCCACACCACCTCTTTCCCCCTCTGCTTCAGAATCCCTGAGTGCTACATTTACCTTGTTTCCGTCTCCCCCACTGCCGTTTGCCCCTCCGCACATGAAACCATGCAACGCTGCCTCACTAGGGTGCGTGCTCCCCAAGAATGTTGCAAGAGAAGAGGACAGATGGAACAGATGAGAACGCCCAAGCAGCATACTCCCTCTTGTACCATGGTCCTTTCTTGTTGTCGCGGTGCGCAATGGCGTGGCGCATCCACGCTAGAACGTTCTTGTGATACTCTTCAGTGGCATCCTCGTTCTGCGGGCCGCTCCTTGTCAGACTGTTCTTGCTTGGGTTTTTCATCCTATATTCCACCTGCATAAGTCGACATAAAAAGAAAAGAAAAAAGAAGAAAAAAAAAAGGAGGAACTAAAACTCCGAGCTTGCAGTTTTACATGGAAGAAAAACAAGGAACAATACAAAGAACTTACCCCGAAGAGCCAGTACGCCACATGATACGGCTTCAAGATTAGAGGGCCGACCCGCTTCTGACGGAATGAAGCTGAAATCCCCATTTGGAAGGGTGGTATTGAAAATGGCAAGCGGTCCTCGTTGGCATGCCACTTTAGGAGGTTGAATGTGTCCACTTCTGAAAGGCAAGCGCACATGAAACAAATGCATAAATGTTGCACAAGAGCAACACTATGTTGCACCAACTGACAAGGCGAAAAGGGGTGATGGCTAAATGATACGATCCAACTCACCTGCACTGTAGCATTCGAGAAACCTTTCCAGAGATGTTGGTTCACCTCGGACAGGCGGCACTCTCACGCGAGCGTCTTTAGGGACAGTGTATGGGAGCCCATGCATAAGGTAAACAGAGGTTCTTCCTTGCTCGTGTATTTTACACCTTAGAACCTGCAGCTTCCTAGTGAGCCAGAGTCGACGCAGTCTATCGTTGTTCCACACCATGTGAACCTTGAGCTTCAACTCCGGATCCTGAAAGGAAAGCGCCTTGAGCATCGCAGCCTCAATCACTGGATCTCCTGGCCACATTGTCATGTCCTCGTCCTCAAGCTCGAATAGCATTATGCTGATAGTGTCCTTGCACAAGGTCTACCACAAAAGCATATTGTAAAGGAAAAGGCACAAGATTGTGAGGAGTGGGGGACCTGGCCAAAACTGCGAGAGAAGGCAATGCGGGGCATGCAGAAATGAGGTGGGTGGACCAGGGCATAGTGAGCAAGACTGGCAGGAGTAGGAATGACTCGACCTCGAGAAGAGGAGTGCGGAGTGAAAGGGAGGAGTGGGAAAGGGAAGAGGGGCAAAAGCAGGGCAGCCAGGGGTGGGAGAGGCGGGGGTAGGATCAGCATAGTCCATGCATGGTTGAAATATTGTCCCATGACCTCTGGGCAGGGCTGGAGTGGGCAGAAGTGGCGTGACAACGAACTATGCATGCGGCACGAATGGACATGGCATATACCCAGCTGCTGCGACCGTTTGTGTTGTCACCACCAGCCACATAGGAAGGTGCTGGAACCGCATGATAAAATGTGCAAGAGGGAAGGTGCGGGTGGCAAGGTGCATGAGGGCAGGTGCTGATGGTAAGGTGCAAGAGGGCAGGTGCTGGTTGCTATGTTCAAGAGGGCAGGTCCTGGTGGCTATGTGCAAGAGGGAAGGTGCTGACGGTAACGTGCAAGAGGGCAGGTGCTGTTGGCTATGTGCAAGAGTGCAGGTGCTGGTGGGAAGGTGCATGAGAGCAGGTGCTGATGGTAAGGTGCAAGAGGGCAGGTGCTGGTGGCTGTGTGCAAGAGGGCAGGTGCTGCTGGCTATGTGCAAGAGGGCAGGTGCTGACGGCAAGGTGCAAGAGGGCACATGCTGTTGGCTATGTGCAAGAGGGAATGTGATGGTGGCTATGTGCAAGAGGGCAGGTGCTGGTGACAAGGTGCATGTGGGCAGGTGCTGATGGTAAGGTGCAAGAGGGCAGGTGCTGGTGGCTATGTGCACGAGGGCAGGTGCTGATGGTAAGGTGCAAGGTGCAGGTGCTGTTGGCTATGTGCAAGAGGGCAGGTGCTGGTGGCTATGTGCAAGAGAGCAGGTGCTGGTGGTAAGGTGCAAGAGGACAGATGCTGCTGGCTATGGACAAGAGTTCAGGTGCTAACGGTAAGGTGTAAGAGGGCAGGTGCTGTTGGCTATGTGCAAGAGGGCACGTGATGGTGGCTATGAGCAAGAGGGCAGGTGCTGGTGGTAAGGTGCAAGAGGGCAGGTGCTGGTGGCTAGGTGTGAGAGGGCAGGTGCTGGTGGAAAAGTGCATGAGGGCAGGTGCTGATGGTAAGGTGCAAGAGGGCAGGTGCTGCTGGCAATGTGCAAGAGGGCAGGTGCTGGTGGCTGTGTGGAAGAGGCCAGGTTCTGGTGGCTATGTGCAAGAGGGCAGGTGCTGACGGCAAGGTGCAAGAGGGCAAGTGCTGTTGGCTATGTGCAAGAGGGCATGTGATGGTGGCTACGTGCAAGAGGGCAGGTGCTGGTGACAAGGTGCATGTGGGCAGGTGCTGATGGTAAGGTGCAAGAGGGCAGGTGCTGCTGGCTATGTGCACGAGGGCAGGTGTTGATGGTAAGGTGCAAGAGGGCAGGTGCTTTTGGCTATGTGCAAGAGGGCAGGTGCTGATGGCTATGTGTAAGAGGGCAGGTGCTGGCGGTAAGGTGCAAGAGGGCAGGTGCTGGTGGCTATGTGCAAGAGGGCAGGTGCTCCGGGAGACGCCACTTGCAATCCGGGAGCGGGTGAAACACGTTCGCATTGATTGCGATTGCCAAGTCAGTTTTGCCATGAACATGCTGGCGACAACGTTGGACGGATGCGATGTGATCCTGGGGCGCGATTGGCGAAGTAGAAATCCCCCGATCCTTAGTCAACACTGGTAAACACTGTGACTATCAAGCGTGTGATGGCACGTGGCATGGACGTCTACGTCGTCCGATGGATCGCATCAATGAAAGTGGCCAAACAAACCGACCTGGACAAGCTGTGTGCTGTTGTACCTGAAGACCTGGTGAAGATCATGCGCAAGTTCGAGAATATATTTCCAGATAACCTACCACCCAGCCTGCCATCCAAACGACCACACGATTACAGGATTGAGCTGAGTCAACCAGGAGCGCAACTGACCGCACGATCGCAACGGAGGCTGAGTCAACCAGAGCCGATGGAGCTGTGCGTGCAACTGGATAATCTGCTGGAGAAAAAAATCATCCGCCCATCCACATCACCCTACGCCATGCTGATTCTCTTCCGTCCCAAAAAGGAAAGAAGGCTTCGAATGTGTACCGACTATCGCACCCTCAACAACATCACCATCAAGTCGCGTTACCCGATTCCACGAGCCGACGATCTCATCAACCAATTTCGCGAGGCCAGGATTTTTTCCAAGATTGATCTACGAGGCGGTTACCACCAGATTAGAGTCGTCGAAGCTGATATTCCAAAGACTGCATTTCGAACCCGTTACGGAAGTTAGAAGTATACAGTGATGCCGTTTGGGTTGACGAACGCCCTCAACATTTCAAGTAACCATGAACGAAGTCTTCCGCTCGCTAATGGACAAGTGCATCATCGTTTACCTGGACGAAATCCTGGTGTACAGCACCACTCGAGAACAACATTTGAAGGAACTGGAAGCAGTATTTACCCTCTGTGATTGACACCAACTCATCACCAAGGGCTCTAAGTGCGAGTTCTTAAAAGCGGAGCTGGAGTTCCTGGGCCAAGTCATTTCCACTGACAGTGTTAAAATCAACTGGAAAAAATTGCTAAGATTTGCAACTGGGAGCCGCCTACTAATATGAACGAGTTACAGAGTTTTATAGGGTTTGTCCATTACGTGGCGTTGTTTTATCCCTAAAATGGCGGAGTCAACTGCCCCGCTGACCGACTTGCTGCAGAAGGGATTTTTTGTAGTGAGGGGAGAGGCAGCAAGCTGCGTTTGACCACTAAAGACTTTCCTCACAACACCACCCGTTCTTCGTATCGCCGACTCCGACCGCCCGTACAAACTGATTACGGACGCCAGCGATATCGCCGTTGGTTGCGGTAAACAGGGGGCAAGAATATTGCCGATGCCCTTTCTCGCCCTACAGCCCATACCTCTGCCGTACTAATCGCCCAAGCCCCTCCGCTACTAACTAGACTGTTTACCCACAGCTATACTACTGACCCCCTTTTCACCTCTAATGGCCACCAGGCCCTGACCACTCCACGAGGCCATTACCAGCTAAAAGCTGGTACAGAACGAATTTGGGTTCCATCCTAACCGACTGTTACAAAAATTACTAACACAGGAGATTCACGACGCTAATTGCTCATGACATTTCGGGGTTGATAAAACATTGAAAATGCTCCAACGTCATTATTACTAGTCGAATGTGAGCCATGACGTGCAGCAATATGTGGCGTCCTGTCCCATCTGCCAACTGATGAAATCCTCTCGCCAAAAGCCAGTTGGATTACTGCAACAATTAGAACCACCCACAAAGCCCTGGACGCACGTGTCCATGGACTTTGTGACAGGACTGTCGGCCGGCGCATCCCAAAATCATGCTGTACTCGTGGTCGTTGATCAGCTCACAAAAATGGCTAATTTCGTGTCATGCCGAACGACGATCACAGCTGAACAAACTGCCAAGCTGTTCATCTCAATTGTGCTTCGCCTCCACGGAATCCCGAAGGCGATCGTGAGCGATCATGAGCCCAGATTTGCATTCCAGTTTCTGGACAAAAATGTGGGAACAGTATGGTACACGTCTCCATCTGTCCACGGCTTACCACCCACAGACCGACGGTCAGACTGAACGAACAAATCAGACCATGGAGCAGCTAATACGGACAACTTGTACTGACCCAACCCAATGGGAAGGTTCTCTCCCCTTGATTGGGTTCGCGTATATCAATGCCCCTTCGTCCACTACTGCCCAATTCTGTTCGACCTGAATTACGGTCTAAACCCCACGACTCCCACAACACCCTTAGTTGAGATTCTCGCCCCACGATCGCAACATTTCGTAAAGGACTTACAGACCTCACAGAAAAATGCTACCGAGGCTATTTCAAAAGCCAACCTCATGGCTAAACGGTACGCGGACAGGCATAAATGGGATTTACCCCTGTCCCCCGGGCAACTAGTCCTTCTGGACACCAAGAATTTAGGGTTGCATTGACCAAATAAACTCTGCCCGAGATTCTATGGGCCCTTCCGAATTGTTCGAATGGTGACACCTGTCACTGCCAAGTTCCTGTTACCGGACGAATTGGGTATCCACGATTCATTCTACGTCAGCCTCTTTCGTCAATTCGTCACAAATACAGCTGATCTTGACCATCAACGACTCTATCCTTCAATCAGACCCGTACCCGAGCCAACTACCGAACCACAACAGATTCTCTCCCACCGAATCCGCGGAGACCAAGGTCAACGGATTTTGGAGTTTCTGGTTCGATGGGTTGACCGTACGTGCGACGACGACATGTGGGTCCCAGCCACTACCCTCGACAACCACCCATTGGTGCAGGCCTATTTACACGATCGGGCTGCCCCAGATGTGGGTAGTCTCGTCTAGGAGGGGGGAAGGTGCAAGGAGAATCCATTATCCTTACTGAGTCTCGCTAACATCGAGTACAGCCCTGACTTTCAAAAGTCCAGGCTCGGCCTGGCAATTCAGGTTCGAACTACGTTCGAGACCCCAAGCCTACACGCGGCGTCGCGTCCGACAATTCCGAGTCCCGAGGCGCCCCAAACCACCTTGCATGTGTTTCGTGGCCTTCCTCGAGGCTCCCTTGCTAGGTTAGCTGTGCTTGTATTTAGCCATGTGCTTCATTTGTACTCGACACAGTTAAATCACGACCTCACTATTGCATTAATCGACTCCTATCTGGAGATTATCATAACACTAGCCGTCTCATAGGAAAATGAGGGGACATGCACTACAAATGGAGTGCACTCTAGGCGAAGGAAAACTGTTATGATAATCCCAGGATAGGATTCGAGTAATGCAATAGAGGTCGTGCTTTAAGTGTGTCGAGTACAAATGAAGCACATGGCTAAATACAAGCACAGCTAGCTTAGCAACGGAGCCTCGATGAGGGCCACGAAACACACGCGAGGTGGTTTGGGCACCTCGGGGCTCAGAAGTGTCGGACGCGACTCCACGTGTAAGCTTGGGGGTCTCGAACGTAGTTCAGGACCTGGATTGTTGGACCAAGCCTGGAATTCCAAAAGTCAGGGTTGTACTCGATGTTAGCGAGGCTCGCTGAGGAAAAAAAGTTTTCCTTAAACCTTCCCCCCTCCTAGACGAGACTACCCACATATGGGGCAGCCCGATCGTGTAAATAGGCCTGCACCAGCGGGTGGTTGTCGAGGGAAGCTGCTGGTACCCACATGTCATCGTTGCACGTTCGGACAACCGAGCGAACCAGAAACTCCAAAACCCGTTGACCGTGGTCTCGACGGATTCTATGAGAGAGAATTTGTTGAGGCTCGGTAGCTGGTTTAGGAACGGGTGTGGTCGACGGATTGTCATTGACGGTCGAAATTAGACGTGTTCGCGACAAACGGTCGAAGAAGGCTGACGTGGAAAGATTTTTGGATTCGTCAGTCGTCCGATAAAGCATGACTAATTGTCGAGAAGACATGGGTAAATCCCGTCTATGCTTGTCAGCGTACCGTCGGGCAGTAAGGTTGGCTTTTGATATAGCCCGAATTGCATTTTTCTGTGCAGTCTGTAAGTCCTTGACGGACTATTGTGACCATGGTGCGGGATTCTCAGCTAAGAGTGTAGTGGGAGTTATGGGGTTTTTACTGTAATTCAAATAGAATGGGGATTGGGCAGTCGTGGACGAAGGGGCGTTGCTATACACGAACTTGATCAAGGGGAGAGAATCTTCCCATTGAGTCAGGTCGGTACAGGTTGTCCGTGTTAGCTGCTCCATGGTCTCGTTTGTCCGTTCAGTCTGACCGTCGGTCTGTGGGTGGTAAGCCGCGGACAGATGGAGACGTGTACCGTACTGTTCCCATATTTTTGTCAAAACTTTGGACGTAAATATGGGGTCACGATTGCCTTCGAGATTCTGTGCAGATGAACGACTGTCGAAATGAACAGCTTGGCAGGTTGCTCGGCTGTGATCGTCTTTTGGCAAGGCGCGAAATGAGCCATTTTCGTAAGTCGATCAATGATCACGAGTACAACATGATTTTGGGATGCGCCCGCCGGCAGCCCTATGACGAAGTCCATGGACACGTGTGTCCAGGGCTTTGTGGGCGGTTCTAACGGTTACAGTAATTCAACTTGTTTTTGGGCTTTTTCCCACCCTACTGCCCACACAACGGCCGTACTAATCGCCCAAGCTAGTCCGCTACTATCTAGACTATTTACCCACTGCTATAATACTGACCCACTCTTCACCTCAAACCGCTACCAGGCGCTAACCACTCCACGAGGCCACTACCACCTAAAAGCTGGTACTGACCGAATTTGGCTCCCATCCTACCGACTCTTACAGGAATTAGTGGTACAGGAGGTTCACGATGGTAATTGCTCAGGACATTTTGGTGTTGATAAAAACCTTGAAAATGCTCCAACGTCATTACTACTGGCTGAATGCGAGCCATGACGTACAGCAATATGTGGCTTCGTGCCCCACCTACCAACTCATGGAGTCTTCTAGAATTCTCATCATGCTTTAGGTATGGGGCTTTACTCAAGTAGCAGCACGAGTTGTCAATTCTAGAGCGTTTCCCATGTCGGATTCCTTAACCCAGCTGTCCTCGAATGGGTCATAGCCATTCCAACAGATAAGGAACTCGACGTGGCCATGATGTTGGTGTCGATGAGCCACGTACAGACTCAATCTCATACTCAGGTTCTCCGTTGATGATGATAGGAGAAGGCGGCGGAAGCTGTCGTCCTGAGTAGAGGTGATTCGGGTCCTCGTAGGGTTTCATGAGTTGCACATGGAAGGCATTGTGAATCCTCCATGTGGTCAGAATTTTAAGACGGAAGGTTACTGGAGTAACCTGTGCCTCAACGACGAAGGGTCCACAGAACCGAGGCCAAAGCTTAGAAGGGATGTGGCTAAGGTCAAGGTTCTTGGTGTCCAACAGAACAGAGTCTCTAATCTGTATCTAATGGTCCCTTTGACTCTTATCTGCTTGTCCTTTCTGGGAGGTTTGCATCTTGTGTAGTATGCCAGAGTTGATGCATGGTAGTGACAAAGTCGTGTGCCGGTTGGACTTGAGCAGGAACAAGAGGCTAATGTGGAGTGAGGGGATGCCGTCTGTAGCAAATTACAGTAGAGGTAACTGCTGGTCCCACTTGCTTGTTTCGTCCTTGAAGGCAACCCTGAGCAACTGTTCCACGATCTTTGTCTTTCTGTCTGCCCATCAGTCTGTGGATGGTAGGCGAATGACATCGCCAGACAGGTTCCAAGGAGTCGCATGAGTTCCTTGCAGAACTTGCTAGTGAACTTCGGATCTGTGTCAGAAATCAGAGTCGTGGGGATTCCCATGGAGGTAAGCGACTCGGTGGAAGAATAGTCGAGCTGTTTCTTCAATAGTGGCGTCCGCGTGCGTAGCGATGAAGTGGCCCATCTTTTAGAATTTGTCGATAACTACCATGATTGCATCGTGTCCTGCTACCGTACGCGGGAGTCCTATAATGAAATCCTGGCTCACTCTATGCCAAGGCTGTTCACGAATGGGCAATGGTTGGAGGAGGCCAAGCTTCTTTTGCTTACTGCTCTTCATTCGCTGGCACGTAACGCAAGATGTAACGAACTCCTGGACGTCTGTCGCCATGTTCGGCCAGTAGTAGTATTTGGCGATGCCTGTTAGGGTCTTGTTGCTGCCGAAGTGTCCAGCTAATGCAGTGTCGTGATATTCCTCTAGCAGTAGCTATTTCAAGGGTGCATAGTTAGGTACCCACAGCTTCTTAGTACCGTTCTTATACGCGAGCCCTTGGTCCCATAGAAGGAGTCTGCGTCTATCTGCTGCTGGAATCTCTGGGTCGGTGTTGTAGCCGTGCTGGAAGAGTCCTCTGAGGAGATGGTTCATCCCTTGCACTTGGAGGGAGGAGTGGTTCGGCGGTCTGCTAAGTGCGCCAGCCTTGTTACGCAACCCAGGCTTGTACACGATGTTGCAGTTGAAATGGTTTTCCATGAAATCCACCCACCGAAATTGACGTCGTGACAGAGTCGGTTGTGTTTTCAGGTACTTCAGGCTGCAATGGTCGGTGTAGACCGTCGTTGTCGCTCCTTCCAGATAACAGCGCCAATTCTTAAAGGCGAGGATGATGGCCAAAGCCTCTTTGTCGTGTATGGGGTAGTTCAGCTGCGCTCTATGCAATTTCTTGCTAAGGTTTACAATAGGTTGCAACCCTTTGCCATGATCTTGCATGAGTACTACTCCCACGGCTGCACCACTGGAGTTAGCTTTGAGAACATAGTCCTTATCTGGGTCTGATAGGATGAGGACGGGTGCCGAAGTTAAGGCTTGTTTCAGCTTTTCCACAGCTTGCGTGCGCGTCTCCCCCCACCGAAAGGTACTCCTATTTTTAGTAACTCCGTGAGCAGTACTGCTATCTTGGCATAGTTGGGGATGAAGCGGTTGTAGTAGTTGGTAAAGCCAAGGAACTGCTGAAGCTCTTTCACGTTCTCAGGCTGCTTCCACTGCTTCACTGCTTCGATCTTCTTGGGGTCTACTTTTACTCCGCGTGCACTGACGACGTGTCCCAAGAAGGGAACTTGATTCAACGCGAACTCGCTTTTCGAGAGCTTGGCATAGAGCTGTTCCTTTTGAAGGATCTCGAACACTTGCCGCAGGTGGCGTATGTGTTCGTCCATTGTCTTGGATTATATTTGGATATCGTCTAGGTACACCACGACACACTCGTCAAGTAGCGGGCGGAGAATATGATTCATCTCGGCCTGGAATGCGGCTGGTGTGTTCGTGAGTCTGAACGGCATCACAGAATACACGTAGGAGCCATAGCGCGTCTGAAAGGCGGTTTTGTGGATAGAGTTATCCGCCATCCAAATTTGCCAATATCCTGACCGGAGGTCTAGTTTAGAAAAAACAGTGGCCCCTCGAAGTTGGTCCAGCAGGTCGTCTATCCTTGGAATAGGATATTTATTCTTGACGGTCTGCTTGTTGAGCGCCCTGTAGTCGATGCACATCCGCAACGATCCATTGGGTTTTGGTGTGAAGAGTACAGGTGCTCTGTAAGGTGATGTTGACGGTCGGATCAGCTTCTTCTCCAGCAGGTATTCAATCTGCTTCTTCATATCCGCTAGCTCAGGTGGACTGAGGCAGTACGGAGGTTGGAAGGTTGGTTTAGAACCAGGTTCCTCTACGATCTCGTGCTGGTGTGCACGTGCTGGTGGTACGCCAGCTGGTAGGTCGTCGGGTAACACGTCCTTGAATTCCAAGAGAACCCCTTTGATGGCACTAGGGAGTTCCTCAGGTAGCTCCAATTCAATGTCGTTTGCTTCAGTAACCAGCACCGTGTACAAACTGCTCCGCTTTCTTCAGCTCCTTGGAGAATCATACCCACGAGATAGTTTGGTACGTCTCCTGTATCGTCCCAAGTTGGAAGCTCGATCGTTTTTTTTTTTTTTTTTTTTTACGTGGCTGTCCCTTGCTGCCTGTTGATTGTAGGGTTGAATTGCTTCAAGAAGTCCCTCCCAAGTATCAGGTCCACTCCATGTAACCAGGTAACTGGTGTAATGGGTGCCCAACGTATTGGTCCAATGTAGATTTGCAGCCGCGTTTTGCCACGTACCGGTAACTCCGTGCCATCCACCATTGTCGCCGTATAGTGAGAAGGTTTGTTGCTGAAGCCGAGACATTTGGCAGTGGTGTTGGAGCAGACTGTGTGGGAGGCTCTGCTATCCACTAAGGCTTTTAGTCTCTAGCTGTTGCATACGACTGTCAAGAGCAGAGGAGGTTTGGAGTCCCCCGTGTAGTTGAGAACCTTTCCACTAAGAGGGTCGAAGGGTATAGAGGTGGAGGACTTGTGGGTACTAATGGATCCAGTAGATTCTAACGGTGCAGCTACTGCAGTAGGTGTGATAGGCAAGTGGTGTGTGAAGGGCGGATCCACACCTGGCCTATTGGTTGGTGTAGGGTTGGCACGCATCCATGCCGCTACTGGTGTCGACGTCGAAGGTGGGATTCGAGGTCGTTGCAGCTTCCTTTGGACCTCCAGCTTCCCCCTCAGCTACTTCAGCCGTGTAACCACTCCGCGTGGGGTCCGTGGTGGCGTTGAAGGCTAGTTCTGGGAAAGGATATTGAGTCCGACAAAGGGTCGAGTGGCTTCGACCGCTTTTAATTTTCCCCAAGGTTCGCCGACGCTGGAATTATTTCCAAAGGTTTATGCTTCAATTGGAGTCCTTCCCGGAATTTCCTGATAGCCGTAAAGCCCTTAATTTCATTATGAAGTAAAGCTTCTTTATAGGATAAAGAAAGCTAAGCACCTGGACGCTGGAATCTCAGGGGGGGACCGTTCACCTTTAGCTTGTGGTCGAGTCGCAACGTCACGAATGAGGCCCTCGCAATTTGTACTGGAACAAGTGACCGTTGGTGACTCTTTGTGTGATTACATCGACAGCTACCCGAACTAGGAAAGCATGATTTTGGCTGGGTGAGTTCGAGATTGACCAATGCGAATATGGATGCCAACTGGGCTACGTCCCATAGTCAAGACATTGTTTGAAGTTTATACAATTCTATAACATGCACTCACTCAAGAATGTTGTTGTTATGTGCCTATAAGGAACCGGTATTTCCTTGTCCCGTATTTTAGTTTTAAGGCACACACTTCTATAACGGGGTTGGCGCGCAGTCTGCCAAGAAATTCAAATCACGGCACCCACAAGCCCCAGCACAAGCCCCAATCCTGATGTACTCGCCAGATACTGCAACACCCTCTTGGCAACTGGCCAGTGCTCTGGCTGGTGTCTACTAGTCGCAACGAAGCAAGCAAGGATACTAAGAGGAAACTGGTCTGGACAAGTGCACGTCATTTGGTACATGAGGCACCTTACTAGCTCTGCGTATGGAGCACAGGGCTTGACCTACTCACCGGAAACACGAGCTGAGAGCTTGTCATCTACAGGCAGGGGAGTGGACTATTCTGACGAGAACTGAAGGCCGAACCTCTGGAGGATCTGCAGCACCATGTGGGACTGAAAGAGTGTGACCGTGTGTGCTGCGCAGCCACCAGAGATCTCCAGTGGATACCACCACAACTTTCCCAAGTTTGTATAGGCGTGTCGCCTAAGCAACTCGGCCTTCACTGAGGCCAATGCGACTCCTTCTAGAGTAGCAAAGATAAGGTCATCTCAAGTATATAGAATGGATTCCGACCAGGACGAACAAAGAGCGAGGGGTCGGCAAAAGACGGGAAGAAGTGGAGAGCCGCGAGTGTAGTGCAAAGCGTATCGTGCCACTCACGGGGCGCTTAGCGCAAACCGTAGACAGGGCGGCGCAGGCCTCTCAGGGTCCTGAGAGCAAAGGGCCCGGTGAAGCCTGGTGGACGCCGTAGGTTGATTTGCTCATGTAGACTGCCCTGCAAGAAGGTTGTCGAGGAGTCCCGAGATTGGAGCTTGTAGTCACGCTGTGCGGCTTTGGGGAAGAAGTCCACACCCTCTTGCTCACTGAAGCCTCTGGCCACATACCGCACCTTGAACTGCGGTGGCTCTCCGGGCGGGCGCTTCACCTTATAGATCCAAATGCCATTGACTATGTTTCGCCCCAGATGGAGGAACTGCATCGATGTAAGTGCTAGTGGATCTATAAGATGCCATCTCTTCCTCCATGGCCTGTATCCTCTGGGCTATCCAGCGCCCCGAGATTGCCTCAACGTACGAGCACGGGGTAGGGATGTCCAGGGCGTCCGGGTCACCCTCAGGGGACATAAGCATGGCGCAGAGATGGGGTACAGCACCTGCATTGAAGTCTATCCTCTAGAACGTCACTACCAAGAGCAGGTGCACCCGCGACGGACGGAGGACAGGCACGGTCAGAGACTAGAGCGGAGGCATAGTCAAGGCGGTGGCTCACCACAAAGTCATCGAGAGCAATGACAAGGGCAGAGACACCAGCAAGAGGAGTGGTAGGGTTAGTGAAAAGCGAGGCAAGCAAGCGGGAGATGACTCGACGAGGAGTGCGAGCAGAGTCAAGGGGAGGAGCAAAGGACAGGGGTAGGGACGATTGGGGAGGTAACGGTAGGACGGGGACGACAATCGGATTTCCCAACTAAGCTGAAGACCTGAGCTCACTTTGACGGCCACGAACTCTATACTTGGAGATTCGATTTCAAACTCCTCGCGCAATCTTTGGGTATCTGGGGATACTTTGATGGTGCAAACCATTTTCCTCAAACAGGAACAGCCCTAGAAGAAGCGCGTTATTACAAGTATTCGCCTATGGCCTATATATTGTTGGTACGGAATCGCTCACCTGAAGAGCAACTGGGAGTTTGTTGCTTCAAACCTTTGATTGCTCCAACCTTCTACGCCCGAGATTATTTGTGAATGCTATATCAGGCACAAAATTCTGTTATACAGAGCAAGATGTTAAGCAAACTTATAGCAATTGCGATGCTTTCAGGAGAAAAAAGTTGTCAGCTACATCAACAGGTGCAGAGAAGACCTCAGCAATGAGCTCTTCATCACTATCCTCTTGGCTAGACTTGGACCCGAATGGAGTCAGTGCAAGTCCCTCCTTTGTTCCCAATGGAACATCTCGAAAACCTCTCTTTGTGCTACTCTGATGGCAGAGTAGTAGGACTTGGACCTGTACAATGCAAAAGGAGGCAAGGCCAAGAGCGGGTTAAGCTTCTATACGGGTGGACCAATTCAAGGGGAGCAGACAAGAGGTGGACCAAGTCAATGGGAGCAGACAAGAAAAGGCAAGGGCTTTTGCAAGTTCCGCAAATAAGTAAGTCATTATATTGAAGAGTGTCAGAAACTGAAGAGAAGGAATCAGGAGAAGACGGGCCAAGCCGCCCCTGTCAAGACAGTCTCGTTGCCTTCACCTTCTTCAACTCAGCCTACAAAGGGCAAAACAATCATTCATTGCATGATTGGACCTCACTTGTCCAGCGGTGTACACTACTAGAGACGACAACTCGATGGAGGCAATAACATCGACATGGAAGAAGGACCAGACAACTTACCTCCACATTTTTGTCCTTTCCCTAAATCTCTGGAACCATCAAGTGTTGAAGAAAAAACAGAACAGCCCACGGGTTTTCCTCGACATTTGAACGTGCAGCCACCTGCACATATCGCCAAGCAAGCGTATCCTGAACATGTCAACACATGGTTTCTTTATAGTTGATGCGGTCATCATATGGCGTCTTCAAGCCGCTATCTTCTCAACTGGCGAGACCTGCCTTGAGAAGAAAAGTACACGATTACGTTGGCCAACAATAAGACAATTGAAGCAAGAGCAAACGGAGATGTTCCTCCCGACTCTGATAACATGAGAATTTCACTTCACCTTTACAAGATACTCGTCGCAGAACCTGGGTTTAATATTCTTTCACAAGCGCAGCTAATGAAGAGTGGGATTTGCTTTGTCAGCACCACCGACACCATGCTTATGGAGCTATATCTGGGAGACAAGAAAGAAGACGAAAAATTTAATCGGCATAGCAGAAATTAAGGATGGCATCTTGGTTCTCCGATTCTCACCTGCGAAAGAAACCGGTGACAAGCAAAAGGCTGTCTCACTCGCCCCTTGGCATTATCGTTTCGAGACTGATCGCCAACGCCAAGATCATCGCGAGCTCAAGATCAGGCTGTCTTCAGTGTCACTCCTTAGCCTTCTTGCACTGTTTCTCTCAATGAATCTGCATTAGAGACAGCAACAGCAATAGAAATTGATCAAGCCACTTGGGCTCTTAGAGATGATAGCTGGGGCGTTGTTACCCAAGCACCTACTTAAACAACAACGACGTGATAAAGGTATGGTCTTAGTTAAGACCGCTGACATCGCGCACATTGCGTGACTGGAGGTAGATCTGTAACACTGGGTAATTCTCGATCTGTGCCAAGGGCACCCAGCTGTTTTCTAGGGCTGACCGGTCCTTCCAAGATATCAGAAACTCGATCAAGTGAGCCCCTCGAGGATTCTTGATCCGATGGCTGAGAACCTTCGCAGGTTCGACAATAGGCCTGGCGAGTGGTTGGATTTTCAGGTTGGCTTGGTGACGTTGTAGCATATTGGTGCTGGCGATGTATGGTCGAAGTAATTGCACGTGGAATTATGGGTTGACGTTCCAGGTGGCCGATAACATTAGATGGGTTGTAACGGGAGATATCATGTGGCTGATGGTAAATGGTCCACAGTAGCAGGGGCAGAGTTTTGGGACGATGGGCAGTCGTAGGTTCTGGGTGTCAAGCAGTACTAAGTCTCCAGCCTGGTAAGTGACTGCTCGTCGGTGTAGATCGGTGTTGGCTTCGGCTGCTCGCTCCCGGGCTTCTATAATATTTTGGTGAACTGTTGGGCTCATGGTACTGGATTTTCGATCTTGGGCGTGATCGATACTGTATGGTTCTGCTCATAGTTTACTGTAGGTAGAATGGTGACTGTCGTGTAGTGCCTGACGGGGCGTTATTATACGCGAACTCAGTCAACGGCAGCTGCTGCTCCCAGTTGGCCACATCATCTGAAGCACTCTGTAACACATGATATATACTATATCATTGTGTAGGATAGAGTGTAGGGATTTCTGGGAAAGGAAAAACACACAAAATAACACAATATATAGCAAATAGCAAGTGGTTGTGATCAAGGATTCGGCAAGCCTCATTCTCTGACACTTCCCCCCTCAAAACTGGGTAGACGCTGAAAGCGCCCAGTTTTTCAGCAAGCACTGAGGGCTGTAAGGCTCAAAGTAGGTAGAGAAAATCAAGCCAACAAAGTTGTGCTTCAACAAAAACTCCTTTGTATTTTATTCCACATACTCGTGAGTCTGTACGAGTGTAGGTAGCAGGTTTCCCTTGTTGAAGTATTAGGATGTGTGACGCTCCAACTCAGGTTGCAGAATAGCGTAGCAAATGGTGATAAGTCCGTGCCTGAGTTGTGGTCAGTAGAATTCAGCTGCACTCTAGCATGCTATAACGATGTCAACTGCTTCATATGGTCAAGAAACCACCAAGCGTTTGAGTTTGACGTAGCAGTTGAATACCGGTCCGTATACCGTAGTAACGCTGTAATTGCTGCTTGCCATTGCAAAGAGACTTATTGCCAAGTGATTGTAGTAGGACGATGTCACCATGCTCATTGGTGGAGCACAAATCCATGATCGTGGTCGAGGAAATATGGGGATTTTTTCGCTCAACCCATTTGAATCCTCTTCCATTTCCAATAGGTTGTCGGTGACTCCAGTATGCCTCATACATGTCCAATTTAGCACGGATTCCATCAATTGACAGTGGTGTCTGGATGCACGTATAGGTGTAGGTCCACTCGATCGTCAAGTGTCCTCTATAGTAACAGCTTCGATGACAGTGATGTCGTTTCAGCTACTCAGCATCGATGTTGAATCTGCTCCACTTCCGCTTGTAGGGGTGCCATTGGAGTAATGCGGATTCCTCAATTCATAGTGGCCTCGGCGCTCAAGATCACGCCTATCAGCTTCCGTGGAGGTGATGCTGGTGATGGATTGGTTGGTAACGCAGGTTTTATGACTCAGTTGAAAGTCATCGGGCCATGAGGACTCGAAGATCATCGTAGTCCCCCCATCCTCATAAGAGGGTTTTTTTCTGAGCTCCTGAAGGCATGTGGTATCACCACGTTGGTACAGGGCATAGTGGCATCTCCATTCCACTAGCTGGAAATCATAGATGTAGTGTCAGGCCGGGTCTTGGAATCATGCTGGAATATGATCCAGTATCATCTCCATTGTTATGAGGAATATCCATCAGGGTTGGGTGTTGCTGTAGTTGTCTGCTGTGACGGCGGCGGCGGTAGACACTCACGGCGGCGACTGCTGTAGGGGATGCTTGTAACTCATAACGGTTCGAAGAACAATCCATCCGCTCCATCTTCCGTGTAAAGCCTTCCTGATGGGTGTAACAGTTGTAACTACCAGGGAGCACTTGTGTCTTTATGTACAGGTGTCACTCCACTACTGTCGGTGATTGGGTCACTCAATGGTTTGAAGATTACTTGCTTCTCCCCTTGTTGTATCCACGGGTAGCAACTGCCTGGTATGCTCATCCCTGCTCCCGATGTACGGTCGGTAGAGCGCGTAATTGTCTTGTTGCAATCTGCATTTCCCTTGTTGATCAACACCATCGTATTGCTGGGTGTTGTCCTGCGTTGTCGAAGATTCGTCGAGGCTTATAACGCTTCGGCATCTGATAGAGGCGCCTCCAATACATGTACTGTAGGGTCGCAGGTGTGCGAATGATTGCCGGATTCGAGGTCATGTCTCCTCGGCCTGTCAACCCTCGTGCATTTGTGTGATGGCATAAACACCTGGAATCACGGTCACGTGATTGGGATGTCGTCTCTTGAGGTTGATGTCAAACTGCTCCAACCAATCACTACGGACAGCCGAGATTCGTAGTGAATATGAATCAATCAGCTCGTGTTACGAGCTAGTGTCTCACTGTCCCTGATGAGACGTAGTAACTGCGTCGTCGTTGCATGAAAAATCTGCTCCATCGCATCATCTTTTGTTGGCGAGGATTTTGCTAGAGAAAACAGCTACTTCCCTGCAATCCTTTATGCACCCAATTGTCAAAATATTTTATATCGTCGATGTAGTCGTTGGAGATGTTCGGCCGCTTTGTCCGTGTACCACCAAAACCTGCTCCTTTGGTGAAGTACGAAATCCTTTGGTGACGTGTTCGAAGCGGCGACGAATTCCCGCGCGCCACGATTGTCACGTGCTGTACTCGTCCACCTCGCAATAACTTCCTGCCCAGTGATTGGTCGTGCGAAAATGCCCGATTACGCGTGGCGTCATATCCGGATCCTGCGACTCAATGATTCGCTGCCACCAATTCATAGCCGGTCCATGTAGGAGTGACATAGCGTATCGGATTTTTTGCGCGTCGTCTCTGGCGAGGTTGCAGTCATAAAAGACTTTGAGATGGACAAGTTGTCACGTTGGCCCGGGTCGAACATGGGCGGCCTTTGCGCCTTGAGAATTCCGGGCGCCATGCTGATGTTGGCTTGCAGCCCGGTCGGAGAGGCAATCGGGGGCGGCAGGTTTACGTTCATCCTTTCGCCAATTTCCGCTCGTCCAATAGTCGGTGGCGGGTTGTTTGTCGAACCCTCAGGCGAAGCCGCATGTGGTCGATGATTGTCGCCATGTATTTCGGAACGCTGTTGGGTTATTTGATCTTGTTGTACTTGGTTTGTCGTTTGTGAGGTCGCGCCATATCGTGTCTGCTGCCGTCGGCTTCGGAGTGCAGATATCTCAGATTCAGCTTGGGCCGTTTCAGCTCACAAACACGCCAACTCCTGCTGGTACAACTCGTGAGTAAGACGGACTTCATCGAGCAGTGCCGCCCTGTCCTCAGAAGTCATGATGGTAGATGCCGACATTTTGCGGATAGTTTTGGGCGACTTTCGACACGTTGATACTACGAACACAGTCGTGGCTGTAGGTAATTATCAATTAATATTACCAGGACAACGGATACGCAGTAAGCGCAGGGCGTCAGCCTCCCTAAGTGTCGCTATTGCAGTGGAACTGGAGCGCAAGGCTGAGGATCGTTGGCTCTGATAACCCAGTCTAATGAAGCGCAAAGAGCGTGTGTCAAAGGATTGATTAACGAGGAAACAATACAACTTAGGCAAGATCAAAACATGGGGGATAATGGATATAGCTAGCCTAGGAACACACGGTCGTGGCTCGGCAGGGTTGCGACGTGTGGTTCGTAAAATGGCTCGGAGCACCCAGATATAGGCACGCAACAGCAAGGCGGGCAACATTATATGCGGCTCGTCAAGGGGCCAAATTTGGGACCACGATTTGAATTTCGTGGCAGAACTGTGCGGCAACACCGATATAGCAGTGTACGCCTTACTGACTAAAACTCGTTATAAGGAAATACCATTTCTTTACAGTGTTAAAGACTTGTATACACTTGAAACTCTACCTTGACTATCGGACCCCGATATACACCCGATGGAGCAATTTTTGTTGGGGTATTTTTGTTGAGACGATGACGTCAGCAGTCACCTACGTGGCTTCATGGTAACCATTAGATCGACTTCGTCCCAGTGTGGTACCGATTATCCCTACATGGCACCAATTTGTATTCGGCAGATTCCCTAACTAGTAACTGTCAGTTTCAACGTTTTCGAACTGCGCCCACGAGTTTTGTACACGCCCTGGTGAAAGTCGTGAAGAAGAACATCTAATATAAAGTATTTCGCAGGTGCGCTTATGCTAAAATGTTACGCAACACATTTTAATTGATCTCATATAATAGTCTCATTATGTATACCATGGATTTTTTGTTGTTTAGTAGTTTTGTTACCTTTTTGAATTTTATGGAATGATAAGTATCTGCAATAAATAGAATAAACGCCATTAATATGTAGTTTCCATGCATATCATTAATATAATGTGTCAGGCAATATGTAGTGGTTTCTAGTGTTCATATGCTCTCTTTCATGATGAGTGTAAAGATTTCATGAATCATGAATGGGTTTCGCCACAGCGAGTATCTCAAATAGTGCGTTAGGCAGCCTCGGCCCTCGAGTCTCGCGTCAAATCACCCCCGCCGAACTAATCGGCTCCGAACGTGTTACCGAGGCGCCCCAAATGCAATTTGACCCCGTCGCTCTAGGGAATTTCGAGCCTTTGACTGGTTCAATCCTCAAGGTTCAACCATGGTCAACTAGCACTATGTAAGCCCTAGGCCCTATCTGTATTGACAGGGATAGTAGTCACTCTCTATTATAAAATTCTGCGCTCTACTCTAGAGTAATTCATAACAATGAGCATGGTGAGCGCTTATAGTAGAAACGCCGTGATACAAAATTATTGCTAGTGTTATTTAATTCTGTACTAGGAGCCCCAAACAGTACTGATATGAAAAGATCTGATTTTTTTATAATTTTTTTTTCTGTATATTTTTAATTCTACTGAAGTCAAAATATCTAACAAAATTACGGGACAACAAAAAATCCATGTTATACGTAGTGATTTGATATATGATGTCGATTAAAATGTGTTGCGTAACATTTCAGCCTAAGCACTCTTGCGAAATACACTGTACCAGATGTTCTTCTTCGTGAAATTTGCCAGGGCGTGTACGAAGCTCGTGGGGGCAGTTCAGAAAAATTGAAACTGACGGTTACTAGTTAGGGAATCTGCCGAATACAAATTGGTACCATGTAGAGATAATTGGTACCACGCTGGGACGAGGTTGATCTAATGGTTACCGTGAAGCCACGTAGGTGACTGCTGACGTCATCACGTCGGATGATGGTTACCCGGGGAGATAAATACCCATTTTTGTTGGTCTGGAAATGGGCACGCAGCTAGCTTCGGTTCCGGCTCTCATTGGTAAATCTGGAACCCAACCAGTCCAACTCACGCTTTCTTGGTTCGACTAAGCCGTCGATGTAATCACGTGAGGAGCCGTCAACGGTCGGTTGTACAGCAAGAATCCCAAGGGCCTCATTCGTGCCACGATTTCACTCTAAACTTACCCGTGCAAGAATTCAATTGGGCTCACTTTTGTAATTTAGGGCAAAGACACAACACAAATTGGGAGAAAAGGCTTCGGCATGTGTTGTACAAAACACGCCGAAGCCTTTTCTGTCTATTTGTGCTGTGTCTTTACGCTAAAAAACAAAAGTGCGCGACATTGAATACGTGCTCTGGTACGTTGCGAGTGAAATCGAAGTTGGCCCAACGACCGAGCTCCAGAGGCGGGGGTTCCATGTGCTTGCTGTGCCTCCCTGGCAATTTGACCGTTGTCTGTGTTCAGTTCTGGCCAATCCCCTCATCCACGCAGCCTCTGCGAGGGATCTCTCCCTCTTTCTCCTCCCAGTCGGTTACAAACAGGGCTCACGCTAAGCTTTTTTGGAGCTCTGTTTCTCCCGGATTCCCCACCCCCCTGCACCCTGATTCGTCCGGATTTCAGGGTAGTTGATTTCTGTTTCATCCGGATTCGGGTACAAAGTTACTTTTAGCCGAGTTACAGCAAACATTGACTCGGACATGTCACGATGTTCAAGGTCGTAACAGGGTAATATTTGCAGCGTGCCAGAAAAAGTACCTTTGGATTTGCTATGTTAAGAGTGTTAATTTCTTCCGCTAGTTTTCTGACAAACCCGCTAAAGTAGGGTAGAATCTGTGTCAGCAACCTTCACAACTTTCTGGGTTGCGAGAAGGGGAAAGAGGGGAACGTGGCTAAACGGTTTTAGGTAAGTCTTCCTAGCTGCCTAGCTGTAGGAATTTGCCAGTCTGTGAGGGACGCCAAATATTCTAGGTTTAGGGTGGCCCGGGTGGGAGGAGTCTCTCTGTAAAATTCTCTAGATGTAAGGGAGACTTAGCCAAATTCTCTATGTTATAGGGTAAAGGCAGGAATGTTCCTGCAATGAGGACTAGCCGAAATTTACAAGTTTCGTGGGTGTGGGTAGATGGCCTATCTCTATGGGACTTAGTCGAATTCCTCTATGGTCGATGAAGGAATGTTCCTGGCTGTGACAAACTTAGCCGAAAATTCTGGGTTTCGGGTGGTGCGGGTGAGAGGAGTACGGTATGTCAGTGTGTGGGGGACTTCGCTATTTTTGCTTAGTTGCGGGGTTAAGGAATGCTGCTGGAAGTTGGGGACTTAGCCAAAATTTCTGAGTTGTGCAGGTGTGGGAGGAGTTATAACTGTGTGTGAGGGACTTCGCCGAATTTCCTGGGTTCTGGGGCTCCGTGGGATTGTTTCTGAAAGTTGGGGACTTAGCCGGTAAAATGTCTCTGCCACCCTGGGTGCGAGGAGGGGGGAAGGGGAGAGGGGGGCGTATTTATTGGCAGTTGCAGCCGGATTGCCCCCCCAGCGAATTCTGATCTGCCCGGAGCCCGCCGTAACGCCACTTCTATAAATTCCGGAAACCCCGATAACTCTACCCGTTCAAATTCCGGAACGAGCCCAGCGCCAACTCTTAATGTTTTTTCATTCTGGGTAATTACCCTTTAAAAATACGCCCTGGTTACAAGCAGTTTCATTTTTAGCAGTTTCTGTTTCTTTTTGGCACAAGCGCTCTCCTCATGCGCCTGTCCTACTCAGCGAGTACACTTAGCCTGCGGTAATTTCACACCCTGAAATTGGGCAGCAGCATGATTTTTATTTCCACCCTGATCATTTATGAGTGCGTAGACAGTACTCCCTTGTTCCTACGGTCTAATCGTTGCAGACTCCCCGCGGGCTAAAACTATGAGCACTGCCTAAGCCGTCGCCGGGTTTCCTGACTCGAGAAACACTAAATCGAGAAGTAAACTTTTCGAATAGAAACCCAAGATAAATTTTTTTTCCAAGGGTATCCGGATCTGGTATTCAGAAACTGCTTTCGGGGGGTGAATACTCTCTCAGCGGCACTCCCTGTAAAAATACTGGGTGTGAAATTACCACAGGCTAGGTGTATTTCCCTATGACAAACGCGACGAGCGTCGTAGTTCCCGGCGTGCTGCTACGAACTTACGAGACAAGACAGGAATGCTGTCGGTTCTGTTTGTACAGTGTACTCACACAGCAACGCTGTCTGGGCTAGTCAAGAGAAATCCTCTGGAGCATGAGCCAAAGAAAGGACCTCCTCCACTGCAGACAGAAAACCATTCTGCTTGACTCCAAGTCGCTCCGGGCGGGAGGGAAAGCAACATGGAGTGCGTGCTGGGTGGAAGAAAAATCCTAACCCAATCCATCCAACCCAACCCAGTTCAATCCAAACCAGCCCAATCCACCCCAACCCAGTTCAACCCATAAGCATGAAGGTTTCCTGAGCAACGTCTGATGTCCATCACCGTCACGTGATACCCCCTCACTGACGACATATCATTGGCTGAACCACTGCCGGCAGGACGTGATGATGTGGGCGCGTGTCAGCTTGAGGCCGAGTCAGATAGGTGTCGATCGATTACACGGATTCTGTCTAAGCTTCGCGTATGCCGCGTGGTTCTGTTTCGCCAAAGAACAGAACCACGCATGGAGAAGCACCGTGCTTCTTCAACTTTGCCCGGCACCGTACTCTTCAACTTGAATAGGTTTTCTTTGTTCATGAAGGTTTTTCCGCGCACCGCCAAGAGCCAGCTTCAACCTCTGAGCCAGGCTATTGTACTCACTTCTTTACTTCTTATCCTAGTAGGTGTACTACTGCTTTATTGGACCTTCAGCTCAGCGGCGATACTACGACACTCAACGGTTGAGAGTGCTTTCGTGGATCTTCAGCTCAGTGAATGAGTTCTACTTTTCCCAGAGGATCTCTTTCCTAGCGATCTCATTCCTAGCGATGTCGTTTTCAGCTCAGTGAATGAGATCTACTTTTCCCAGAGAATCTCTTCTCCCAGAGGATCTCTTTCCTTGCAAAGCAGCCGTTTTGATCCCATACTGCGAGAATATCACCGCTGCGGGTACACCAAGCAGGTAGTACCTAGAAAATGTCTCCGTGACACTGGTTCGTGTAGTGACAGATCCAGAGTTTCCTGCTGCCGCTGCTCCTGCTGCTGCGACGACCTCCTCATTTGACCCATTTTCTCATTACCGCCCGCATATTTCTGAATCGATACTAAGGCATGGCCAGTTCGCACGACGTGGCTGTGATGCGACGCTCTGGCCTTGTGCTCGCTGCATTGGCTGCTCTCATGCTCTCAGGTGTGCTCAGTTACTATGCGTCTCAAAATTTGGTGCTCGAAAAAGTATGCCCAAACATGCTTGTGACATAGTTCAGTGTATGTTGTGCGAGGGATAGTTGTGGGAATGAGGCGCGGAGAGGCCAGGGTTTGCGCAAAGAAGCCCGGTGCATTCTTACAACACTGCTGCCACACCTACCAAACACGCCAGAAATACACCCTGCAACTTCGGTAGTGCGTGGGCGTTTAGATTACAGAGATCACCCACCAGCCCTTTCCCCCCTGCTTCAGGATCTCCCACCACCTCTTTCCCCCCTGCTTCAGAAACCCCCACTCCGCCCATCCCCTTGCTTCAGGATCCCCCACCACCAGTTTCCCTACTGGTGTAGAGCCCCCCCCCCCTTGCTGCCATTCCCTTGATTACGGATCCCACACCACCTCTTTCCCCCTCTGCTTCAGAATCCCTGAGTGCTACATTTACCTTGTTTCCGTCTCCCCCACTGCCGTTTGCCCCTCCGCACATGAAACCATGCAACGCTGCCTCACTAGGGTGCGTGCTCCCCAAGAATGTTGCAAGAGAAGAGGACAGATGGAACAGATGAGAACGCCCAAGCAGCATACTCCCTCTTGTACCATGGTCCTTTCTTGTTGTCGCGGTGCGCAATGGCGTGGCGCATCCACGCTAGAACGTTCTTGTGATACTCTTCAGTGGCATCCTCGTTCTGCGGGCCGCTCCTTGTCAGACTGTTCTTGCTTGGGTTTTTCATCCTATATTCCACCTGCATAAGTCGACATAAAAAGAAAAGAAAAAAGAAGAAAAAAAAAAAGGAGGAACTAAAACTCCGAGCTTGCAGTTTTACATGGAAGAAAAACAAGGAACAATACAAAGAACTTACCCCGAAGAGCCAGTACGCCACATGATACGGCTTCAAGATTAGAGGGCCGACCCGCTTCTGACGGAATGAAGCTGAAATCCCCATTTGGAAGGGTGGTATTGAAAATGGCAAGCGGTCCTCGTTGGCATGCCACTTTAGGAGGTTGAATGTGTCCACTTCTGAAAGGCAAGCGCACATGAAACAAATGCATAAATGTTGCACAAGAGCAACACTATGTTGCACCAACTGACAAGGCGAAAAGGGGTGATGGCTAAATGATACGATCCAACTCACCTGCACTGTAGCATTCGAGAAACCTTTCCAGAGATGTTGGTTCACCTCGGACAGGCGGCACTCTCACGCGAGCGTCTTTAGGGACAGTGTATGGGAGCCCATGCATAAGGTAAACAGAGGTTCTTCCTTGCTCGTGTATTTTACACCTTAGAACCTGCAGCTTCCTAGTGAGCCAGAGTCGACGCAGTCTATCGTTGTTCCACACCATGTGAACCTTGAGCTTCAACTCCGGATCCTGAAAGGAAAGCGCCTTGAGCATCGCAGCCTCAATCACTGGATCTCCTGGCCACATTGTCATGTCCTCGTCCTCAAGCTCGAATAGCATTATGCTGATAGTGTCCTTGCACAAGGTCTACCACAAAAGCATATTGTAAAGGAAAAGGCACAAGATTGTGAGGAGTGGGGGACCTGGCCAAAACTGCGAGAGAAGGCAATGCGGGGCATGCAGAAATGAGGTGGGTGGACCAGGGCATAGTGAGCAAGACTGGCAGGAGTAGGAATGACTCGACCTCGAGAAGAGGAGTGCGGAGTGAAAGGGAGGAGTGGGAAAGGGAAGAGGGGCAAAAGCAGGGCAGCCAGGGGTGGGAGAGGCGGGGGTAGGATCAGCATAGTCCATGCATGGTTGAAATATTGTCCCATGACCTCTGGGCAGGGCTGGAGTGGGCAGAAGTGGCGTGACAACGAACTATGCATGCGGCACGAATGGACATGGCATATACCCAGCTGCTGCGACCGTTTGTGTTGTCACCACCAGCCACATAGGAAGGTGCTGGAACCGCATGATAAAATGTGCAAGAGGGAAGGTGCGGGTGGCAAGGTGCATGAGGGCAGGTGCTGATGGTAAGGTGCAAGAGGGCAGGTGCTGGTTGCTATGTTCAAGAGGGCAGGTCCTGGTGGCTATGTGCAAGAGGGAAGGTGCTGACGGTAACGTGCAAGAGGGCAGGTGCTGTTGGCTATGTGCAAGAGTGCAGGTGCTGGTGGGAAGGTGCATGAGAGCAGGTGCTGATGGTAAGGTGCAAGAGGGCAGGTGCTGGTGGCTGTGTGCAAGAGGGCAGGTGCTGCTGGCTATGTGCAAGAGGGCAGGTGCTGACGGCAAGGTGCAAGAGGGCACATGCTGTTGGCTATGTGCAAGAGGGAATGTGATGGTGGCTATGTGCAAGAGGGCAGGTGCTGGTGACAAGGTGCATGTGGGCAGGTGCTGATGGTAAGGTGCAAGAGGGCAGGTGCTGGTGGCTATGTGCACGAGGGCAGGTGCTGATGGTAAGGTGCAAGGTGCAGGTGCTGTTGGCTATGTGCAAGAGGGCAGGTGCTGGTGGCTATGTGCAAGAGAGCAGGTGCTGGTGGTAAGGTGCAAGAGGACAGATGCTGCTGGCTATGGACAAGAGTTCAGGTGCTAACGGTAAGGTGTAAGAGGGCAGGTGCTGTTGGCTATGTGCAAGAGGGCACGTGATGGTGGCTATGAGCAAGAGGGCAGGTGCTGGTGGTAAGGTGCAAGAGGGCAGGTGCTGGTGGCTAGGTGTGAGAGGGCAGGTGCTGGTGGAAAAGTGCATGAGGGCAGGTGCTGATGGTAAGGTGCAAGAGGGCAGGTGCTGCTGGCAATGTGCAAGAGGGCAGGTGCTGGTGGCTGTGTGGAAGAGGCCAGGTTCTGGTGGCTATGTGCAAGAGGGCAGGTGCTGACGGCAAGGTGCAAGAGGGCAAGTGCTGTTGGCTATGTGCAAGAGGGCATGTGATGGTGGCTACGTGCAAGAGGGCAGGTGCTGGTGACAAGGTGCATGTGGGCAGGTGCTGATGGTAAGGTGCAAGAGGGCAGGTGCTGCTGGCTATGTGCACGAGGGCAGGTGTTGATGGTAAGGTGCAAGAGGGCAGGTGCTTTTGGCTATGTGCAAGAGGGCAGGTGCTGATGGCTATGTGTAAGAGGGCAGGTGCTGGCGGTAAGGTGCAAGAGGGCAGGTGCTGGTGGCTATGTGCAAGAGGGCAGGTGCTCCGGGAGACGCCACTTGCAATCCGGGAGCGGGTGAAACACGTTCGCATTGATTGCGATTGCCAAGTCAGTTTTGCCATGAACATGCTGGCGACAACGTTGGACGGATGCGATGTGATCCTGGGGCGCGATTGGCGAAGTAGAAATCCCCCGATCCTTAGTCAACACTGGTAAACACTGTGACTATCAAGCGTGTGATGGCACGTGGCATGGACGTCTACGTCGTCCGATGGATCGCATCAATGAAAGTGGCCAAACAAACCGACCTGGACAAGCTGTGTGCTGTTGTACCTGAAGACCTGGTGAAGATCATGCGCAAGTTCGAGAATATATTTCCAGATAACCTACCACCCAGCCTGCCATCCAAACGACCACACGATTACAGGATTGAGCTGAGTCAACCAGGAGCGCAACTGACCGCACGATCGCAACGGAGGCTGAGTCAACCAGAGCCGATGGAGCTGTGCGTGCAACTGGATAATCTGCTGGAGAAAAAAATCATCCGCCCATCCACATCACCCTACGCCATGCTGATTCTCTTCCGTCCCAAAAAGGAAAGAAGGCTTCGAATGTGTACCGACTATCGCACCCTCAACAACATCACCATCAAGTCGCGTTACCCGATTCCACGAGCCGACGATCTCATCAACCAATTTCGCGAGGCCAGGATTTTTTCCAAGATTGATCTACGAGGCGGTTACCACCAGATTAGAGTCGTCGAAGCTGATATTCCAAAGACTGCATTTCGAACCCGTTACGGAAGTTAGAAGTATACAGTGATGCCGTTTGGGTTGACGAACGCCCTCAACATTTCAAGTAACCATGAACGAAGTCTTCCGCTCGCTAATGGACAAGTGCATCATCGTTTACCTGGACGAAATCCTGGTGTACAGCACCACTCGAGAACAACATTTGAAGGAACTGGAAGCAGTATTTACCCTCTGTGATTGACACCAACTCATCACCAAGGGCTCTAAGTGCGAGTTCTTAAAAGCGGAGCTGGAGTTCCTGGGCCAAGTCATTTCCACTGACAGTGTTAAAATCAACTGGAAAAAAATTGCTAAGATTTGCAACTGGGAGCCGCCTACTAATATGAACGAGTTACAGAGTTTTATAGGGTTTGTCCATTACGTGCGTTGTTTTATCCCTAAAATGGCGGAGTCAACTGCCCCGCTGACCGACTTGCTGCAGAAGGGATTTTTTGTAGTGAGGGGAGAGGCAGCAAGCTGCGTTTGACCAACTAAAGACTTTCCTCACAACACCACCCGTTCTTCGTATCGCCGACTCCGACCGCCCGTACAAACTGATTACGGACGCCAGCGATATCGCCGTTGGTGCGGTAAACAGGGGGCAAAGAATATTGCCGATGCCCTTTCTCGCCCTACAGCCCATACCTCTGCCGTACTAATCGCCCAAGCCCCTCCGCTACTAACTAGACTGTTTACCCACAGCTATACTACTGACCCCCTTTTCACCTCTAATGGCCACCAGGCCCTGACCACTCCACGAGGCCATTACCAGCTAAAAGCTGGTACAGAACGAATTTGGGTTCCATCCTACCGACTGTTACAAAAATTACTAACACAGGAGATTCACGACGCTAATTGCTCATGACATTTCGGGGTTGATAAAACATTGAAAATGCTCCAACGTCATTATTACTAGTCGAATGTGAGCCATGACGTGCAGCAATATGTGGCGTCCTGTCCCATCTGCCAACTGATGAAATCCTCTCGCCAAAAGCCAGTTGGATTACTGCAACAATTAGAACCACCCACAAAGCCCTGGACGCACGTGTCCATGGACTTTGTGACAGGACTGTCGGCCGGCGCATCCCAAAATCATGCTGTACTCGTGGTCGTTGATCAGCTCACAAAAATGGCTAATTTCGTGTCATGCCGAACGACGATCACAGCTGAACAAACTGCCAAGCTGTTCATCTCAATTGTGCTTCGCCTCCACGGAATCCCGAAGGCGATCGTGAGCGATCATGAGCCCAGATTTGCATCCAGTTTCTGGACAAAAATGTGGGAACAGTATGGTACACGTCTCCATCTGTCCACGGCTTACCACCCACAGACCGACGGTCAGACTGAACGAACAAATCAGACCATGGAGCAGCTAATACGGACAACTTGTACTGACCCAACCCAATGGGAAGGTTCTCTCCCCTTGATTGGGTTCGCGTATATCAATGCCCCTTCGTCCACTACTGCCCAATTCTGTTCGACCTGAATTACGGTCTAAACCCCACGACTCCCACAACACCCTTAGTTGAGATTCTCGCCCCACGATCGCAACATTTCGTAAAGGACTTACAGACCTCACAGAAAAATGCTACCGAGGCTATTTCAAAAGCCAACCTCATGGCTAAACGGTACGCGGACAGGCATAAATGGGATTTACCCCTGTCCCCCGGGCAACTAGTCCTTCTGGACACCAAGAATTTAGGGTTGCATTGACCAAATAAACTCTGCCCGAGATTCTATGGGCCCTTCCGAATTGTTCGAATGGTGACACCTGTCACTGCCAAGTTCCTGTTACCGGACGAATTGGGTATCCACGATTCATTCTACGTCAGCCTCTTTCGTCAATTCGTCACAAATACAGCTGATCTTGACCATCAACGACTCTATCCTTCAATCAGACCCGTACCCGAGCCAACTACCGAACCACAACAGATTCTCTCCCACCGAATCCGCGGAGACCAAGGTCAACGGATTTTGGAGTTTCTGGTTCGATGGGTTGACCGTACGTGCGACGACGACATGTGGGTCCCAGCCACTACCCTCGACAACCACCCATTGGTGCAGGCCTATTTACACGATCGGGCTGCCCCAGATGTGGGTAGTCTCGTCTAGGAGGGGGAAGGTGCAAGGAGAATCCATTATCCTTACTGAGTCTCGCTAACATCGAGTACAGCCCTGACTTTCAAAAGTCCAGGCTCGGCCTGGCAATTCAGGTTCGAACTACGTTCGAGACCCCAAGCCTACACGCGGCGTCGCGTCCGACAATTCCGAGTCCCGAGGCGCCCCAAACCACCTTGCATGTGTTTCGTGGCCTTCCTCGAGGCTCCCTTGCTAGGTTAGCTGTGCTTGTATTTAGCCATGTGCTTCATTTGTACTCGACACAGTTAAATCACGACCTCACTATTGCATTAATCGACTCCTATCTGGAGATTATCATAACACTAGCCGTCTCATAGGAAAATGAGGGACATGCACTACAAATGGAGTGCACTCTAGGCGAAGGAAAACTGTTATGATAATCCCAGGATAGGATTCGAGTAATGCAATAGAGGTCGTGCTTTAAGTGTGTCGAGTACAAATGAAGCACATGGCTAAATACAAGCACAGCTAGCTTAGCAACGGAGCCTCGATGAGGGCCACGAAACACACGCGAGGTGGTTTGGGCACCTCGGGGCTCAGAAGTGTCGGACGCGACTCCACGTGTAAGCTTGGGGGTCTCGAACGTAGTTCAGGACCTGGATTGTTGGACCAAGCCTGGAATTCCAAAAGTCAGGGTTGTACTCGATGTTAGCGAGGCTCGCTGAGGAAAAAAAGTTTTCCTTAAACCTTCCCCCCTCCTAGACGAGACTACCCACATATGGGGCAGCCCGATCGTGTAAATAGGCCTGCACCAGCGGGTGGTTGTCGAGGGAAGCTGCTGGTACCCACATGTCATCGTTGCACGTTCGGACAACCGAGCGAACCAGAAACTCCAAAACCCGTTGACCGTGGTCTCGACGGATTCTATGAGAGAGAATTTGTTGAGGCTCGGTAGCTGGTTTAGGAACGGGTGTGGTCGACGGATTGTCATTGACGGTCGAAATTAGACGTGTTCGCGACAAACGGTCGAAGAAGGCTGACGTGGAAAGATTTTTGGATTCGTCAGTCGTCCGATAAAGCATGACTAATTGTCGAGAAGACATGGGTAAATCCCGTCTATGCTTGTCAGCGTACCGTCGGGCAGTAAGGTTGGCTTTTGATATAGCCCGAATTGCATTTTTCTGTGCAGTCTGTAAGTCCTTGACGGACTATTGTGACCATGGTGCGGGATTCTCAGCTAAGAGTGTAGTGGGAGTTATGGGGTTTTTACTGTAATTCAAATAGAATGGGGATTGGGCAGTCGTGGACGAAGGGGCGTTGCTATACACGAACTTGATCAAGGGGAGAGAATCTTCCCATTGAGTCAGGTCGGTACAGGTTGTCCGTGTTAGCTGCTCCATGGTCTCGTTTGTCCGTTCAGTCTGACCGTCGGTCTGTGGGTGGTAAGCCGCGGACAGATGGAGACGTGTACCGTACTGTTCCCATATTTTTGTCAAAACTTTGGACGTAAATATGGGGTCACGATTGCCTTCGAGATTCTGTGCAGATGAACGACTGTCGAAATGAACAGCTTGGCAGGTTGCTCGGCTGTGATCGTCTTTTGGCAAGGCGCGAAATGAGCCATTTTCGTAAGTCGATCAATGATCACGAGTACAACATGATTTTGGGATGCGCCCGCCGGCAGCCCTATGACGAAGTCCATGGACACGTGTGTCCAGGGCTTTGTGGGCGGTTTCTAACGGTTACAGTAATTCAACTTGTTTTTGGGCTTTTTCCCACCCTACTGCCCACACAACGGCCGTACTAATCGCCCAAGCTAGTCCGCTACTATCTAGACTATTTACCCACTGCTATAATACTGACCCACTCTTCACCTCAAACCGCTACCAGGCGCTAACCACTCCACGAGGCCACTACCACCTAAAAGCTGGTACTGACCGAATTTGGCTCCCATCCTACCGACTCTTACAGGAATTAGTGGTACAGGAGGTTCACGATGGTAATTGCTCAGGACATTTTGGTGTTGATAAAAACCTTGAAAATGCTCCAACGTCATTACTACTGGCTGAATGCGAGCCATGACGTACAGCAATATGTGGCTTCGTGCCCCACCTACCAACTCATGGAGTCTTCTAGAATTCTCATCATGCTTTAGGTATGGGGCTTTACTCAAGTAGCAGCACGAGTTGTCAATTCTAGAGCGTTTCCCATGTCGGATTCCTTAACCCAGCTGTCCTCGAATGGGTCATAGCCATTCCAACAGATAAGGAACTCGACGTGGCCATGATGTTGGTGTCGATGAGCCACGTACAGACTCAATCTCATACTCAGGTTCTCCGTTGATGATGATAGGAGAAGGCGGCGGAAGCTGTCGTCCTGAGTAGAGGTGATTCGGGTCCTCGTAGGGTTTCATGAGTTGCACATGGAAGGCATTGTGAATCCTCCATGTGGTCAGAATTTTAAGACGGAAGGTTACTGGAGTAACCTGTGCCTCAACGACGAAGGGTCCACAGAACCGAGGCCAAAGCTTAGAAGGGATGTGGCTAAGGTCAAGGTTCTTGGTGTCCAACAGAACAGAGTCTCTAATCTGTATCTAATGGTCCCTTTGACTCTTATCTGCTTGTCCTTTCTGGGAGGTTTGCATCTTGTGTAGTATGCCAGAGTTGATGCATGGTAGTGACAAAGTCGTGTGCCGGTTGGACTTGAGCAGGAACAAGAGGCTAATGTGGAGTGAGGGGATGCCGTCTGTAGCAAATTACAGTAGAGGTAACTGCTGGTCCCACTTGCTTGTTTCGTCCTTGAAGGCAACCCTGAGCAACTGTTCCACGATCTTTGTCTTTCTGTCTGCCCATCAGTCTGTGGATGGTAGGCGAATGACATCGCCAGACAGGTTCCAAGGAGTCGCATGAGTTCCTTGCAGAACTTGCTAGTGAACTTCGGATCTGTGTCAGAAATCAGAGTCGTGGGGATTCCCATGGAGGTAAGCGACTCGGTGGAAGAATAGTCGAGCTGTTTCTTCAATAGTGGCGTCCGCGTGCGTAGCGATGAAGTGGCCCATCTTTTAGAATTTGTCGATAACTACCATGATTGCATCGTGTCCTGCTACCGTACGCGGGAGTCCTATAATGAAATCCTGGCTCACTCTATGCCAAGGCTGTTCACGAATGGGCAATGGTTGGAGGAGGCCAAGCTTCTTTTGCTTACTGCTCTTCATTCGCTGGCACGTAACGCAAGATGTAACGAACTCCTGGACGTCTGTCGCCATGTTCGGCCAGTAGTAGTATTTGGCGATGCCTGTTAGGGTCTTGTTGCTGCCGAAGTGTCCAGCTAATGCAGTGTCGTGATATTCCTCTAGCAGTAGCTATTTCAAGGGTGCATAGTTAGGTACCCACAGCTTCTTAGTACCGTTCTTATACGCGAGCCCTTGGTCCCATAGAAGGAGTCTGCGTCTATCTGCTGCTGGAATCTCTGGGTCGGTGTTGTAGCCGTGCTGGAAGAGTCCTCTGAGGAGATGGTTCATCCCTTGCACTTGGAGGGAGGAGTGGTTCGGCGGTCTGCTAAGTGCGCCAGCCTTGTTACGCAACCCAGGCTTGTACACGATGTTGCAGTTGAAATGGTTTTCCATGAAATCCACCCACCGAAATTGACGTCGTGACAGAGTCGGTTGTGTTTTCAGGTACTTCAGGCTGCAATGGTCGGTGTAGACCGTCGTTGTCGCTCCTTCCAGATAACAGCGCCAATTCTTAAAGGCGAGGATGATGGCCAAAGCCTCTTTGTCGTGTATGGGGTAGTTCAGCTGCGCTCTATGCAATTTCTTGCTAAGGTTTACAATAGGTTGCAACCCTTTGCCATGATCTTGCATGAGTACTACTCCCACGGCTGCACCACTGGAGTTAGCTTTGAGAACATAGTCCTTATCTGGGTCTGATAGGATGAGGACGGGTGCCGAAGTTAAGGCTTGTTTCAGCTTTTCCACAGCTTGCGTGCGCGTCTCCCCCCACCGAAAGGTACTCCTATTTTTAGTAACTCCGTGAGCAGTACTGCTATCTTGGCATAGTTGGGGATGAAGCGGTTGTAGTAGTTGGTAAAGCCAAGGAACTGCTGAAGCTCTTTCACGTTCTCAGGCTGCTTCCACTGCTTCACTGCTTCGATCTTCTTGGGGTCTACTTTTACTCCGCGTGCACTGACGACGTGTCCCAAGAAGGGAACTTGATTCAACGCGAACTCGCTTTTCGAGAGCTTGGCATAGAGCTGTTCCTTTTGAAGGATCTCGAACACTTGCCGCAGGTGGCGTATGTGTTCGTCCATTGTCTTGGATTATATTTGGATATCGTCTAGGTACACCACGACACACTCGTCAAGTAGCGGGCGGAGAATATGATTCATCTCGGCCTGGAATGCGGCTGGTGTGTTCGTGAGTCTGAACGGCATCACAGAATACACGTAGGAGCCATAGCGCGTCTGAAAGGCGGTTTTGTGGATAGAGTTATCCGCCATCCAAATTTGCCAATATCCTGACCGGAGGTCTAGTTTAGAAAAAACAGTGGCCCCTCGAAGTTGGTCCAGCAGGTCATCTATCCTTGGAATAGGATATTTATTCTTGACGGTCTGCTTGTTGAGCGCCCTGTAGTCGATGCACATCCGCAACGATCCATTGGGTTTTGGTGTGAAGAGTACAGGTGCTCTGTAAGGTGATGTTGACGGTCGGATCAGCTTCTTCTCCAGCAGGTATTCAATCTGCTTCTTCATATCCGCTAGCTCAGGTGGACTGAGGCAGTACGGAGGTTGGAAGGTTGGTTTAGAACCAGGTTCCTCTACGATCTCGTGCTGGTGTGCACGTGCTGGTGGTACGCCAGCTGGTAGGTCGTCGGGTAACACGTCCTTGAATTCCAAGAGAACCCCTTTGATGGCACTAGGGAGTTCCTCAGGTAGCTCCAATTCAATGTCGTTTGCTTCAGTAACCAGCACCGTGTACAAACTGCTCCGCTTTCTTCAGCTCCTTGGAGAATCATACCCACGAGATAGTTGGTACGTCTCCTGTATCGTCCCAAGTTGGAAGCTCGATCGACTTTTTTTTTTTTTTTTTTTTACGTGGCTGTCCCTTGCTGCCTGTTGATTGTAGGGTTGAATTGCTTCAAGAAGTCCCTCCCAAGTATCAGGTCCACTCCATGTAACCAGGTAACTGGTGTAATGGGTGCCCAACGTATTGGTCCAATGTAGATTTGCAGCCGCGTTTTGCCACGTACCGGTAACTCCGTGCCATCCACCATTGTCGCCGTATAGTGAGAAGGTTTGTTGCTGAAGCCGAGACATTTGGTAGTGGTGTTGGAGCAGACTGTGTGGGAGGCTCTGCTATCCACTAAGGCTTTTAGTCTCTAGCTGTTGCATACGACTGTCAAGAGCAGAGGAGGTTTGGAGTCCCCCGTGTAGTTGAGAACCTTTCCACTAAGAGGGTCGAAGGGTATAGAGGTGGAGGACTTGTGGGTACTAATGGATCCAGTAGATTCTAACGGTGCAGCTACTGCAGTAGGTGTGATAGGCAAGTGGTGTGTGAAGGGCGGATCCACACCTGGCCTATTGGTTGGTGTAGGGTTGGCACGCATCCATGCCGCTACTGGTGTCGACGTCGAAGGTGGGATTCGAGGTCGTTGCAGCTTCCTTTGGACCTCCAGCTTCCCCCTCAGCTACTTCAGCCGTGTAACCACTCCGCGTGGGGTCCGTGGTGGCGTTGAAGGCTAGTTCTGGGAAAGGATATTGAGTCGACAAAGGGTCGAGTGGCTTCGACCGCTTTTAATTTTCCCCCAAGGTTCGCCGACGCTGGAATTATTTCCAAAGGTTTATGCTTCAATTGGAGTCCTTCCCGGAATTTCCTGATAGCCGTAAAGCCCTTAATTTCATTATGAAGTAAAGCTTCTTTATAGGATAAAGAAAGCTAAGCACCTGGACGCTGGAATCTCAGGGGGGGACCGTTCACCTTTAGCTTGTGGTCGAGTCGCAACGTCACGAATGAGGCCCTCGCAATTTGTACTGGAACAAGTGACCGTTGGTGACTCTTTGTGTGATTACATCGACAGCTACCCGAACTAGGAAAGCATGATTTTGGCTGGGTGAGTTCGAGATTGACCAATGCGAATATGGATGCCAACTGGGCTACGTCCCATAGTCAAGACATTGTTTGAAGTTTATACAATTCTATAACATGCACTCACTCAAGAATGTTGTTGTTATGTGCCTATAAGGAACCGGTATTTCCTTGTCCCGTATTTTAGTAATAAGGCACACACTTCTATAACGGGGTTGGCGCGCAGTCTGCCAAGAAATTCAAATCACGGCACCCACAAGCCCCAGCACAAGCCCCAATCCTGATGTACTCGCCAGATACTGCAACACCCTCTTGGCAACTGGCCAGTGCTCTGGCTGGTGTCTACTAGTCGCAACGAAGCAAGCAAGGATACTAAGAGGAAACTGGTCTGGACAAGTGCACGTCATTTGGTACATGAGGCACCTTACTAGCTCTGCGTATGGAGCACAGGGCTTGACCTACTCACCGGAAACACGAGCTGAGAGCTTGTCATCTACAGGCAGGGGAGTGGACTATTCTGACGAGAACTGAAGGCCGAACCTCTGGAGGATCTGCAGCACCATGTGGGACTGAAAGAGTGTGACCGTGTGTGCTGCGCAGCCACCAGAGATCTCCAGTGGATACCACCACAACTTTCCCAAGTTTGTATAGGCGTGTCGCCTAAGCAACTCGGCCTTCACTGAGGCCAATGCGACTCCTTCTAGAGTAGCAAAGATAAGGTCATCTCAAGTATATAGAATGGATTCCGACCAGGACGAACAAAGAGCGAGGGGTCGGCAAAAGACGGGAAGAAGTGGAGAGCCGCGAGTGTAGTGCAAAGCGTATCGTGCCACTCACGGGGCGCTTAGCGCAAACCGTAGACAGGGCGGCGCAGGCCTCTCAGGGTCCTGAGAGCAAAGGGCCCGGTGAAGCCTGGTGGACGCCGTAGGTTGATTTGCTCATGTAGACTGCCCTGCAAGAAGGTTGTCGAGGAGTCCCGAGATTGGAGCTTGTAGTCACGCTGTGCGGCTTTGGGGAAGAAGTCCACACCCTCTTGCTCACTGAAGCCTCTGGCCACATACCGCACCTTGAACTGCGGTGGCTCTCCGGGCGGGCGCTTCACCTTATAGATCCAAATGCCATTGACTATGTTCGCCCCAGATGGAGGAACTGCATCGATGTAAGTGCTAGTGGATCTATAAGATGCCATCTCTTCCTCCATGGCCTGTATCCTCTGGGCTATCCAGCGCCCCGAGATTGCCTCAACGTACGAGCACGGGGTAGGGATGTCCAGGGCGTCCGGGTCACCCTCAGGGGACATAAGCATGGCGCAGAGATGGGGTACAGCACCTGCATTGAAGTCTATCCTCTAGAACGTCACTACCAAGAGCAGGTGCACCCGCGACGGACGGAGGACAGGCACGGTCAGAGACTAGAGCGGAGGCATAGTCAAGGCGGTGGCTCACCACAAAGTCATCGAGAGCAATGACAAGGGCAGAGACACCAGCAAGAGGAGTGGTAGGGTTAGTGAAAAGCGAGGCAAGCAAGCGGGAGATGACTCGACGAGGAGTGCGAGCAGAGTCAAGGGGAGGAGCAAAGGACAGGGGTAGGGACGATTGGGGAGGTAACGGTAGGACGGGGACGACAATCGGATTTCCCAACTAAGCTGAAGACCTGAGCTCACTTTGACGGCCACGAACTCTATACTTGGAGATTCGATTTCAAACTCCTCGCGCAATCTTTGGGTATCTGGGGATACTTTGATGGTGCAAACCATTTTCCTCAAACAGGAACAGCCCTAGAAGAAGCGCGTTATTACAAGTATTCGCCTATGGCCTATATATTGTTGGTACGGAATCGCTCACCTGAAGAGCAACTGGGAGTTTGTTGCTTCAAACCTTTGATTGCTCCAACCTTCTACGCCCGAGATTATTTGTGAATGCTATATCAGGCACAAAATTCTGTTATACAGAGCAAGATGTTAAGCAAACTTATAGCAATTGCGATGCTTTCAGGAGAAAAAAGTTGTCAGCTACATCAACAGGTGCAGAGAAGACCTCAGCAATGAGCTCTTCATCACTATCCTCTTGGCTAGACTTGGACCCGAATGGAGTCAGTGCAAGTCCCTCCTTTGTTCCCAATGGAACATCTCGAAAACCTCTCTTTGTGCTACTCTGATGGCAGAGTAGTAGGACTTGGACCTGTACAATGCAAAAGGAGGCAAGGCCAAGAGCGGGTTAAGCTTCTATACGGGTGGACCAATTCAAGGGGAGCAGACAAGAGGTGGACCAAGTCAATGGGAGCAGACAAGAAAAGGCAAGGGCTTTTGCAAGTTCCGCAAATAAGTAAGTCATTATATTGAAGAGTGTCAGAAACTGAAGAGAAGGAATCAGGAGAAGACGGGCCAAGCCGCCCCTGTCAAGACAGTCTCGTTGCCTTCACCTTCTTCAACTCAGCCTACAAAGGGCAAAACAATCATTCATTGCATGATTGGACCTCACTTGTCCAGCGGTGTACACTACTAGAGACGACAACTCGATGGAGGCAATAACATCGACATGGAAGAAGGACCAGACAACTTACCTCCACATTTTTGTCCTTTCCCTAAATCTCTGGAACCATCAAGTGTTGAAGAAAAAACAGAACAGCCCACGGGTTTTCCTCGACATTTGAACGTGCAGCCACCTGCACATATCGCCAAGCAAGCGTATCCTGAACATGTCAACACATGGTTTCTTTATAGTTGATGCGGTCATCATATGGCGTCTTCAAGCCGCTATCTTCTCAACTGGCGAGACCTGCCTTGAGAAGAAAAGTACACGATTACGTTGGCCAACAATAAGACAATTGAAGCAAGAGCAAACGGAGATGTTCCTCCCGACTCTGATAACATGAGAATTTCACTTCACCTTTACAAGATACTCGTCGCAGAACCTGGGTTTAATATTCTTTCACAAGCGCAGCTAATGAAGAGTGGGATTTGCTTTGTCAGCACCACCGACACCATGCTTATGGAGCTATATCTGGGAGACAAGAAAGAAGACGAAAAATTTAATCGGCATAGCAGAAATTAAGGATGGCATCTTGGTTCTCCGATTCTCACCTGAGAAAGAAACCGGTGACAAGCAAAAGGCTGTCTCACTCGCCCCTTGGCATTATCGTTTCGAGACTGATCGCCAACGCCAAGATCATCGCGAGCTCAAGATCAGGCTGTCTTCAGTGTCACTCCTTAGCCTTCTTGCACTGTTTCTCTCAATGAATCTGCATTAGAGACAGCAACAGCAATAGAAATTGATCAAGCCACTTGGGCTCTTAGAGATGATAGCTGGGGCGTTGTTACCCAAGCACCTACTTAAACAACAACGACGTGATAAAGGTATGGTCTTAGTTAAGACCGCTGACATCGCGCACATTGCGTGACTGGAGGTAGATCTGTAACACTGGGTAATTCTCGATCTGTGCCAAGGGCACCCAGCTGTTTTCTAGGGCTGACCGGTCCTTCCAAGATATCAGAAACTCGATCAAGTGAGCCCCTCGAGGATTCTTGATCCGATGGCTGAGAACCTTCGCAGGTTCGACAATAGGCCTGGCGAGTGGTTGGATTTCAGGTTGGCTTGGTGACGTTGTAGCATATTGGTGCTGGCGATGTATGGTCGAAGTAATTGCACGTGGAATTATGGGTTGACGTTCCAGGTGGCCGATAACATTAGATGGGTTGTAACGGGAGATATCATGTGGCTGATGGTAAATGGTCCACAGTAGCAGGGGCAGAGTTTTGGGACGATGGGCAGTCGTAGGTTCTGGGTGTCAAGCAGTACTAAGTCTCCAGCCTGGTAAGTGACTGCTCGTCGGTGTAGATCGGTGTTGGCTTCGGCTGCTCGCTCCCGGGCTTCTATAATATTTTGGTGAACTGTTGGGCTCATGGTACTGGATTTTCGATCTTGGGCGTGATCGATACTGTATGGTTCTGCTCATAGTTTACTGTAGGTAGAATGGTGACTGTCGTGTAGTGCCTGACGGGGCGTTATTATACGCGAACTCAGTCAACGGCAGCTGCTGCTCCCAGTTGGCCACATCATCTGAAGCACTCTGTAACACATGATATATACTATATCATTGTGTAGGATAGAGTGTAGGGATTTCTGGGAAAGGAAAAACACACAAAATAACACAATATATAGCAAATAGCAAGTGGTTGTGATCAAGGATTCGGCAAGCCTCATTCTCTGACACTTCCCCCCTCAAAACTGGGTAGACGCTGAAAGCGCCCAGTTTTTTCAGCAAGCACTGAGGGCTGTAAGGCTCAAAGTAGGTAGAGAAAATCAAGCCAACAAAGTTGTGCTTCAACAAAAACTCCTTTGTATTTTATTCCACATACTCGTGAGTCTGTACGAGTGTAGGTAGCAGGTTTCCCTTGTTGAAGTATTAGGATGTGTGACGCTCCAACTCAGGTTGCAGAATAGCGTAGCAAATGGTGATAAGTCCGTGCCTGAGTTGTGGTCAGTAGAATTCAGCTGCACTCTAGCATGCTATAACGATGTCAACTGCTTCATATGGTCAAGAAACCACCAAGCGTTTGAGTTTGACGTAGCAGTTGAATACCGGTCCGTATACCGTAGTAACGCTGTAATTGCTGCTTGCCATTGCAAAGAGACTTATTGCCAAGTGATTGTAGTAGGACGATGTCACCATGCTCATTGGTGGAGCACAAATCCATGATCGTGGTCGAGGAAATATGGGGATTTTTTCGCTCAACCCATTTGAATCCTCTTCCATTTCCAATAGGTTGTCGGTGACTCCAGTATGCCTCATACATGTCCAATTTAGCACGGATTCCATCAATTGACAGTGGTGTCTGGATGCACGTATAGGTGTAGGTCCACTCGATCGTCAAGTGTCCTCTATAGTAACAGCTTCGATGACAGTGATGTCGTTTCAGCTACTCAGCATCGATGTTGAATCTGCTCCACTTCCGCTTGTAGGGGTGCCATTGGAGTAATGCGGATTCCTCAATTCATAGTGGCCTCGGCGCTCAAGATCACGCCTATCAGCTTCCGTGGAGGTGATGCTGGTGATGGATTGGTTGGTAACGCAGGTTTTATGACTCAGTTGAAAGTCATCGGGCCATGAGGACTCGAAGATCATCGTAGTCCCCCCATCCTCATAAGAGGGTTTTTTTCTGAGCTCCTGAAGGCATGTGGTATCACCACGTTGGTACAGGCATAGTGGCATCTCCATTCCACTAGCTGGAAATCATAGATGTAGTGTCAGACCGGGTCTTGGAATCATGCTGGAATATGATCCAGTATCATCTCCATTGTTATGAGGAATATCCATCAGGGTTGGGTGTTGCTGTAGTTGTCTGCTGTGACGGCGGCGGCGGTAGACACTCACGGCGGCGACTGCTGTAGGGGATGCTTGTAACTCATAACGGTTCGAAGAACAATCCATCCGCTCCATCTTCCGTGTAAAGCCTTCCTGATGGGTGTAACAGTTGTAACTACCAGGGAGCACTTGTGTCTTTATGTACAGGTGTCACTCCACTACTGTCGGTGATTGGGTCACTCAATGGTTTGAAGATTACTTGCTTCTCCCCTTGTTGTATCCACGGGTAGCAACTGCCTGGTATGCTCATCCCTGCTCCCGATGTACGGTCGGTAGAGCGCGTAATTGTCTTGTTGCAATCTGCATTTCCCTTGTTGATCAACACCATCGTATTGCTGGGTGTTGTCCTGCGTTGTCGAAGATTCGTCGAGGCTTATAACGCTTCGGCATCTGATAGAGGCGCCTCCAATACATGTACTGTAGGGTCGCAGGTGTGCGAATGATTGCCGGATTCGAGGTCATGTCTCCTCGGCCTGTCAACCCTCATGCATTTGTGTGATGGCATAAACACCTGGAATCACGGTCACGTGATTGGGATGTCGTCTCTTGAGGTTGATGTCAAACTGCTCCAACCAATCACTACGGACAGCCGAGATTCGTAGTGAATATGAATCAATCAGCTCGTGTTACGAGCTAGTGTCTCACTGTCCCTGATGAGACGTAGTAACTGCGTCGTCGTTGCATGAAAAATCTGCTCCATCGCATCATCTTTTGTTGGCGAGGATTTTGCTAGAGAAACAGCTACTTCCCTGCAATCCTTTATGCACCCAATTGTCAAAATATTTTATATCGTCGATGTAGTCGTTGGAGATGTTCGGCCGCTTTGTCCGTGTACCACCAAAACCTGCTCCTTTGGTGAAGTACGAAATCCTTTGGTGACGTGTTCGAAGCGGCGACGAATTCCCGCGCGCCACGATTGTCACGTGCTGTACTCGTCCACCTCGCAATAACTTCCTGCCCAGTGATTGGTCGTGCGAAAATGCCCGATTACGCGTGGCGTCATATCCGGATCCTGCGACTCAATGATTCGCTGCCACCAATTCATAGCCGGTCCATGTAGGAGTGACATAGCGTATCGGATTTTTTGCGCGTCGTCTCTGGCGAGGTTGCAGTCATAAAAGACTTTGAGATGGACAAGTTGTCACGTTGGCCCGGGTCGAACATGGGCGGCCTTTGCGCCTTGAGAATTCCGGGCGCCATGCTGATGTTGGCTTGCAGCCCGGTCGGAGAGGCAATCGGGGGCGGCAGGTTTACGTTCATCCTTTCGCCAATTTCCGCTCGTCCAATAGTCGGTGGCGGGTTGTTTGTCGAACCCTCAGGCGAAGCCGCATGTGGTCGATGATTGTCGCCATGTATTTCGGAACGCTGTTGGGTTATTTGATCTTGTTGTACTTGGTTTGTCGTTTGTGAGGTCGCGCCATATCGTGTCTGCTGCCGTCGGCTTCGGAGTGCAGATATCTCAGATTCAGCTTGGGCCGTTTCAGCTCACAAACACGCCAACTCCTGCTGGTACAACTCGTGAGTAAGACGGACTTCATCGAGCAGTGCCGCCCTGTCCTCAGAAGTCATGATGGTAGATGCCGACATTTTGCGGATAGTTTTGGGCGACTTTCGACACGTTGATACTACGAACACAGTCGTGGCTGTAGGTAATTATCAATTAATATTACCAGGACAACGGATACGCAGTAAGCGCAGGGCGTCAGCCTCCCTAAGTGTCGCTATTGCAGTGGAACTGGAGCGCAAGGCTGAGGATCGTTGGCTCTGATAACCCAGTCTAATGAAGCGCAAAGAGCGTGTGTCAAAGGATTGATTAACGAGGAAACAATACAACTTAGGCAAGATCAAAACATGGGGATAATGGATATAGCTAGCCTAGGAACACACGGTCGTGGCTCGGCAGGGTTGCGACGTGTGGTTCGTAAAATGGCTCGGAGCACCCAGATATAGGCACGCAACAGCAAGGCGGGCAACATTATATGCGGCTCGTCAAGGGGCCAAATTTGGGACCACGATTTGAATTTCGTGGCAGAACTGTGCGGCAACACCGATATAGCAGTGTACGCCTTACTGACTAAAACTCGTTATAAGGAAATACCATTTCTTTACAGTGTTAAAGACTTGTATACACTTGAAACTCTACCTTGACTATCGGACCCCGATATACACCCGATGGAGCAATTTTTGTTGGGGTATTTTTGTTGAGACGATGACGTCAGCAGTCACCTACGTGGCTTCATGGTAACCATTAGATCGACTTCGTCCCAGTGTGGTACCGATTATCCCTACATGGCACCAATTTGTATTCGGCAGATTCCCTAACTAGTAACTGTCAGTTTCAACGTTTTCGAACTGCGCCCACGAGTTTTGTACACGCCCTGGTGAAAGTCGTGAAGAAGAACATCTAATATAAAGTATTTCGCAGGTGCGCTTATGCTAAAATGTTACGCAACACATTTTAATTGATCTCATATAATAGTCTCATTATGTATACCATGGATTTTTTGTTGTTTAGTAGTTTTGTTACCTTTTTGAATTTTATGGAATGATAAGTATCTGCAATAAATAGAATAAACGCCATTAATATGTAGTTTCCATGCATATCATTAATATAATGTGTCAGGCAATATGTAGTGGTTTCTAGTGTTCATATGCTCTCTTTCATGATGAGTGTAAAGATTTCATGAATCATGAATGGGTTTCGCCACAGCGAGTATCTCAAATAGTGCGTTAGGCAGCCTCGGCCCTCGAGTCTCGCGTCAAATCACCCCCGCCGAACTAATCGGCTCCGAACGTGTTACCGAGGCGCCCCAAATGCAATTTGACCCCGTCGCTCTAGGGAATTTCGAGCCTTTGACTGGTTCAATCCTCAAGGTTCAACCATGGTCAACTAGCACTATGTAAGCCCTAGGCCCTATCTGTATTGACAGGGATAGTAGTCACTCTCTATTATAAAATTCTGCGCTCTACTCTAGAGTAATTCATAACAATGAGCATGGTGAGCGCTTATAGTAGAAACGCCGTGATACAAAATTATTGCTAGTGTTATTTAATTCTGTACTAGGAGCCCCAAACAGTACTGATATGAAAAGATCTGATTTTTTTATAATTTTTTTTTCTGTATATTTTTAATTCTACTGAAGTCAAAATATCTAACAAAATTACGGGACAACAAAAAATCCATGTTATACGTAGTGATTTGATATATGATGTCGATTAAAATGTGTTGCGTAACATTTCAGCCTAAGCACTCTTGCGAAATACACTGTACCAGATGTTCTTCTTCGTGAAATTTGCCAGGGCGTGTACGAAGCTCGTGGGGGCAGTTCAGAAAAATTGAAACTGACGGTTACTAGTTAGGGAATCTGCCGAATACAAATTGGTACCATGTAGAGATAATTGGTACCACGCTGGGACGAGGTTGATCTAATGGTTACCGTGAAGCCACGTAGGTGACTGCTGACGTCATCACGTCGGATGATGGTTACCCGGGGAGATAAATACCCATTTTTGTTGGTCTGGAAATGGGCACGCAGCTAGCTTCGGTTCCGGCTCTCATTGGTAAATCTGGAACCCAACCAGTCCAACTCACGCTTTCTTGGTTCGACTAAGCCGTCGATGTAATCACGTGAGGAGCCGTCAACGGTCGGTTGTACAGCAAGAATCCCAAGGGCCTCATTCGTGCCACGATTTCACTCTAAACTTACCCGTGCAAGAATTCAATTGGGCTCACTTTTGTAATTTAGGGCAAAGACACAACACAAATTGGGAGAAAAGGCTTCGGCATGTGTTGTACAAAACACGCCGAAGCCTTTTCTGTCTATTTGTGCTGTGTCTTTACGCTAAAAAACAAAAGTGCGCGACATTGAATACGTGCTCTGGTACGTTGCGAGTGAAATCGAAGTTGGCCCAACGACCGAGCTCCAGAGGCGGGGGTTCCATGTGCTTGCTGTGCCTCCCTGGCAATTTGACCGTTGTCTGTGTTCAGTTCTGGCCAATCCCCTCATCCACGCAGCCTCTGCGAGGGATCTCTCCCTCTTTCTCCTCCCAGTCGGTTACAAACAGGGCTCACGCTAAGCTTTTTTGGAGCTCTGTTTCTCCCGGATTCCCCACCCCCCTGCACCCTGATTCGTCCGGATTTCAGGGTAGTTGATTTCTGTTTCATCCGGATTCGGGTACAAAGTTACTTTTAGCCGAGTTACAGCAAACATTGACTCGGACATGTCACGATGTTCAAGGTCGTAACAGGGTAATATTTGCAGCGTGCCAGAAAAAGTACCTTTGGATTTGCTATGTTAAGAGTGTTAATTTCTTCCGCTAGTTTTCTGACAAACCCGCTAAAGTAGGGTAGAATCTGTGTCAGCAACCTTCACAACTTTCTGGGTTGCGAGAAGGGGAAAGAGGGGAACGTGGCTAAACGGTTTTAGGTAAGTCTTCCTAGCTGCCTAGCTGTAGGAATTTGCCAGTCTGTGAGGGACGCCAAATATTCTAGGTTTAGGGTGGCCCGGGTGGGAGGAGTCTCTCTGTAAAATTCTCTAGATGTAAGGGAGACTTAGCCAAATTCTCTATGTTATAGGGTAAAGGCAGGAATGTTCCTGCAATGAGGACTAGCCGAAATTTACAAGTTTCGTGGGTGTGGGTAGATGGCCTATCTCTATGGGACTTAGTCGAATTCCTCTATGGTCGATGAAGGAATGTTCCTGGCTGTGACAAACTTAGCCGAAAATTCTGGGTTTCGGGTGGTGCGGGTGAGAGGAGTACGGTATGTCAGTGTGTGGGGGACTTCGCTATTTTTGCTTAGTTGCGGGGTTAAGGAATGCTGCTGGAAGTTGGGGACTTAGCCAAAATTTCTGAGTTGTGCAGGTGTGGGAGGAGTTATAACTGTGTGTGAGGGACTTCGCCGAATTTCCTGGGTTCTGGGGCTCCGTGGGATTGTTTCTGAAAGTTGGGGACTTAGCCGGTAAAATGTCTCTGCCACCCTGGGTGCGAGGAGGGGGGAAGGGGAGAGGGGGGCGTATTTATTGGCAGTTGCAGCCGGATTGCCCCCCCAGCGAATTCTGATCTGCCCGGAGCCCGCCGTAACGCCACTTCTATAAATTCCGGAAACCCCGATAACTCTACCCGTTCAAATTCCGGAACGAGCCCAGCGCCAACTCTTAATGTTTTTTCATTCTGGGTAATTACCCTTTAAAAATACGCCCTGGTTACAAGCAGTTTCATTTTTAGCAGTTTCTGTTTCTTTTTGGCACAAGCGCTCTCCTCATGCGCCTGTCCTACTCAGCGAGTACACTTAGCCTGCGGTAATTTCACACCCTGAAATTGGGCAGCAGCATGATTTTTATTTCCACCCTGATCATTTATGAGTGCGTAGACAGTACTCCCTTGTTCCTACGGTCTAATCGTTGCAGACTCCCCGCGGGCTAAAACTATGAGCACTGCCTAAGCCGTCGCCGGGTTTCCTGACTCGAGAAACACTAAATCGAGAAGTAAACTTTTCGAATAGAAACCCAAGATAAATTTTTTTTCCAAGGGTATCCGGATCTGGTATTCAGAAACTGCTTTCGGGGGGTGAATACTCTCTCAGCGGCACTCCCTGTAAAAATACTGGGTGTGAAATTACCACAGGCTAGGTGTATTTCCCTATGACAAACGCGACGAGCGTCGTAGTTCCCGGCGTGCTGCTACGAACTTACGAGACAAGACAGGAATGCTGTCGGTTCTGTTTGTACAGTGTACTCACACAGCAACGCTGTCTGGGCTAGTCAAGAGAAATCCTCTGGAGCATGAGCCAAAGAAAGGACCTCCTCCACTGCAGACAGAAAACCATTCTGCTTGACTCCAAGTCGCTCCGGGCGGGAGGGAAAGCAACATGGAGTGCGTGCTGGGTGGAAGAAAAATCCTAACCCAATCCATCCAACCCAACCCAGTTCAATCCAAACCAGCCCAATCCACCCCAACCCAGTTCAACCCATAAGCAAGGTTTCCTGAGCAACGTCTGATGTCCATCACCGTCACGTGATACCCCCTCACTGACGACATATCATTGGCTGAACCACTGCCGGCAGGACGTGATGATGTGGGCGCGTGTCAGCTTGAGGCCGAGTCAGATAGGTGTCGATCGATTACACGGATTCTGTCTAAGCTTCGCGTATGCCGCGTGGTTCTGTTTCGCCAAAGAACAGAACCACGCATGGAGAAGCACCGTGCTTCTTCAACTTTGCCCGGCACCGTACTCTTCAACTTGAATAGGTTTTCTTTGTTCATGAAGGTTTTTCCGCGCACCGCCAAGAGCCAGCTTCAACCTCTGAGCCAGGCTATTGTACTCACTTCTTTACTTCTTATCCTAGTAGGTGTACTACTGCTTTATTGGACCTTCAGCTCAGCGGCGATACTACGACACTCAACGGTTGAGAGTGCTTTCGTGGATCTTCAGCTCAGTGAATGAGTTCTACTTTTCCCAGAGGATCTCTTTCCTAGCGATCTCATTCCTAGCGATGTCGTTTTCAGCTCAGTGAATGAGATCTACTTTTCCCAGAGAATCTCTTCTCCCAGAGGATCTCTTTCCTTGCAAAGCAGCCGTTTTGATCCCATACTGCGAGAATATCACCGCTGCGGGTACACCAAGCAGGTAGTACCTAGAAAATGTCTCCGTGACACTGGTTCGTGTAGTGACAGATCCAGAGTTTCCTGCTGCCGCTGCTCCTGCTGCTGCGACGACCTCCTCATTTGACCCATTTTCTCATTACCGCCCGCATATTTCTGAATCGATACTAAGGCATGGCCAGTTCGCACGACGTGGCTGTGATGCGACGCTCTGGCCTTGTGCTCGCTGCATTGGCTGCTCTCATGCTCTCAGGTGTGCTCAGTTACTATGCGTCTCAAAATTTGGTGCTCGAAAAAGTATGCCCAAACATGCTTGTGACATAGTTCAGTGTATGTTGTGCGAGGGATAGTTGTGGGAATGAGGCGCGGAGAGGCCAGGGTTTGCGCAAAGAAGCCCGGTGCATTCTTACAACACTGCTGCCACACCTACCAAACACGCCAGAAATACACCCTGCAACTTCGGTAGTGCGTGGGCGTTTAGATTACAGAGATCACCCACCAGCCCTTTCCCCCCTGCTTCAGGATCTCCCACCACCTCTTTCCCCCCTGCTTCAGAAACCCCCACTCCGCCCATCCCCCTGCTTCAGGATCCCCCACCACCAGTTTCCCTACTGGTGTAGAGCCCCCCCCCCCTTGCTGCCATTCCCTTGATTACGGATCCCACACCACCTCTTTCCCCCTCTGCTTCAGAATCCCTGAGTGCTACATTTACCTTGTTTCCGTCTCCCCCACTGCCGTTTGCCCCTCCGCACATGAAACCATGCAACGCTGCCTCACTAGGGTGCGTGCTCCCCAAGAATGTTGCAAGAGAAGAGGACAGATGGAACAGATGAGAACGCCCAAGCAGCATACTCCCTCTTGTACCATGGTCCTTTCTTGTTGTCGCGGTGCGCAATGGCGTGGCGCATCCACGCTAGAACGTTCTTGTGATACTCTTCAGTGGCATCCTCGTTCTGCGGGCCGCTCCTTGTCAGACTGTTCTTGCTTGGGTTTTTCATCCTATATTCCACCTGCATAAGTCGACATAAAAAGAAAAGAAAAAAGAAGAAAAAAAAAAAGGAGGAACTAAAACTCCGAGCTTGCAGTTTTACATGGAAGAAAAACAAGGAACAATACAAAGAACTTACCCCGAAGAGCCAGTACGCCACATGATACGGCTTCAAGATTAGAGGGCCGACCCGCTTCTGACGGAATGAAGCTGAAATCCCCATTTGGAAGGGTGGTATTGAAAATGGCAAGCGGTCCTCGTTGGCATGCCACTTTAGGAGGTTGAATGTGTCCACTTCTGAAAGGCAAGCGCACATGAAACAAATGCATAAATGTTGCACAAGAGCAACACTATGTTGCACCAACTGACAAGGCGAAAAGGGGTGATGGCTAAATGATACGATCCAACTCACCTGCACTGTAGCATTCGAGAAACCTTTCCAGAGATGTTGGTTCACCTCGGACAGGCGGCACTCTCACGCGAGCGTCTTTAGGGACAGTGTATGGGAGCCCATGCATAAGGTAAACAGAGGTTCTTCCTTGCTCGTGTATTTTACACCTTAGAACCTGCAGCTTCCTAGTGAGCCAGAGTCGACGCAGTCTATCGTTGTTCCACACCATGTGAACCTTGAGCTTCAACTCCGGATCCTGAAAGGAAAGCGCCTTGAGCATCGCAGCCTCAATCACTGGATCTCCTGGCCACATTGTCATGTCCTCGTCCTCAAGCTCGAATAGCATTATGCTGATAGTGTCCTTGCACAAGGTCTACCACAAAAGCATATTGTAAAGGAAAAGGCACAAGATTGTGAGGAGTGGGGGACCTGGCCAAAACTGCGAGAGAAGGCAATGCGGGGCATGCAGAAATGAGGTGGGTGGACCAGGGCATAGTGAGCAAGACTGGCAGGAGTAGGAATGACTCGACCTCGAGAAGAGGAGTGCGGAGTGAAAGGGAGGAGTGGGAAAGGGAAGAGGGGCAAAAGCAGGGCAGCCAGGGGTGGGAGAGGCGGGGGTAGGATCAGCATAGTCCATGCATGGTTGAAATATTGTCCCATGACCTCTGGGCAGGGCTGGAGTGGGCAGAAGTGGCGTGACAACGAACTATGCATGCGGCACGAATGGACATGGCATATACCCAGCTGCTGCGACCGTTTGTGTTGTCACCACCAGCCACATAGGAAGGTGCTGGAACCGCATGATAAAATGTGCAAGAGGGAAGGTGCGGGTGGCAAGGTGCATGAGGGCAGGTGCTGATGGTAAGGTGCAAGAGGGCAGGTGCTGGTTGCTATGTTCAAGAGGGCAGGTCCTGGTGGCTATGTGCAAGAGGGAAGGTGCTGACGGTAACGTGCAAGAGGGCAGGTGCTGTTGGCTATGTGCAAGAGTGCAGGTGCTGGTGGGAAGGTGCATGAGAGCAGGTGCTGATGGTAAGGTGCAAGAGGGCAGGTGCTGGTGGCTGTGTGCAAGAGGGCAGGTGCTGCTGGCTATGTGCAAGAGGGCAGGTGCTGACGGCAAGGTGCAAGAGGGCACATGCTGTTGGCTATGTGCAAGAGGGAATGTGATGGTGGCTATGTGCAAGAGGGCAGGTGCTGGTGACAAGGTGCATGTGGGCAGGTGCTGATGGTAAGGTGCAAGAGGGCAGGTGCTGGTGGCTATGTGCACGAGGGCAGGTGCTGATGGTAAGGTGCAAGGTGCAGGTGCTGTTGGCTATGTGCAAGAGGGCAGGTGCTGGTGGCTATGTGCAAGAGAGCAGGTGCTGGTGGTAAGGTGCAAGAGGACAGATGCTGCTGGCTATGGACAAGAGTTCAGGTGCTAACGGTAAGGTGTAAGAGGGCAGGTGCTGTTGGCTATGTGCAAGAGGGCACGTGATGGTGGCTATGAGCAAGAGGGCAGGTGCTGGTGGTAAGGTGCAAGAGGGCAGGTGCTGGTGGCTAGGTGTGAGAGGGCAGGTGCTGGTGGAAAAGTGCATGAGGGCAGGTGCTGATGGTAAGGTGCAAGAGGGCAGGTGCTGCTGGCAATGTGCAAGAGGGCAGGTGCTGGTGGCTGTGTGGAAGAGGCCAGGTTCTGGTGGCTATGTGCAAGAGGGCAGGTGCTGACGGCAAGGTGCAAGAGGGCAAGTGCTGTTGGCTATGTGCAAGAGGGCATGTGATGGTGGCTACGTGCAAGAGGGCAGGTGCTGGTGACAAGGTGCATGTGGGCAGGTGCTGATGGTAAGGTGCAAGAGGGCAGGTGCTGCTGGCTATGTGCACGAGGGCAGGTGTTGATGGTAAGGTGCAAGAGGGCAGGTGCTTTTGGCTATGTGCAAGAGGGCAGGTGCTGATGGCTATGTGTAAGAGGGCAGGTGCTGGCGGTAAGGTGCAAGAGGGCAGGTGCTGGTGGCTATGTGCAAGAGGGCAGGTGCTGGTGGGAAGGTGCAAGAGGGCAGGTGCTGCTGGCTATGTGCAAGAGGGCAGGTGCTGGTGGGAAGGTACATGATGGCAGGTGCTGATGGTAAGGTGCAAGAGGGCAGGTGCTGGTGGCTGTGTGCAAGAGGGCAGGTGCTGCTGGCTATGTGCAAGAGGGCAGGTGCTGCTGGCTATGTGCAAGAGGTCAGGTGCTGACGGCAAGGTGCAAGAGGGCAGGTGCTGTTGGCTATGTGCAAGAGGGCATGTGATGGTGGCTATGTGCAAGAGGGCAGGTGCTGGTGACAAGGTGCATGTGGGTAGGTGCTGATGGCTATGTGCAAGAGGGCAGGTGCTGGTGGCAATGTGCAAGAGGGCAGGTGCTGGTGGTAAGGTGCAAGAGGGCAGGTGCTGCTGGCAATGTGCAAGAGGGCAGGTGCTGGTGGGAAGGTGCAAGAGGGCAGGTGCTGCTGGCTATGTGCAAGAGGGCAGGTGCTGGTGGGAAGGTACATGATGGCAGGTGCTGATGGTAAGGTGCAAGAGGGCAGGTGCTGGTGGCTGTGTGCAAGAGGGCAGGTGCTGCTGGCTATGTGCAAGAGGGCAGGTGCTGCTGGCTATGTGCAAGAGGTCAGGTGCTGACGGCAAGGTGCAAGAGGGCAGGTGCTGTTGGCTATGTGCAAGAGGGCATGTGCTGGTGGCTATGTGTAAGAGGGCAGGTGCTGGTGGTAAGGTGCAAGAGGGCAGGTGCTGCTGGCTATGTGCAAGAGGGCAGGTGCTGGTGGGAAGGTGCATGAGGGCAGGTGCTGATGGTAAGGTGCAAGAGGGCAGGTGCTGGTGGCTATGTGTAAGAGGGCAGGTGCTGGTGGTAAGGTGCAAGAGGGCAGGTGCTGGTGGTAAGGTGCAAGAGGGCAGGTGCTGGTGGCTAGGTGTGAGAGGGCAGGTGCTGGTGGAAAAGTGCATGAGGGCAGGTGCTGATGGTAAGGTGCAAGAGGGCAGGTGCTGCTGGCAATGTGCAAGAGGGCAGGTGCTGGTGGCTGTGTGCAAGAGGCCAGGTTCTGGTGGCTATGTGCAAGAGGGCAGGTGCTGACGGTAAGGTGCAAGAGGGCAAGTGCTGTTGGCTATGTGCAAGAGGGCATGTGATGGTGGCTACGTGCAAGAGGGCAGGTGCTGGTGACAAGGTGCATGTGGGCAGGTGCTGATGGTAAGGTGCAAGAGGGCAGGTGCTGGTGGCTATGTGCACGAGGGCAGGTGTTGATGGTAAGGTGCAAGAGGGCAGGTGCTGTTGGCTATGTGCAAGAGGGCAGGTGCTGATGGCTATGTGTAAGAGGGCAGGTGCTGGCGGTAAGGTGCAAGAGGGCAGGTGCTGGTGGCTATGTGCAAGAGGGCAGGTGCTGGTGGGAAGGTGCATGAGGGCAGGTGCTGATGGTAAGGTGCAAGAGGGCAGGTGCTGGTGGCTGTGTGCAAGAGGGCAGGTGCTGCTGGCTATGTGCAAGAGGGCAGGTGCTGACGGCAAGGTGCAAGAGGGCAGGTGCTGTTGGCTATGTGCAAGAGGGCATGTGATGGTGGCTATGTGCAAGAGCGCAGGTGCTGGTGACAAGGTGCATGTGGGTAGGTGCTGATGGCTATGTGCAAGAGGGCAGGTGCTGGTGGCTATGTGCAAGAGGGCAGGTGCTGGTGGTAAGGTGCAAGAGGGCAGGTGCTGCTGGCAATGTGCAAGAGGGCAGGTGCTGGTGGGAAGGTGCAAGAGGGCAGGTGCTGCTGGCTATGTGCAAGAGGGCAGGTGCTGTTGGCTATGTGCAAGAGGGCATGTGATGGTGGCTATGTGCAAGAGGGCAGGTGCTGGTGACAAGGTGCATGTGGGTAGGTGCTGATGGCTATGTGCAAGAGGGCAGGTGCTGGTGGCTATGTGCAAGAGGGCAGGTGCTGGTGGTAAGGTGAAAGAGGGCAGGTGCTGCTGGCTATGTGCAAGAGGGCAGGTGCTGGTGGGAAGGTGCATGAGGGCAGGTGCTGATGGTAAGGTGCAAGAGGGCAGGTGCTGGTGGCTATGTGTAAGAGGGCAGGTGCTGGTGGTAAGGTGCAAGAGGGCAGGTGCTGCTGGCTATGTGCAAGAGGGCAGGTGCTGGTGGGAAGGTGCATGAGGGCAGGTGCTGATGGTAAGGTGCAAGAGGGCAGGTGCTGGTGGCTGTGTGCAAGAGGGCAGGTGCTGCTGGCTATGTGCAAGAGGGCAGGTGCTGACGGCAAGGTGCAAGAGGGCAGGTGCTGTTGGCTATGTGCAAGAGGGCATGTGATGGTGGCTACGTGCAAGAGGGCAGGTGCTGGTGACAAGGTGCATGTGGGCAGGTGCTGATGGTAAGGTGCAAGAGGGCAGGTGCTGGTGGCTATGTGCAAGAGGGCAGGTGCTGGTGGGAAGGTGCATGAGGGTAGGTGCTGATGGTAAGGTGCAAGAGGGCGGGTGCTGGTGGGTATGTGCAAGAGAGCAGGGGCTGGTGGCTATGTGCAAGAGGGCAGGTGCTGGTGGCTATGGACAAGAGTTCAGGTGCTAACGGTAAGGTGCAAGAGGGCAGGTGCTGTTGGCTATGTGCAAGAGGGCATGTGATGTTGGCTATGTGCAAGAGGGCAGGTGCTGGTGACAAGGTGCATGTGGGCAGGTGCTGATGGCTATGTGCAAGAGGGCAGGTGCTGGTGGCTATGTGCAAGAGGGCAGGTGCTGGTGGCAAGGTGCAAGAGGGCAGGTGATGGTGGCAAGGAGCACGAGGACACCAAAAGCCACACCCACATATTTCGCATCAGTCACACGTGTGGAGACGGGAGTGAAGAAGTAGCGCAAGTACACACCTTAAATCCAGAGTACACATCAGGGATAGTCTTGAGAGCAGATTCCATCCTGTCAGGCCATTCGGTGCGCATCCTGTTGACATCCCAAAGCCAATGAGTGCCACCCCGATGATGCAGCTCACAATCGACTGCCCTCGCTACAGCGGCCGGCAGTGGACGATGGTTGGGATACAATGGCTGCTGAGATGACCGGCCTGCACCATCAGCGCGGGATGGTGTGCCCCGAGTCGGTGAGGTGTACAGCCCACGAGCCTTGTGGCGCTGATGCCTATGTGGCTTCGCACCATGGTGATCCGCAATTCTGGTCGCCCTCGCTTGCGACTCCCGCAAACGTTTTTTTAAAGCCTCACTTTCTTGCTGCAGTTGTACGAAGCTCGGGGGCTGTGTGACAGGCGTGCGGCCACCACGCATGGAATGAGCAGGTTCACGTGCAGCTGCATGCTTATGCGCTCCCTGTTTCCTCGGTTTTGCCTGATGCTTTCCCCTTGCGGCCGTTGCCGCTGCCGCTGCTGCTGCCAGGTCCCCTGTGAAGTGTGTTTGTACTGGAGTGCCTGGAGGAGCGGTGCAGGCGGTCATCTCAGCCAAAGGACGCTCATTCCTTGGTGGTGTTCCACCTGGTGAAAAGAACACAGGGGCCAAGGGAGGCATGCTGAGAGGGGGGCAGTTAGTGTGCAAGTGACAACGCTCCATACCACAGCTTGTACAGTACGGGACAACGCTCTGTAATATGATGCGTATATTTTATATACTTACACACGAACCCCCTAAGGGAGCTCAAAACAACTCTGCCCATCCCCCTCCCCCACCCCTCCCCCCTCCCTCCCCCCTCCCCCCTACACACCCCACCCTCCCTCTCCCTCTCAAACCTCGCCGTCCCACTCCAATGCGTGTACCCTGCTTACTTACCCCTCGTCATCTCGTCATCATCATCCCCCGTTGTGTCTATCTCGTCTTCTGATGCCATACCGTGCCCGTCGAGTTCACTTGTGAACGACATGTAGCCTAACTCCCTTCCATGAAAGCTCTCTGACAAAACTGCTGCTCCCGCATGCTCGGTGCGTACAGCGTGCCCGCTTGATGGCGACTCATAGACCTCGTAGTCACCCCACCTTGTGGAACGGCCGGCTCCTAGCCGTGGTGATCGCCGTGATGAGGACATAATGCTGAACATCTAGCCGGGCCAGAGCCTCTCGCCCAGAGGAGTTGCAAGCCTAGGCGGTCTACACGGGAAAGTATGCGGGCTGCACCTATAAAGAGGGATAGGGGGTTGCGCAATCTGACGAGTTAACGAGGTTGTGTCGAGATATAATTTAGAAGGTTGATGTCTGTATCATAAACACCTTCAAATTGGCGAGCTTATCAAGAAAGCAATGAAGCACTAGCACTAACACAACGCTTGCAAATACAGGAGGGATGTGACATGCAAGAATGAACAAGTGTTGAGCCTAAAAACGTAGAAAGGTGGGTGCTATTCAAGAACGCACAATAGGTGTGCGTTCAGAAACAACAAGACTGGTTTGCAATCCAAGAAACCTACTTGTGCCCTGCTGGACAGTGGTCACATTCTTGGTGTCAGGCCAGCCGAGTAGAGTCAGCTGATGTGGGGCAACTGTTCAATGGCATATGAAGCCAGCCCACGTCCATATGACATGGCAGCATGTGCTGTGATGTGCTGAACAAACCGGATCATGTGCTGCCTACGTGGTCAACCAGGTTTGACACAGGGCAGATGGGCAATGTTATCAAATTCCAGCAGACGTGGGGTTATTCAAGAAGTCTACATTACATTACAAAGGTCACACAAAAAACACTCCCTGCAACAAAAGGCAATGTGAAGGTTATGCAGCCTTCTTTATAAACCTAATACCATCTACGTGTTGGCGTAACCTTCCTAAAGCCCAGGGACTGACTTTTGGAAGGTGGAATGAAATCATCATCCAATGAGTATGTGTCAAATCCATTCGTATGAAACGTTTGCAGCTTGAGGCACGGGATCTCGGGGGGGGCAGATATGCAATATACTGCGTTGGGTTTGCCAGGAACAGGGTGAAGTGATTGTGGGGTCGGCTTGGCTTCCCATGGAGCGAGTAGGCCCAGCGCATGTGCAAGTGCGCCTAAAGGGATGCCGTAACCATCTGGCCCCACAAGCCCGTCTCTGTGAAAGGGAACAAGAAGCGTTATCCGAGGTTAGTGAGCCCATATGACAAAGAACCTGCAAGAGAATACCATTTGTGCTTACAGGTAGGTGCAGGGGCGTGGAATGTTGCGAGTCCAGCGGTGTTCTTCTGCAGCGGGAAGATAGGCCACGTCATCAGCTCCATTGTGATCATAATCACCACCTTCAACCTGAACAGTGGTCCACAATCGCTTGAGATATGGAAGTAAGATATCTCCGAAACAGCTGGATATACAGGAGCTTACTTACCACATATCCCTCTGCGTGGGCAAAGAGCAAGAGAAAATCGCGGAAATCACCATCATGTGGCGTCGGTTTTACGAGATCGTCCCAGGTGGTCGCATCGAAGTTGACGGAGCGATAATCCTCTATGCTTGCCATGAATCGAGCAACATCGGTTTTTGTACTGCCCTCGGGCCCCGTAGTGTACAAGGCGTTTATGATTTGCTTGTCTATGAAATCCAAGTAAGCATGCCCTTGCCTCCTGCGTATTCTCCTTGCATTAGTTTCACAGCGAGCACGTTTCTCTGACAAACTTCCAATGTCAGAGACGCTGAAAGGCTCAAGTGCATTCAAAAGAAGCATGGGCGTTGGTTCCACGTTGTGAGCACGGCAACTCAAAAACTCCCGCTGCATCAATAGTGCCGTTATCCTTCTATGCCTGCAGGCGAATGTCTGCCGAAGTATCGTCCCAGTTGTTTGGGAGTTTGACTTGGACCCCCGTTTGCGCTTTCCCGCATCACCCATAGCTTCGTTCTCTGTGTCTCATGGAATACGCTGGCCTTGTAGCTACGTTACTGCGAATGTGCAAAATCCACAAAGCTGACATCCATATGAAATGGGCGGGGGTGAAATAGGTGCCCGAGGCGCTGGGAGACCTTGCTGTGATTTTGGAATAGCCGACGCACGCTCACGATGTGTGTATAGTGCTTTCTGGTTATGTGGCGAAGCACGTGAACGAAAAGCGACGCTGTAACATGGATTTCGGCACCTGCATGTGACGACCAGGCTTGGCTGGACGAAATAAGGCTGTAACCACAAACACATGACACAAAGTGTCGTGTTACTGGCGTCACCACACGTCAGATTGGATCACGAACAAATTGTCGGCGAAAAAAAACAAGGTATGTGCGACCTACTGCTGTTTTCCACTCCACCCAATGTGCAGTGGTGTTGGGGTAGCTGTGTTGCCCGCAAATTTGAAAAACGCAGTGCTACATGTTACTCACACCGAAGTGGCTGGCACAACAGCCTTACATTCTGTCTAGGGCAGGTAGGGTTTTGACGCTGTAGTTGGCATTCGATCCAGGTCACTAGGTTCTTTGCACATGCTACGGTAAACGCAAGAAATTCGCTGCTCAGGAAACGAGTAACAGTTCTAGGTGCTGAGGCCGTCCGCCGGAGGCGGACTGGATCTAGAAAGTTCCCGTAATATATGCCGTTAGGCGCAGCGTGGGTTCCCCTGCACATTGCAATATGCCTCTGGAAATTATGGTGCGTCCACTTGATGTTCTGTAAAGTTTAGTTGCTACCCGGCTCGCGTCCATTGTTGAGGTTCCAATCTTGGTGTTACCCCATTTCAAAATGTCCGTTTAATGGACGAGCAAGAGGGGTGACTACCCACGTTGGCTGCACCAGAGACTCCCTTCATGCCATCAGCCCGAGTGCTCCCAATACGGAAGACCAGATACACGTGGGAACACGAGGATGTGTTCTACATACTCGCGATCCCTTAGCTTGTTGCTCGAAATGCACACAATGCTACACCAATAGAGACGGTTTAGTTAGGATCTTGTTCTCAGCCATGGAGGTGTCCCGAATCTGTCTGTTGTGTTTATCAATAGTGAGCTGTCTCCTTTTGCTCGCCACGCATAGTTCTCTAACGCGCGTTAGCCCGCAACCTCGTGCAACGAAGCTTGGAAGCATGAAAAGCCGCAAAGTCCTGTGCGAATGGTGCGGCTGTTCATTTCGCGGTTGTGGTGCTCTAAGGTCGCACACGTCTACTGATGAGGACTGCCGACTAGCTAAGGAACACAGCTACAGATTGGGTATTTTCGTAGGGCCGTACGCTACTTTTGTAGACCCCACCTGCACTGCCAATGCGCGGCAATCCCGCCCCCCGCTTGATCTAACCACCGAAAGCCCTCCGGCGCAGCCGTCTACCAGACAAACCAGCTCACGCTCTGCTGAGGGTAGCGAGTCTAACAAGTCGAGCGACAGCGACAGCGAGGGGAGTGGCGAGCATGGATGCAATGACCCCATGCCCTTTGATACCGCCCTGGAGTTTTATCTCCTCCTTATGGCTTGTAACAGAGGTAGCGGCCTCTCGGCGCCTGACACGTCTCGACTTCTCAAGTTTCTTCATGCTAACGGACTCAATCTTTCAGAAATTGCTGATTGGCACTCAAAGACGACGGCCATCAAGTATGGTCGCAGCCACGGGCTTGGTGGGAGAACCTACACAGTTCGGGAGGTGGACGTCTCGGGCTGGCATCGTCCCTTCTATGTCAGATTCACCAGCCCCGTTCAGGTATGGAGCCTCTGATGCACACGTCGTGGGGTTCTACACGTTTGTAGTGCTGCACGTCGTGGCAATCCCGCACAAGGCCACTGCCATTGATGAGGCAGTTTCCCCCCTGCCATGTTCCAACCATCCTGGTCCGCAGGCCTTGCGGGACCTTTTTGGAGATCCGAGCAATGCATCCGGGTTTCATTTGTGGGCCGATCCGCAGAGGGACGCTAACGGCAATCTCATTTACACCACGCCCAGCTCTGCGAGCTTTTGGATAGAAGCCCAGGTATTTGTGGGAGTTGAAACGTTCTCGTCTTCGTGCGATCCACCTTCTGCCCTTGAACGCTGTAGGGTCTTTGCTCCCACAAAGGGAGGTCATTATAACGCCACTCCTGTTATCCCATTTCCGGGTACATGAATTCCGTCGATTGAATGCTACCAACAGGCCCATGTCCCCCATGGTGAGGTAATCTGTCCGGTGATCCTTGCAAGCGACCAAACAATGCTCGACGGCACGATGCGGACCCGGATATGGCCAGTGTACATATCCGCCGCCAACATTCCATGGCACCGGCGTTGGCACGATGCTGGAAAGGTGCTCCTTGCCATATTGCCGGAACCGGACAAGCACATGCTGCCCAAGCAGAAAGTTGAGTTGTTCCAGAAATCGCTGGGCATCGTTCTCCATCAGCTGCATCAAGCGTCCAGAAAGTAATAGTAGAGCACCTTCTCACTAACTCTCTATACCTTTCTGCTGACCTCTTACTCACCCTCTGCAACTCTCTTTACTCCATTTTACAGTAGGGTTTTGTATCATTGCACTTCATTGTATGGCCAGGAGTAGTAGGAACCTGTGGTACTCCTCATCTCCCCGTGCTCCCAAAATAGGCAATTTCCCACCTCTCCCATGTTGCAGCCCGGTTGATATGGTGGACCCTTGGGGTGTTTCACACAAGGTTCGGCCTCTTCTCTATGCATACATCGGCGACTATCCAGAAACCTGTAGGGTGTCCTGCACGTTGTCGCTGAAGTCATCAAAACCATGCTCCCTGTGCTACATTCCAAGGAAGTGGCTACGACAGATGGATACGAGAGGCGTCCACCTTAGGACCGTTCCCGGGCAGTCTAAACTTTTGTCTGACGAGGCTGAAGCCAAGCGATACTCAACCATCACTGTTCCGGTGAGCTAAAATGTTGATACGGTAGACTAAACCGCAGTACGGGTGGTGTGGCGTTGCCAACACTCCTTCTCTATTCCCTTTATTGCTATGTGTGCACCTGTCGCTCTTTCCTACATCCATACAGTTGAGTTTGCCTTGAATCCACAGTGAAAGTTTGAACACTGGATTGCATCCCGCCCCCTTTGCCCTTTCCCCTTTTTGCTGGTGTTCTCCCCCCTAACCCCCCACCCTCCCCCTCCTTTCTCTCCCCTCCCCCCCCCCCCCAAACAGATTGGTTTCGATGGCTGCCTTACCTTCCACAGATTCATGCATCCTAATCCTATTGCCCCATCCATTTTGTGACAGTCTGCCCTTTGGGGTTTCAAGTTTTCAGAGCAGCCGTGGGGAAACACTTATCTATCTATGATGCCAGACATACTGCATGTTTTCTACATTGGGGTATGGAAGCACTTGGTGACCGTCCTGATTGCGGATAAGGACCTTGCCAAGATTTATGAAGAGTAAGTGAACCCATGCAATAACATAAACTTGTAGCCTCGGGTACCTAGTGAAGTGGAATGGGCTTGCGTTAACTCTCGTGACCTACTCCCTCCACTCCCCACCCCGTATGTGGCCTGCAGAAGGTATATTATAATATATCCCGATGCTCGCCTGGCGGGGCTTCCTGCTCCAAATCCTGGCAAATACTTTATCTCAGGCGCCAGCTACACTGGCGCAGAACATTCTGGCATGATGTCGGTAAGCCCTCGTTCTGTTGGACCCATAGAACATGCCCTGGCGCCCAATCACATCCCAACCTCCCCCCTCCCCTTTACTTTCCCAACAGGTTATCACTTTCATTGTCGAGGGCAAGCTTGCTCCAACTAGACACAAGGCGCTTAACTATCTCCTTGGGTGGCATCAGACCTACATACAAGCTACTCGCCACGATGATGCCAGCCTCGCCCAAATGCGAGAGGACACTCAAGAGTACGTGCCCTACCCATTCTTCGGCTAGCTTTGCCCCCGCCCCATGCCAATGGCCCAACCTGTGCCTTGGACCCATTTCAGCCATTTCTCTGTTTCCTCTCATAGCCCCTACCCCATGCCAATGCCCCAACCTGTGCCATGGACCCATTTCAGCCATTTCCCTGTTTCCTCTCATTGTCCCTACCCCATGCCAATGGCCCAACCTGTGCATTGGACCCATTTCAGCCATTTCCATGTTTCCTCTCATTGTCCCTACCCCATGCCAATGCCCCAACCTGTGCCCTGGACCCATTTCAGCCATTTCCCTGTTTCATCTCATTGTCCCTACCCCATGCCAATGGCCCAACCTGTGCCTTGGACCCATTTCAGCCATTTCTCTGTTTCCTCTCATAGCCCCTACCCCATGTCAATGGCCCAACCTGTGCCCTGGACCCATTTCAGCCATTTCCCTGTTTCCTCTCATTGTTCCTACCCCATGCCAATGGCCCAACCTGTGCCTTGGACCCATTTCAGCCATTTCTCTGTTTCCTCTCATAGCCCCTACCCCATGCCAATGGCCCAACCTGTGCCCTGGACCCATTTCAGCCATTTCTCTGTTTCCTCTCATAGCCCCTACCCCATGTCAATGGCCCAACCTGTGCCCTGGACCCATTTCAGCCATTTCCCTGTTTCCTCTCATTGTCCCTACCCCATGCCAATGGCCCAACCTGTGCCCTGAACCCATTTCAGCCATTTCCCTGTTTCCTCTCATTGCCCCTACCCCATGCCAATGGCCCAACCTGTGCCCTGGACCCATTTCAGCCATTTCCCTGTTTCCTCTCATTGTCCCTACCCCATGCCAATGGCCCAACCTGTGCCCTGGACCCATTTCAACCATTTCCCTGTTTCCTCTCATTGCCCCTACCCCATGCCAATGGCCCAACCTGTGCCATGGACCTATTTCAGCCATTTCCCTGTTTCCTCTCATTGTCCCTACCCCATGCCAATGGCCCAACCTGTGCCCTGGACCCATTTCAGCCATTTCCCTGTTTCCTCTCATTGCCCCTACCCCATGCCAATGGCCCAACCTGTGCCCTGGACCCATTTCAGCCATTTCCCTGTTTCCTCTCATTGTCCCTACCCCATGCCAATGGCCCAACCTGTGCCCTGGACCCATTTCAGCCATTTCCCTGTTTCCTCTCATTGCCCCTACCCCATGCCAATGGCCCAACCTGTGCCCTGGACCCATCTCAGCCATTTCCCTGTTTCCTCTCATTTTAGAAGTATGATACTCTCAGGGATGCTCTCAGGTGCGCTCCTACGTACCCATTCTTGGTTGGGGGGACAATTTCTCGCCGACAATTGTCCTGAGTCGTTGCACTGACACGCATCTTTTCCACCGATCTTATTCTGTCAGTACCTTTTCGCTCCTTGCCACCCCTCATGCTCACTGCCACTCACAATCTCTGGCGGTTCTTCACCACACCCATTCCTTTCCTCCCTTTCGCCTTCCCCCTGCTCTTTTCGTTCAGGAAAAATCGTTTGGCTTATGTTCCTTCCCTCTTTCCCGCCTTTCGCCCCTTCCCACCTTCCCCGCTTCCCACCTTCCCCGCTTCCCACCTTCCCCGCTTCCCCCCTTCCGCGATTCTCCTCTCCTCTTCTCACAGCCGGTGCGCCCACGTCTGCCGTTCGCCCGCCACCAGTAACGCCCACCGTTGCCATTCCCCCCCCCCCCCCCCCTTCAGCCTCCCCTTCTTCCCTCAACCCATTCTCTTTGCTTCCTTTCTCACCCCCCACCCGCTCACCGCCTGTGCGCCCAGGTCCTGTCCGCCCGCCAGCTACGAATAACGCCTGCGGCTGCCATTCGCTTCAACCCCATCAGCCTTCCCTTCCCGCCCTCCTTATCCCATTCTCTTTCCTCCCTCCTCCCCCTCCCCCCCCCCCCCCCCACCCCCCCTTCACCCGCCCACAACCTGTGCGCCCAGGGCTGCTGCCGTTCACCCGCCAGCTACCAGCAACGTCCGCGGCTGCCATTCCCCTCCCCTCCCTTTAGCCTTCCCTTCCTTCCCTCCTTACCCCCATTCCCTTTCCTCCCCTCCCCCCCTCTCTCCCCCACCCTCCCCCCACCCTCTCCCCCAAACCACCTCTCACAGCCTGTGCGCTCAGGGCTGCTGCCGTCCGCCTGCCAGCGACAAGTAACGCCCGCGACCGTAAGTCAGCACCCAATGGCATTTCCCTGGATCGAAGGACCCGGAAACACACCCGTTGGTGTTCTTTAAGCGACAGGGACCCCTTGCCGCTCAATGCATCTATACTCCATGTCCCTAACCCTGAAAGCTTACGACGTTGACAATTCCAAGTTCTCTTGCACTCTTACCATTCGCCTTATCCATCCATGCCCCATCCCATCTCTTTGTTCCTTCCTTTCTCTACCCCCTACTTGTTCCTTGCCACCCTCGGCAGACTCATGCGTGATTCGAAATTGCGGCGCCAATGCGTACTGTGTGAAGGAGAGGGGTGATGCCACCTGCATCTGCAACGTTGGGTTCGCCATGACTTCCACTGGCTGTGTCGGTGAGTCAGTGTTGCTGTGCTGGTACGTGCTTGCTGCTGTGCTGGTGAGTGTTGCTGACATGAAGAGCACCAGGCAGTATTCATGTACGTCCGAGGAGGCCGTGTCAGGTGCCCAGTGTCAGGAGCCCAGTGTCAGGAGCCCGGTGTCAGGAGCTCATGGCCGGAGCGCGATTAGAGCCTCATCAGTGCCGTGGTTTATCATGTTTGCGAGTCGTTTCCCTCATCTGTTATTCGCAGTCTCCCTTTCCCCCACCCCAATCTCACTCAATTCCCTCCCCATCCCCCCTCCCCCCCAAACGTTCTCCCCGCTCCTTGCAGACACGTGCGCGCTAAAGAAGTGTGGAGGGAACAGCACATGCATCAAGGACAGCGCTGGAGCGGCGTCCTGCGTTTGTAACAGTGGCTTTAAGCTGCAGGCTGATGGCAGGACGTGCACTGGTAGGAGTTGCTGGGTGCTCCCGTGTGCTGTTGGGTGCCGCTGTGTGCTGCTTGGTGCTGCTGCGTGCTGCTACGAGCCCGGTGTCACGAGCCCAGTGCCACGAGCCTGGTGTCACGATCCCGGTGTCACAAGCCCGTACCCAGAGCACAATTAGACTCTCATCAGCATCGAGGTTGATGGGGACGCGTCATCATTTCCCTCATTTGTTATCCGCAGCCTCCCTTCCCCCCACTCCATCCCCACACTCAGCTCCCTCCCCACACTTAACTCCCTATCCCCGAAACCCCCCCCCCCCCCCCCCCTCTCTCCTCCCAGACACGTGCGCGCTAAAGAAGTGTGGAGGGAATGGCATGTGCGTCAAGGACAGCGGTGGAGTGGCGTCCTGCATTTGTGACAGTGGCTTTAAGCTGCAGGCTGATGGCAGGACGTGCACTGGTAGGTGCTGCTGGGTGCTGTTGGGTGTCGCTGTGTGCTGCTTGGTGCTGCTGTGTGCCGCTATGTGCCAACCCATGCGTGCTGCTGTGTGCTGAAAGCCGGTGTGTGCACTGTGGTGATGCCATGGGCTGCTGCGCTTGCCACTCACCTGTAAAGAGTGTCCTCTGCATCTTCTCTCCCTTTCGCTTCACTTCTTCTCCGTCCCAGACACATACGAGCTCAGGGCCTGAGGTAGGAGCAGCAGATATATCAACTACACACCCCCCCCCCCCCCCTCCCCTCTTCTCCCCCTTCCATCCAGACACATGCGCCCTAAAGGCGTGTGGTGGGAACGGCACGTGTGTCAAGTAGGCTTGAGCAACGGGTCGGGTCTGGTCGGGTAACCCGACCCGAACCCGACTTTTTGACGGGTCGGGTCGACATTCGCGGAGGGTCGACCCGACCCGAAATCGGGTCAGGTAGTACCCGACCTATTAAAGCCGGGTCGGGTTGACATTTCCTGAACTCCGACCCGACTTGACCCGATCCGACCCAACCCGAACCTCGACATCGGGTAGGGCAAAGTCGGGTCGGGTCGGATCAGGTCGGGTTCGTGCTCAAGCCTAGTGTCAAGGGCTATGGTGACGTGGCTTCTGTGTTTGTAACAGCGGCTTTGTGCTGCAGCCTGATGGCAGAACATGCACTGGTAGGCGCTGCTGCTGTTTGGCGACTTGGGCTGCTGTGTGGCGACTTGGGCTGCTGTGTGGCGACTTGTGCTGCTGTGTGGCGACTTGTGCTGCGGTGTGGCGACTTTTCATCCTACGTTATATTTTCTTCACATGTACCGTTTCGTGGATCGTGATGACTTTTCAGTCGACAATGGCACACGGGTCATACGCTCACTAATATTCTCTTCACATGTCACGTTTCGTGCATCGTTTCCCTCTCTCCCCCGCCCCCTTCCCTAGACACGAGTGTTCTGAAGGCCTGTGGTGGGAACGGCACGTGCGTCAAGAGCCAACGTTCTGTAGTAGCATGCTGTGTTTGTGATACCAGCACACCCAAATCGCTTCTCACGCTCCTTCCCCAGACACATGCGCACTGAAGAAGAGTGGTGGGAACGATCACTTCTCATGTCAACTATGGCATTCTCATCCATCTGCTACTCCATTTTCTCCCTTCTCCTCTCAGACACATGCGCACTGAAGAAGTGTAGTGGGAACGGCACGTGCGTCAAGGACAGTGCTGGAGCGGCATCCTGTGTTTGTAACGTGGGCTTCGTTCTGCAGGCTGATGGCAGGACGTGCACCGGTAGGTGCTGAATGCACAGTATGTGCCTGGGCTTAGCCTTGTATGGCCCGCTCACTTTTGAGTCGACCCAAAAGTCATCGCGTGCACTGGTAGGCGCTGAAAGCACAGTCTATGCCTGGGCTTAGTCGTTTATGCTCTCCGATGCTTGCTTAGCATTGTGTTTGCTTGTTGCTGTGCGCTTAGACTATGTATGCCCTTGCAATATGTGCCCATAGCACTCACGGTTCCTCCCCTCTCCTCCCCACCTCCCCTCCTCCCCTCCTTCCCTCCTCCCCTCATTCCCTCCTCCCCTCCTCTCCTCATCCCCTCCCAGACACATGCGTGCTCAAGAGTTGTGGCGAGCACAGCACGTGCATAAAAAACAGCAGCACTGGAGCGGCCTCCTGTGTGTGTGACGCTGGCTTGTCTCTCCAGCCTAACGGCACGACTTGCATTGGTATGCGCCACTGTGAGCTTACCTATCTGTGTCATGAATGAAACCACTGCGGCCTGCTGTGCTGGGCTGCTGTGCTGGTGTCTGCTGTGCTGGTGTCTGCTGTGCTGGTGTCTTCTGTGCTGGTGTCTGCTGTGCTGGTGTCTGCTGTGCTGGTGTCTGCTGTGCCGGTGTCTTCTGTGCTGGTTTCTTCTGTGCTGGTGTCTGCTGTGCTGGTGTCTGCTGTGCTGGTGTCTGCTGTGCTTGGCTCAACAGCAGGGCATGTGTGTCGCGGATATGTGGTGCTGTGTGGCATCTGTGCTGTGTGGAATCTGTGCTGTGTGGCATCTGTGCTGTGTGACATCTGTGCTCTGTGGCATCTCGCGGACCTCCCCCAGGTCCTTGTAGATGAGGCGCTTCTGCAGCTCATCCTTGACGTGTTGTAGGTCTGCTTCATTGTCAGCGGCAAGAAGCATGTCGTCAATGTAGACGAGGATGTAGAAGGGGGAGGGGGAGGTGCGCAGGAAGAGGCAGGAGGAAGCCTGGGAAGGGCGAAAACCAAAAGCACGAAGAGTGCTTGAGAGCTTGGCATGCCATTCCCGAGGAGCCTGCTTGAGGCCGTAGACCGGGCGGCGAAGTTCCCAAACGGTGTTGGGAGGGAAAGGGAGGTGCCAACCCTCGGGACGCTCCATGAAGATGCTCTCATGGAGTTCACCTTGGAGAAATGCCGTGGTGACATCCATTAAGTGCAGGATCATGCCGCGCCGGCCGATGAAGTCCAAGAACACGCGGACGACAGGGGGAGCGGCGGTCGGTGAGTAGGTGTTAAAGAAGTCATGGCCGTACCGCTGCGTGAATCCTTTGGTGCAGTAGCGGGCCTTATAGACCGGGTCGTCGCCAGGGAGGAGCTTGACCCGAAATACCCATTTGCCCTTGACCACGTTGTGGTTAAGAGGGCGGGGTACGTCGATGAAGGTGCCGTTGCGGACAAAGGCCTCATTCTCTTTGAGGAATGCCTTGCCCTAATGAGGGTGGTCGGGGAATGTCATAGCTTCGTGATAATCTCCCGGCTTGAAGATGATGGGCGGGCCGGAGAAGACAAGTACCGGGGCGCCGGTCATGCTGAAGGCGACTGCTTGGGTGTTGGAGAAGAGGTGGAGGCGAAGAAATTCACCATGGGAGTCTTCGATGAGGAGGGGAGAGAAAGGGGGAGGAAGGGAGGGTGGTGTTGCAAGTCTACTGCGCTGCTGAGAGGGGAGGTTGCGACACTGCGACTCTGCGACTCGGCTGCACGGCTGCTTGACCGGGGCAACTGCTGCGGCGGATCCTGACGCTGCGGGTGCGGCGACCGGGGCAGGCACTGGTGCGGCGGCGGGAGCTGCTGCGGCGGGTGCGGATGTGGAAGCAGAGGGTGCTGGAGCGAGTGCCTTTGCTTGAGGGGAGGGAGGGGTTAAGGGCGAACCAAAGAGGGGATCCATGGACCGAGTATGAGGGCGGTGGCGAAGGACAAGGAGAGAAGACACCTGGGGCGGTGGAGGAGGAGGTGGGGGAGGTGGGGGAGGGAGCGAAGGAGGTAGAGGGGGAGGAGGTGGGGAGAAGGGGGAGGACGGAGCGGAAGCGGAGTGAGAGGGAGAGGGGGGAGTACTGGGTCAAGAATGTCACCTGAGGAAGATGAAGAGGGAGCAGATTCGTGAGGAGGAGGTGCTGGGGATGGGGGAATAAGAGGGAGAGGGGGGAGTACTGGGTCAAGAATGTCACCTGAGGAAGATGAAGAGGGAGCAGATTCGTGAGGAGGAGGTGCTGGGGATGGGGGAATAAGAGGGAGAGGGGGGAGGAGGAGGGGGTGACAGTGTCAGAGGGGATGAAGGGGCGAGGAGGAATGTTGAGTGAGTCAGATGAGGCAGGGGAGGTGTAGTACGGGGAGGATTCGTCAAAGATGACGTCCCGACTACGAATGAGGCGACCTGAGGGGGGATGAAGGAACAAATAGTCAGGGGAGGAGGTGTTGTGACCAAGGAATACACAAGGTAGACTCTTGGAGACGAGCGTCCCTGCTGTGTGTGAGCGGTCGGACGGGTGTATGAGAACATACGCCTTGGAAACCCAGACGCCAGGGGGGAGACGTCGGGTTTAGTTGACGTCCACAGCTCGGTGGGGGTGGTGGAGGGGAGGAGAGGGTAGGGATACAGGTTAGTGAGAAGGACGACGTGGAGAAGAGCATAACCCCAAAGAGAAGGCGTGCAGGAGGCATGAACGAGAAGACATCTGGCGGTCTTTGTAACTCCTCGAACACGAGCTTCTGCCACGCCATTCTGCTGAGGGGAGTGAGGGAGGGTGTAAGTGTGGTGAATACCATGGGTGCAGAGATAGGAAGAGAGATGGTGATTGAGGAATTCACCGCCGCCATCAAAATGGAGGCGGCGAACGGGGCGACCGAAGTGGGTGTGCGCCTGCTCGGCCCAGGCGATGATAAAGGCCAGTGCATCGGCCTTCGTGCGAAGGAGGGAGACCGAGGTTTATCGTGAGCGGTCATCGACCAGGACGAGGAGGTAGCGGTGCCTTTGACGGGTGGGGGAGGGGTTGGGGCCCCAGAGATCCATGTGGACAAGATCCAGGAGCTCTGGGGCACAAGAAGGGTGACTTTTATGAGGAAGTTGCTGGAGCTTGCTCTGGACACAGATGGTGCAAGGGGGGGCGGGAGAGGGAGGGAGTGGGGGGAGAGTGAGGGGAAGGCCATTGAGGAGCCTGGAGGCGACGACCTTGTGGAGGGTGGCAAAGTTGGGGTGACCTAGGCAGTGGTGGAGGAGGATGGCAGGATGTGTAAGATCACGACAATGGCACTGAGATGGGGGGGGAGCAGGAGGGGTGGGAGGGGAGGTTGGGGGAGGTTGCGGATGAAAGAGGGGAGGGGGGAGGGGAGGGATGGTGGAGGTAGTGTAACATGCTCATGGATGGGGAGTGTGAAGGGTGTACATGGGAGTGCGAGAACACATGGGAACATGGACGATGAAATGACACGTGGATGAGTGAAAGAGGTCACAGTAGGTGGCGTGGCCGGGGTAGATTGTTGTGACCCCGGCCCGTTGAAGTGCACCTTGGGAGGCAAGGCTAGTGCGAAGGGAGGGGACATGGAAGTCAGTGACTGAACCTGAGGGGAAGAGGGGGCAGGGAAGAGTGGAGGTATGGTCGGAGGTGATCAAGAAAATAGAATTGGCTCCAATGATGGTGGAGGGGTTAGGGAGGGGGGTGAGGGCACCAGCGTCACGAAGGACTGCGATGCTAGCGCCGCAGTCAATGACAAACTCAATGGAAGGACGGGTGGGGTGAGACACGAAGTACTTGAAGGAGGTTTCATTAATAGATTCGGGATACATTGGAGGAATAGCAGGAGAAGCATGGCTAACATGGTTGATGAAGCCAGGAGAGGGAAATAGGGTAAAGCCAGGAGGTCCGGTGGGGGCCTGCGCAGGAGTAGCAGGAGCTGAGAGGCCGGAGCTCCAGGCAGAGGGAGGGGAGGGCTGCTGCTGAGACTGCAGGGGCTGCTGAGACTGTTGCAGCTGCTGGAGGAGCTGCTGCGGCTGCTGCTGGGACTGCTGCGGCTGCTGGGTCTGCTGCGGCTGCTGAGTCTGCTGCGGCTGCTGAGTCTGCTGCGGCTGCGGGGACGGGAGGAGGGGCGTGACCTGCTGGAGGATCTGTGGAGGGAGGTGCTGTGCGAGGATGTGGTGGAGAGAGGTAGAGGGCTGGTAGGCGGAGAAGGTACGAACATCAAAGGGAGTGGGAGGTGGAGTGATAGCGGACCAGCGAGGGGGCGTGCCCGTGTTGCCTCGATCAAGCCACCCATCAGTGAGGGCCTTGAGGCATGTGGTGGCGGCATGGGTAGTTTGGAGGCAGCGCTTTCCCTTCTGAGGGTCGTTGCGGATGAGATTCAGACACGGGAAGAAGCCGCCGGTGCTGCTGGAACCACTGCTACCTCCACGTCCTCCACTGCTCCCCCCGCCATGTCCACCACCCGATCGTCCCGCCGAAGTACCGCCACGGCCAGCACCACGTCCTCCTTTTGCTTGGGCAGCATGAGCCGTCGGAGGAGACTGGCGGAGAAGCTCCGCTTCAGTTTTCAGAATCCATGCGGCTACATAGGCGGAGACGGGTGGGAAGCTGGCATGGACCTCATTGAACGCCACGCGACGGGCCTCGTACATGGGTGTGAGGCCGTCGAGGAGGCGGCAGACGATGAAGGAGTCGGGAAGGGGAGAGCGACGATCGGCAAGGCGTTTGGCAGTGGTGAGGAGGCGGCGCGTGAAGGAGAGGGCGTTGGGGCAGGAGTCGAGGTTGATGTCGAGGAAGGCGCGGTGGAGCGCTAGGAGAGAGTTGGTGTCCTGGAGGTCATAGGTGGCACATAGCTCTTTCCAGAACTCGGGAGCGGAGGAGGGGGTAATTTCGTGTTTGAGGGAGGAAGGAACGCATGCAGACAGGATAGCGAGACATTTGCGGTTGGCAACGTTCCAGGCAGAGTGGCGACGACGGTACTGTTGGAGAAGTGTGTTGGCCGCGTCGTGCGCAGCTTGCTTTGCGTCATACGCGTGCTGGAGGAGAGTGTACTCCGCAAAGTCCTTGTTATACTGGTGCTGCACGCGAGCCCATCGATCATGGTCCTCGGTGTAGACCAGTGGGGAGGGCTTGGTGGGGGCCGGTCCCGAGGGGGCCGGAGGTGGGGCGGGAGGTGCAGGGGAGACATCAGCAGGACGCTCTGGGGGCTGCCCTGCGTCAGTGTCAAGGAGAATGTCGAGGAGGTAATAGTCGTTAATGATTGCGGATCCGAGGACATTGGTGAGGCTCTGGGCAAAGAGAGCCCAGTTGACAGGGACGGCATCGTCGATGAGCTCGAGGACGTCGATGGTGGAGATGTCGATGGCGAGTGCTTCAGTGGTCATGGTGCAATTGCGGATGCTTCTGCTATTGCTGCTGGGGATGAGGGGAGAGGGGAGAAGGAGGAGGGAGGGGAGGGGGGGAAATACGGCTGCTGCTGCTGATGGTGCGGCTGCTGCTACTAATGGTGCAGCTTCTGCAGATGAGGCGGTTGCTGCTGCTAGTGGGGGGAGGAAGGGGAGTAGGAGGAGGTGGAGGGGGGAGATGTGGCTGCTGCGGCTGATGAGGGGAGTGGGGAGGAGGTGGAGGGCGGTGGAGGTTGCGGCTGCGGCTGCTGCGGCTGATTGGGGAAGGATGCGGCTGCTGCCGTTGGTGGGGAAGGAGGAGAGGAGGGGGGGGGGGGGAGAGGGGGAGGGGAGGAAGGGAGGGAGGAAGGGGGGAGGAGGAAAAAGGCAGGTGCGCGGAGCGCAGCTCTTAAGTCGCCGTAGGCGACGTGAAGCCTTCGGCGGGCGCCGACGCGAAAGGCGACGGCCAGCGCGGATGGCGACGATCAGCAGTTGCGTGCGGTGCGCGCAGGCACAGAGGTCAGCCCGGCCGAATCCCGCTTGTTAGGCGGGGGCGCTGGGACTGCACAGAGGGGGAGGAGGCGACGGAGTGCGGCGTAGAAGGCGTGTCGAAATGTGGTGGGAGGGCCGTGCCGAGATGCGGCGGGAGGGCCGCGTCGAATTGCGACAGAGCGCCACGTTGATATGCGGCCGAGCGCCGCGTTGAAAGGCGGCTAAGCGCCGCGTCGAAATGCGGCCGGGTGCCGCGTCGAAATGCGGACGGGCGCCGTGTGAAAACGCAGCGACTGAGGGCGCGAGAAGGGGCGCTTAAGGGCACGGGGAGGGGCGCATAAGGGCGAGGGGAGGGGCGCTTATGGGCGAGGGGAGGGGCGCTTAAAGGCGAGAGGAGGGGCGCTTAAAGGCGCGGAGAGGGGAGCTTAAGGGCGTGGGGAGGGGCGCCTACAGGCGCGGAAAGGGGCGCTTAAGGGAGCGGGGAGGGGTGCGTAAAGGCGCGAGGAGGGGCGCTTGAGGGCGCATGGAGGGGCGCGATGGGCGCGAGGTGGATACAGATCGAATGACGAAGAGGTGTGAGCCATAAGCTCTGAAACCATGTGAGAAACTGAAGTGATGATTGTATTAGGAAAAGAGTGGCCAACTTATTGGGGGTCCAATAATCCTAACCACGATTATCAGTAGGTCCAATCATCTTGGTTGGGATTATTGGGGGTTCCAATAATTGGTAGCCCAACCAATTTGGGAACCCAACAAGGTTGGGAACCCAACCCTCAACTTGGGTGTATACACCCTAGTGAGGTGCTTATAAGTACCTAAGACAATGAATCAATGTGGGCTAATAGAATGAGGAGAGAATATTCTAACACATACTGCATCTGCACTCCTGGCTACGGCTTGACTAGCACTGGCTGCGTACTAGGTATGTGTACCTGGCTGTGCCCTACGTATGTGTGCCCAAGGCTGCTTTTAAATCGACTCCAAGGAAGGAGCCACGTGCACAGTTGAGCCGCGTGCACGCCTGTTCCGCACACCAAGGCTGCCATGCATCGCATGAGCCACATGCACTTGGGTTCCTACCGCAGAGCTGACTTTTGGACTCGACTCAAGAGTAGACATGGGCAAAATGCGATTGCGATTAAAATCGCATCACCTTGGGGGGCGATTTAATTAAATGCGATGCGATTTTAAATTGCATCGCACCATAAAATTTCTGGAAATAAATAAATCACACATCACGTTTTTCGCGCGATGAGTATTTAAACCGCATGTGGTATTTCATTAAATTGCACAATGCGATCTTAAATCGCATCCCGTTTTAAAACACAGTTTAAAAACACCGCAAAAAACCAGAAAAATACCATGGCTGCCAGGAAATCGAATCACGGGCAGTCGTACGCTAGAGTGCAAATAAATAGTGTGGTTTCGTAGTGGATTTCAGAGTGATTTTCAGTGCGACGTCGCGCGTGATTCCAAAAAAATCGCATATCGCATTTAAATCGCGTTTTTCAGCGCGTTTAAAATGCGATTAAAATTAAATCGCGCGATAAACAATTCATCGCATGTCGCAATAATAATAATAATAATTAAAAAAAAACATCGCAATCGCAAAAGCGCAATTAAATGCGATGCGTTTCGATTTTTTTTTGCCCATGTCTACTCACTCAAGAGTCGTTTCCCTTACCTCGGAGCTCCACAATGTGTGTGTCCTCCCAGCTCTGGCATGACAGCATCTGTTCTTCCCCTTTCAGGGACCATCTGCCTCCACTGTGTCTTCAGCTAGCTTCACGTTCTACCCTGTAACAGGCTTTTGAGACTTTTCAAAAACCTTTACCAGCTTCCATTGGACCCTACGCCCTCAAGACCGCTTCATTCCACCCACACAAGCCACACCCTTCACTTTTGATCCCCCTGTGTTCTCCTACCCCCTGCCAGGCGCCACCCCCACCGTCTCTTCTGCCAGCATCACCTTCTTCATGCTGCCTTGGTTCGCCATAACACCCGCCACCTACACCATGCGCCTCACCCCCAACACGTGCACCAACCTCACGGCATCAAGCGCTGCGGACATCCAATCGTACTGGAGCGTGACGCGGGCCCCAGGAGGGGTGGCCGACTGCAGCGAGATCCGTGGGTTCTACCAGGCGGGGTGCACAGGAGCGAGCAACTCGGTGCTTGCCACGTTGGGAAGCGTCCCGTGAGTGGCAGATTCCTCTCAACCTACCGTTTGCACCTTCTTATTGCTATCGATTCCTTTCCTTACGCTACAGTCTTCCCAAGCATCCCAGAGCGTGGCAATTATGCTTGTTGAATGTATTCGCGCATCACAAGGCAGGGCATGCATACGTTCACCTCCGTCTTTCACCCACCCGTGCGTTGTGTTCTGTTCTCCCGTTCTACAGCAACTACGCTGGGTATCCTTACCGCTCCTTCACCTGCGTTGGCGTTGGTGAGTGGTTCGGGTCACCGTCACATCCTACATGCTCAATCATCCTGGAAATTCTAGTTGCTCGATTGCCCCATGTGCTCAATTACCCGTGGTGATTGCATTGGGAATCTCTCTTAATACGAAACACGTTTCTCACCTCCCCTCTGGAGCCAAGAAGCGTGGCGCCAACAGCACATGCTGCTGGTTTGGACACGCTCTTTCCCCTCCCCCCTTCCCCTTCCCCTTCCCCCCCTCTCTTCCCCCCCTCCCATCGTACCCTCCCCTCGCAGACCCCTGCGTTGCCAAGAACTGTGGCGCCAACAGCACGTGCAAGATGGATACTGCTGGCGTGGTGTCCTGTGTTTGTGATGCTGGCTTGGACCTGCAGCCTGATGGCAGGACGTGCATGGGTAGGTATTCCTGTGCGGTGCTGTGTAGTGCCAAGTACACGTGCATGGGTAACACCGCTGGAGTGGCGTCCGGTGTTCGAGACGCCGGCGATCACTTTTGAGTCATTTGAGTCAATTCACAAGTCATTCGACGATCCCACTTGAGTCAGTTCATAAGTCATTCGATCTCATTCGATAGCATCCCCGCCGTCCCTGTTGAGCCGTGTGCTGTCTGTGACAGCAATCACTATTCCAACCTCAATTCTCCCTCCATTCTCTTTCTGCTGCTGCTCCCCCAATTGACCTCGGCCCCTGTTGAGCCGTGTGCTGTCTGTGACAGCCATGGCGTATGTGTGATTGCTGCCACAGACAACGCAATTGGTGCCACAGACAGCATCATTGGAAGCTTGACAATTATGGCATGAGCCCATTCAGAAGTTTCCAATGCTCGCTCTTTCTCCCCCCACCCACCCACCCTCCCACCCACCCACCCACTCACCCACCCGCCCACCCAACCCACCCGACCCGACCCATCTCCCCTGCAGACAAGTGTGCAACCTGCGACGGCAACCACAAATGTGTGACGGATGCTGCAGGCGTGGCATCGTGTGTGTGCAACTACGAGCTGGTGTACGGCGCGTGTGTGGGTACGTGGCAGGAGTAGTGAACTCGTTTCCAGACGGTGTCTGGCACGTTTATGGGTACGTGACACGAGTAGAGGAGTCGTTACAAGTGGTGTGTGGCACATGCGTTGGTACGTGATAGTAGTAGCGGATACGGGGGTCATAGGGATGAAGCAAAGCAGTGGATGCTGCAGGAGTGGCATCATGTGTGGCGCAACTTCCTGTCAGCAGTATGCATTAGGTGTGTACATGTGTGGGTGTGTGGTCGTAATAGCCAGCTCAGTACAGGTGGGTTCTGAAGGCCTTCATGAGTCTTCTACTACAGCCCCTTTCATTTCCTGTTTCAGCGTCCACTCTCAAATCTGCTGTCCGCACGTATTCCCTCTTCTCACTGCTCTTTTGTGTCTCAACCATCCCCCGTGTCTCAGAGAACCACTTGTACGCTGATTTTTCTCAAAGATCTCACACCATCTCCCTCTATCTTCCCCCTTATTGTCTTGCACTATCCTCTCCCCTGCCCCTCCTCTCGGCAGGCCCTGCCTCGTGTGGGGGATGCCCTGCAGGAGCCACGTGCACCCTGTTTCCTTACTCCAGGGCTACATACTGCATCTGCGCTCCCGGCTACGGCTTGACCAGCACTGGCTGCGTGCTAGGTATGTGTACCTGGCTGTACCCTACGTATGTGTGACCAAGGCTGCTTTTAAATCGACTCCAAGGAAGGAGCCACGTGCACAGTTGAGCCGCGTGCACGCCTGTTCTGCACACCAAGGCTGCCATGCATCGCATGAACCACGTGCACAGTTGAGCCGCGTGCACGCCTGTTCTAAAAAAATCGCATATCGCATTTAAATCGCATTTTCCAGCGCGATAAAAATGCGATTTAAATTAAATCGCGCGATGAACAATTCATCGCATGTCGCAATGATTAAAAAAAAAAATCGCAATCGCAAAAGCGCAATTAAATGCAATGCGATGCGGTTTTTTTTTCCCATGTCTACTCACTCAAAAGTCGGTTCCCTTACCTCGGAGCTCCACAATGTGTGTGTCCTCCCGGCTCTGGCATGACAGCATCTGTTCTTCCCCTTCCAGGGGCCATCTGCCTCCACTGTGTCTTCAGCTAGCTTCACGTTCTACCCTGTGACAGGCTTTTGAGACTTTTCAAAAACCTTCACCAGCTTCCATTGGACCTTATGCCCTCAAGACTGCTTCATTCCACCCACACAAGCCACACCCTTCACTTTGATCCCCCTGTGTTCTCCTACCCCCTGCCAGGCGCCACCCCCACCGTCTCTTCTGCCAGCATCACCTTCTTCATGCTGCCTTGGTTCGCCATAACACCCGCCACCTACACCATGCGCCTCACCCCCAACACGTGCACCAACCTCACGGCATCAAGCGCTGCGGACATCCAATCGTACTGGAGCGTGACGCGGGCCCCAGGAGGGGTGGCCGACTGCAGCGAGATCCGCGGGTTCTACCAGGCGGGGTGCACAGGAGCGAGCAACTCGGTGCTTGCCACGTTGGGAAGCGTCTCGTGAGTGGCAGATTCCTCTCAACCTACCGTTTGCACCTTCTTTGTGCTATCGATTCCTTTCCTTATGCTACAGTCTTCCCAAGCATCCCAGAGCGTGGCAATTATGCTTGTTGATGTATTCGCGCATCACAAGGCAGGGCATGCATATGTTCACCTCCGTCGTTCACCCACCCGTGCGTTGTGTTCTGTTCTCCCGTTCTACAGCAACTACGCTGGGTATCCTTACCGCTCCTTCACCTGCGTTGGTGTTGGTGAGTGGTTCGGGTCACCGTCACATCCTACATGCTCAATCATCCTGGAAATCCTAGTTGCTCGATTGCCCCATGTGCTCAATTACCCCTGGTGATTGCATTGGGAATCTCTCTTAATACGAAACACGTTTCTCACCTCCCCTCTGGAGCCAAGAAGCGTGGCGCCAACAGCACATGCTGCTGGTTTGGACACGCTCTTTCCCCTCCCCCCTTCCCCTTCCCCTTCCCCCCCTCTCTTCCCCCCCTCCCATCGTACCCTCCCCTCGCAGACCCCTGCGTTGCCAAGAACTGTGGCGCCAACAGCACGTGCAAGATGGATACTGCTGGCGTGGTGTCCTGCGTTTGTGATGCTGGCTTGGACCTGCAGCCTGATGGCAGGACGTGCATGGGTAGGTATTCCTGTGCGGTGCTGTGTAGTGCCAACTACACATGCATGGGTAACACCGCTGGAGTGGCATCCGGTGTTTGAGACGCCAGCGATCACTTTTGAGTCATTTGAGTCAATTCACAAGTCATTCGACCATCCCACTCGAGTCAGTTCATAAGTCATTCGATCTCATCCGATAGCATCCCCGCCGTCCCTGTTGAGCCGTGTGCTGTCTGTGACAGCAATCACTACTACCTCAATTCTCCCTCCATTCTCTTTCTGCTGCTCCCCCAATTGTCCTCGGCCCCTGTTGAACCGTGTGCTGTTGGTGACAGCAATCACTACTCCAACCTCAATTCGCCCTCCATTCTCTTTCTGCTGCTCCCCCAATTGTCCTCGGCCCCTGTTGAACCGTGTGCTGTCTGTGACAGCAATCACTACTCCAACCTAATTCTCCCTCCATTCTCTTTCTGCTGCTCCTCCCCCAATTGACCTCGGCCCTTGTTGAGCCATGTGCTGTCTGTGACGGCCATGGCGTATGTGTGATTGCTGCCACAGACAACGCAATCGGTGCCACAGACAGCATCATTGGAAGCTTGACAATTATGGCATGAGCCCATTCAGAAGTTTCCAATGCTCGCTCTTTCTCCCCCCACCCACCCACCCACCCGACCCGACCCGACCCATCTCCCCTGCAGACACGTGTGAAACCTGCGATGGCAACCACAAATGTGTGACGGATGCTGCAGGCGTGGCATCGTGTGTGTGCAACTACGAGCTGGTGTACGGCGCGTGTGTGGGTACGTGGCAGGAGTAGTGAACTCGTTTCCAGACGGTGTCTGGCACGTTTATGGGTACGTGACACGAGTAGAGGAGTCGTTACAAGTGGTGTGTGGCACATGCGTTGGTACGTGATAGTAGTAGCGGATACGGGGGTCATAGGGATGAAGCAAAGCAGTGGATGCTGCAGGAGTGACATCATGTGTGGCGCAACTTCGTGTCAGCAGTATGCACTAGGTGTGTACATGTGTGGGTGTGTGGTCGTAATAGCCAGCTCAGTACAGGTGGGTTCTGAAGGCCTTCATGAGTCTTCTACTACAGCCCCTTTCATTTCCTGTTTCAGTGTCCACTCTCAAATCTGCTGTCCGCACGTATTCCCTCTTCTCACTGCTCTTTTGTGTCTCAACCATCCCCCGTGTCTCAGAGAACCACTTGTACGCTGATTTTTCTCAAAGATCTCACACCATCTCCCTCTATCTTCCCCCTTATTGTCTTGCACTATCCTCTCCCCTGCCCCTCCTCTCGGCAGGCCCTGCCTCGTGTGGGGGATGCCCTGCAGGAGCCACGTGCACCCTGTTTCCTTACTCCAGGGCTACATACTGCATCTGCGCTCCCGGCTACGGCTTGACCAGCACTGGCTGCGTGCTAGGTATGTGTACCTGGCTGTACTCTACGTATGTGTGACCAAGGCTGCTTTTAAATCGACTCCAAGGAAGGAGCCACGTGCACAGTTGAGCCGCGTGCACGCCTGTTCTGCACACCAAGGCTGCCATGCATCGCATGAACCACGTGCACAGTTGAGCCGCGTGCACGCCTGTTCTAAAAAAATCGCATATCGCATTTAAATCGCGTTTTCCAGCGCGATAAAAATGCGATTTAAATTAAATCGCGCGATAAACAATTCATCGCATGTCGCAATGATTAAAAAAAAGAAAATCGCAATCGCAAAAGCGCAATTAAATGCAATGCGATGCGGTTTTTTTTTCCCATGTCTACTCACTCAAGAGTCGGTTCCCTTACCTCGGAGCTCCACAATGTGTGTGTCCTCCCGGCTCTGGCATGACAGCATCTGTTCTTCCCCTTTCATGGGCCATCTGCCTCCACTGTGTCTTCAGCTAGCTTCACGTTCTACCCTGTGACAGGCTTTTGAGACTTTTCAAAAACCTTCACCAGCTTCCATTGGACCTTATGCCCTCAAGACCGCTTCATTCCACCCACACAAGCCACACCCTTCACTTTGATCCCCCTGTGTTCTCCTACCCCCTGCCAGGCGCCACCCCCACCGTCTCTTCTGCCAGCATCACCTTCTTCATGCTGCCTTGGTTCGCCATAACACCCGCCACCTACACCATGCGCCTCACCCCCAACACGTGCACCAACCTCACGGCATCAAGCGCTGCGGACATCCAATCGTACTGGAGCGTGACGCGGGCCCCAGGAGGGGTGGCCGACTGCAGCGAGATCCGCGGGTTCTACCAGGCGGGGTGCACAGGAGCGAGCAACTCGGTGCTTGCCACGTTGGGAAGCGTCCCGTGAGTGGCAGATTCCTCTCAACCTACCGTTTGCACCTTCTTTGTGCTATCGATTCCTTTCCTTATGCTACAGTCTTCCCAAGCATCCCAGAGCGTGGCAATTATGCTTGTTGATGTATTCGCGCATCACAAGGCAGGGCATGCATATGTTCACCTCCGTCTTTCACCCACCCGTGCGTTGTGTTCTGTTCTCCCGTTCTACAGCAACTACGCTGGGTATCCTTACCGCTCCTTCACCTGCGTTGGTGTTGGTGAGTGGTTCGGGTCACCGTCACATCCTACATGCTCAATCATCCTGGAAATCCTAGTTGCTCGATTGCCCCATGTGCTCAATTACCCCTGGTGATTGCATTGGGAATCTCTCTTAATACGAAACACGTTTCTCACCTCCCCTCTGGAGCCAAGAAGCGTGGCGCCAACAGCACATGCTGCTGGTTTGGACACGCTCTTTCCCCTCCCCCCTTCCCCTTCCCCTTCCCCCCCTCTCTTCCCCCCCTCCCATCGTACCCTCCCCTCGCAGACCCCTGCGTTGCCAAGAACTGTGGCGCCAACAGCACGTGCAAGATGGATACTGCTGGCGTGGTGTCCTGCGTTTGTGATGCTGGCTTGGACCTGCAGCCTGATGGCAGGACGTGCATGGGTAGGTATTCCTGTGCGGTGCTGTGTAGTGCCAACTACACATGCATGGGTAACACCGCTGGAGTGGCATCCGGTGTTTGAGACGCCAGCGATCACTTTTGAGTCATTTGAGTCAATTCACAAGTCATTCGACCATCCCACTCGAGTCAGTTCATAAGTCATTCGATCTCATCCGATAGCATCCCCGCCGTCCCTGTTGAGCCGTGTGCTGTCTGTGACAGCAATCACTACTACCTCAATTCTCCCTCCATTCTCTTTCTGCTGCTCCCCCAATTGTCCTCGGCCCCTGTTGAACCGTGTGCTGTTGGTGACAGCAATCACTACTCCAACCTCAATTCGCCCTCCATTCTCTTTCTGCTGCTCCCCCAATTGTCCTCGGCCCCTGTTGAACCGTGTGCTGTCTGTGACAGCAATCACTACTCCAACCTAATTCTCCCTCCATTCTCTTTCTGCTGCTCCTCCCCCAATTGACCTCGGCCCTTGTTGAGCCATGTGCTGTCTGTGACGGCCATGGCGTATGTGTGATTGCTGCCACAGACAACGCAATTGGTGCCACAGACAGCATCATTGGAAGCTTGACAATTATGGCATGAGCCCATTCAGAAGTTTCCAATGCTCGCTCTTTCTCCCCCCACCCACCCACCCACCCGACCCGACCCGACCCATCTCCCCTGCAGACACGTGTGAAACCTGCGATGGCAACCACAAATGTGTGACGGATGCTGCAGGCGTGGCATCGTGTGTGTGCAACTACGAGCTGGTGTACGGCGCGTGTGTGGGTACGTGGCAGGAGTAGTGAACTCGTTTCCAGACGGTGTCTGGCACGTTTATGGGTACGTGACACGAGTAGAGGAGTCGTTACAAGTGGTGTGTGGCACATGCGTTGGTACGTGATAGTAGTAGCGGATACGGGGGTCATAGGGATGAAGCAAAGCAGTGGATGCTGCAGGAGTGACATCATGTGTGGCGCAACTTCGTGTCAGCAGTATGCACTAGGTGTGTACATGTGTGGGTGTGTGGTCGTAATAGCCAGCTCAGTACAGGTGGGTTCTGAAGGCCTTCATGAGTCTTCTACTACAGCCCCTTTCATTTCCTGTTTCAGTGTCCACTCTCAAATCTGCTGTCCGCACGTATTCCCTCTTCTCACTGCTCTTTTGTGTCTCAACCATCCCCCGTGTCTCAGAGAACCACTTGTACGCTGATTTTTCTCAAAGATCTCACACCATCTCCCTCTATCTTCCCCCTTATTGTCTTGCACTATCCTCTCCCCTGCCCCTCCTCTCGGCAGGCCCTGCCTCGTGTGGGGGATGCCCTGCAGGAGCCACGTGCACCCTGTTTCCTTACTCCAGGGCTACATACTGCATCTGCGCTCCCGGCTACGGCTTGACCAGCACTGGCTGCGTGCTAGGTATGTGTACCTGGCTGTACTCTACGTATGTGTGACCAAGGCTGCTTTTAAATCGACTCCAAGGAAGGAGCCACGTGCACAGTTGAGCCGCGTGCACGCCTGTTCTGCACACCAAGGCTGCCATGCATCGCATGAACCACGTGCACAGTTGAGCCGCGTGCACGCCTGTTCTAAAAAAATCGCATATCGCATTTAAATCGCGTTTTCCAGCGCGATAAAAATGCGATTTAAATTAAATCGCGCGATAAACAATTCATCGCATGTCGCAATGATTAAAAAAAAGAAAATCGCAATCGCAAAAGCGCAATTAAATGCAATGCGATGCGGTTTTTTTTTCCCATGTCTACTCACTCAAGAGTCGGTTCCCTTACCTCGGAGCTCCACAATGTGTGTGTCCTCCCGGCTCTGGCATGACAGCATCTGTTCTTCCCCTTTCATGGGCCATCTGCCTCCACTGTGTCTTCAGCTAGCTTCACGTTCTACCCTGTGACAGGCTTTTGAGACTTTTCAAAAACCTTCACCAGCTTCCATTGGACCTTATGCCCTCAAGACCGCTTCATTCCACCCACACAAGCCACACCCTTCACTTTGATCCCCCTGTGTTCTCCTACCCCCTGCCAGGCGCCACCCCCACCGTCTCTTCTGCCAGCATCACCTTCTTCATGCTGCCTTGGTTCGCCATAACACCCGCCACCTACACCATGCGCCTCACCCCCAACACGTGCACCAACCTCACGGCATCAAGCGCTGCGGACATCCAATCGTACTGGAGCGTGACGCGGGCCCCAGGAGGGGTGGCCGACTGCAGCGAGATCCGCGGGTTCTACCAGGCGGGGTGCACAGGAGCGAGCAACTCGGTGCTTGCCACGTTGGGAAGCGTCCCGTGAGTGGCAGATTCCTCTCAACCTACCGTTTGCACCTTCTTTGTGCTATCGATTCCTTTCCTTATGCTACAGTCTTCCCAAGCATCCCAGAGCGTGGCAATTATGCTTGTTGATGTATTCGCGCATCACAAGGCAGGGCATGCATATGTTCACCTCCGTCTTTCACCCACCCGTGCGTTGTGTTCTGTTCTCCCGTTCTACAGCAACTACGCTGGGTATCCTTACCGCTCCTTCACCTGCGTTGGTGTTGGTGAGTGGTTCGGGTCACCGTCACATCCTACATGCTCAATCATCCTGGAAATCCTAGTTGCTCGATTGCCCCATGTGCTCAATTACCCCTGGTGATTGCATTGGGAATCTCTCTTAATACGAAACACGTTTCTCACCTCCCCTCTGGAGCCAAGAAGCGTGGCGCCAACAGCACATGCTGCTGGTTTGGACACGCTCTTTCCCCTCCCCCCTTCCCCTTCCCCTTCCCCCCCTCTCTTCCCCCCCTCCCATCGTACCCTCCCCTCGCAGACCCCTGCGTTGCCAAGAACTGTGGCGCCAACAGCACGTGCAAGATGGATACTGCTGGCGTGGTGTCCTGCGTTTGTGATGCTGGCTTGGACCTGCAGCCTGATGGCAGGACGTGCATGGGTAGGTATTCCTGTGCGGTGCTGTGTAGTGCCAACTACACATGCATGGGTAACACCGCTGGAGTGGCATCCGGTGTTTGAGACGCCAGCGATCACTTTTGAGTCATTTGAGTCAATTCACAAGTCATTCGACCATCCCACTCGAGTCAGTTCATAAGTCATTCGATCTCATCCGATAGCATCCCCGCCGTCCCTGTTGAGCCGTGTGCTGTCTGTGACAGCAATCACTACTACCTCAATTCTCCCTCCATTCTCTTTCTGCTGCTCCCCCAATTGTCCTCGGCCCCTGTTGAACCGTGTGCTGTTGGTGACAGCAATCACTACTCCAACCTCAATTCGCCCTCCATTCTCTTTCTGCTGCTCCCCCAATTGTCCTCGGCCCCTGTTGAACCGTGTGCTGTCTGTGACAGCAATCACTACTCCAACCTAATTCTCCCTCCATTCTCTTTCTGCTGCTCCTCCCCCAATTGACCTCGGCCCTTGTTGAGCCATGTGCTGTCTGTGACGGCCATGGCGTATGTGTGATTGCTGCCACAGACAACGCAATTGGTGCCACAGACAGCATCATTGGAAGCTTGACAATTATGGCATGAGCCCATTCAGAAGTTTCCAATGCTCGCTCTTTCTCCCCCCACCCACCCACCCACCCGACCCGACCCGACCCATCTCCCCTGCAGACACGTGTGAAACCTGCGATGGCAACCACAAATGTGTGACGGATGCTGCAGGCGTGGCATCGTGTGTGTGCAACTACGAGCTGGTGTACGGCGCGTGTGTGGGTACGTGGCAGGAGTAGTGAACTCGTTTCCAGACGGTGTCTGGCACGTTTATGGGTACGTGACACGAGTAGAGGAGTCGTTACAAGTGGTGTGTGGCACATGCGTTGGTACGTGATAGTAGTAGCGGATACGGGGGTCATAGGGATGAAGCAAAGCAGTGGATGCTGCAGGAGTGACATCATGTGTGGCGCAACTTCGTGTCAGCAGTATGCACTAGGTGTGTACATGTGTGGGTGTGTGGTCGTAATAGCCAGCTCAGTACAGGTGGGTTCTGAAGGCCTTCATGAGTCTTCTACTACAGCCCCTTTCATTTCCTGTTTCAGTGTCCACTCTCAAATCTGCTGTCCGCACGTATTCCCTCTTCTCACTGCTCTTTTGTGTCTCAACCATCCCCCGTGTCTCAGAGAACCACTTGTACGCTGATTTTTCTCAAAGATCTCACACCATCTCCCTCTATCTTCCCCCTTATTGTCTTGCACTATCCTCTCCCCTGCCCCTCCTCTCGGCAGGCCCTGCCTCGTGTGGGGGATGCCCTGCAGGAGCCACGTGCACCCTGTTTCCTTACTCCAGGGCTACATACTGCATCTGCGCTCCCGGCTACGGCTTGACCAGCACTGGCTGCGTGCTAGGTATGTGTACCTGGCTGTACTCTACGTATGTGTGACCAAGGCTGCTTTTAAATCGACTCCAAGGAAGGAGCCACGTGCACAGTTGAGCCGCGTGCACGCCTGTTCTGCACACCAAGGCTGCCATGCATCGCATGAACCACGTGCACAGTTGAGCCGCGTGCACGCCTGTTCTAAAAAAATCGCATATCGCATTTAAATCGCGTTTTCCAGCGCGATAAAAATGCGATTTAAATTAAATCGCGCGATAAACAATTCATCGCATGTCGCAATGATTAAAAAAAAGAAAATCGCAATCGCAAAAGCGCAATTAAATGCAATGCGATGCGGTTTTTTTTTCCCATGTCTACTCACTCAAGAGTCGGTTCCCTTACCTCGGAGCTCCACAATGTGTGTGTCCTCCCGGCTCTGGCATGACAGCATCTGTTCTTCCCCTTTCATGGGCCATCTGCCTCCACTGTGTCTTCAGCTAGCTTCACGTTCTACCCTGTGACAGGCTTTTGAGACTTTTCAAAAACCTTCACCAGCTTCCATTGGACCTTATGCCCTCAAGACTGCTTCATTCCACCCACACAAGCCACACCCTTCACTTTGATCCCCCTGTGTTCTCCTACCCCCTGCCAGGCGCCACCCCCACCGTCTCTTCTGCCAGCATCACCTTCTTCATGCTGCCTTGGTTCGCCATAACACCCGCCACCTACACCATGCGCCTCACCCCCAACACGTGCACCAACCTCACGGCATCAAGCGCTGCGGACATCCAATCGTACTGGAGCGTGACGCGGGCCCCAGGAGGGGTGGCCGACTGCAGCGAGATCCGCGGGTTCTACCAGGCGGGGTGCACAGGAGCGAGCAACTCGGTGCTTGCCACGTTGGGAAGCGTCCCGTGAGTGGCAGATTCCTCTCAACCTACCGTTTGCACCTTCTTTGTGCTATCGATTCCTTTCCTTATGCTACTGTCTTCCCGAGCATCCCAGAGAGTGGCAGTTATGCTTGTTGAATGTATTCGTGCATCACAAGGCAGGGCATGCGTGCGTTCACCTCCTTCTTTCACCCACCCGTGCATTGTGTTCTGTTCTCCCGTTCTACAGCAACTACGCTGGGTATCCTTACCGCTCCTTCACCTGCGTTGGCGTTGGTGAGTGGTTCGGGTCACCGTCACATCCTACATGCTCAATCATCCTGGAAATTCTAGTTGCTCGATTGCCCCATGTGCTCAATTACCCGTGGTGATTGCATTGGGAATCTCTCTTAATACGAAACACGTTTCTCACCTCCCCTCTGGAGCCAAGAAGCGTGGCGCCAACAGTACATGCTGCTGGTTTGCACACGCTCTTTCCCCTCCCCCCTTCCCCTTCCCCCCCTCTCGTCCCCCCCTCCCATCGAACCCTCCCCTCGCAGACCCCTGCGTTGCCAAGAACTGTGGCGCCAACAGCACGTGCAAGATGGATACTGCTGGCGTGGTGTCCTGTGTTTGTGATGCTGGCTTGGACCTGCAGCCTGATGGCAGGACGTGCATGGGTAGGTATTCCTGTGCGGTGATGTGTTGTGCCAACTACACGTGCATGGGTAACACCGCTGGAGTGGCGTCCGGTGTTCGAGACGCCGGCGATCACTTTTGAGTCATTTGAGTCAATTCACAAGTCATTCGACGATCCCACTTGAGTCAGTTCATAAGTCATTCGATCTCATCCGAAAGCATCCCCGCCGTCCCTGTTGAGCCGTGTGCTGTCTGTGACAGCAATCACTACTACCTCAATTCTCCCTCCATTCTCTTTCTGCTGCTCCCCCAATTGTCCTCGGCCCCTGTTGAACCGTGTGCTGTCGGTGACAGCAATCACTACTCCAACCTCAATTCGCCCTCCATTCTCTTTCTGCTGCTCCCCCAATTGTCCTCGGCCCCTGTTGAACCGTGTGCTGTCTGTGACAGCAATCACTACTCCAACCTAATTCTCCCTCCATTCTCTTTCTGCTGCTCCTCCCCCAATTGACCTCGGCCCTTGTTGAGCCATGTGCTGTCTGTGACGGCCATGGCGTATGTGTGATTGCTGCCACAGACAACGCAATTGGTGCCACAGACAGCATCATTGGAAGCTTGACAATTATGGCATGAGCCCATTCAGAAGTTTCCAATGCTCGCTCTTTCTCCCCCCACCCACCCACCCACCCGACCCGACCCGACCCATCTCCCCTGCAGACACGTGTGCAACCTGCGACGGCAACCACAAATGTGTGACGGATGCTGCAGGCGTGGCATCGTGTGTGTGCAACTACGAGCTGGTGTACGGCGCGTGTGTGGGTACGTGGCAGGAGTAGTGAACTCGTTTCCAGACGGTGTCTGGCACGTTTATGGGTATGTGATACGAGTAGAGGAGTCGTTACAAGTGGTGTGTGGCACATGCGTTGGTACGTGATAGTAGTAGCGGATACGGGGGTCATAGGGATGAAGCAAAGCAGTGGATGCTGCAGGAGTGGCATCATGTGTGGCGCAACTTCGTGTCAGCAGTATGCACTAGGTGTGTACATGTGTGGGTGTGTGGTCGTAATAGCCAGCTCAGTACAGGTGGGTTCTGAAGGCCTTCATGAGTCTTCTACTACAGCCCCTTTCATTTCCTGTTTCAGCGTCCACTCTCAAGTCTGCTGTCCGCACGTATTCCCTCTTCTCACTGCTCTTCTGTGTCTCAACCATCCCCTGTGTCTCAGAGAACCACTTGTACGCTGGTTTTTCTCAAACATCTCACAGCATCTCCCTCTATCTTCCCCCTTATTGTCTTGCACTATCCTCTCCCCTGCCCCTCCTCTCGGCAGGCCCTGCCTCGTGTGGGGGATGCCCTGCAGGAGCCACGTGCACCCTGTTTCCTTACGCCAGGGCTACATACTGCATCTGCGCTCCCGGCTACGGCTTGACCAGCACTGGCTGCGTGCTAGGTATGTGTACCTGGCTGTGCCCTACGTATGTGTGACCAAGGCTGCTTTTAAATCGACTCCAAGGAAGGAGCCACGTGCACAGTTGAGCCGCGTGCACTCCTGTTCTGTACACCAAGGCTGCCATGCATCGCATGAACCACGTGCACTTGGGTTCCTACCGCAGAGCTGACTTTTGGAGTCAACTCAAGAGTAGACATGGGCAAAATGCGATTGCGAATTGAATCGCATCACCTTGGGGGGCGATTTTATAAAATGCGATGCGATTTTAAATCGGATCGCACGATTTCATTTCTGGAAAAAAACATCGCGGATCGCGTTTTGCGCTCGATGAATATTTAAACCGCATGCGGTGTTTCATTAAATCGCACGATGCGATTTAAAACCGCATCGCGTTTTAAAACAGGAAAAAAAACAAAAACAAAAACAAAAACAAAAACCCAGAAAACCAGAAAAATACCATGGCTGTCGGTAAATTGAATCACGGGCAGTCGTAAGCTAGAGTGCAAATAACTAGTGTAGTTTCGGAGTGGGTTTCGGAGTAAGTTTCAGTGTGACATCGTGCGCGATTCTAAAAAAATCGCATATCGCATTTAAATCGCGTTTTCCAGCGCGTTTAAAATGCGATTTAAATTAAATTGCGCGATAAACAATTCATTGCATCTCATGATGATTTTTTTTTGCCCATGTCTACTCACTCAAGAGTCGGTTCCCTTACCTCGGAGCTCCGCAATGTGTGTGTCCTCCCGGCTCTTGCATTACAGCATCTATTCTTCCCCTTTCAGGGGCCATCTGCCTCCACAGTGTCTTCAGCTAGCTTCATGTTCCACCCTCTGACAGGCTTTTGAGATTTTTCAAAAACCTTCACCAGCTTCCATTGGACCTTATGCCCTCAAGACCACTTCATTCCACCCACACAAGCCACACCCTTCACTTTTGATCCCCCAGTGTTCTCCTACCCCCTGCCAGGCGCCACCCCCACCGTCTCTTCTGCCAGCATCACCTTCTTCATGCTGCCTTGGTTCGCCATAACACCCGCCACCTACACCATGCGCCTCACCCCCAACGCGTGCACCAACCTCACGGCATCAAGCGCTGCGGACATCCAATCGTACTGGAGCGTGACGCGGGCCCCAGGAGGGGTGGCCGACTGCAGCGAGATCCGCGGGTTCTACCAGGCGGGGTGCACTGGAGCGAGCAACTCGGTGCTTTCCACGTTGGGGGGGAGCGTCCCGTGAGTGGCAGAATCTTCTCAACCGACTTTTTACACCTTCCTTGTTATGCTACAGTTTTTCCCAGCATCCCACTGAGTGGCAGACTGGCAGTTATGCTTGTTGAATGTATTCGCGCATCACAAGGCAGGGCATGCGTGCGTTCACCTCTGTCTTTCACCCACCCGTGCGTTGTGTTCTGTTCTCCCGTTCTACAGCAACTACGCTGGGTATCCTTACCGCTCCTTCACCTGCGTTGGCGTTGGTGAGTGGTTCGGGTCACCGTCACATCCTACATCCTCAATCATCCTGGAAATCCTAGTTGCTTGATTGCCCCATGTGCTCGATTACCCCTGGTGATTGCATTGGGAATCTCCCTTAATATGAAACACGTTTCCCACCTCCCCTCCCAGACAAATGTGCGCCCTTAAAATGTGGTGGAAACGGCACGTGCAAGGTTGACACGGCTGGTGTGGCGTCCTGTGTTTGTGACGCTGGCTTCGTCCTGCAATCAGACGCCAAGACATGCATTGGTATGTGCTGCTGTATGTTGCTGTGTGCTGCTGTATGCTGCTGTGTGGTGCTGTGTGCTGCTGTGTGCTGCTGTGTGCCGTTGTGTGCCACTGTGTGCTGTTGTGTGCTGATGTGTTGTGTGCTTCTGTGTTCCGCTGTGTGGTTCTGTGTGCCGCTCTGTGCTGCTGTGTGCTGCTGTGTGCCGTTGTGTGCCACTGTGTGCTGCTGTGTGCCGCTGTGTGCCGCTGTGTGCTGTTGTGTGCTGTTGTGTCCTGCTGAGTGCCACTGTGTGCTCCTGTGTGCCGCTCTGTGCTGCTGTGTGCTGCTGTGTGCTGCTGTGTGCTGCTGTGTGCTGCTGTCCCATTTCCTTGCTCTGTATTTCTCTTCACCCTCTCGCTCTCTGCCACCTTCTCGAGGTTTTCCTTTTTTGTTCATGCCATTACCTTTCTTGTCCTTTCCTGCAGATGGCTTTGGCATCAAGAGCTGTGACGGATTGTGCAGATCCCACCATGGATTGTGCAGATCCCACTACGGATCGTGCAGATCCCACTGCGGATCGTGCAGATCCCACTGCGGATCGTGCAGATCCCACTGCGGATCGTGCAGATCCCACTGCGGATCGTGCAGATCCCACTGCGGATCGTGCAGATCCCACTGCGGATCGTGCAGATCCCACTGCGGATCGTGCAGATCCCACTGCCCACTGCGGATCGTGCAGATCCCACTGCGGATCGTGCAGATCCCACTGCGGATCGTGCAGATCCCACTGCGGATCGTGCAGATCCCACTGCGGATCGTGCAGATCCCACTGCGGATCGTGCAGATCCCACTGCGGATCGTGCAGATCCCACAGCAGATCGTGCAGATCCCACTGCGGATCGTGCAGATCCCACAGCGGATCGTGCAGATCCCACTGCGGATCGTGCAGATCCCACAGCGGATCGGGCAGATCCCACAGCGGATCGGGCAGATCCCACAGGGGATCGTGCAGATCCCACAGCGGATCGTGCAGATCCCACAGCGGATCGTGCAGATCCCGCTGCGGATCGTGCAGATCCCGCTGCGGATCGTGCAGATCCCACTGCGGATCGTGCAGATCCCACTTTGGATTGTGCAGATGGTTTTCCAGCCCTCCCCTTCGCATCCATCCCTTCTCAATGCTCTCCTTCGCATCCCACCCCTTTTCCAAGAGAGTTGTGGCACCGAGAGCTGCGATCCAAATTTTTCCCAGAGAGTTGTGAAGGTCGCTGAGAGGCATCTCTTTGTTGACATCCACGTGCCTTACTCTCTCTCGCTTAATTCTCTCCCTCCCATCCCTCCCCTCAGAGAGCTGCGGCACCAAGAGCTGCGATCCAACTTCTGATTGTGTCAAGGATGCTGCGGGCGTGGCGTCCTGTGTTTGCAAGACGGGCTACCTGAATGTTTCCAGAACCTGTGTCGGTACGTGCTTTGGTGGCCACAACCTACTCGCCTTCTCTCTTTATTTCCCCCCTTTTTTTTCTCCTTATTTTCGTGAGTCGACTCAAAAGTCACATCGTTTTCAGTCGACTTAAAGGCCGACTTTGTGCATATGTCATAGAGATCTCTGGCTTACTCAAAGGTCACTCTCTTTACAGCACCCATTACTTTTGTTGCTACCCTTGAATCGTCTTTAACATACACCCATTTATATTGTTGCTGCTCAAAATCCCCTTTTGCCGCAGGCTTATTGCCTCCCACACCTCAGGTAAGGCCCCTGACCACTCATTCATGACTACTCCTATTGCTCCTGTGCTGCTCGCCGTCTGATTTGTGCCGCCCTTTTGCTTCACTCTTTCGCTCCAGACCACTCCCCATGCTCCATGTTATGCCATGAGTCACACTATCAGGCGCCTCAGAAGTCTCCTTTTGAGTTGACTCAAGAGAGTCTCCAGATCACTTCCCATGCTCCGTGTTATGCCACGAGTCACACTACCTTTCTTTGAGGCGCCTCAAAAGTACACTATCCCATTTTGAGGCGCCCCAACTCCCCTCCCGTCTTTCCGCCCTCATCCTTCGGCTCGAATCCCCCCAGGTCTCGCCAGCTGCCCCACTGGAGCCAAGCGCACTCGGATTCCTTGGACTTAACTTGCACAATGTCTCTGTCTGCCTCTACCTTCTGCCTCTACCTTCTGCCTCTACCTTCTGCCTCTTCCTTCTGCCGCTTCCTTCTGCCGCTTCCTTCTGCCTCTACCTTCTGCCTTTACCTTTTGCTTCGCCTCGCATCCCCCCAGGCCCCGCCACATGTGGCAACTGCCCCACTGGAGCCACGTGCGCTGTTGCTTTCAGCAGAATTCCATACTGCGTCTGTCCCGCCGGCTATGGCATGACCAATGCTGACTGTGTCAGCGGTAAGACGAATGCTGCTCGCTTGAGTCGGCTCAGCCTTCATCATGACTTCCGAGTCCGCTCAGAAGAAGGCATTCCAAATTGTGTCAGTCCTACCCGCCCGCTATGGCATGACCAATGCTGGCTGCATCAGCCGTAGGACCAGTGCAGCTGCCAGCGAAGACCAATGCCTCTTGCATCGTTCGTCATGGATTTCCCTGCCTGCCCCCCTTCCCTTCTGTTAACCCCGTTATGTTATCTTCCCCTTGTAGCAGCCTCCTCCGCTGTCCTTTCTCTTGTTTTGACACGTCTCTAAACTAACCCTTCCTTGTTGTACGGCCAAGCCAACTTCACGATAACGCCGAACACCTACACTACGACACTCATCCTTCCTTCCCCCATCCCCCCTACCCTACCCCTGACATCCTATCAACAGGAGCCACCCCCACTGTGTCTTCCACCACCTTCACCTTCTACGACCAGACCAACTTCACAGTAACGCCCAACACCTACACCATGCGCCTGCTGTTCAATGGGTGCACCAACATCCCTGCGTCGGTTGCCTCGAGCGTCCTGTCGGTGTGGCGCATCGACAGTATGCCTGGAGGGGCGGGGAGCTGCACGACTGTGAATGGATACGCTCAAGAGAACTGCCTCTCCCCTATCTCGAATGGGCCCAGCTTCAGTGCCGGGGGTTCCATGTGAGCAACAAACCCCAACCTTGCTTGTCTTTTCGCCGTGCCTAGAGGGGTGGGGATGTGTGCGGCTGTGTGCAGATATTCGGAAAAGAGCAGCCAACGGCTCCCCTCAACCTTGAATGGGTCCAGCATTAGTGCCGGGGGTTCGATGCAAGGGTTGGGAGGGGAATTGCAAGAGTGAGGAGTGGCATTGCAAGAATTTGGAGGAAACCCTCGAAGTCTGAGAAAACGCTTGTCTGTTGACGTTTACGGCCAGGCAGGCGCCAGAGGGCTGGATACCGGCTTGCTCGCTCTATCATGCCTTGAATGTAACCGGCCTGAGTGCAAGGGGTTCAATGTGCCCCCCTACTCTCATCTTCCCCGACTTATTCCCCCCCCATCCCCCCTCCGAAAAAACAGCATCTGCTTGTTCGTTTGTCACTCACATCTGCATGCATGAACTCTCATGTGTGTGTTTGTGTTTCCCCCATCCTCCAGTAATTATTCGCCTATGGGGTCGTACCCGTACCGTTCCTTCAGCTGTGGCAGTGTTGGTGAGTGACTCCCCTGGGTACCCTGTTCTTCCTTTAGTTGTGCCAGCGTTGGTGAGTGTGCTGCCAGGGTGACGCCCCCATCCACTGGTACTCTCTCGTGGGATCGTACCCCTGCCATTCCTTCAGCTGTGCTGCTTGGGTTTTCTTATCGTTCCTTCAGCTGTGTTCCTGCTTTTTAAAGAATTTGTATCCTTGGTGTTCTTACCGTTTTTCCAGCTGTGTTAGTGTTAAGGAGTGACTTTGCTGGGTTTTCTTACCCTCTCACGCCTGCTCGATTCCTTTTCGCACCCCCTCCCTCCTCGTTTACGCCCCTTTCCCTCCCATTGTCCCTTCCCACCCTCCCCTCCCAGACCTGTGCAGTGCACGTTACACATTTTGTTGTGTGATATCATCCTACCCTCTCACATTTTGTCTGCCTCCTATCCAATATTTTCATGTTGCATGAGTGGTATAAATGTCTGAAAAAAAAATGTATGGTCTGTTTTGGGGTTTGTGAATTTGTCTGGTGTTGTTTTCTCTGAGCAGGTATTTAAGATGTTTGCTCTTGAGAGGATCTTCCCAGTGGATTCCTAATTTATTGAATCGGAGCAAGAACAAGGAAAGCTATGAATATCTCAACTTCATAAGGTTGTGTTACATTGCAGTAGCTACAATCTGGAGTTGAGGTGATTCAACATTGAATCGGGCTCATTGAGGGTTGGGAAAACGTCACTCGATTGTAGCAGCTGCAAATTGGTTGGGAACAACCAAGCTAGATTTGTAAGTATGGCCAACTTGGTTGGATGGATTAGGTAGGAAGTGACAAATGTTAAATTTGGGGTCCTTCTGAGAAAACATTTGTGCTTACGTATGTGATTTCCTTGATTATAAACTCTCTTGAAACCTTCCTCTCATCCATCTCTTCCTCTCCAATCTCTTTCTTGCTCTTTTAATTCTTTGTGAGATTCTTGGACTGTTGAGATGGTCGAGTGACCCGCTAGGGTTACCCTTGAGACGATCCTCGGGGAAGGGCCACAGGTGCTGAGTCGGGGGGGCTATGGGCGCACTGACCCGCTATTAACAAGCCCTTTTAACTCAGTGGTAAGTGGCTCAGTTTTTGGTATGGTATCAGAGCGTTGGTGACTCGGGTTCAATTCCCAGTGCTAGTGCTGCAGAGGCGTTCGTGTCTTCCGCCTATTGTAGCAAGGGGGGGTGTCGAGCAGGGCTGACTTTATCAGACTATTTACTCTGATTAGTCTAAAATCTCAGACCTATTTTTAGGCCAAACCTGAATTTCCAGATAAGGCATTTTCCCAAGCCTGATCCCTTCAGAGTACGATTCTAGGGATCCTGAGAAAATCAGAGTTGTCGCTAACCCAGTACTGAGTTTTCAGAGCACAGCGCGTACAGACCCTGACTCATTACTTGTATAGTACCAACCTTCGGAAAATTTGGTGAAGTCCCCAATCGCTAGAGACATGCCCCACACACCCCACAACCCCTAAAAAAATTTGGCCAAGTCCCCGAACCCTAGAGACAACCCCCACCCCACACCCCACAGCCCATCTAAAATTTCGGCGAAGTCCCGGAACACTAGAGACATCCCCCACACACCCCACAACCCACCCTAAATTTCGACTAAGTCATGTTGTCAGATACAGTCCTCCCTAACACCTGGAACAACCCAGAAGTTTTGAATGAGACTTTCACATTTTTTTTTTTAACTGCATTGGAATGAGAGTAAATTCCGCATTTTTAACATAGGGAAATTCTCGCCAGTTGCCCGTTTGGTCAACTGAAAGTCTACCAAAATGTAACGGTCACGATCGTTTGCGATCGTTTCGACATATATCAATCGTTCGATGTTATGTTGTGATTAACGTCCAAGATTTCCCCACCGGGGCGCTGCAAGGGCGCGAAATTTCTCCCACCGTCCTATTCCCCAGCTTCCCCCCTCCCTGCCGTTTCGATTCCCCCCCCCTCCCCTCTGTTTCAATCACTTCCCCCTTCCTCTCCGTTTCGCTTCCCCATCCTCTCCGTTTCGACCGCCCCCCCCCTTCACCCCCCTCCCCTTCGTTTCGCTTCCCCCCTCCCCTCCATTTTGATTCCCTCCCCATTTCCCCGTCAGTTTCGATTCCCCCTCTCCTCAGTTTCGATTTCCGTGGCAGTGCGATTTTACCCCCTCGGTTTTTAGGAATGACTTCCCCGTTTCCCACATTTAACAACCACGCAAAACGAGGGTATGACAAGGTTGCTGGTTGGGGGGGGACGCGGGCTGTGGGAGGATTTTTTATGGCTGCAAGGGACTTAGCCGAAGTTTTGGGAGGTGTAGGAGGGAGGGAAGTTTCTCGCTGTGGGGGTGTTTCCCGTGTGTGACTCTGGTTGTACGTCCTGGACCCTGAAAAAATCAGACTCGCTGAGTTCTGGACCCTGACATTTCAGACTCCAAAAATTTCGGCTGAAGGCCCTTCAGACTATTTTTTTTTTGGGGGGGGGTTGGCTCAGAGTGCCTTTTTTTGAAACGTCAGCCCTGGTGTCGAGTGATCCGGTGGGGTTACCCTTGAGAAGATCCTCGGGGAAGGGCCACAGTGCATAGCCTGGGAGGTTATGGGCAGGGCTGACGTTTCAAAAAAAGCCACTCTGAGCCAAACCCCCCGAAAAAAAAAAAAAAAAAACAATAGACGACGCAATCGTCTTAGGGTTGCAGAGCTTATATTATATAGATATATTAATTCTACTTAAATATACATGGTTAAGCTAGTTATCGAATGTCAAAGTGTTAGTATCTGTTAAAACATAACAATGGATTAATACATATACTATGTAAGAATTCAATAGATAAGTTGTGTCATAGTGCATTCATAGAAGCACGTGAAATCACAATGTCAATGCATCTAATACAACTAGGACATACAATTGACTTTGTACATATATTTATATTTTATACATTTGGGCTTTAACTTGCGCGACTTGTGTTACTGTTCTAATATCGTGCCACGCTGTTTGAATCGGTTTCTTTGTTGTTCGTTTCTGCTTGTACAGTTTTCTTGAATAGTTTATTCCTTATTGTTCAACTGAAGCCCTGTTTCCGTAATGTGTCTTCTGTTTTTTTTTTTTTGCGTTTGAAATGTTTTTTTGCCTTTCCGCTAAATGCCCAGCCATCGGGAATTTCTGTTTTTATTTTGTTTGATTACGTATTGACAGCGGCCACTGTTGATTTGTGGCGAGCAAATCTGACCACCTGGCAATGCTTCTTTTTTGCGTCGAAGCAAGGCTCGTCACGCGTAACTGCCAGACGGAATTAGATCCGACGTGGCAATGACACCAGCCTAGCTACACTCGCCACAGACTGCTGATTTTATTTCCCGTCAATAAGAGGCAAAACCCCCGAGCTCGCCACTGGATGCATTACGCGTTACACACTCGAATTTCGAAGTTACACTACCGATAGTTTTTGTTAAATAACATTATTACGCGAATTTCAGTGCGATGGGGCACCTTCTGACCGAGGAAAAAAAAAAGATTCTTTCAGAGCTGCAAAACCGCGGCTGTTTGAACGCAGCTCCTCTGCTCGAGGGTTCAGAACTGCAGAAACTTGACTGCCTTATGCTCTATTCTCCCTCCTCAATACCCTAGTCTCACGATTTGCTCTTCCCCAATTCCAGCAATTGGTGATGGTAGATCTGGTGATTAAGCAGCAACGTGACATCAGCTACTACTGCCTTTCTTATCTCAACTGTACGATAGAGTACTCCAGGTCGGTATAAATAGTGGTTTAATGACATTTTCATGCAGTCGTATCTTAATAGTTGCTCTATGTTTCTTCTCTCATTTTATTCTCAAGCTAGTAGAGGAAACGTAAATACTCGGTACGGATTCTCGTCCGCTTTCCTCCTCTATACTCCAAGCCTTCCCCTTCCTTCGCATTGAGTTCTTACTTCTCTTTTCCTCCATATTTGCATCCTCATATGGCATCTTGAAGACGCGGTAAGCACAATTCCTTTCCTTCCCTCCATTCACCTCCCCTACCATATCTCTCTCTCCCATCTGCGCCACCTCTTTTATTTTCAGTTCTTGTTTTTCTCCCTTGTGCGTTCCCTTCAATCCTTGTGCCACCTTCAGTTTCGTTTCCTATCTCAATCTTACTTACCCTTTCCATTCAATCTCCGTCCCGATCCGTTTTGCTTACGTTTTCTGTTTTGATCTTACTCTTTCTCTTTGATTCCACTTTTTAAAAAAAACTTCCTGCAGAGTTTTGTTAAGAACTTAGGATGCTAGGTCCCTAAAGTTAGGACACTAGCTTAGCTAGGATAGGAGCAAGGCCGCCATGGAATGGCGCTAGGAAAAACGGATCTAGGAGTAGGAGGAAAGTTGAGAAGAAAGAGTGTTGGATTAGGAAGAGAAGGGAGTACAAGGAGGGGTTTGTACCCCCTACAGAAAGTTCAGTAGCAACATACCAAGCCTATATAAAATTATAACTTATATAATTTTAACACACCCCCTAGGCTTGGTAGTGTCAAGCCCACTCACACCCCCACACCCGCACCCAACCCACCCCCTAACCCCGCACACCCTCAAGCTCGTGCTTAGCCGGGTATCTGACCCTCAGGCAAAGCGTTGACACACCCCCGTACACGAGGCAGCCGACGGCGTCTAGGCGGGTCAGCGACAAGCAGCCGCGGAGCTCTGGCTCAAGGCGGCTGGGTCGCCGACGACAGGCGGCGACTGCCGCGGCTGAGGACTCTCGGCGATGTGGCAACGTCCGGGCAGAAGACAGCAGCTGCGACAGGAGGAAGGGAAGACGCAGGGGGAAGGGAGAATGGGGGGGGGGGGGGGCGGGGCGAGTCTTCAGCGTCGCGCCATAAATGGCGCGGCGCTTACAGGCGGGACGACGGCGTCCTGGCAGGGGGCGACGGGGCCGGGCAGGGGGCGACGGGGCCAGGCAGGGCGCGACGGGGCTGAGCGGGTGTGACGAGGCCAGGCAGGGCGCGACGAGGCCCAGGAGGGGCGCAGCCGCGGCGTCGCACTGACGTCGTCCCGGTCGCGTGTCGAGACGGCCGCGGCAGGACGGCGCAGCCGGCGAAAAGACGACGACGCCACAGCGTGACGCCGCCGCGGCCGCCATGGCAGCGTCGATGCCGCAGCGGGGCGTCGACGCTGCGACTGCAGAACGATGGCCCGACTCCGCGGCAGCGCGTCGGGCCGGTCGCGGCACGACGCGCCCAGTGGCAGCGCGATGTCGCCACTGCAGCAAAACGCGGCCGCCATGGCCGCTGGAATGAATGAATGAGAGGCGTAAATGGCGGAAGCGAGAGGAGGCAGTCCAGCAGGAAGGATCTCCTGCTCTGATACCATGTTAAGAACTTAGGATGCTAGGTCCCTAAAGTTAGGACACTAGCTTAGCTAGGATAGGAGCAAGGCCGCCATGGAATGGCGCTAGGAAAAACGGATCTAGGAGTAGGAGGAAAGTTGAGAAGAAAGAGTGTTGGATTAGGAAGAGAAGGGAGTACAAGGAGGGGTTTGTACCCCCTACAGAAAGGTTCAGTAGCAACATACCAAGCCTATATAAAATTATAACTTATATAATTTTAACAAGTTTCAGCTCGTTGAAGATGCTAACTTGCATCGTTATGGGCAAAGCAGCGTGACTATTCATTGATCTCTGAACCGCGTCTATGTTTCAGTGCAACCGTTTCAAACTGCTTTCTGCGCCTTGTGTAGTCACTGATCTACTAGTAACAGTAATACACTTCGTGTATTTCAAAAAGTGGAATTGTTTTCATCACTTCAAGCAAGGTTCTTGACTCTCTCTTTGAGTGCAGTCATTTGAACTGGAGGTGATGAACGCAAACCACATTTTGGAACTCACAAATTGTGTTGCTTTTTGCTTGTACTTTATTCTTGGCAATTAGGCTTGAAGCTTTCCCCCCCGGCTTGAGCTGGGGAAGCGATAGCCTAATTTTTTTGTGATGAACTAGGCTTTTTGCTTCCCCAACTTAGTTGGGGAAGCGATAGCCTATTTTTGTCTCGACAAAAATACGCCATGAGATATGATGGGAAACAGCGGCATTGACTTCTATTTCTCATCATTGCTTTCGCTCAAGATTGATAGTGTAATAGGCATAAATATGCATTACATTATTGTTACTTACACAAGAACCAATTAGATTCGGATTTCAAGTGCCAGTAGTAAGATAAAGACCATTTTCATTTCTTAAGCTAAATTTTTTTACCACCAAAACTTGAAAAACAATTATTTTCGATCAATTGCAATAGGTTGCTCCGCAACCCAAAAAAAAAAGAAAGTTTGAAGGGCCTTCAGCCATAATTTCGATACTCTGAAACGTCAAACTCCATAACTGAGCTAGTCTGTTTGGGGTCGGGGTGTTAGGGTGATTATGTCTTATAACCCCACTTAGCCGATTTTTTTGATATGTTGTGGGGTGTGTGGGGATGTCTCTAGCGTTCGAGGACTTCGCCAAAATCTTCGAAGGGTTGTGTGGGGTGTGTGGGGGATGTCACTAACGTTCAGGGACTTGGCCGAAATTTTCAGGGTGTGTACGCGCTGTGCTCAGGGCTGACTTTATCAGACTATTTACTCTGATTAGTCTGAAACAGGGTTTCAGCTAGGATTTAGGGCTGTCTGAAAATCAGACGGGGTTCCAAAGTTTCGTCTGACCATCAGACGAAAATTTTCAAGGAGTCTGAGATTTCAGACGAATTTTTCCCGCGAGTCTGAACATTCAGACGAAAACTTAGCCGCAAGAAACTTCTCCACCTGCAATTTAGACTTCAATTTTTCTGTTTCCTTATTTCCTGCGGAGAGCCTGTTCCTCCGAACTTCTTCTTCCCAGACTTGGACCCGCCTATGAGCACGTTCGAAGGTTCCTTGTCAAGCAGAAATTGTTTCAGTATCACTATTCTCAGCTGCTTCGAATCTGCTCGCGTCAAAATCGTACTGTATGGATGCGCGCCTGTCTCAAAAAGGCGCGCCTGAGAAGTTTGAAAACAGAGCCTGAACCTTGACAGTCACGACCCCGAATCAGACCACGCGGAACCGCATTGAACCGTTTTGCATAGAAATTGTAGCGCGAGGTTGGGGAGATTGACCAGGGCCTGCAAACTGTATCTGCCTACAGTTCCAGGGCCTCGCACGTAACGTGACGTGTCACGCACAAGCAAGCAACCCTCACTTTACGCACCGCCATCGCAGGTATACGGGGGGGGGGGGGGGGGGGGGGGGGGGGGGTGGGGGGATGGGGTGGGAGGGTCTTTAGCCAAAAATTCATGGTCTAGCTGTGAGGGACTTCATCGGAAAAACATGGCTCGAGGGGTGTGTGGCAAAATGTATCTCGCAATAGGGGTCTTAGCCGAAATTTAGGGGTTGTGCGTGGTGTGTAGAGGAATGTCTCTGGTTTCAGGGACTTAGCCGAAATTTTATTGCTGCGAGGGGTATGTGGAGGAATATGTCTGGTCTGGAGGACTTAGCCGGAAAAACTATTGGTTGTGGGGGACGGGGGTCGGGGGGGGGGGGTTGGGGAAGGGGCGTTGGGAGAGGAGGAATGTATCAGACGAAAAAATCCGCGCTATCTGAATTCTCAGACGAAAGTCTACACCTAGTCTGTACTTTCAGACGAAATCTTATGGCTTATCTGGACGATCAAACGAATTAATTTAGCCCGTAAAAAAATCAGATGAATGAGAAAAAACAGGTCTGATTTTCAGACCATCAGACCGATTTCGTCTGATATCTGAGACCCTGGTCTGAAATCTCAGACCTGTTTTTTGGCCAAACCTGAATTTCCAGATAAGGCATTTTCCCAATCCTGATCCCTTCAGAGTACGATTCTAGGGATCCTGAGAAAATCAGAGTTGTCGCTAACCCAGTACTGAGTTTTCAGAGCACAGCGCGTACAGACCCTGACTCATTACCTATATAGTACCAACCTTTGGAAAATTTGGTGAAGTCCCCAATCGCTAGAGACATGCCCCACACACCCCACAACCCCTAAATTTTTTTGACCAAGTCCCCGAACCCTAGAGACAACCCCCACCCCACACCCCACAACCCATCTAAAATTTCGGCGAAGTCCCGGAACACTAGAGACATCCCCCACACACCCCACAACCCACCCTAAATTTCGACTAAGTCATGTTGTCAAATACAGTCCTCCCTAACACCTGGAACAACCCAGAAGTTTTGAATGAGACTTTCACATTTTTTTTTAAAACTGCATTGAAATTAGAGTAAATTCCGCATTTTTAACATAGGGAAATTCTCGCCAGTTGCCCGTTTGGTCAACTGAAAGTCTACCAAAATGTAACGGTCACGATCGTTTGCGATCGTTTCGACATATATCAATCGTTCGATGTTATGTTGTGATTAACGTCCAAGATTTCCCCACTGGGGCGCTGCAAGGGCGCGAAATTTCTCCCACCGTCCTATTCCCCAGCTTCCCCCCTCCCTGCCGTTTCGATTCCCCCCCCTCCCCTCTGTTTCAATCACTTCCCCCTTCCTCTCCGTTTCGCTTCCCCCATCCTCTCCGTTTCGACCGCCCCCCCCTTCCCCCCCTCCCCTTCGTTTCGCTTCCCCCCTCCCCTCCATTTTGATTCCCTCCCCATTTCCCCGTCAGTTTCGATTCCCCCTCTCCTCAGTTTCGATTTCCGTGGCAGTGCGATTTTACCCCCTCGGTTTTTAGGAATGACTTCCCCGTTTCCCACATTTAACAACTACGCAAAACGAGGGTATGACAAGGTTGCTGGTTGGGGGGGGACGCGGGCTGTGGGAGGATTTTTTATGGCTGCAAGGGACTTAGCCAAATTTTTGGGAGGTGTAGGAGGGAGGGAAGTTTCTCGCTGTGGGGGTGTTTCCCGTGTGTGACTCTGGTTGTACGTCCTGGACCCTGAAAAAATCAGACTCGCTGAGTTCTGGACCCTGACATTTCAGACTCCAAAAATTTCGGCTGAAGGCCCTTCAGACTATTTTTTTTTTGGGGGGGGGTTGGCTCAGAGTGCCTTTTTTTGAAACGTCAGCCCAGGCTGTGCTCTAGAAAGGGAAAGTATATCGGCCCTCAGTATTAGGGGCCTCGATAACATGTACGGTCAGTCGCACGATATAAACAATCAGAATTAGCAAGTTCGCAAGATGACTCATCAGTCGGATTCCACCGTTAGTCAAAGCAGGAAAAAAGTACTACGAATGGTCGGTAGAAGTAACCCCCGCCCGTCTCGGAACGTTTTCCCGCCCGCGCCAGCCCAATTTTGTCATCATTGTGGCAGGCGCAATATTTTTCCCTACCTACAAGCGCATTTCGAGCAAAAAATGCAAAGCGCCCAAATTAAGATTCATTGAAAATTTGTTAGTCGAGAAACACGAAAACACGATATTGTTTCAAAGCACATACTTTCGTCATACAAGGTAGCGCGTCCTGCGATTACTAAAAAATGGTGGCTTTGTCTCTACCGCATTTACGGCCCAAAAAAAAGGCAAGCCATAAACAGTCATCATTCCCGAGTCGCCAGAAAAAAAAAAAAAAACAAAAAACAAACTATATAGATAGCTATAAGGGTTTATTTTTGGAAAATGAATATGTTTAAAAGCACAAGGGAATCAATGAATAATTGACCATGAGACAGTACAAGGGAATATATGCAAGTGTGTTGTACCCTCTAAGGCACAAACCTATATTGTCTATCCATCCTAAGATATGCTTGACACACCCCGTAGACCATATAAGGGCAGTGCCTAGCAAGAGAACAAGCAGTACAGGGTGGCACTACTAGTCCAGCCTCTGAGGCAAGGGTCTAAAGACCAGGCAAAAGGAGTACAGACAAAGACAAGAGAAAGACCAGGGCAGCACTACTAGTCCAGCCACTGGGAGAGGCCACAAGGCCAGTCAGGGCAAAATATATATAAAGGTCTGTACACAATCAAGGCCATAGCAGATGAGAGGCAACAAGAACAAGACCAAGCTGTACACAGTGCCGCTGATGATCTTTGGCGCAAGCGCCTTCGTAAAGATATCAGCTGTGTTGACGCTGGCGACGCTGGCGACGCAAGTGTACTACATGGGCCTGGCGACGCTGCTGTAGCTCGCGCAGGAGGAAGTACCGCAGCTGGATGTGCTTCGCTCTGCCCTCAAGTCGAGGCTCCTGACACAGGAGGATCATGGCCTTGTTGTTAGCGTACAGGACTGGGGCAGAGCTAGGCCGCTCACCTAAGTCAGTGAGCAAGAAAGTCAGCCAGCGGAGCTCTTATGCCGCCATGGCACCGGCGTAGATCTCGGCCTCACAGCTAGACTGGGCAACAGACGAGGAGCGAGTAGCTCTCCACGAGATGGCACCTGAACCAAGGCTAAAGCAGTAGCCCTGTGAGGACCTGAGGGTCTCGGCGTCGTCTGCCCAAGAATCGTCTGTGTGCCCAGTAAGGACCACTGGCCTGCGTCCTCCCAGCACTAACCCCATGCCCGATGTACTTGCGAGATAACGCAAAACCCTCGTAGCGACAGACCAGTGCTGAGGTCGGTGTCTGCCTGTGGCCACAAAGCGGGCCAGGATGCTGAGAGGCTATGCAAGATCTGGACGAGTGCAAGTCATCAGGTCCATGAGGCAACCTACCAGCTCTGCGTAAGGACCACTGGGCTCTGCTGACTCCTCAGGAACTGGAGCAGAGAGCATGCGATCTACTGGAAGAGGTGTGGGCTGTGCGGAGGAGAATTGAAGACCGAACCTCTGAAAGACCTGGTGCACCAATTGTGACTGGGTGAGTGTGATGGTGCGTGCTGCTCTGTCCCTGGAGATCTGCAGGCCAAGGTAGCGACACAGCTCTCCTAGATTAGTGCAGGTGTGAGTCCTCAGCAGATCAGCCTTTACGAAGGCCAGCGCGGCAGTGTCTGCAGTGGCAAAGACCAGATCGTCTACGTAAACAAGGATGTAGAACGGAGTCTGGCCATAACGAACAAAGAGCGAGGGGTCTGCAGAGGACGAAAAGAACTGCAGGTCTGCAAGGGAATAGACCCTTCTAGAAAATAGAATCACCCTGCGTATAGCCACGCGAGGCTGTTGGCTTTAAGGGATTATGGCAGGATTACGCTAGATATAGCGCGCCAGTACATCCCGAGCCTGGTCGGTGATATAATTATAATAACAGAATAAACCAAAGGATAATGGAAAATAGAGAATAGGAAACCAATAAGATGGGATAAAAAGAGAAATGTAATAGAAAGGAGGTAGGAAAAGGGACAAGTGGTGTAACGGAGTCGTACTCTCACACTTCCCCCCCTCAAAGCTGGGTGGTAGAAGTAACACCCTACTTGATAAGGTAGTCATGCAGAGGACGATGGGCGTTACCCATGTCAAACTTAGGTACCCAGAAGGATCATAACCCTTCTAATGAATGAGAAGCTCCACGGTGCCATTCCGACGACGGCGGTGTGCAAGCACGGACTCGACCTCGTACTCGGGTTCATTCTGGACGAGGACAGGCGGCGGCGGCGGCAGCTGGGGTCCGACGAAGACTGTGTTGGGATCCCGATAGGGTTTTAGAAGTTGGACATGGAAGGCGTTGTGAATCTTCCAGGTAGCTAGTAGGCGTAAGCGGAAGGTAACAGGGGTGACCTATGCTTCAACGAGGAAAGGCCCACAGAAGAGAGGTCGAAGTTTAGATGGGAGATGGCTGATGTCAAGGTTGCGGGTGTCGAGGAGCACCTGGTCTCCTACGGTGATGGTGTGGTCGTTGCGATGGCGATCGGCCTGGCGCTTCTGTTGCTGCTGAATATCGAGGAGGCGCTTGTGATTCCGATCCCAAAGCTGATGCATGGTGGTGATGAAATCGTGCGCAGGTTGGACTGTAGCTGATGTTGTCGGTTTCTGTGGTGTGAGTGGGTGGCGTCCGTAGCAGAGGAAGAACGGCGTCTGTCCAGTAGCGGCATGTGTAGCGTTGTTGTAAGCAAACTCTAGAACGGGCAGGTGCAAGTCCCATTTGGAGATCTCGTCTTTGCAGGCTGCTCGGAGGAGTTGCTCGACAATCTGATTGAGGCGCTCGGTCTGTCCGTCTGTCTGCGGATGGTAAGCGGATGACATGGCGAGTTTGGTCCCGAGCAGAGACATGAGTTCCTTCCAGAACTTGCGTACACGATGTCGTAGTGGAAGTGCGTCTTGAGGAAGTCGATCCACCGGACCTGTCGCCTGCAAAAGTTGGGTTGTGTCTTCAAGTATTTCAGGCTGCAGTGATCGGTGTAGACGGTTGTTCGGCGTCCTTCGAGATAACATCTCCACGCTTTGAAGGCGATGACAATAGCAAGGGCCTCTTTGTCGTGTATCGGGTAGTTTAGTTCTGCCCCGTGTAGTTTCTTGCTCAGATAGGCGATTGGTTGCAGTCCATTCCCCTGGTCTTGCATCAAGACTGCTCCCACTGCCTAGTCGTTGGCGTCAGCTTCGATGACGTAGTCGCGTTCGAGATCTGGCAAGATGAGTACTGGTGCGGACGTGAGTGCCTTTTTCAGCTTCTCCACGGCTTCCTGGTGCTTCGGCTCCCATTTGTAGGGCGTGTTCTTCTTCAGCAGATTCGTGAGGGGTGCTGCGAGTTTTGCGTACTGTGGCACGAACCTGTTGTAATAATTAGCGAAGCCTAGGAACTGCTGCAACTCCTTCACGTTCTCGGGTGTCTTCCACGTGCGTACGACTTCGATTTTCTTGGGGTCGACGTGAACTCCTTGAGCGCGCACCATGTGTCCTAGGAATTGGACCTTTTCAAGGGCGAATTCGCTCTTGGACAGTTTGACGTAGAATCGTTCTCGTCGAAGAATTTCGAAGACGCGTCGCAGGTGTTTGACGTGCTGCTTTATGTCGCCTGAGTAGATGAGGATGTCGTCCAGTTACACCACTACGCACTCGTCCAAAATTAGGCGTAGAATGTGGTTCATCTCGGCTTGGAATGTTGCCGGTGCGTTGGTGAGTCCGAACGTCATGACCAAATACTCGTACGATCTGTATCGAGTTCGGAAAGCAGTTTTGTGGATGGAGTTGTCCGCCATTCGTATCTGCCAGTATCCGGACCGCAGATATAGTTTGGAAAATACCGTAGCTCCCCGAAGCTGGTCAAGCAGGTCATCGATTCGTGGTATCGGGTATTTATTATTGATGGTCTGCTTGTTAAGAGCTCGGAAATCGATACACATGCGTAGGCTTCCGTCCGGTTTCGGTGTGAAGAGTACTGGGGCACCGTATGGTGAAGTGGATGGTCGGATGAGCCCTTTGGCGAGGAGATACTCAATCTGTTTTTTCATGTCGGTTAGCTCAGTAGGGCTGAGCCGATATGGTGCTCGGAAGGTCGGCTTCGAACTTGGTTCCTCCACTATCTCGTATTGATGCGTTCGGTATGGGGGTAGCTCGTTCGGAAGATCGTCAGGGAGAATGTCTTGGAACTCCTTAAGTAATTCCTTGATTTTTCCTAGAGGTTCCGAGGTCTTCTCTCCGTCGGTTTCCACCTCTGTTGCTATCGCCAGGAACCTGGTGTCAGTTCGCTTCACGTCCTTCTCGAATCGTGCGAGTGTCTCCACTGCTTCGCCGTGTACTGGTAACTTGCTGCCGTCCACCATCGTTGCAGAGAATCTTGAAGGCTTGTACTCTTCCCGAAGTCGGTCGATTACTGCCTTGTCGCAGACTGTGTGCGATGCTCCGCTGTCCACGAGTGCTTGGAGGCGTCGTCCTTTGCAGATGACCTCGAGCACGAGGGGCGGGCATTGCTCGGAGTACCCAAATATAGTTTCATTAATAGGGTCATAGGGTACATCCCAATAGTCCGTACACACCTTTTCGTTGCTATCTATTCCTGAGCTGGCAGCTGGCCGAGGCTGCTTGGAGAACGGCTCTTCTCCAGGGCCCGGAGTTTCCTTGATGACTGTGCGTGTCATTGATGCCAAAGTTGTTGTACTGGATGCATCCGGAGGAGGAGTTCGGGGTTTTTGCAGCTTCTTATAGACCCCCAGCTTCCTCTTGAGCTGCTTCAGCTCCACCGACGTCTTCCCTGGGGAGCGGGTAGTCGCTGTGGGCTGGTGTCGGGAGAGGACGTTGACTCCGTGGAAAGGTCGACTTCTTTCCAGGCTCCTTAATTTTTTCCCCAAGTTGTCCGGTACCGGTATAATCTCCACAGCTTTCGGCTTCTTCTGGAGTCCTTCCTGATTTTTCTCCAAGGCTCTAGCCCCGCGAGAATCATAAGTTTTCATTATAGGATAGCTTTAACGAATCCTTATAATTTCTTGGGTCTTCAAGGAGTTTCTCCGTCTCGGCAGAGTCTTTTTTCGCGGAGCCTGATTTTTTCTAGGCGATTTCCTCTGGCGAAGACTGGTCGTGGGGTGGAGATTTTTCCCCATCGTTTCCTCCTGCTCGCGTCGAATCAGCTTCGTCGAAGTTGATTTTCCCAGAATCCCGCGGCCGCTTCCGGATCTTTTTATTTTCACCAGCTAGATCCTCAATCACTGGCGACTCCCGTTTTTTGTCTTCTGATTGGCCGAAGGATTTCCACCTCTGTTGCGTGCCCGATACTCTGTGCGTGCGGCTTTCATTTTGTTGTAGTCGAAGATTCGATGGCCCAGCACCCCGCAAAAATCACACGTGTAGTTGGTGTTTTTCGGACGTGGCCGTCCGTCGAACCTGTCGATTTCCATCGGGTCGCCAAACGTGGTGTGAGCCGAGCGGTCGCCCTGTCGCGTACTGCCGACGTGCGTCCGTCGTGTCCCGGCGTTGACCATGTCGAAGCGCTCCGCGGCCGAAACGACGTCACTGTAGCTCGCATAGTTTGACGCTGCTACCTGGCGTTTGACTTCGGTCTTCAGCCCGGCGAGGTAAGACTTTACTTTTTCCCCTTCGGTCAGATCGGGTCAGGGGACGGAAGGCCGAGCAAGCGAAGGGCTGACACCGGCGGTGACTGGTGCTGCGGCGGCACGACACCGACACCGGGACCGCAAGCTGCTCCACGGCTACCTTCGGAACACTCCACTCCAGCACCCCCAGAAGGAACACCCCCAGATCCCGAAACCCCTCCTGCACCGGTACCACCCCCAGGCCCGCCAGAACAAGCCACAACAGGAACCCCAGGACTAGTACCCACTTCAACGCCAGCACCCCCAGAGTCAACGAACTGCTGCTGCGATGGCTGGAGCGACGGCTGCGGCGGCGGCGGCTGCGGCGGCAGTGACGACGGCTGCGACAGCGGCGGTGATGGCAGCTGTGGAGGCGGGGGAGGAGGAGACACCTGGGGAGGGGAAGGCGGCGAGGACTGCGCCGCAGGGCCACCAGAGTCAGCAGACTCCTCAACCGGGACAACCGACGTGAGACACACCAGATGGGGCAGGTCGGGGAGGGGGAGGGGGGGGGGCAGGGGCGACCGGGGAAGGGGGAACCAGGAACAGGGGGGGGGTAATCGGGGGACCACGGTGGGGAAAGCGGTGGTAGAAGGAGACGGACTCATCAAAGGTGACATCGCGGAAGTGAAAGAAACGGTGAGACGGCGGGTGGTAGAAGTGCCAGTCAGACGAGTCGAGGGGGAAACCTAGGAAGACACAGGGGAGGGTGCAGGCAGTGAGCTTGTCCGTGCCTAAGACACGAACGTGAGCAAGGCAGCCCCAGACGTGGAACGCATACGCGTCACCAGGAGACCCGGACCAAAGAAGGGTCGGCGAGACCTGCGGCTGCTAGGGGTGCGGCCACAGGTTAAGCTGGTGAGCGGCGTAGCGAACAGCGAACGGCCACAGAAAATGGGGTGCACCGGCATGGATCATGGAGGTACGAGCCTCCTCCATGACCAAACCGATGCGTCGCTCAGTGACCCCATTCTGTTGCGGGGAGTCCGGCAAGGTGAACGTCTGGGTGATGCCCTCCGCACGACAGAAACGACCAAGGACACCGGAGGCAAAATCCCCACCGCGGTCTGAGTGGAGACGCAACACAGGGAGACCGCGGTGCACACGCGCAAAGACAAGCCACGGGATAAGAACGTCAGGCATGTCGGCCTTCCCCTCAAGAGGAAACACCGTGGTGTAGCGCATGTAGTCATCAACAAGCACGAGGAAGTAGCGCTCTCGACGTGGCCCATGGACGGGGGCGGGGCCCCAAACGTCCATGTGCAGGGTCTGTAGCAGTGCGGCAGTGGGGGGGAACGAGGAGGAGTGAGGGGCATGGCGGAGCCGGCTCTCAACACAGGGGGTGCACGGTGGCGCTGGGGAGGAGGGCAACTCGGGAAACGACCCTGGGAGACCTAGGACCAGACCGTGCTGAGACATGTGACGCAGACGCAGGAGTGCAGGGTGACCTAGACGGTGGTGCCACAGGAGGGTCAGGTGAGTAAGCGACCGACACGAGAAGGCTGCAGCAACCTGAGGAGACGTCCCAACCGGGGGGGGCGCGGTGTCCAGTGTGAACAGGTCGGACACCGGGTCCCGGGGGAACGTGGTGAGAGGAGCACAAGTGGCGGACTCGGTACAGACAGCGTACCGCTCGTGACCGGGGAACGTAGTGGTGACGCCAAGTTCCTGGAGGCAGCCGACACCAACTAGGTTCCTGGTGAACGAGGGGATGTGCAGGCCTGTAAGAGAGCCCAAAGGAGCCGCCGGACAGGGAAGGGTGGTGGAGCTACGGGCGACTACCGGACCGGAGGAGGGGTCAGCAAGGGAAACTGCGGCAGGAGCAGGAAGTGGCATCAGCGTAGTGGAGTTGCGGAAGAAACACCGGGAAGCGCCAGAGTCCAGGATGAAGGAGAGCGCAGCAGTGGCTGCCGGAGTCGGAGCAGCGAGGGAAGAACCAAGGCTAAACAAGGCAGGGGATCCTACGCCTGACGCAGCAGGGGAGGCAAGACTAGACACACCTACACTAGGGAATAAGGGGTAGTATGAACAAGTCACACTAGAGTCATCAGCATACAGCACATACAAGGCAGAGCTAAGCTCATCCATGTCCATATAAAAAATCGGAACACTGCGGCGAAGCAAGCTGTACCAGTCGGGGAGGTTGGGCGACGGGCCGAAGCGAAGACGAAACAGGTCGTCCAGGCGATGAAAACAGCGGACGGGAGTGTGACCGATCTTACCGCAAACGGAGTTGCGGCGAGGACCGGTCTGGAGCTGGTATTGACAGCGCCCGTCACCCGATCTGCCACTCGGAGGCACACCACGCGCACGACCACCACGTCCACCGCCGCCACCAGCGCCAGGCCACCCGGGCGGGAGGCCACTCGCCCGCCTCTGCTGCTGCGGCTGCTGCGACTGCTGTGACTGCTGCGGCTGGTGCTGGGGCTGCTTCTGCGGGTGGTGCTGGTCCGGTTGCAACGCCTGTGGCTGCTGGGATGGCTGCTTGGCTGCACCAGTCACAGTCCCCTTGTCCACGCTACCACCGTGCGACCCGAATCCACCACCACCTCCACCTGCACTACCACCCCAACCGCCGCGCCCAGCCTTGGGGCGGCGACCCTTCCCCGGACGGAACTGCGCTGCAGCTGCGGTCTCAGCCACAGCAGCGGAACCGTCTGAGAAGGTGCACTGAGCGGGGGCACACCCCTGAAAGATAGGGACCGGCACAGTACCGCTGGTCTGGGCGATAGAGCGCAGGCGGATCTCTATGGCAGACAGGGTGTCGATAAATTCGGTGAGGGTGAGGTCACCGGGGTGGATGCTAAGAAAGCGATCGCGGGCAGTAGCAAGATGGTCAGGGAGGCGAGTGGCAAGCAGGTAGAGGGTAGAGCATATGGGCGGCTGAAAGGGTCTAAGCTGGGTCTCAGTGCAGGCAGAGCGCCAGGTCACGTCTATCATGCGCAGGTGAGCGGCCAGGTCAGTGACAGTGGGGAAAGATGCAAGGTCAGGGAAGAGCATCGGTAGGATCACGCGACCTACCGAGGCAGTGGGCGGGGTGGAATAACGCTTGACAACGGCATCTAGGAACTCCTGCGTAGTCGTGACCGACCGAAAGCGGGGGCGCTCCTACATGGGGAGGGCATGACTGATCGCAAGCTGCGCGACGGCGTGACGCAACAACCAGACTGAGCGGGCAAGGGCAGCAGCTGCAGCGGACTCACGGTCAGCGGACGAGGGGTCAGCGGGTAGGGCAGCAGGGGGGTCAGGGCATCTAAGCATACCGTCAAGGTGGACCGCCAGGGAGTGGCCATCGTGCCGCTGACCAGTGAGATGACGGCGGAGGTCGACCAGCCACGTGTCAAACTCGAGCGGCTGACCCTCTGCGTCGAAGCGGAGCACGGAGTCCGCCATCAGAAGCGATACAGCAGCGGTGCAGTGCAGTGCGGGGCAGTGCAGTGCGGTGCAGTGTGGTGCAGAGCGGTACAGTGCTGTGCAGTGCGGTGCTGTGCGGTGCAGTGCGGTGCTGAGGGGTGAGGGGTGGAGCAGTACAGAGCTGTGTGGCGCGGGGCTTTGTAGGACAGGCCGGCCATGGGATGGGGGGTGGGTCAGTTACAAAACGGGCACTGGGGCCGGCGGCGGGCCGGCTGACGAGGAGCGGGCGCGGGGCCGGGCAGGAACGGGCGCGGGGCCGACGCGGGGCGGGCGCGGGGCCGACGCGGGGCGGGCGCGGGGCCGACGCGGGGCGGGCGCGGGGCCAGCTAGGGACGGGCGCGAGGCCGGGTAGGAGCGGGCGCGGGGCCGACTAGGGACGGCCGTGGGGCCGACCGGGAACAAGCGCAAGGGCCGGCTAGGAATGGGCGCGAGGGCTGGCTAGGAACGGGCGCGAGGGCCAGCTAGGAACGGGCGCGCGGGCGACTAGGGGCGGGCGCGGGGGCCGGCTGGAACGGGCGCGAGGGGCCAGCTAGGAACGGGCGCGGGGCCGACTAGGGGCGGGCGCGGGGGCCGGCTAGGAACGGGCGCGGGCCCAGCTAGGAACGGGCGTGGGGGCCGGCTAGGAACGGGCGCGGGGGGCGACTAGGAACGGGCGCGGGGGCCGGCTAGGAACGGGCGTGGGGCCGACTAGGAACGGGCGCGGGGGCTGGCTGGAACGGACGCGAGGGGCCAGCTAGGAACGGCCGCGGGGCCGAATAGGGGCGGGCGCGGGGGCCGGCTGGAACGGGCGCGAGGGGCCAGCTAGGAACGGGCGCGGGGCCGACTAGGGGCGGGCGCGGGGGCCGGCTAGGAACGGGCGTGGGGCCAGCTAGGAACGGGCGTGGGGGCCGGCTAGGAACGGGCGCGGGGGCCGACTAGGAATGGGCGCGGGGGCCGGCTAGGAACGGGCGCGGGGCCGACTAGGGGCGGGCGTGGGCGCGGTAGGGGGAACGGGGCCGACTAGGAACGGGCGCGGGCTAGCTAGGGGGAACGGGGCGGCTAGGACCTAGGGCGGAAGCGCAGGTGGGTGATGGGACCTACCTACTCTTGATACCATATCATAATCAATGAATGATTGAGCATGAGACAGTACAAGGGAATATATGCAAGTGTATTGTACCCTCTAAGGCACAAACCTATATTGTCTATGCTAACATACTAAGATATGTTTGACATGCGCAAGGTCTCATTTTTGGAATTTTGTGTACGCGAAGTCCGACGATTTTTAATTTGGGAATACTTTTCGTAGTTCTCTAGTACTTCGTCTGGAGCTTGGGAATTTTTTCGCGCCAGCCGCAATGATTACGAAATTGGGCTGGCGCGAGCGGGAAAATGTTTCGAGACCGGTGGGGGTTACTTCTACTGACCATTCGTGGAACTTTTTTCCTGCAGTTTCTGACTAACGGTGGAATCCGACTGATAAAACATGTTGCGAACTTGCTAATTCTGATTGTTTGTATCGTGTCACTGACCGTACATGCTATCGAGGCCCCTAATACTGAGCGCCGATATACTCTCCCCTCTAGAAACTCAGTACCAGGTTAGCAACAAGTCTGAATTTTTCAGGATCCCTAAAATCGTACTATGAAGTGATCAGGATTGGGAAAATGGATAATCTGATTATTCAGGTTTGGCCAATATTAGGGTCTGAAATTTCAGATTAATCGGACTAAATAGTCTCATAACGTCAGCCCTGGTTATGGGCGCACTGACCCGCTATTAACAAGCCCTTTTAACTCAGTGGATAGTGGCTGAATTTTTTATAGAGATAGCGAGAAAAGTTGGATTAGGAAGAGGAGAGGGGAGATACAAATATAGGGTTTTAACCTCTCTAAGGGCTGACCTAGCTAGGATATACTAACAAATGTACTCTAACTAGGATATGTATATAATTGTTAGATGACACTGCTGGAAATGATAAAAGGACTTCAGCGCATTTCAGGAGTATCGCGTAACTATAACAAATACGCTAAGGACACAACATCGAAGATTACCGAGTCAAGATTGCTACAGTACCCTTGACAGTTTGTGCAGTCTGACGACACCTCGCAGAGGTTACGAAAGGGCAACGGTCGCAGTGCGTTGACCTCGCAACTCAATAGTCAGAAGTACAAGAGTCAAGTCAGCGCGACAGGAAGGACAAAATAATCATTTCCGGTACAACAGTACGGGTGGTTACCCAAGTCGCTCTTATCGAGTCGTAAAGGGAATGTACCCCTCGAAGTGCATTTTCAGTTAGACTCTTCATATTCTCGTGTATTATTATATAAACTCTTGCATCCCTTTGCTATAATCAATCACTTGTTCTCACACACCTGTACAAGGGTTCAACTCAAGACTTCCGCTGTGCTATCAAGCACTATATTACTAGGGCTTAGCCTTCTGAAAAGATCCTAGGGCTTTACTCAGCCCAACATGGTATGAGAGCTGTCAGAAGCTACACTCCCATTACAAACCCCCTCCGTGAGTTTCTAACACAGTTATAGAATCACCCGCAACAACTTCAGTTTCATCAATCAAGGTTACAAGATCTGGCATCATAAAAAGACAAAGGATCCTCTACTGGATGTCCCTCAGCACCTCCAATCTCCGGTCTACAGACTGAGGCAGGCGCAACTCAAGGCGCAACTGCAGGAGCCTCCACGCATCCAGTGGCCTCCTCCTCGGGCATGGACCTAAACTTCATGGAGAAGTTTTCTCCTTCATGTTGACCTATGAGCAACTTGCACAGTCAACACACAGCAACAGCGTCAGCGGCGCAATACCAATAAGCCTTGACGTCTCATCGTATACAAGAGGCACTCAGCCTACACAGCACCAACCTTACCAGCCCTCACCAGGCTCATTTACCTTCCTGCCAACTCCCGCGCCAGCAGTGGACTCAAAGACAACCGACAAACAATCTGACATCGTCATCATGCAGCAGCAGTTCAACAACATCTTAAAACTGCAGACATCGTCACCATTCAATGGCAAGGACTTTTTTACTTGGAGCTTCGAATTCGAATTACTGATGGACGGCGTGCAAATCCTCGGCTTCTTCACCGGCGCCTGGCCTTTTTCTGTAAACGGGACTACTCAAGAGAAAAAAATCTACACTTATCAGTCGCTGATGGCCTTCACCATCCTCTTGCACAACCTGACATCAACGGAGCACCAAAGCATTCGCACGTATCGCAACTTCGGCAATTCGGCCGATCTCGCATACTGTCATCTGAAGAGCGTCTTCCAAGCCTCTGACAGCATGACTCAGAGTCGACTAATGGCACAACTCACAACGATTCAGATGCAAGCAGGAGAGAAGGCAATGCCATACATCAATCGCTGCAGAGGACTACGCGGCAGGCTCTTACGAAGCGGTGGGCAATTATCGAAAGATTCATTCGTCACGGTCGTCCTCGCTGGTCTTTGTCCTCAGTGGCGCACGATGCGCTCCTTCCTATGCACTCACGGGAGGATTTCATAGATGCACCTGTGTGCGGAGCTCCACGCCGAACAGCAAGAAGAGACCTGTACGAGGAATGACACGCAAAGAAACCAAGTCAACAACTTGCTTTCTACATACAGGGGCGCAACAACAACTCACACCAGAAACGACACTCACCTCCGTTCTGCCACCTCTGCCGTACATCTGGTCACTCGCGCTTTAAATGCCCACGACAACAGCAGCGCCATCACGAGCAGCAGCAGCAGCAGTCGCAGTCTCCGCAATATCATCCACGAGTGCCACGTTCATCTCCGGGCCCAGTCGCCTCAACTCAGCAGCGCCCACCTACTCCGCCAAACCGATCAGCACAAGATGCGCGCAACATCGTAAGCTGCACGGTACGAACATATTTTTGCAAACCTGACTCCCCGCCTCATCGTGATCTTGACGAGCGTCCACCCGCTCCAACACAAACTCGACTTCAACCAAATCCGACTTACGTTGCGATAGCTCGTGACGAACCATCCGGCCGCGACACTTGGTTTCTTGACAGTTGCTGTGGTCAACACATGTGCTCCTCGGCACGCTTTGTCCAGCGGGAGAAGACATTGAGTCGAGAAAACGTAACAATCAAAACCTGCGCACACGCAAGGAAGGGGTCATTCAGTTACAATCCCTCGAGACAAGCGTTGTCTTACGAATGGCACGGGTACTCGTCGACGAAAACCTCGGTTACAATCTGCTAAGCGTCAGTCAACTAATGTGAAAGGGCATTCACCTGGAGTGCGACAGCTTCGACCGCGAGTTCCGACTCTACCACGGGAAGGGCGGCCTCTTCATCGGTCGAGCCATCCAGAAGCACGGTGTCTTTGTCTTGGACTTATTTCCCGACCGCAGTACTGCTGACAGCGATGGCGTTGTTTCCTTCACGTCCTGGATGCACCCAACAGACCTTGACCCGGGCTTTGACCACAATGGCTTTGGGTATTCAAACATCCTTGAAGCAGAAAGCGCAAGAGCGTTAGTATACGACAACAACGAGAACTCGATCAACAGGCTCTAGTTCCAGCACTCCGTGCACGTCCCATCGCTGGAACTTCGTCTGCACCACTCGTCGAAGAAGTCGCGGCTGACACTCAGCCTGTCAAAGAACCACCACCGAACGAAGTCGTGCAGCTGAGGCGTACACTCGCGACCAACACCGGAGCGCCGCAACCGTCTCCACCTTCTATGCCAACTCGAATCTGTACCGCCGATCTGTGGGACACAAAGCCAGTGAGGAAAATTGGCACAATCAATTAGGAAACCCTAGCAATGCACGGCTCTTCGACACCATCAGAGGAAACTTCTCGACAAAGACGCGCTCCTGCTACTCGACGGTCGTGAGCTACAACGACCTCGCAGCCGCTGCTTCAAGAAGCAGATCTACCACGACAACCGTTCCCGTCACACCACAACCCTCTCGAGAAAGTATACAATAACATACTGTATATTCCGCAAGAAGCCGGCCGAGCTGACCTCAACTTCGTCATCACATGGGCAAATCCGACCATAATGAGTAGGATGGACGTCACGTACCTCAAACCCAACACGTACGCTACACATGGCACCTTAACTTGCCGTCACGCGACCTCGCCTTCTCTGCCTTCGTCGCATGGCTTGCTGCAGCAGAGCGGGAGGGAGACGTAAAACTAAAAGTTTCCAAACAGACAGGGCGATGGAGTACCAGCCACTGCGCTTCAAGGACTATCTTGCTGAAAGGGGAATCAAGAGACTCGTCACCCTCCCCTACGCTCACCCACAGAACAATGTAGCAGAAAGGATGAACATGACCCTCCATAACACCATGCGGAAGCTACTGACTGGCATGCGTCTGCCCAACTCGCAGTGGCCGGAGGCGATGAACCACGCTGTCATGCTGCAGAATCTTCTGTCATCAAGCTCCCTGCCAAATAACGCATCACCGCATCTGCTGTGGATAGAAAAGCAGGGCAGCACATTACTATAAAGAGTTTTCAGCTGCATGGTACAGTACTGCCCCCACACTGCACGAGCTCGACAATTTTCGCAGCGGGCATGATGGGGACTACACCTCGACGTGGGAAATCATTACAAGGCATGGAAAATCTGGGATATTGAAGACAAGGAAATAGTACCAGCACGTGATGTAATCTTCTACGAGAACCTCACCCTCAACCATTACCTCAAGAACCTCGCCACCAATCACGACTCGTTTGGATGCTTCGCTGGCACACGCGCGTTCGCCTCGATAGACGAAAAAGCTGATCTGGACGAGCAGAACATTCCGGATGCTTCTACGACTGCCGGACCCCTACTCTACTTCCCTTTCGAAATACCGATGGACGACGACAACCCTCGTGAAAGAGCGATTGCTGAAGCATATTACAACTTTGTCGACAACGGTTACAGTGGCGGAAAAATTGCCCGGATGTTTAGCACTTCGAAACTTATCGCTACGCCACACATGTTTCAAATGTAGCAACACCAAAAAATTTCGGTCCTGTTACAAGGTTGTCGAGTTCTGTTTCAACCGTATCCTGCTTAGCGCGATTGTGACACAACCAAAAAACGGGGATGAGATTTACTCCTTGACTGTCGGTCCAGACAGTTCATACCGAGCGACAGACTAGATCTATTTTCGCCCGTCACTTAGGGTATACATCGTCTCGTGCAACAGTTGCTAGTCTAGGAGTTAGACCTGAAGCGAACCTACGACCGCATCACGATGAAGCCAGTAGATGACAAGAAGCGCGCACGAATCATAAGCATGTTGCGCAAGGGGCATTCGACTAGGAAAATTGCCAAGGAACTTGGCATAGGCAAGAGCACCGTGCATGATTACGGTCTGAAGGTGATTGCCGAGACTAGTCGCGATGAGGTGCGACCCACGATGCCCACGGCCGGCCGCCCACGCTTAATCACAACCCGCCTCCAGTGCGGAATAGTTCGAGCGATTACCAGCGGGGAGGCGAAAAGCAGTGTAGACGTCGCAAAGATGTTAGAGGAGAAGCACGCTCTGGCTGTAGACTCGAAGACCGTCAGGAACTCGTTACGATCCGCGGGCATGATCGATGTGCAGCAGCCCAAGAAACCCAGGCTCTCTCCGAAAAACATACGTGATCGGCTGGATTTCGCGAGGTCGCATGCCGACTGGACGATGGAGGACTAGAAGCACGTGATTTGGTCTGATGAGACTAAGATAAACCGTTTCTGCTCCGACGGATGTGCGTACGCCTGGATGCGCGATGGCACCAACCTCCAGAGCCATCAAGTCCAACAAACAGTTAAGCACGGGGGCGGATCTGTGATGGTGTGGGGTTGCATGATGTATGAGGGGGCTTGGTTCATGTGCAAGATCAATGGAAGGATGGATGGGCCGCTGTATCTCAGCATCTTGCAAGGTGAGCTCTCACAGACCATCGACTTTTTCAAGCTCCCCCACTCAGAGGTCATTTTCCAGCATGACAATGATCCCAAGCACAAGTCGCGTCTGGTGCAAGACTGGCTTGGGGAGCAGGAGTATGCGGTGCTGGAATGGCCATTGTCCTCCCCGGACCTTAACCCGATAGAGCACCTGTGGGCACACTTGAAAAGGAAGCTGGCGAAGTACGAAAGCCACCTAGTGGAATGTTGGAGCTGTGGGAGAGGGTGCCTGAGGAATGGGACAAGATACCGGTGGAGGTGTGCTCAAACCTCATCGACAGTATGCCGAGGAGGATCAAGGCAGTGATTCGCGCAAAGGGACGCTGGACTAGGTACTAGTTTTTCTCGTTTCTAGTTTGTTGCCTGTCCTCGGTACAAATTGTCCGGATGTGCTCTTATGAAATGCTTAGGTGTTTAAGGACTATGTACTATACTACTCTGATTTTTGGAGGCTTGAATGAGTGCTCTAACTGCTCTTCTCAACGTGTATGCCCACCATAAATTAAGGCTTAATGTTTACGACGCTGCACTCATCAAAATGCAAAAAAAAAATACTAATCATCCGGACAATTGTTTCCGTCACTGTACGTTACCCCACAACGAGTCGACAGCAATGTCTCCGAACGCATAGGACCCGGTTTCGTACCTGACCCTGAAGTGGGAGACGAAGCCGACTATCCCGAGGATCCCACCATTCCCCGCTACACCGAAACCGGCCTGCAGATACTTGGACTTATCATCGCCGTGCGTCCGCCACCCTCCAAGCCGCCAGTCGAGGAACCGAAAACAGTCAAGAAGGCGCTGGAAGGACCGCACTGGGAAAAATGAAGGGAAGAAATGGATCGAGAGTTAGCGGCATTACACGAGCGGAACACTTGGAAGTTAATTCCAATTTCTCAAACGACAGGGAAGACAATCCTCTCGGGGAAGTGGGTCTTCCGCGTAGAGACAAAGGCGGATGGAACTCTTGAACGCTTCAAAGCCCACTGGGTGGTGCGTGGCTTCGACCAGCAGCATGGCCGCGACTACACCGAGACCTTTGCTCTAGTCAGCCGCCACACATCCCTGCGAATCCTCCTCGCTGTCGCTGCCGCTCGCAAGCTCCCGTTGCGCCGGATCGGTGTCGCCACGGCATTCCTCTACGCCGTTGTCGATGCTGATATCTTCATGGTGCAACCCCACGCATATATGTCGACGACCCCACGCGCCACCACCTCCCGCGCAATCCTCCTCGCTACTCGCCTTGCTCAGAAACTAAGAAAATCAGTAGAAGCTAGGATGTCTGCTATTCGCCGCCATCACCTGCCACCCCGATCTCTCCTACGCCACTAGCCAGCTCGCTACCTACCTTAAGCGATCTGAAAGGGGGAATCTGCAGAAACTGGATCGCGTGCTCCACTACTTCATCTCGACCCCAACGATCGGCCTGATCTACCACTAGAACGCCACTACCTAAACAGAACGCATCGGCTACGTCGACGCTCATCACGTTGGCGATAAGGACAACAGACGCGCGCGCACCAGCTATATCTATCGATTGGAACCTATCGGCACTATTTCCTGGCACTCGGGAAAACAAGAACTAATCACCCTCTCATCTGCTGAAGCTGAATATATCCCCTCTGCACAGCCACAAAAGAAGGACTCTACCTGCGCGAGCTACTCGAAGAAGCGAAGATTGCCGAGTTGTTAAGCTTCTCGCTCTTCTGCGATAAACAATCGGCGATATGATCGCCAACAAAAATGGATTCGCAAACAGGACAAAGCACATCTTGCTTCGCTACTTCTTCGTCAAAGACGAGATCGAGCATGGATGTCTCCAATTGATCAACTGCCCTACCATCGAAATGGCAGCCGACTACCTAACCAAGAAGCCGATGAAGTCGAAGTTCCAGTACTGCATGCTGCTAACTGGCCTACAACACGTCAGCGACCTCGACCACATCGACACTCCAGAAATGAAGCAGGGTGTTGGAAATGATAAAAGGACTTCAGCGCATTTCAGGAGTATCATGTAACTATAACAACACGCAAAGGTCACACCATCGAAGATTACTGAGTCAAGACTCCTAAAGAATCCCTGACAGTTGACGCAAGCGGCCGGCTAGGGCGAGCGGGGCCGGCAAAGGCACGTGGGGTCGGCTAGGGGCGCGAGGAGCCGGTAGGGGCGCGAGGTGCCGGTAGGAGCACGAGGGGCCGTAGGGGCGCGAGGGGCCGGCTAGGGGCGCGAGGGGCCGGTAGGGGCGCGACGGGGCCAGCTAGGGGCGCGAGGGGCCAGTAGGGGCGCGACGGGGCGGGCTAGGGGCGCGAGGGGCCGTAGTGGCGCGCGGGGCCGGCTAGGGGCGCAAGGAGCCGGTAGGGACGCGACGGGACCAGCTAGGGGCGCGACGGGGCTGTAGGGGCGCGACAGGGCCGTAGGGACGCGACGGGGCCGTAGGGGCGCGACGGGGCAGGCTAGGAGCGCGACGGGGCCGGCTAGGGGCGCGAGAGGCCGTAGGGGCGTGCGGGGCCGGCTAGGGGCGCGAGGGGCTGGCAGGGGTGCGACGGGGCCGGTTAGGGGCGCGACGGGGCCGTAGGGGCGCAACGGGGCCGGCTAAGGGTGCGACGGGGTCGTACGGGCGCGACGGGATCGTAGGGGCGCGACGGGGCCGTAGGGGCGCGAGGGGGCCGGCTAAGGGCGCGACGGGGCTGTAGGGGCGCGACGGGGTCGTAGGGGCGCGACGGGGCCGTAGGGGCGCGACGGGGCCGGCTAGGTCTAGCGAGGGACGGTAGGTGGCGGCACGGGGCGGAAGCGGGTGGGTGGACCTACCTACTCGTGATACCATGTTAAGACTAGAAAGAATGATTAGTACAAGGGAGAACAAAGGAGATATAGCGTTTGGGTTGTACCCACTATGAACATACCCTATCTAGCCTATAACTTCTACATAACAATATATGTATAAGTTGACAGTTTGGCCTTCAGTTCTCTTCCGCACAGCCCACCCCTCTGTCAGTAGATCACAGGCTCTCTGCTCCAGTACCGGAGGAGTTTGTAGAGCCTACTGGCCCTTACGCAGAGCTGGTGGGTTGCCTCATGTACCTGATGACTTGCACTCGTCTAGATCTCTCATACTCTCTAAGCATCTTGGCCCGCTTTGTGGCCTTCGGCAGACACCAACCACAGCACTGGTCGGCAACTAAGATGGTTTTGCGTTATCTAGCAAGTACATCAGGCATGGGGCTAGTGCTAGGAGAACACAGTCCAGTGGTCCTTACCGGGCACACCGACGTTTCGTGGGCCGACGACGCCGAGACTCTCAGGTTCTTCCAGGGCTACTGCTTTAGCCTTGGTGCATGTGCTGTCTCATGGAGGTCCACCTGCTCGTCGTCTGTTGCCCAGTCGAGCTGTGAGGCTTAGATCTACGCCGGTGCCATGGCGGCACTGGAGCTCCGCTGGCTGACCTTCTTGCTCACAGACTTAGGTGAGCGGCCTAGCTCTGCCCCAGTCTTGTACGCTGACAACAGGGCCATGATCCTCCTGTGTCAGGAGCCTTGATTGGAGGGCAGGGCGATGTACATCCATCTGCGGTACTTTCTCCTGTACGAGCTACAACAGCGCCGCCAGGCTCGCGTAGTCCACTTAGCCTCAGGTGCCAACACAGCTGATATCTTTATGAAGGCACTTGCGCCTAAAGATCATCAGGGGCACTGTGTACAGCTTGGTCTAGTTCCTGAGGCACCTCACTTGCTAGGCCCTTGACTGTGTACTACTCTCCCTGACTGGCCTTGTGGCTTCTTCTCCAGTGGTTGGACTAGTAGTGCCACCTTGGTTTGCACCTGCCTTGTTTGTACTCTCCAGACTGGTGTTCGGGCCCTTGTCTTAGAGGTTGGACTAGTAGTGCCGCCCTAAGTTGTATGTCTCTTGCCAGGCATCACCCCGTATCCAGTCTAGGGGGTGTGTCAAACATATTTGTATATGTTATAGTAACCTAGATAGGAATATGCTTTAGAGAGTACAACACACTAGGTATATCCTGCTTGTACCCTTTCTACTAACCATGATTTACGCTACTCTAAGAAACATGCCCTGTCTAACATAATGCGCTAGGTTAAAATCCTACCCACCGTAATTAATCGCCAAAGCTCAACCCTATCATCTCAGCTCTGAAAATTTCGAATCCTGATCATTCAGCCTTCGAAAATTTTTACCCTGAAAAAAATTGCAACTTCCAAAACCCGACCCTGAAAAACGGGGGCTCCTGCTGGGGGCACCTTGAGTCAACAGCCCCTCAAAATCCAATATGAAGCCCTGTTCTAGTGGTTGGACTAGTAGTGCCACCATGGGTTGCTCTTGTTTAGTTTGTACTCTTGCTGACTGGTCTTCGGACCCTTGCTTCAGAGGTTGGACTAGTAGTGCCACCCTGTGCTGTGTGTCTCTTGCCCGGCACTGCCTCTTATCTAGCCAAGGGGGTGTGTCAAACATATATTTATATGTTGCTATAGACTATATAGGTGCGTACTCTTAGAGAGTACAACCACTTTGACAAAATTACCATGTATGGACATTCTAGTCAGCTTTTCCCGCTACTCTAACAACAAGAACCATAGCCTAGTTAGGGATCAGACCTATATAGGGTACATCTGTTTGATATACCCACCCAACTATTTCTCCCTTGCATACTCGCACTTTCTCTCGACAGAATGGTCCTACTTCTGAAGGTGCACCAGGATGGATGTAACCATTTTTTTACCGTTCAAACATGCACGCAAGAGTGCACACCTACACAACACATGCACAGAAACAGACAAACACACATACACGCAGGGGAGGTGCCTGCCTGGTTTCTGAATTTCTATAACACAACCCATAGTTCCATGAATGGTTTCAATCTCGAATGTCTAGGCACCACCGTCACTACAATCTCTGCCAGCATTCATCTGGTCATTACTGTACCAAATATACATGCTCCCCCACCAAGGCTAATTTTATCCGACTATTTTAGTCCGATTGTCTGAAGTTTCATACCAATTCTTTGGCCGATCCTGATTTTTCAGACTTGCCATTTTCTGAATGCTGAACCCTTCAGAGTTATATGTTTTTGAATCCTGATTATCTAAGACTTAACAGTTTGCGGATACTGGGTTTTCATAGCGCAGCGCGTACGGACCCTGAGATAGACATACTCGTACTGCACCTACCTGCCCTCACCCAAAATTTTCGTCCAAGTCCCCAACGGCCAGAGTCAGGTCCTTTCACACACACCCGCCCCGCAACCTATAAAATCCGGCTAAGTCCTAGTAGCCTTAGACAGTTCCCCCCAGCACAATCAGTAGCCCATAAAAATCGTTGAAGTCCTGTTCTAGAGACCAGGCCCTCAGATATCAGGGTAAAAAACCCTGAAAGCCTGATTTTCAAGGTGTGGTCTGTTCTTGAGCCCTGAGATTTTAGGGTATTCATTTTGTTTGGGCTGAAATTTCAGGATGTGTATTCTATTGAGCCTTGTTATTTCATAGTGTTGTGATCCGCCTAGCCCTGAGGCCTCAGGGTATTACCGGGGACAGCCCTGACCTGATACATGCCCCCTGTACTGAGGGGACAATACTAGGCTTATCCCCAGATTCCCGTCTAAGATGCCCGCGAATTGCACTAACACCCACGTTCACATGCGTTTCCCAGGCTTCGCTGGTAAGGAGTGGACTTCCGCCCATACACGCTAGAACATTCGGACTTGCGCAATGCCCCCCTTGCCTGCAATTTCATCTTTGATAGACCTATCAAGGCTGCAGCATAGTCCACACGCCACACCTGCTGCAAGACACTGTGTAATCCAGCACACCACGCAAGCTGTAGCAGCCGGGCTGTTTACAGCCAGAGACAAAATTTCGATTGGTCCAATGAATCCTGCATGCCTATCCCCTCCAATTCCGTCCCTATTTGCACCGATGTGCAAGCCACACTTCGTCGTTGCTGCACCTGAAACGCCCTTCCCTACCACGCGTCTCTTGCACACCCAGCTCCACACTGCTGAGCTTTTAGGCCACTAGCAAACTAAGAGACAATGCCTTTCCTCCTCGTCAATCTGTTTCTGCCGTCGACCATGCGTTTAGGCATTGCTGCCCGCCCATCGCCATAGCGGAGCCAGATAGGGTTGGCAATTGTAGTCAGGCCCCCGTCGAGCCCGCCCATGCCTCTAGGTTCCGCGGTCTGACAAGTTTAGATTTCCTGAGGCGAGTCCACACCGTACCTGCCTCTTCCACCTCGCCGCGGAATGCTGTTGGCATCTGTCCCATCGGCAGCATCACCGCCTAGTCTAGCAGCACCGGTTCCAGCAGCGCCAGTTCCAGCAGCGCCAGTTCCAGCAGCGCCAGTTCCAGCAACGCCAGTTCCAGCAACGCCAGTTCCAGCAACGCCAGTTCCGGCAACGCCAGTTCCAGCAACGCCATTCCCTGCCGCGCCGATTCTAGCAGCACCAGTTCCAGCAGCAAGTGTGGAATCGTTGGCGCATAGTGCCACCCGCATGGGTCCCAGCACGTTTAAGCAGGTGCTCGGTGCCCGGTGCTAGATAAGGAGAGGAGGATGGTGAGCCAGAGGATGATGATGACAGTAGCTGTGGGTTTAGCTCTGATGACGAAGGAAAAAATTAATTTGATCTATATGAACTATAATGGACGATGTGCTATTCTGCCGTACCGTGTGTGTGTTTCATGACAATTGTGGTGTTGTTGGTTGGATTGGAACATAAAAGCTGCTCTCTGAAAAGTACCTTGATAGCTCAGGGTATTGTGTTGACGTTGCCTTGTGTAAACAGGGTGTGCATAGCGCTCAAACCCTGAGAGGTGCACGCTTTTCAGAGGGTGAGCCCTGAGGGCTCAGGGTGACTAAATTTGAATCTGAAGGCCTGCTAGAGACACCCCTCTCACACCCCCAACACCCACAAAAATCGGCTAAGTCTTCCATTTCTATAGACGTTTTTCCCACACCCCTTTCTCCTGAAAAAAATGGTGAAGTCCTTTGAGCGGGTGACACAAGTCCCTCAACAACCAATCACACACTTGCAAGGACCCATCGCAGACAAGCCGCTGTACTGTACACGCATTGACCTTCGACATGCATTGCCGTACAGCGTCACCCTTGCTTGCAACTCGTCACCAGGGCATATTTTTGACGAGAATTACCCGGATTTCGGCAAACTAACGGGTGAGTTTTCACTGAACTCGGATTCTGACGGGTGACTTTTCCAAAAACAGGGTTTGAGCCCGGATTCTGAAGGGTGGCTTTTGGCTGAACTGGCTGTGAATGTCAAACATGTGTATTTGTCATGTTTGTATAGACTGTATAGGGTCGCCTCTTAGAGAGTACAACACTTAGGTATATCTGTGTGTACTCTCACTCTATCGACATTCAATTCTCAATTTATGATATGGTATTACGCGTAGGTACGATCCCCCCCCTACCGCTTCCGCTCACCCCTCTAGCCCCTAGCCCCGTCGCGACCCCCCTAGCCCCGTCGCGCCCCATCCTGGGCCCTGTAGCGCCCCTCCTGGGCCCCGTCGCACCCCTCACTGGGCCCCGTCGCGCCCCTCCCAGGCCCCGTCGCGCCCCTCCTAGGCCCTGTAGTGCCCCTCCTGGGCCTCGTCGCGCCCCTCCTGGGCTCCGTAGCGCCCCTCCTGGGCCCCGTCGCGCCCCTCCTGGGCCCCGCAGCGCCCCTCCTGGGCCCCGTCGCGCCCTTCCTAGGCCCTGTAGTGCCCCTCCTGGGCCCCGTCGCGCCCCTCCCAAGCCCCGTCGCGCCCCTCCTGGGCTCCGTAGCGCCCCTCCTGGGCCCCGTCGCACCCCTCCTGGGCCCCGTAGCGCCCCTCCTAGGCCCCGTCGCGCCCTCCCTGGGCTCTGTAGCGCCCTCCTGGGCCCCGTCGCGCCCCTCCTGGGCTCCGTAGCGCCCCTCCTGGGCCCCGTCGCACCCCTCCTGGGCCCCGTAGCGCCCCTCCTGGGCCCCGTCGCGCCCTCCCTGGGCTCTGTGGCGCCCTCCTGGGCCCCGTCGCGCCCCTCCTAGGCCCCGTCGCGCCCCTCCTGGGCCCCGTCGCGCCCCTCCTGGGCCCCGTAGCGCCCCTCCTGGGCCCCGTCGGGCCCTCCCTGGGCCCTGTAGCGCCCTCCTGGGCCCCGTCGCGCCCCTCCCAGGCCCCGTCGCGCCCCTCCTAGGCCCCGTAGCGCCCCTCCTGGGCCTCGTTGCGCCCCTCCTGGGCTTCGTAGAGCCCCTCCTGGGCCCCGTCGCGCCCCTCCAGGGCCCCTGTAGCGCCCCTCCTGGGCCCCCGTCGTGCCCCTCCTGGGCCCCGTAGCGCCCCTCCTGGGCCGCGTCGAGCCCCCCCCTCCTGGGCCCCGTCACGCCTCCAGGCCCCGTCGCGATCGCCCGGCCCCGTCGCCCCAGCCCGGCCCTGTCGCACCAGCCCGGCCCCGTCGCACCAGCCCGGCCCCGTCACGCCCGCCCGGCCCCGTTGCACCCGCCCGGCCCCGTCGCCCCCTGCCCGGCCCCATCGCAGCCGCCCGGCCCCGTCGCACCCGTCCGGCCCCGTCGCGCCAACCCAGACCTGGTGCGCCCCTCCTGGGCCACCGTCCTACTCGCCCGGCCCCGTCACACCGGCCCGGCACCGTCGCACCAGCCCGGCCCCGACGCACCCGCCCGGCCCCGTCGCACCAGCCCGGCCCCGTCGCGCCCGCCCGGCCCCGTCGCGCCCGCCCGGCCCCATCGCGCCCGCTCGGCCCCGTTGCACCGGCCCGGCCCCTGCGCTCGTCCCTGCCCCGGCCCCGGTCCTCCTCACTGGAACGGTTCCCCCCCCCCCCCCCCCCCGCCCTGCACTGCCCTGCATCGTACTGCCCCGCACTGCACCGCCCCGCACCACCCTGTACTGCCTGGCACCGCACTGCACCGCCCTGCACCGCACTGCACTGCACTGTACCGCACGGCACCGCACTCCACCTTGCTGCACTGCCCTGCACCGCACTGCACTGTTCCTGATGGCGGCGGAGCTTCGCTTCGACGCTGAAGGCCAGCCTCTGGAGTTCAAGGCATGGCTTGCCGACCTCCGTCGCCAACTCACTGGCCAGCGGCAGGATGGTGAACCGCTCTCCGCACACCTTGACGGTACGCTCCCCTGCCCAGACCCCCCTGCTATTCTGCCCGCTGATTCCACACCCACTGAGCGCGAGTCCACTGCTGCCACTGCCCGTGCGCGCTCTGTCTGGCTTTCTTGCGATGCTGTCGCCCAGCTTGCCATCAGCAACACCCTTCCCCCGTCCGAGCGCCCTCGCTTTAGGTCTCTCACCACTGCTCAGGCATACTTAGATGCCGTCATCCAGCGCTATTCCACCCCTCCGGCTGCCTCGGTGGGTCGCCTGATCCTCCCGATGCTCTTTCCTGACCTTGCATCTTTCCCCACTGTCTCTGACCTCGCTGCCCACCTGCGCTCGATAGATGAGACCTGGCGTGCAGCCTGCACTGATGCACAGCTTCGAGCCCACCAGCCGCCCATTACCTCTACCCTCTACCTGCTTGCCACCTGCCTCCCTGACCGCCTTGCTGTCGCCCGCGACCGCTTCCTTAGCATTCACCCCGCAGACCTCACCCTCACTGACTTTGTAGACACCCTGACTGTGATAGAGACCCGTCATCGCTCCATCGCCCAGGCGAGCGGTGCCGTGCCGGTCCCTATCTTTCAGGGTTCTGCCCCCGCCCAGTGTACCTTCTCCGACGGCTCTGCCGCACTGGCCGAGACTGCTGCTGCAGCGCAGTTTCGTTCGGGGAAGGGCCGCCGCCCCAAGGTTGGGCGCGGCGGCGGGGGTGCGGGAGGGGGTAGTGGTGGGGTCGGGTCGTCTGGTGCTGGAGCGGACGAGGGGACCCTGCCCAGTCCAGCTGAGCCGCCGCCCCTGCAGTTGCAGCAGCCGCAGCAGCCGCCGCAGTCGCAGCCTTCGCAGCAGCCGCAGCAGCCGTCGTAGACGCGGCAGACGAGTGTCCTCCCGCCCGGGTGGCCCGGCGCTGGCGGTGGTCGGGCGCGTGGTGGTGTGTCGAGTGGTAGCTCTGGCAGCGGGCGCTGTCAGTACCAGATCCAGACCGGTCCTCGCCGCGGCTTCGTTTGCGGTAAGATCGGTCACTCCACTCCCCGCTGTTTTCGTCGCCTGGACGACCTCTTTCGTCAGCGCTTCGGCCCGTCGCCAGACCTACCGGACTGGCACAGTTTGCTTAGTCGTAAGATTCAGATTTTTGATATGGACACGAATGCCATTGTTGCTGCTCTGCATGTGATGTATGCTGCTGACTCTAGTGTGCTTCCCGCTTATTACTCACTGTTGCCTAGTGTAGGTGTGCCTAGCTTAGCCTCCCCTGCTGTGTTAGGCGTAGGATCCCCTGCTTTGTGTAGTCTTGGTGCTTCCGCCGTCGTTCCGTTGCCAGACGCCTCTGCTTCGCTTTCCTTCACCTTGGACTCTGGCGCTTCTCGGTGTTTCTTCCGCGACTCCACCACCCTGACGCCGCTTCCTGTCCCAGCTGTCGTCTCTCTTGCAGACCCCTCCGGCGGTCCGGTAGTCGCCCGCAGTTCCACCACCCTTCCCTGTCCGGCGGTTCCTTCGGGCTCTCTCACAGGTCTGCATATCCCCTCGTTCTCCAGGAACCTAGTTGGTGTCGGCTGCCTCCAGGACCTTGGCGTCACCACTACGTTCCCTGGTCACGAGCGGTATGCTGTCTGTACCGAGGCCGCCACTGGTGCCCCCCTGTCCACGTTCCCCCGGGACCCGGTGTCCGGCCTGTTCACTCTGGACACCGTGACCCCCCCGGCTGGGGCGCCTCCTCAGGTGGCTGCGTCTACCCAGGTTGCTGCTGCCTGCTCCTGTCGGTCCCTTACTCACCCGACCCTCCTTTGGCACCACCGCCTAGGTCACCCTGCGCTCCCGCGTCTGCGTCACATGTCCCAGCACGGTCTTGTCCTTGGTCTCCCAGGTTCCCTCCCCGCGTTTCCCTCCTCCCCAGCCCCACCTTGCACGCCTTGTGTTGAGGGTCGGCTTCGCCGTGCCCCGCACTCCTCCTCGTTTCCCCCTACCGCCGCGCCCCTGCAGACCCTGCACCTGGACGTCTGGGGCCCCGCCCCCGTCCCTGGGCCGCGTCGAGAGCGCTACTTCCTTGTGTTGGTCGACGACTTCACTCGTTACACCACAGTCTTTCCCCTGGAGCGCAAGGCCGACGTGCCTGGCGCTCTCATCCCCTGGCTTGTCTCTGCGCGTGTCCACCGCGGTCTCCTTGTCTTACGTCTTCACTCCGACCGTGGTGGCGAGTTTGCCTCAGGTGTCCTTGGTCGCTTTTGTCGTGCGGAGGGCATTACCCAGACGTTCACCCTACCGGACTCCCCACAGCAGAATGGGGTCGCTGAGCGACGCATCGGTTTGGTCATGGAGATGGCTCGCACCTCCATGATCCATGCCGGTGCCCCCCATTTTCTGTGGCCGTTCGCTGTGCGCTACGCTTCTCACCAGCTTAACTTGTGGCCGCACCCTCTGCAGCCGCAGGTTTCACCGACTCGTCTTTGGACTGGGTCTCCTGGTGACGCGTCTGCGTTCCACGTCTGGGGCTGCCTTGCTCACGTCCGTGCCTCCGGCACGGACAAGCTCACTGCCCGCACCCTTCCCTGCGTCTTCCTCGGTTTTCCCCTTGACGCGTCCGACTGGCACTTTTACCACCCGCCGTCTCACCGCTTCTTTCACTCTCATGACGTCACCTTTGACGAGTCCGTCTCCTACTACCGTCGCTTCCCCCACCGTGGTCCCCCGGTTACCCCCCCCCCGTTCCTGGTCACTCCTTCCCCGGTAGTCCCTGCCCCTCCTCCTCCTCCTCCCCGTCCCGCCCCCTCTGGTGTGTCCCACGTCACCCCCCTTCCGTCGGTGGACCCGGTTGCGGAGTCTTCTGACTCTGGTGACCCTCGTGTTCAGTCCTCGCCGGCCGCCCCTCCCCTGGCGTCCCCTCCCCAGTCCCCCCTCCCCCGCCTCTGCCGCCGCTGCAGCCGTCGTTGTCGCCGCCGCCGCAGCCGCAGCCACTGCCGCCGTCGCAGCACCCGTTCGCTGACTCTGGGGGTGCTCGTGCCGGTAGCCCTGGGGGTGCTGGTGTGGAGAGTGCCGGTGGTAGCCGAGGAGCAGCTTGCGGTCCCGGTGTCGCTGTTGTGCCGCCGCAGCAGCAGTCCCCGCCGGTGTCAGCCCTTCGTCTGCTCGGCCTGCCGTCCCCCGACCCTGCGTCGGTTCCTCCCCGACCGTCTCCTCCTCTTCCTGTCTACGGCCCTGTCTTCCCTCCGTCGGACTCGTCCCCGGTGTGAGAGTACGACTCCGTTACACCACTTGGCCTTTTCCATATTTCATCTTCATTTCATTCCTCTTTTTATCTCATCTCCTTTTGCCTCATATTCCCCATTTTCCATTATCCTTTGGTTTCTTCCCTTATTATAATTATATCACCGACCAAGCATGGAATGTTCTAGACACGCTATCTAGCGTAATCCTGTCGTAATCTCTTAAAGCCAATAGCCTCGCGTGGCTATACACAGGGTGATTCTATCTTCTAGAAGGGTCTATTCCTTTAGATAGGATAAACCTGGTTACTTAATGTACTCTGGAAGTATAAAAGCGCCTTGTACTGATCGATAGTGGAACCTTTCCTCGACACATTCGATCCTGTGACACTTGGTAATCAGAGCTTTTCTCACTCGACCGCGCTCAGCTAAGTAGCAGCAGCGGGGATCCTGCCTCGAAAAACCGCCGGGGGCGACCAATTCGACGCCGATTCTGGTAAGCACCAGCTCCGCGATTTTCGAATTACCCCCTCCGTGCGTGTTTTGAACAGGATGGCAACCTTTGACAACGCCGAGGTTACCCAGCAGCTCTTCGCGCGCATCGCAGCCCTTCAGGAGGAAATGCGAGCGGACCGCGAAGCGTGGCGAAACCAGTTCGAGCGAGTAACTCGACTCGCCGGAGCGCAGCACGAGACGACAACGGCGACGACGCAGCAGTCGCAGCAGTTTCTCGAGGCTCCGAAACCGCGCCCACCTGAGCCGTTCGATCCGAGCGATCGAAACTCCGACGCCCGCAGATGGATCGCCGGGATGGAGATCTACTTCGCAGCCGCCGGATGGAGCTCGCCAGTCTGGGACGGTCAACGCGTACGACTCGCGGCGACACTAATGCGAGGGCCGGCACTCGAGTGGATTGGCGGCAACAGCACCTTCATCCACGGTGAAGCCACGTGGCAGCAGTTCCGCGCCGACCTGCTGAAGCGATTCGAGCCGATAAATTCGAGTTTTCTTGCCCGCGAAAAAATTCATCGTCATCGACAGTTCGGGAGTGTATCACAGTACACGCAGCAGATGGAAGAATTTTATAACCGCATTCCCGACCTGACCGAAGGGGAAAAAGTGCAATCGTACCTCGCAGGGCTGAAGACCGAAGTCAAACGACAGGTGGCAGCGTCAAACTACGCGAGCTACAGTGACGTCGTTTCGGCCGCGGAGCGCTTCGACATGGTCAACGCCGGAACACGACGGACGCACGTCGGCAGTACGCGACAGGGCGACCGCTCGGCTCACCCCACGTTCGCCGACCCGATGGAAGTCGACAGATTCGAGGGGCGGCCACGTCCGAAAAACACCAACTACACGTGTGATTTTTGCGGGGTGCCGGGCCACCGAATCTTCGACTACAACAAAATGAAGGCCGCACGTGCAGAGTATCGGGCACGCAACAGTGGCGGAAATCTTTCGGCCAATCAGAAGACAAAAAACGGGAGTCGCCAGTGATTGCGGATCTAGCTGGCGAAAATAAAAAGATCCGGAAACGGCCGCGGGATTCCGAGAAAATCAATTTCGACGAAGCTGATTCGACGCGAGCAGGAGGAAATGAGGGGGGAAAATCTCCACCCCACGACCAGTCTTCGCCAGGGAAATTCGCCGAGGAAAAATCAGACTCCGCGAAAAAAGACTCTGCCGAGACGGGGAAACTCCTTGAAGACCCAAGAAATTATAAGAATTCGTTAAAGCTATCCTATAAAGATGCTTTAATGAAAACTTATGATTTTCGAGGAGCTAGAGCCTTGGAGAAATTTCGGGAGGGACTCCAAAAGAAGCAGACAGCTGTGGAGATTATACCGGTACCGGACAACTTGGGGACCAAATTAAGGAGTGTGGAAAGAAGCCGACCTTTCCACGGAGTCAACGTCCTCTCCCGACACCAGCCCACAACGACTACCCGCTCCCCAGGGAAGACGTCGGTGGAGCTAAAGCGGCTCAAGAGGAAGCTGGGGGTCTATAAGAAGCTGCACAAACCCCGAACTCCTTCAACGGATGCATCCAGTTCTTCGGCATCAACGACACGCACAGTCGTCAAGGAAACTCCGGGCCCTGGAGAAGAGCCGTTCTCCAAGCAGCCTCGGCCAGCTGCTAGCTCAAGAGCAGATAGCAACGAAAAGGTGTGTACGGATTATTGGGATGTACCCTATGACCCCATTAATGAGACTATCTTTGGGTACTCTGAGCAACACCCGCCTCTCGTGCTCGAGGTCATCTGCAAAGGACGACGCCTCCAAGCACTCGTGGACAGCGGAGCGTCACACACCGTCTGCGACAAGGCAACAATCGACCGACTTCGAGAAGAGTACAAGCCTTCAAAATTCTCTGCAACGATGGTGGATGGCAGCAAGTTACCAGTACACGGCGAAGCAGTGCTACACCTACAAATTGGACCACTGCGCTGGAGACCTGCACTCCCCATCACCAACATCAAAGGGCTTGACTTGATCTTCGGGCGAGACTTCCTGAAAAAATTCAACCCCGAGATCAACTGGGTGAACCGCACCGCAAGCATCTACAACAATGGACGGAGAGTACAGCTACCCAACTGGGACGATACTGGAGATATCCCAGTGGAGACACTCGCACGATTCGAGAAGGATGTGAAGCGGACCGACACCGGGTTCCTGGCGATAGCAACAGAGGTGGAGAATGACGGACAGAAAGCCTCGAAAACTCCAGAAAAAATCAAGGAATTATTGAAGGAGTTCCAAGACATCCTTCCTGACGATCTTCCGAACGAGCTACCGCCATACCGAACGCATCAACACGAGATCTTCCGAGCACCATATCGGCTCAGCCCTACGGAGCTGACTGACATGAAGAAGCAGATCGAGTATCTCCTAGCCAAAAGACTCATCCGACCATCCACTTCGCCGTACGGTGCCCCAGTACTCTTCACACCGAAACCGGACGGAAGCCTGCGCATGTGCATCGACTACCGAGCTCTTAACAAGCAGACCATCAAGAATAAATATCCGATACCGCGAATCGATGACCTGCTTGACCAGCTTCGGGGAGCTACGGTATTTTCCAAACTGGATCTGCGGTCCGGATACTGGCAGATACGGATGGCGGACAACTCTATCCACAAAACTGCTTTCCGAACTCGGTACGGATCGTACGAGTATCTGGTAATGCCGTTCGGACTCACCAACGCACCGGCAACGTTCCAAGCCGAAATGAACCACATTCTACGACCACTTCTGGACGAATGCGTGGTGGTGTACCTGGACGACATACTCATCTACTCGCGCGACATGAAGCAGCACGTCGAACACCTGCGACGCGTCTTCGAAATTCTTCGACGGGAACAATTCTACGTCAAACTGTCCAAGAGCGAATTCGCCCTGGAGAAGGTCCAATTTCTAGGCCATATGGTGAGCGCTCAAGGAGTTCACGTCGACCCCAAGAAAATCGAAGCCGTACGTACGTGGAAGACACCCGAGAACGTGAAGGAGTTGCAGCAGTTCCTAGGCTTCGCTAATTACTACAACAGGTTCGTGCCACAGTATGCGAAACTCGCGGCACCACTCACGAATCTGTTAAAGAAGAACACGCCCTACAAATGGGAGACGAAGCACCAGGAAGCCGTGGAGCAGCTGAAACAAGCACTAACATCCGCACCGGTGCTCATCTTGCCAGATCCCGAACGTGACTACGTCATTGAAGCAGATGCCAGTGATCAGGCCGTGGGTGCAGTCTTGATGCAAGACCAAGGGAATGGACTGCAACCCATTGCCTACCTCAGCAAGAAACTGCACGGGGCAGAACTCAACTACCCGATACACGACAAAGAGGCCCTTGCTATCATCATCGCCTTCAAAGCATGGAGATGCTATCTCGAAGGACGAAGAACAACCGTCTACACCGACCACTGCAGCCTGAAATATTTGAAGACACAACCCAACCTTTCCAGGCGACAGGTCCGGTGGATCGACTTCCTCGAGACACACTTCCACTACGACATCGTGTACAAGCCCGGCCACAAGAACAAAGCAGACGCGCTCAGCCGGCCTGCACACGTTGCCGCGATTCAGGTCGAAGGGATGAATCCACTACTCAAGGGACTCTTCACACACGGGTACGCCATCGACCCCGAAATTTCCTTGGCAGAAAAGCGACATCTGCTACAGTGGGACAGTGACATCGCGTACCGGAAAGGATCAACAAAAATCTGGGTACCCAATTACCCTCCTTTGCGCCAGTTACTACTCGAAGAATACCACGACGTCCTGTACGCTGGACACTTCGGTAGCAACAAGACGCTCACCGGTATCGCCAAACACTACTACTGGCCCCATATGGCAGACGACGTCCAGAAATTCGTCACCTCGTGTGATACATGTCAGCGGATGAAGAGCAGCAAGCAGAAAAAGGCGGGACTACTGCAGCCTCTTCCTGTCCCAGAACAACCATGGCAAGTGGTTAGCCTAGACTTCATCACCGGGTTACCACCTACCTCCAGCGGTCATGACGCCATCCTTGTCGTCATTGACAAGTTCTCCAAAATGGGACACTTCATCCCGACGCACACGACGGCACACACCGAGGAGACAGCACAACTCTTCGTTCGTCACATCATCTCACAGCATGGCATCCCAACTACACTCATCTCCGACCGAGACCCCAAGTTCACTAGCAAGTTCTGGAAGGAACTTATGTCTCTGCTCGGCACCAAACTCGCCATGTCATCCGCATACCATCCGCAGACAGACGGACAGACCGAGCGCCTCAACCAAATTGTTGAGCAACTCCTCCGAGCAGCTTGCAAGGACGACATCTCCAAATGGGACTTGCACCTACCCGTCCTGGAGTTTGCCTACAACAACGCTACACACGCCGCTACGGGACAGACGCCGTTCTTCCTCTGCTACGGACGCCACCCACTCACACCACAGAAACCGACAACACCAGCAACAGTCCAACCTGCACACGACTTCATCACAACCATGCATCAGCTTTGGGATCGGACCCATAAGCGCCTCCTTGACATTCAACAGCAACAGAAGCGCCAGGCCTATCGCCATCGCAACGACCACACCATTTCCGTGGGAGACCAGGTTCTCCTTGACACCCGCAACCTGGACATCAGCCATCTCCCATCTAAACTTCGACCTCGCTTCTGCGGGCCTTTTCTCGTTGAAGCACAGGTCACTCCTGTTACCTTCCGCTTACGCCTACCAGCTACCTGGAAGATTCACAACGCCTTCCATGTCCAACTTCTGAAGCCCTATCGAGATCCTAATACGATCTTCGTCGGACGCCAACCGCCGCCGCCGCCACCCGTCCTCGTCCAAAATGAACCCGAGTACGAGGTCGAGTCCGTGCTTGCACACCGCCGTCGTCGGAATGGCACCGTGGAGCTTCTTATTCGTTGGAAGGGCTATGATCCTTCTGAGGACAGCTGGGTCTCTGAGACCGACATGGGTAACGCCCGTCGTCCTCTGCATGACTACCTTGTCAAGCAGGGTGTTACTTCTACCACCCAGCTTTGAGGGGGGGAAGTGTGAGAGTACGACTCCGTTACACCACTTGGCCTTTTCCATATTTCATCTTCATTTCATTCCTCTTTTTATCTCATCTCCTTTTGCCTCATATTCCCCATTTTCCATTATCCTTTGGTTTCTTCCCTTATTATAATTATATCACCGACCAAGCATGGAATGTTCTAGACACGCTATCTAGCGTAATCCTGTCGTAATCTCTTAAAGCCAATAGCCTCGCGTGGCTATACGCAGGGTGATTCTATCTTCTAGAAGGGTCTATTCCTTTAGATAGGATAAACCTGGTTACTTAATGTACTCTGGCAGTATAAAAGCGCCTTGTACTGATCGATAGTGGAACCTTTCCTCGACACATTCGATCCTGTGACACCCGGCCCGTCTCCCCCCTCGTTCCCCTCCTGTGTCCCCTCCTCTGTCTCCTGACCCGACTCCTCCGTCGCACGTCTGGTCTCACCGTCCCTCCCGTGCTCGTCCTGCCTCGCCAGTCCTGCGCTCCCACCCTATGTTGCTTCGTTGTCACGCGTCTCGTCCTCCCCTTCTGCCGTCGCCTCCTCCGTCCTCCCTTGTTGTTGCACCCCCCCCGCTGTCTGACTACCTTCGTGCCGCTCGTCCTCTTGTTCCTCGCGTCCTTGCCTCTCTCGTTACCGACCCGTCTGTTCCGGCCTCGTGCCTTGACGCCCTTGTCGCTGCTGTCGCTGACTTCGCCTCTACCCGCCGCCTTGACTACGCCTCCGCTCTGGTCTCTGACCCTGCCTGTCCTCCGTCTGTCGGGGGTGCTCCTGCCCTTGGCAGTGACGTCCTGGAGGACCGCCAGTTCGAGCTTGCTTTCCTGTCCGAGGCTGCTCCCCATCTCTGTTTCATGCTGCTAGTCCCTGAGGGTGACCCAGACGCTTTTGACATCCCGACCCCTCGCACTTACGCTGAGGCGACTTCGGGACCCTGGGCCTCGCAGTGGATAGCTGCCATGGAGCAGGAGATGGCATCTTGGAGATCCACCGGCACCTTCGTCGACGCAGTTCCCCCACCTGGGGTGAACGTAGTCGATGGCCGCTGCCTCTTCAAGGTGAAGCGCCCTCCTGGATTGGCGCCTGTCTTCAAGGCGCGCTATGTCGCTAGAGGCTTCAGTCAGCGCGAGGGGGTGGACTTCTTTCAGACCTTCGCTCCGACCCCGAAGATGACTACTCTTCGGGTTCTGTTACACCTAGCTGCTCAGCGTGACTACGAGCTTCACTCCCTCGACTTCTCCACTGCCTTCCTTCAGGGCAGCCTACACGAGCAGGTCTACCTGCGGCGCCCTCAGGGCTTCACTGGCACCTTCCCTCCTGGGACCCAGTGGCTCCTGCGGCGCCCCGTCTACGGCCTGCGCCAGGCTCCCCGTGAGTGGCACGACACTCTTCGTGCTACGCTTGCTGACCTGCAGTTCTTTCCGTCTTCCGCAGACCCTTCACTCTTCGTTCGTGCTGGCCAGACTCCGTTCTACATCCTTGTTTACGTCGACGACCTGGTCTTTGCCACAGCTGACAGGGACGCACTGGCCTCAGTGAAGGCAGAGCTGCTGAAGAGACACACGTGCACTGACCTTGGAGAACTGCGCCGCTACCTTAGCTTGCAGATCTCCAGGGACAGAGCAACGCGCACCATCACCCTGACTCAGTCACACTTGGTGCGCCAGGTCCTTCAGAGGTTCAGCCTTCAGTTCTCCTCTGCACAGCCCACCCCTCTGCCTGTAGACCACAGACTCTCCGCTCCAGTGTCTGAGGAGTTGGTAGAGCCCAGCGGCCCCTACGCAGAGCTGGTGGGTTGCCTCATGTACCTAATGACTTGCACTCGCCCAGATCTCGCATACCCTCTCAGCATCCTGGCTCGCTTTGTGGCCACAGGCAGACACCGACCGCAGCACTGGTCTGCCGCTAAGAGGGTTCTGCGTTATCTTGCTAGTACATCGGGCATGGGGTTAGTGCTAGGAGGACGCAGGCCAGTGGTCCTTACTGGACACACAGACGCTTCGTGGGCAGACGACGCTGAGACACTCAGGTCTACCCAGGGCTACTGCTTCAGCCTTGGCTCAGGTGCCGTCTCGTGGAGAGCTACCCGCTCCTCGTCTGTTGCGCAGTCTAGCTGTGAGGCTGAGATCTACGCTGGTGCCATGGCGGCACAGGAGCTCCGCTGGCTGACCTTCTTGCTCACTGACTTAGGTGAGCGGCCTAGCTCTGCCCCGGTCCTGTTCGCTGACAACAGGGCCATGATCCTCCTGTGTCAGGAGCCTCGACTCGAGGGCAGAGCAAAGCACATTCAGCTGCGGTACTTCCTCCTGCGTAAGCTACAGCAGCGTCGTCAGGCTCGCGTAGTACACTTGGCCTCACGTGCCAACACGGCTGATATCTTTACGAAGGCGCTTGCGCCTAAAGATCATCAGCGGCACTGTGTACAGCTTGGTCTAGTTCCTGTAGCCTCCCACTTGCTAGGACCTTGACTTTGTACTGTCCTTTATACATATACTCAGACTGGACTTGTGTCCTCTCCCAATGGCTGGACTAGTAGTGCCGCCCTGCTCTTGTTCTTGCCTTGTTTGTACTCCTTCTGACTGGTCTCTCAGACCCTTGTCTCAGAGGTTGGACTAGTAGTGCCGCCCTGAGCTGTTTGTTTAGGGCATTCCCCTATGCAGTCTAGGGGGTGTGTCAAACATGTGTATTTGTCATGTTTGTATAGACTGTATAGGGTCGCCTCTTAGAGAGTACAACACTTAGGTATATCTGTGTGTACTCTCACTCTATCGACATTCAATTCTCAATTTATGATAGTGAAACCCGGATTTGACGGGTGAATTTTGACAAAACAGTCCCCGCGAAGTTTCATACTATCGTCATCAGACTTGCACACTCGGGTGTGGAGAAAAACAGATGTTGGGGACCCACCCCACTTAGAGCCGCGTCAGACTTTGAAAGAGGCCGCGAGGGTACAGGCTCCGTCAATCTACCGTAATCCAATTTTTTTAACAAAAAAAAAAAACAAAAAAAAAACGTATGGGTGTCAAAGCCCTTGACTAAAAAAGCAAACCCTGTTCAAGTTGGACCCAGCTTGAACAAGAAAGGGGGCTTGGTTTGAAGTAGAGTTGGGGTTTTTCTTTATGGGCAACTGGCTGTGTTCGAAATAGATTCGGAAGCAGTTAGTGCATGAAAGGTTTCCAATTCGGGGCGGAACCACTGTTCACTTGCGAGTGTTTCGACGATCTCGCTCCTCGTACAGCTTGCGAGGTGTCGCACTGTTTCTGAACCCCCCTGTGACACCCGGGAAGCAAACCTGGTCCCAACTTGAAAATCGAGTTGGGTTCCAGGGAAAACGATCGCACATGCGATCCCTTCTGACACGCGAGTCGCTCAAGTCGCGAGCGCGTCAGAAGTGTCGCACTGTACAATTCGCCAAGCTCATTGTTGCGTCAGCCAATCGAAATCGAGCAACACATTTCAGATTCCTTTCCATCCGAAATTCACAACAGTAATTCTAGTCAGTCATCTATACTTTTCTAGAAGGCAAAGGTTCAAGTTGGGCCCACGTTTGCTATTCTAGCTTGGGGCTTTAACAGTAGGCTGGAAAAATATAACGCCCATGTCTTATGTAAAATGCAAAATGAATTTGGGTTTTAACACGCACTCTGAGGCCAGAACTTCACCGAGCATCTGCTAACGAGGAATCTGCTACAGAGATTGCGTACTCTGACAGGGTCAGTTTGGTGCCTCTGAAAACGGTGGGAGATTGATGCAACAGCTGTGCCAGGTGTCATTGACCAATCTCGTATGAGTGCTGTGAACAGAGTCACGACCATTGCTGACGCGATCGAGGTGATTCAACAGCAAGATGGACGGTCGAGATCCTCTCGACACTTTTTGTCTTTCGATTTCATTTAGCCACTTGTATTGATTCTTCTGCGCGTCTTTGCGCTGCGAATGGCAGCTGACGCAATTTTCATCCTGCTCGTTTTTTTGCAGCTGAGCGAACCTTGGTAATGAAGGACCGAATACTATTTAAATGCAAGAAAAACGAACAGGGTGTTATGTAAAATGCAAACCCATAAAAGCGGGTACTCTCAAAAATGCGCCATATCATAAGCTATCCCCCGCATATGCCACCCATGGGCTGACTATTTCGGCGGGTCTTATATACGGGGGATTACGGTAGTCGCTTCTGTGAAATCCGGTCTTACAGCCCCATTTTTTCGCCAGCTAAGAAACAACAAGTTCTTATCAGAATGAATAATGACTAGAATGGGGAGATACAAGGCTATATAGACTAGTGAGCTGTACCCACTAAGGCACAAACATATATAGTCTACAGTAACTGCATAACTAATGTTTGACACACCCCCTAGACTATATAGGGGCAGTGCCTAACAAGGGAAGAAGCAGCTCAGGGCGTCACTACTAGTCCAGCCTCTGAGACAAGGGTCTAAAGATCAGTCACAAGGAGTACAGACAAGGCAAGAGCAAGACCAGGGCGGCACTACTAGTCCAGCCACTGGGAGAGGCCACAAGGCCAGGCAGGGTAAAATATATATATAAAGGACAGTACAAAGTCAAGGCCCTAGCAAGTGACAGGCTACACAAACGAGACCTAGCTGTACACAGTGCCGCTGATGATCTTTAGGCGCAAGCGCCTTTGTAAAGATATCAGCTGTGTTGGCACCGGAGGCCAAGTGTACTACGCACGCCTGGCGACGCTGCTGGAGCTCACGCAAGAGGAAGTACCGCAGCTGGATGTGCTTCGCTCTTCCCTCGAGTCAAGGCTCCCGACACAGGAGGATCATGGCCCTGTTTTCAGCGTACAGGACTGGGGCAGAGCTAGGTCTCTCACCTAAGTCAGTGAGCAAGAAGTTCAGCCAGCGGATCTCCTGTGCCGCCATGGCACCGGCATAGATCTCGGCCTCACAGCTAGACTGGGCAACAGACGAGGAGCGGGTAGCTCTCCACGAGACGGCACCTGAACCAAGGCTGAAGCAGTAGCCCTGCGAGGACCTGAGGGTCTCGGCGTCATCTGCCCAAGAAGCGTCAGTGTGTCCAGTAAGGACCATTGGCCTGCGTCCTCCTAGCACTAACCCCATGCCCGATGTACATGCAAGATAACGCAAAACCCTCTTAGCGGCAGACCAGTGCTGAGGTCGGTGTCCGCCTGTAGCCACAAAGCGAGCCAGGATGCTGAGAGGGTATGCGAGATCTGGACGAGTGCAAGTCATCAGGTACATGAGGCAACCCACCAGCTCTGCGTAAGGACCACTGGGCTCTGCCGACTCCTCTGGAACTGGAGCGGAAAGCCTGTGGTCTAGAGGCAGAGGAGAACTGAAGGCCGAACCTCTGAAGGACCTGGCGCACCAAGTCTGACAGAGTCAAAGTGAGGGTACGCGCTGCTCTGTCCCTGGAGATCTACAAGCCAAGGTAGTGGCGCAGTTCTCCAAGGTCAGTGGAGGTATGTCTCTTCAGCAGCTCTACCTTCACGGAGGCCAGTGCGTCCCTGTCTGCCGTGGCGAAGACCAGGTTGTCTACGTAAACAAGGATATAGAACGGGGTCTGGTCAGCACGAACGAAGAGCGAGGGGTCTGCAGAGGATGGAAAGAACTGCAGGTCAGCAAGCGTAGCATGCAGCGTGTCGTGCCACTCACGGGGAGCCTGCCGCAAGCCGTAGACAGGGCGCCGCAGGAGCCACTGGGTCCCAGGAGGGAAGATACCAGTGAAGCCCTGAGGGCGGCGCAGGTAGACCTGCTCGTGTAGACTACCCTGAAGAAACGCAGTGGAGAAGTCGAGGGAGTGAAGCTCGTAGTCACGCTGAGCTGCTACGTGTAGCAGCACCCGAAGAGTAGTCATCTTCGGGGTCAGAGCGAAGGTCTGGAAGAATTCCACCCCCTCACGCTGACTGAAACCTCTAGCCACGTAGCGCGCCTTGAACACAAGCGGCTCTCCAGGAGGGTGCTTCACCTTGAAGAGCCAGCGGCCATCGACTACGTTCACCCCAGGTGGGGGAACTGCGTCGACGTAGGTGCCGGTGGATCTCCAAGATGCCATCTCCTGCTCCATGGCAGCTATCCACTGAGAGGCCCAGGGTCGCGAGACCGCCTTAGCGCAAGTGCGAGGGGTCGGGATGTCGAAAGCGTCGGGGTCACCCTCAGGGACTAGAAGCATAGAGCAAAGATGGGGAGCAGCCTCGGACAGGAAAGCAAGCTCATACTGGCTGTCACAGGATCGAATGTGTCGAGGAAAGGTTGCACTATCGATCAGTACAAGGCGCTTTTATACTTCCAGAGTACATCAGGTAACCAGGTTTATCTTATCCTAAGGGAATAGACCCTTCTAGAAGATAGAATCACCCTGCGTATAGCCACGCGAGGCTATTGGCTTTAAGGGATTACAGCAGGATTACGCTAGATAGCGTGTCTAGAACATTCCATGCCTGGTCGGTGATATAATAATAATAAAGGAAGAAACCAAAGGATAATGGAAAATGGGGAATATGAGGCAAAAGGCGATGAGATAAAAAGAGGAATGAAATGAAGATGAAATATGGAAAAGGCCAAGTGGTGTAACGGAGGCGTACTCTCACACTTCCCCCCCTCAAAGCTGGGTGGTAGAAGTAACACCCTGCTTGACAAGGTAGTCATGCAGAGGACGACGGGCGTTACCCATGTCGGACTCAGGTACCCAGCTGTCCTCAGAAGGATCATAACCCTTCCAACGGATGAGAAGCTCCACGGTGCCATTCCGACGACGACAATGTGCAAGCACGGACTCGACCTCGTACTCGGGTTCGTTCTGGACGAGGACGGGCGGCGGCGGCGGCGGCTGGCGTCCGACGAAAAGTGTGTTCGGGTCCCGATAGGGCTTCAGAAGTTGGACGTGGAAGGCGTTGTGAATCTTCCAGGTAGCTGGCAGGCGTAAGCGGAAGGTAACAGGAGTGACCTGTGCTTCAACGAGAAAAGGCCCGCAGAAGCGAGGTCGAAGTTTAGATGGGAGGTGGCTGAGGTCCAGGTTGCGGGTGTCGAGGAGCACGTGGTCTCCCACGGAAATGGTGTGGTCGTTGCGATGGCGATCGGCCTGGCGCTTCTGTTGCTGTTGAATGTCAAGGAGGCGCTTATGGGTCCGATCCCAAAGCTGATGCATGGTTGTAATGAAATCATGTGCGGGTTGGACTGTAGGTGATGCTGTCGGTTTCTGTGGTGTGAGTGGGTGGCGTCCGTAGCAGAGGAAGAACGGCGTCTGTCCCGTAGCGGCGTGTGTAGCGTTGTTGTAGGCAAACTCCAGGACGGGTAGGTGCAAGTCCCATTTGGAGATGTCGTCCTTGCAGGCTGCTCGGAGGAGTTGCTCAACAATTTGGTTGAGGCGCTCGGTCTGTCCGTCTGTCTGCGGATGGTATGCGGATGACATGGCGAGTTTGGTGCCGAGCAGAGACATAAGTTCCTTCCAGAACTTGCTAGTGAACTTGGGGTCTCGGTCGGAGATGAGTGTAGTTGGGATGCCATGCTGTGAGATGATGTGACGAACGAAGAGTTGTGCTGTCTCCTCGGTGCGTGCCGTCGTGTGTGTCGGGATGAAGTGTCCCATTTTGGAGAACTTGTCAATGACGACAAGGATGGCGTCATGACCGCTGGAGGTAGGTGGTAACCCGGTGATGAAGTCTAGGCTAACCACTTGCCATGGTTGTTCTGGGACAGGAAGAGGCTGCAGTAGTCCCGCCTTTTTCTGCTTGCTGCTCTTCATCCGCTGACATGTATCACACGAGGTGACGAATTTCTGGACGTCGTCTGCCATATGGGGCCAGTAGTAGTGTTTGGCGATACCGGTGAGCGTCTTGTTGCTACCGAAGTGGCCCGCGTACAGGACGTCGTGGTATTCTTCGAGTAGTAACTGGCGCAAAGGAGGGTAATTGGGTACCCAGATTTTTGTTGATCCTTTCCGGTACGCGATGTCACTGTCCCACTGTAGCAGATGTCGCTTTTCTGCCAAGGAAATTTCGGGGTCGATGGCGTACCCGTGGGTGAAGAGTCCCTTGAGTAGTGGATTCATCCCTTCGACCTGAATCGCGGCAACGTGTGCAGGCCGGCTGAGAGCGTCTGCTTTGTTCTTGTGGCCGGGCTTGTACACGATGTCGTAGTGGAAGTGTGTCTCGAGGAAGTCGATCCACCGGACCTGCCGCCTGGAAAGGTTGGGTTGTGTCTTCAAATATTTCAGGCTGCAGTGGTCGGTGTAGACGGTCGTTCTTCGTCCTTCGAGATAGCATCTCCACGCTTTGAAGGCGATGACGATAGCAAGAGCCTCTTTGTCGTGTATCGGGTAGTTGAGTTCTGCCCCGTGCAGTTTCTTGCTGAGGTAGGCAATTGGTTGCAGTCCATTCCCCTGGTCTTGCATCAAGACTGCTCCCACTGCCTGGTCGCTGGCGTCAGCTTCGATTACGTAGTCGCGTTCGGGATCTGGCAAGATGAGCACCGGTGCGGACGTTAGTGCTTGTTTCAGCTGCTCCACGGCTTCCTGGTGCTTCGTCTCCCATTTGTAGGGCGTGTTCTTCTTCAGCAGATTCGTGAGTGGTGCCGCGAGTTTCGCATACTGTGGCACGAACCTGTTGTAGTAATTAGCGAAGCCTAGGAACTGCTGCAACTCCTTCACGTTCTCGGGTGTCTTCCACGTACGTACGGCTTCGATTTTCTTGGGGTCGACGTGAACTCCTTGAGCGCTCACCAAGTGGCCTAGAAATTGGACCTTCTCCAGGGCGAATTCGCTCTTGGACAGTTTGACGTAGAATCGTTCCCGTCGAAGAATTTCGAAGACGCGTCGCAGGTGTTCGACGTGCTGCTTCATGTCGAGCGAGTAGATGAGTATGTCGTCCAGGTACACCACCACGCATTCGTCCAGAAGTGGTCGTAGAATGTGGTTCATTTCGGCTTGGAACGTTGCCGGTGCGTTGGTGAGTCCGAACGGCATGACCAAATACTCGTACGATCCGTACCGAGTTCGAAAAGCAGTTTTGTGGATAGAGTTGTCCGCCATCCGTATCTGCCAGTATCCGGACCGCAGATCCAGTTTGGAAAATACCGTAGCTCCCCGAAGCTGGTCAAGCAGGTCATCGATTCGCGGTATCGGATATTTATTCTTGATGGTCTGCTTGTTAAGAGCTCGGTAGTCGATGCACATGCGCAGGCTTCCGTCCGGTTTCGGTGTGAAGAGTACTGGGGCACCGTATGGCGAAGTAGATGGTCGGATGAGTCCTTTGGCTAGGAGATACTCGATCTGCTTCTTCATGTCGGTCAGCTCCGTAGGGCTGAGCCGGTATGGTGCTCGGAAGGTCGGCTTCGAACCCGGTTCCTCCACGATCTCGTGTTGATGCGTTCGGTATGGCGGTAGCTCGTTCGGAAGATCGTCAGGAAGAATGTCTTGGAACTCCTTCAGTAATTCCTTGATCTTTTCTGGAGTTTCCGAGGCTTTCTCTCCGTCATTCTCCACCTCTGTTGCTATCGCCAGGAACCCGGTGTCGGTCCGCTTCACGTCCTTCTCGAATCGTGCGAGTGTCTCCACTGGGATATCTCCAGTGTCGTCCCAGTTGGGTAGCTGTACTCTCCGTCCATTGTTGTAGATGCTTGCGGTGCGGTTCACCCAGTTGATCTCGGGGTTGAATTTTTTCAGGAAGTCTCGCCCGAAGATCAAGTCGAGCCCTTTGATGTTGGTGATGGGGAGTGCAGGTCTCCAGCGCAGTGGTCCGATTTGTAGGTGTAGCACTGCTTCGCCGTGTACTGGTAACTTGCTGCCGTCCACCATCGTTGCAGAGAATCCTGAAGGCTTGTACTCTTCCCGGAGTCGGTCGATCATTGCCTTGTCGCAGACGGTGTGTGACGCTCCGCTGTCCACGAGTGCTTGGAGGCGTCGTCCTTTGCAGATGACCTCGAGCACGAGGGGCAGTCGTTGCTCGGAGTACCCAAAGATAGTTTCATTGATTGGGTCATAGGGTACATCCCAATATTCCGTACACACCTTGGTGTTGCTGTCTACTCCTGAGCTGGCAGCTGGCCGAGGCTGCTTGGAGAACGGCTCTTCTCCAGGGCCCGGAGTTTCTTTGACGACTGTGCGCGTCACTGATGCCGAAGAACTGGATGCATCCGTAGAAGGAGTTCGGGGTTTGTGCAGCTTCTTGTAGACCCCCAGCTTCCTCTTGAGCTGCTTCAGCTCCACCGACGTCTTCCCTGGGGAGCGGGTAGTCGTTGTGGGCTGGTGTCGGGAGAGGACGTTGACTCCGTGGAAAGGTCGGCTTCTTTCCACACTCCTTAATTTGGTCCCCAAGTTGTCCGGTACCGGTATAATCTCCACAGCTGTCTGCTTCTTTTGGAGTCCCTCCCGAATTTTCTCCAAGGCTCTAGCCCCTCGAACATCATAAGTTTTCATTAAAGCATCTTTATAGGATAGCTTTAACGAATTCTTATAATTTCTTGGGTCTTCAAGGAGTTTCCCCGTCTCGGCAGAGTCTTTTTTCGCGGAGTCTGATTTTCCCTCGGCGAATTTCCCTGGCGAAGACTGGTCGTGGGGTGGAGATTTTCCCCCATCATTTCCTCCTTCTCGCGTCGAATCAGCTTCGTCGAAGTTGATTTTTCCGGAATCCCGCGGCCGCTTTCGGATCTTTTTATTTTCGCCAGCTAGATCCGCAATCACTGGCGACTCCCGTTTTTTGTCTTCTGATTGGCCGAAAGATTTCCGCCACTGTTGCGTGCCCGATACTCTGCGCGTGCGGCCTTCATTTTGTTGCAGTCGAAGATTCGGTGGCCCGGCACCCCGCAAAAATCACACGTGTAGTTGGTGTTTTTCGGACGTGGCCGCCCCTCGAATCTGTCGACTTCCATCGGGTCGGCGAACGTGGGGTGAGCCGAGCGGTCGCCCTGTCGCGTACTGCCGACGTGCGTCCGTCGTGTTCCGGCGTTGACCATGTCGAAGCGCTCCGCGGCCGAAACGACGTCACTGTAGCTCGCGTAGTTTGACGCTGCCACCTGTCGTTTGACTTCGGTCTTCAGCCCGGCGAGGTACGATTGTACTTTTTCCCCTTCGGTCAGGTCGGGAATGCGGTTATAAAATTCCTCCATCTGCTGCGTGTACTGTGCTACACTCCCGAACTGTCGGTGTCGATGAATTTTTTCCCGGGCAAGGAAACTCGAATTTATCGGTTCGAAGCGTTTCAGCAGGTCGGCGCGGAACTGCTGCCACGTGGCTTCACCGTGGATGAAAGTACTGTTGCCGCCAATCCACTCGAGTGCCGGCCCTCGCATTAGTGTCGCCGCGAGTCGTACGCGTTGACCGTCCCAGACTGGCGAGCTCCATCCGACGGCTGCGAAGTAGATCTCCATCCCGGCGATCCATCTGCGGGCGTCGGAGTTTCGATCGCTCGGATCGAACGGCTCAGGTGGGCGCGGTTTCGGAGCCTCGAGAAACTGCTGCGACTGCTGCGTTGTCGTCGTTGTCGTCTCGTGCTGCGCTCCGGCGAGTCGAGTTACTCGCTCGAACTGGTTTCGCCACGCTTCGCGATCCGCTCGCATTTCCTCCTGAAGGGCTGCGATGCGCGCGAAGAGCTGCTGGGTAACCTCGGCGTTGTCGAAGGTTGCCATCCTGTTCAAAACACGCACGGAGGGGGTAATTCGAAAATCGCGGAGCTGGTGCTTACCAGAATCGGCGTCGAATTGGTCGCCCCCGGCGGTTTTTCGAGGCAGGATCCCCGCTGCTGCTGCTTAGCTGAGCGCGGCCGAGTGAGAAAAGCTCTGATTACCAAGTGTCACAGGATCGAATGTGTCGAGGAAAGGTTGCACTATCGATCAGTACAAGGCGCTTTTATACTTCCAGAGTACATCAGGTAACCAGGTTTATCTTATCCTAAGGGAATAGACCCTTCTAGAAGATAGAATCACCCTGCGTATAGCCACGCGAGGCTATTGGCTTTAAGGGATTACAGCAGGATTACGCTAGATAGCGTGTCTAGAACATTCCATGCCTGGTCGGTGATATAATAATAATAAAGGAAGAAACCAAAGGATAATGGAAAATGGGGAATATGAGGCAAAAGGCGATGAGATAAAAAGAGGAATGAAATGAAGATGAAATATGGAAAAGGCCAAGTGGTGTAACGGAGGCGTACTCTCACACTGGCGGTCCTCCAGGACGTCACTGCCGAGGGCAAGAGCACCCCCGTCAGACTGAGGATAGGCAGGGTCAGAGACCAGAGCGGTGGCGTATTCAAGGCGGCGGGTAGAGGCGAAGTCAGCGACCGCAGCGACAAGGGTGTCAAGACACGAAAGTGGAACAGACGGGTCGGTAACGAGAGAGGCAAGGACCCGAGGAACAAGAGGACGAGCGGCACGCAGGTAATCAGACAAAAAAAAAAAAGCAACGACAAGGGAGGACGGAGGGGGCGACGGGAGAAGGGGAGGACGAGACGCGTGGGAACGAAGCAACATAGGGTGAGAGCGCGAGACAGGGAGAAAGGTCGAGCACGGGAGGGACGGCAAGACCAGACGTGAAACGGAGGAGTCGGATCAGGAGACAGAGGAGGGGACACAAGAGGGGAACGAAGGGGGAAACGGGCCGGAGACGAGTCCGGAGGAGGGAGCACAGGGCCGTAGACAGGAGGAGGAGGAGGAGGCAAAGGCACAAGGCCAGGGGACGGAAAGCCGAGCAGGCAAAGAGCGGACACCGGCAGGGACTGCTGCGGCGGCGGTGTGACACTGACACCGGGACCGAAAGCTGTCTGGCGGCTACCTCCAGAACACTCCACGCTAGCACCCCCAGAAGAAACACCCCCAGAGCTCAGAACCCCTGGAGCATCGGTACCACCCCCAGGCCCGCCGGGACAAGCCACGACAGAAGTCCCAGGACTAGCACCCACCCCAACTCCAGCACCCCCAGAGGCAACGAACTGCTGCGGCGACGGCGGCGGCGGCGGTGACGACGGCGGAGACAGCGGTGGCGACGGCGGCTGCGGAGGCGGCGGAGGAGGAGACACCTGAGAAGGGGCAGGCGGCGAGGACTGCGCCGCAGGACCACTAGAGTCAGCAGACTCCTCAACCGGGACAACCGACATAAGTGGGGTGACGTAAGACACACCAGAGGGGGCAGGACGGGGAGGGGGAGGAGGAGGGGCAGCGACGACCGGGGAAGGGGTGACCAGGAACAGGGGGGGGGTAACCGGGGGACCTCGGTGGGGGAAGCGGCGGAAGAAGGAGACGGACTCGTAAATCGTGACGTCGCGCGAGTGAAAGAACCGGTGAGACGGCGGGTGGTAGATGTGCCAGTCAGACGCGTCAAGGGGGGAGCCGAGGAAGACACAGGGAAGGGTGCGGGCCGTGAGTTTGTCCGTGCCAGAGGCACGAACGTGAGCAAGGCAGCCCCAGACGTGAAACGCAGACGCGTCACCAGGGGATCCAGACCAAAGAAGGGTCGGCGAAACCTGAGGCTGCTGGGGGTGCGGCCACAGGTTAAGCTGGTGAGTGGCGTAGCGAACGGCGAACGGCCACAGAAAATGGGGTGCACGGGCATGGATCATGGAGGTGCGAGCCACCTCCATGACCAAACCGATGCGTACCTCAGCGACCCCATTCTGCTGCGGGGAGTCCGGCAAGGTGAACGTCTGGGTCATGCCCTCCGCACGACAGAAACGACCAAGGACACCAGAGGGAAACTCGCCACCACGGTCGGAGTGGAGGCGCAAGACAGGGAGACCGCGGCGGACACGCACAGCGACAAGCCACGGGATTAGAACGTCAGGCACGTCGGCCTTCCGCTCCAGGGAGAACACAGTGGTGTAGCGCGTGTAGTCGTCGACAAGCACTAGGAAGTAGCACTCCTGACGCGGCCCATGGACGGGGGCGGGGCCCTAGACGTCCATGTGCAAAGTCTATCGCGGTGCCGCGGTAGGGGGAAACGAGGAGTGAGGGGCACGGCGGAGCCGGCCCTCGACACAGGGCGTGCAAGGTGGGGCTGGGGAGGAGGGAAACTCGGGGAACGACAAGGGGAGGCCCAGGACGAGACCGTGCTATGATATGTGACGCAGACGCGGGAGCGCAGGGTGACCTAGGCGGTGGTGCCAGAGAAGGGTCGGGTGGGTGAGAGACCGACAGGAGCAGGCAGCAGCAACCGGAGGAGACGCAGCCACCTGAGGGGGAGTCCCAGCCGGGGGGGTCACCGTGTCCAGTGTGAAAAGACCGGATACCAGGTCCCGTGGGAACGTGGACAGGGGGGCACCAGTGGCAGTCTCGGTACAGACAGCATACCGCTCGTGTCCAGGGAACGTAGTGGTGATGCCAAGGTCCTGAAGGCAGCTGACACCAACTAGGTTCCTGGAGAACGAGGGGATGTGCAGTCCTGTGAGCGAGCCCGAAAGAACCGCCGGGCAGGGGAGGGTGGTGGAACTGCGGGCGACTACAGGGCCGGAGGAGGGGTCAGCAAGAGAGACTGCGGCAGGGACAGGAAGCGGTGTCAACATGGTGGAGTCGCAGAAGAAGCACCGGGAAGCGCCAGAGTCGAGGGTGAAGGAGAGCGCGGCAGTGGCGGCCGGAGGCGAAGCAGCGCGGAAGCACCAAGGCTAAACTAAGCAGGGGATCCTACGCCTGACGCAGCAGGGGAGTCTATGCAAGGCACACCTACACTAGGCAACAAGGGGTAATAAGACGGAAGCACACTAGAGTCATCAGCATACATCACATACAGGGCAGTAACAATCTCATCCATATCCAGATCAAAAATCTGAACCCTACGACGAAGCAAGCTGTGCCAGTCTGGGAGCTCGTGCGACGGGCCGAAGCGCTGACGAAACAGGTCGTCCAGGCCACGGAAACAGCGGATGGAGGTGTGACCGATCTTACCGCAAACGAAGCCACGGCGAGGACTGGTCTGGAGCAGGTACTGACAGCGCGCGTCATCCGAACCACCACCTGGCAGCCCACCACGCACACCACCACCAACCGTCGGAGAAGGTGCACTGAGCGGGGGCGCAACCCTGAAAGATAGGGACCGGCACAGTACCGCTGGTCTGAGCGATAGAGCGGTGGTGGGCCTCTATAGCGGACAGGGTGTCAACAAAGTCAGTGAGGGTGAGGTCTGGCGGGTGGACGCTAAGGAAGTGGTCACGGGCAGTGGCAAGACGGTCAGGGAGGCGGGTGGCTAGCAGGTAGAGAGTAGAGGTGAGGGGTGGCTGGTGGGCTAGAAGGTGTGTGTTAGTGCAGGCAGCACGCCAGGTCTCGTCTATAGTGCGCAGGTGAGCGGCCAGGTCGGCGACACTGGGGAACGACGCAAGGTCAGGGAAGAGCATGGGGAGGATCAGGCGACCTACCGAGGCAGCAGGCGGGGTGGAATAGCGCTGGACAACAGCATCTAGGAAAGCCTGGGCAGTGGTGATAGACCTGAAGCGAGGTCGCTCGGACAGGGGGAGGGCATTGCTAATAGCAAGCTGTGCGACAGCGTCATGGGACAGCCAGATAGAGCGAGCAAGGGCAGCGGCCGCAGCGGACTCACGCTTAGCAGACGAGGGGTCAGTAGACAGTGCAGCGGGGGGGTCAGGGCAGGGGAGGGTACCGTCAAGATGGACAGACAGCGGCTGGCCCTCAGTGTCAAAGCAAAGCACCTCCGCCATCAGTGACAATAGAGGGCAGTGTAGAGCAGTACAATGCGGCGCTGGCAGTGCAGCGCGGTGCAGGGCGGTGCGGTGCGGTACAAAGCGGTGCAGTGCAGTGCAAAGCGGTGCAGTGTGGTACAAAGCTGTACAGTACAGTACCGAGGGGTTCGCACGGCGGTGCTGATCGGGAAGAACGGGCCGAACCCGAGGCGGCGGCGGGCTGGCGACGACGCGAATGCAAGGGCCAGCCGGCGGACGGCGGACGCGAGGGGCCAGCAAACGGCGGCAACGGGGGCCGGCTAGGAGCTGGCGCGACGGCGAGTAGAGCCCGCCGCAACAGCGGCCAGGGACAGCCGCGACGGCGGCTAGGGGCGATCGCGACGGCAGGAGCGTCCGTGAGGCGGCTGGAGACGGCAGCGACGGCGGCTAGGGGCGGCCGTGAGACGGCTGGAAACGGCCGCGACGGCAGCTAGGGGCGGCCGCGACGGCTAGGAGCAAGCGCGACGGCGGATAGGAACAGCCGCGACGGCGGCTAGGGGCAGGCGCGACGGCTAGGGGCGGCCGTGGGACAGCCGGAAACGGCCACGACGGCGGCTAGAGGCAGCCGCGACGGCTAGGGGCGGCCGCGACGACAGCTAGGGGCAGCCGCGACGGCGAGTGGGTCGGCTAGGGGCGGGCGCGAATGGCCAGGGGGCCAGCTAGGAGCGGGCGCGAACGGCCAGGGGGCCGGCTAGGGGTGGGCACGAACGGCCAGGGGGCCGGCTAGGAGCAGGCGCGAAACGGCCAGGGCGCCGGCTAAGAGGGGCTCGACGGCCAGGGGGCCGGCTAGAAGCGGGCGCGACGGCCAGGGGGCCAGCTAGGGGCGGGCGCGAACGGCCAGGGGGCCGGCTAGGGGCGGGCGCGAACGGCCAGGGGGCCGGCTAGGGGCGGGCGCGACGGCCAGGGGGCCGGCTAGGGACGGGCGCGACGGCCAGGGGGGCGGCTACGGACGGGCGCGACGGCCAGGGGGGCCGGCTAGGGGCGGGCGCAACGGCCATGGGGCCAGCTAGGGGCGGGCGCGAACGGCCAGGGGGTCAGCTAGGGGCGGGCGCGAACGGCCAGGGGGCCAGCTAGGGACGGGCGCATACGGCCAGGGGGCCGGCTAGGGGCGGGCGCAACGGCCAGGGGGCCGGCTAGGGACGGGCGTGACGGCCAGGGGGCCGGCTAGGAGCGGGGCACGACGGCGGCTAGGGCCTAGGGGCGGAAGCGTGGGCGGGCTAGAGGGGGGACGTAACCTACTATGATACCATATCAGAATGAATAATGACTAGAATGGGGAGATACAAGGCTATATAGACTAGTGAGCTGTACCCTCTAAAGCACAAACATATAGACTACAGTAACTGCATAAGTTATGTTTGACAGTTCTCTACCTAGTAACGTGTGATTTCTGAAAATACAAGATTTCGACTTGGGCGCAGGAATCTGAGTCAACATTTTTATTGTGCTGAGAAAAGCCCTTAGGATCTTTTGCAGAGACTAAGTCCCAGCTGTAGAGACTGAGACTTTGAGACTTTGAGTAGTGCAGCGGAAGTTGAGGCAATTGAACCCTTGTACTAGTATATGAGAACAAGTGATTAATTTAAAGAGACAAGCATACAGCAATATATAGAAGATAAGAAAGCGGTTGTAGAGTACAGTTACAGGAACGGTTTATCGAGTCACACAGCGACTCGATTGCCGCTTCGGTTACCATCCGTGATGTTGTAACGGTCAGTCGCAACCTCCAGTTGCGATCCTTCGAGTCTTTTCGCATTCTTTGTCCGTCCCCTCATGTAACCTCCGTTGACTCGCGTGCTCCCCTGTAGTCTTCCTCGAGTGCAGTGTTACACTTCAGAAACGCTCAAGTCCTTTGAGATATTTCCAACACTCCCCTTCGTTTCTGGAGTGTTGACGTGTTCGGGTCCGGTGACGTTTGTTTGCCCGGTCAGGAGCATGCAGTAGTCGAATTTTGCTTTCGCCAATTTCTTCGTCAGATAATCTGCGGCCATTTCTGTCGTCGGGCAGTAACTGAGTTGAAGTCTCCCCTTCGCGATTTCATCCTTGACGAAGAAGTACCGCAGGGCGATGTGCTTGGTTCGGTTGGCGAAGCCGTCCTTGTTCGCGATTTTGATCGCAGATTGGTTGTCGCAGAGGAGTGAGAAGGCAGGCAGGGTCGCAATCTTCGCTTCCTCGAGTAACTCCCGTAGGTAGAGTCCTTCCTTGGTCGCAGTACAAAGGGCGATATACTCTGCTTCAGCCGAGGATAGTGCGATTAACTCCTGCTTGCTCGACTGCCAGGAGATAGTTCCGATGGGTTCTAGTCGGTAGATATAGCCCGTCCTAGATCGTCGATTTTCCCTATCTCCCGCGTGGTCGGCGTCGACGTATCCGAGTAGTCGTACGGATGGTGTTGTCGCTTTGCTGTAGGTAAGTCCGATCGTCGGCGTGGAGACAAAGTAGAGTAGTGCCCGGTTGAGCTCCTCGAGATCTTCCTGTTCCGGTTGTTTCAGATGCGTCGCCAGTTGACTCGCACTATAGGACAGGTCGGGTCGGCAGGTTACTGCTGCGAACAGTAGGCAGCCGAGCTTCTGTTGATACCTGGATTTGCTTCGCGGGGAGTTTTGCGGAGGTGCTGTTGTTGTTCCCGTAGCGGTAGGGAGTTGGGACCGTAGTCGGTGTTAGACCGAATTTCTTCGCGACGGTGCCTGAGTACTTTCCAGCATGTAGGTAGAACGCCGTGTCGTCTTCGACGACATTCAGTCCTAGGTACTGGGTCACTTCGTCGGACACCGTGAGTGTTAAGTCTTCTTTCAGCTCCCCTTCGAACCAGGTAGCGATGTCGGTAGTGGAGCCGATGTAGAGCAGGTCGTCGACGTAGACGATGAGTAGGATATACTCTCTTCCCTTCTGCAGTCGGTACATCCCTTGGTCATGCGGCAGTTGTAGGAATCCGATTTTTGCGAGACGGCCGTGGAGATGCTGCTGCCAGAGCCGCGGGGCTTGCTTGATCCCGTATAGGGATTTTGTCAGTTGGCATATTTTCGTGGGGTCGTTGATGAATCCGTGGGGTTGTTCGACGAAAATCTCAGCGTCCACAGGTGCGTATAGGAACGCATTCGCGACGTCGATTTGGCGTAGTGGTAGTGTCTTCGTGGCCGCGACGGCGAGTAGGATGCGTAATGAGGTGTGACGGGAGACTGGAGCGAAGGTTTCTGTGTAGTCGGTCCAGTATCGTTGATCGAAGCCTCGTACGACCCATCGAGCTTTGAATCGTTCGATGGAGCCGTCTGAGTTGGTCTTAATGTGGTACACCCATTTCCCCGAGAGGACGTTTTTTCCGTTGATGCTTGTTGCAGGTACCAGTTTCCATGTTTTCTGGTCTTGCAGAGCCTTTAACTCCTTTTCCATCGCTTCCTTCCATTTTGCCTTATGTTCCCCCCCCAGAGCCTGCGACAAGGTTGAAGGCTCTCGCGGAGAAGGCGGCGGCGGATGCTGGACGGAGACCCACAGGCCTAGAATCTGCAGTCCCGTGGGTGTGTGTCGAGGGGAATTTTCATTCCCGGAATAAGCTGCTTCGTCACCGTCTTCTGGGTCAGGTAAGAAGTTGGGACCGATGCGTTCTGAAACATTTGTGTCGACTGGGTGGGGTGTAATGTAACCTTGGTCAGCGAAGTGGTAAAAGGTTTCGAGGTTGTTGCTATCGAGAGGATTGTCTTCGTCGAGTGGAACAGGTACGGAACAGAATGGGAGTGGTCCGGCAGCTTCCGAGGCTTCAGGTACGTCTTCTTTTGCTGCGTCAGCTTCGGCAGCACGGTCGGCGAAGGAACGAAGTCCCGAGAAGCCGTCGGTGGGGTCTTGTGTGTTGGCAATGTTGTCCAGGTAATGCTGCAGCATCAGTCGTTCGTAGAAAATAACATCACGGGATGCCACGGTATTTTTGTCTTGTATGTCGAGAATTTTCCACGCGTGAAAATGTTTTGCGATGTCGAGGTGTAGTCCCCACCTAGCTCGTTGTGTGAAGCGTCCTGCTCGGGCTGTGTGGGGTCTGTACTGTACCATGCAGCCGAAGACTCGAAGTAATTTTGTGCTGCCCCTTTCTCTTGTCCACAACAGGTGCGGTGATGCGTTGTTGGGAAGTGATGACGAGGACAGCAGGTTGTGCAGGTGAACGGCATGTGTCATCGCGTCTGGCCACAGTGTGGTGGGCAGCCTCATCCCCAGAAGCAGTTTTCGCATCGTCGTCTGCAAGGTCCGATTCATGCGTTCTGCGACCCCCTGCTGTTGGTGAGCATAGGGCAGGGACACCAAGCGTCTGATTCCTCTTTCCGCCAGATATGTCCTGAAGCGTTGTGACTGGTATTCCAGTGCACCGTCTGACTGGAAGCTCTTGAGTTTGAGTCCCGATTCTCGTTCGGCAATGGGAAGCCATGTTGTGAAGGCTTCGAAAGCTTGATCGCGCGTCTTGAGATTGAAGTGCCAGACGTATCTGGTTGCTGCGTCGATGAAAGTGATGACGTAGTTGAAGTCGGCTTCGGTGTCTTCTCGAGGCATGTTTAAAATATCGCTGTAGACCTTTTCCATCGGAGCGTAAGTAGGTGCGCTTGGGTTGTGATGAGATGGGAAAGGTTGATGAGGAAGATCTGCTTCGGGGCACGTGAAGCACCGTGCTCGTGGTCGTCGAAGTTCTTGGCCGCTCGTCGTTAGAAGGGCGTTGCGTTCTAACACCTCTGCTTGGATTGTTTGTAGTATCGTGCTGTTTGCAGGATGTCCGAGACGTTGGTGCCAGATGTCGTCGGAAGTGCGATGACCGGGCGAGCGGTGGTAGATGTCGTCGTTGGAGAAGAACGCGACGACTGAGGCGGGACTTCGACAAACTTCTCGTGTGATGGGCATAAGCTGGTCTGCTTCGGTTGGCGGTCCTCGGGTCGCTGGTGGTGGGACTCGGCTGGGTCCTGTTGCCGATAATGCAGGTGATGGTTTGGTTGGGATACTTGCGGGTACTTGTCTTTCTTGTCTGATAACTGCTAATGCTCGTGTTCTTTCTGCTGCAGGTATGGTGTTGGAGTGCCAGAAGCCGTCACTGTCGAAGTCAGGATCAAGATCTGGCGGGTGAGTCCAGGCGGCGAACGATACGATACCGTCGCTGTCGGCAGTACCGCGGTCGGGGACGAAGTCCAACACGAAGACGCCGGACTTCAGGAGGGCACGACCGATGAAGAGGCCGCCCTTCCCGTGGTAAAGCCGAAACTCGTTGGAGTAGGAGTCGCACTCCAGGTGAATCCCCTTGGCCATTAGTTGGCTTACGCTTAGTAGGTTGTATCCCAGATTGTCGACAATGAGCACTTTGTTGAGCTGAAGTATGACGTTTGTCTCCATGGATTGTAACTGAACCACGCCTTGTCTGTTTGTCTTCAGGTTTTCGTTGTTGGCGACGGTGATGACGACGTCGCGGTTGAGGCGTTTCTCCTGTTGCACAAAGCGTCCCGAGGAGCACATGTGTTGACCGCAGCAGCTGTCCAAGAACCAGGTGTTTCGCCCGGTGGGTTCGGCGTTGGCGACCGCAGCATATGTTGGATTGACTTGAAGGCCTTGTGAGCGCGGTGGCGGCAGCTCTTCTTCGTCTGGCGCGTAGGTGGGTAGTGATCCGGGTGCGCAGTTGTCGATGTGTATCATGCAATTGATAATGTTTGGTGTTTGTTGTGCAGATGTTGAAGAGCGCCTTGGGGGACTTGCTTGAGTGGAAGCGACTTGTGGGTCTGCTGGACGGTAAATGCGAGGGCGGTTGCAGTTGACCTTGGAGTGCCCGGAAGTTTGGCAGTTGTGGCAGAACGGCGGCACGAAGGTAAGTCCCCTGTTGTCGCGTTCTTGCTTGCCGCGTCGATTGTAGGTGTTGTCGTTTCTTCGTTGAGTGTAGAAGACTAACTGCTGTTGCTTTCTTGGTTGTCTTTCTTCGAACAGGTCCATCTCCTGTTGTTCAGCGTGAAGCTCGGCGCAGAGGTGCATCTCCGAAATCCTTCCGTGGGCGCGAAGAAGCAATCGTGTGGTTCTCCATTCTGGCCCGAGCCCGACGAGGACAAGTGTCACGAAGCTTTCTTCAGTGATTGTTCCTCCGCACCGAAGCAGGCGGTCGCGGAGGGTCTGGCAGCGACTCATATACTGCATCGCCTTTTCCCCGGTCTTCATCTGTATTGTTGTCAGTTGTTGCATGAGTCTGCTTTGTATCACGCTGTCGTTTGCTTGGTAAAGGCACTTGAGATGGTGCCATGCGAGCTCCGCGGAGTTTCCATAGTTCCTGTATGTTTTGATGCTCTGCTGTTCTTGTGGTGACAGGTTTCTCTGGAGAACCGTATACGCCAGCAGCGACTGATACGTGAAGATTTCTTGTTCCTTTCCAGTGCCGTTGCTTGGGAATGGCAGGGACCCGTTGAAGTATCCCAGAAGATGCGCAGCCTCCATCAGCAGCTCGAACTCGAAGCTCCAGGTAAAGAAGTCGTGTCCGTTGAACGGTGAGGATGTCTGCAGTTTTATCACGTGCGAGAACTGCGCCTGGAGACTTAAGATTGCGTTTGGTGTTTGTTGTGATGCAGCTGCTGTTGGTTGGGCACGGGGCGGCATAAACTTGAACGTCCCCGGTGAAGAGTGATAAGGCGCAAAGGTAGGCGCTTGATTGTGTCGCCCAAACGATGAGTTGTCGAGGCTCATCGGCGCTAATCCCATGTTTCCTCCATTGCTTTGTGTTGAATGCGCAGGTGTCCTTGTCTGCTGCTGCTGGTCGAAGTGCGACATGAAGCTGAAGAACCTTTCCATAAGGTTGGGGTCCACGCTTGAAGAAGGAGATGGAGTCACCATCTCTGGTACTCTTCCCGTTGTTTCTTGAGCAGTCCCGGTCTCTGTCTGCAGTCCTGAGGTGTGCAGACCAGAGTTGCCGTGTTGAGTTTCTTGGCCGCTGGGTGAGCCCGTAGAGACTTTCTTGCCCTTGCTGTCCATGTCTTGTAATCAATGAAGTCGTTGAATTGAGTTGAGTTCCAGGTTGTTGATGGAGCGTAGTTACTGGGAGTTTGGTCTCTGACCAGCTCTCATACCATATTGTGCTGAGAAAAGCCCTTAGGATCTTTTGCAGAGACTAAGTCCTTGCTGTAGAGACTGAGACTTTGAGACTTTGAGTAGTGCAACGGAAGTTGAGGCAATTGAACCCTTGTACTAGTATATGAGAACAAGTGATTAATTTAAAGAGACAAGCATACAGCAATATATAGAAGATAAGAAAGTTGAGACTGAGTAGTGCAACGGAAGTTGAGGCAATTGAACCCTTGTACTAGTATATGAGAACAAGTGATTAATTTAAAGAGACAAGCATACAGCAATATATAGAAGATAAGAAAGCGGTTGTAGAGTACAGTTACAGGAACGGTTTATCGAGTCGCACAGCGACTCGATTGCCGCTTCGGTTACCATCCGTGATGTTGTAACGGTCAGTCGCAACCTCCAGTTGCGATCCTTCGAGTCTTTTCGCATTCTTTGTCCGTCCCCTCATGTAACCTCCGTTGACTCGCGTGCTCCCCTGTAGTCTTCCTCGAGTGCAGTGTTACACTTCAGAAACGCTCAAGTCCTTTGAGATATTTCCAACAATTTTGAACCCGGAGTATTTCAGACTCGCTGACTCTTGGACACTGAGATTTCATAGTAGCAAATTTTTGAAAAATTACCCTTCAGACTTGTGAATTTTTTTGGGGGGCAAAATCAGAGTGGCTTTTTTTGAAACGTCAGCCCTGTCCCCCACGCAAACCTTCACTCGCTGCTTTGAAAGGTTGGAGAACGCCGAGCTCAATGAACACAGATGAAAGAGCGGTATGGAAATCCGATACAGTTACTGTTCAAAATGGGGGCAACACACATCATGGAGGCAAAAGACATGTTAACAATGCATGCAGATTCTGCAGAAATGAGCGAGAAACAAGTGGGACGATGATTTTAGAAGGGAGGTGCCACTCAAGGGAGAGACAGGGGGGAGAGGAAAAACTAGAAGGAGCAAGGAGCACCGTGAGACATTCAAAACAGCGTGGGATGGATTTGAGGCTCTTGCGGTGAGACGCCTCAAGATCAGAAAATGTGGGCAAAAGCCTAAATACCGAGGCACATGACTCGCGCAATGCTCCTCCATGCCGATGATGCTTCGATACAAAACATCAAATAAAACAAACAGGGGAGGAGATAGTGGTTGGGAGGGGGGGGAGTGTGAGGCTCAGATGCATTACTCACGGAATGCTCCAAGTGCTGATGCCGCTGCCAGTCAACAAGCCAGCAAAAACATCGTACGCTCCAGTGCACCCCGCCTCGTCATACGCGTAGATCTCACTGCAGTCGCCCGCGCCTCCAGGAGCCCGTACCGCGGCGGCGTAAGACTGGATGTCTGAAGCGCTTTCCGCGGCGAGGTTGGTGCAGCCGGTGAGGGTCACGCGCACGGTGTAGGTGGCGGGCGTTATGCCGAACCATGGCAGCATGTAGAAGGTGAAGCTAGTCGAAGAGACGGTGGGGGTGGCGTCTGTAAGGGAAGAGGAAACAGTAGGAGGAGGGGGGGGAAGGAGGGGGGGGGGGGGGGGGGGGGGGGGGGGGTGGAGAGGGAAACACAGGCACGTGGTGTAGGCGCAGTGCGATATGCTAAAGCTGGTGAGCATGTAGAAGAGAGAGGCAAAGCTAACTGAAGAGATGGAGGGGTAGGTTCCTGGGGGGTGGGTAGAATGTACTGGGATGAGATAGAGGAGAATGGGATTCGGCAAGTGCGGATGAGTGGAATGTCAAGTGCATTACAAAGAGGTTAAGAAAACTCTATGCCAAGAGCGGTACAAGCACTTGAGGTTGCAATGCTATGCAGCGGGCAAAGTGCTTGCAACTTTGCCCACTTGAAGCTATGAAGCGGGCAAAGAAACCTTGTTCGACAGACCAGAGACCTCTTTAGAGCTTCAAGCGGACGAGCAGAACTTCACCGGGACTAAAGCGAACATCTCTAAGGTGCGAGCTGGCAGCAGTGGTTGTATTTTGAGGCCCCTCAAAAACATCAAGTGGACGAGTAGAACTTCCCCGGGACTACAGAAGTGAACATCTCTAGGAAGCAAGGTGGCAGCAGGGGTCGTACCTAGGATGCAGCCAGTGTCGGTCATGCCATAGCCGGGGGGGCAGATGCAGTACGCGGTTCTGGTGTAGGGCGCAGGGGTGCACGTGGCTCCTGCAGGGCATGTCCCACACGAGGCTGGGCCTGTAGAGGGGGAAACATGCGAGAGGTGAAGAAAGACAGAGAGGCAGGATGGAGATGCGATGAAAGGAACACAACAGGGGCGCACGTGGCTCCTGTAGGGCACGTGCCACATGAGGCGGGGCCTCTGGCGGAGGAACAGGGGGGACAGATAATGTAACACAACAGGGGGAGCAGAGCAGATAGTGTGAGACAACAGCGGAAGAGCGTGCGAGTTAGTGCGGGAGGAGAGAGGCAGGAGACGCTGCACGATATTGCTTTGCAAAGCCTCCTGCAAAACAGGACGGATAGGAGGCAGGGGGAGCTGGACACTGGGGGGAAGGCATTGCTTGCAGAACCACTGAGAACGCATTGTTTGCAGAGCACTGATCTTCTAGTAGTTGAGTGAGTGAGCGACTACCACACAACAAGAGACGTGAGCGAGGCAACTTTTGAGTCGACTCAAATGTGAGCGAGGCTTTTGCAAAGTAGAGAAACCAGACGGGGAGTGGAAGGCATGCGTCTAGTTTCTCTAGTCTCCAACAGCAATGGTAGTCTAGCAGCCAAGTAAGGCGGGGCTCAACCAGAAGAAATAAGTGAGAATACAGAGGACTAGTGCAGCCATTATTACATACCAACAAGTGCACCAACACGTGGACCAACACATGCACCAACACATGCACCAACACATGCACCAACACATGCACCAACACATGCACCAACACATGCACCAACACATGCACCAGCACATTGACCAACACATACACCAACACATGCACCAACACATGGACCAACAGAAAGCCACACATGTGCCTCGGTTTGTTGGCAATGGCATCTGCATCCACAGCATGCCATGATTGCAGCCTCGACTGCTCCCTGCTGCAGCTGCATAAGTGCAGCCCCATAACTGAGGGGAAGGACGCCAACCCATGTACCAACACGCATAACACAACCCTCTAGTAACACATTGACTAGCGCTATCACGTACGCACACATGTGCCCGCCACCATCAGGAATTTGCACACAGGATACCACACCCGCAGCGCCGACTGCTTTGCTGCATCCCTACAGCCCCTTATCTAAGGCCCTAGAGCCCACCTGTAACGAGTCGGCTACTCCTATCACGTACCCACACACGCGCCAGACACCATCTGGTATTTGCACACACAGGATATAGCACCCGCATCGTCCTCCACGCATTCGTGGTTGCCGTCGCAAGTCGAACACGTCTCTGGAGAGGGGAAAGGGGGTGGGGGTGGGGGGGTGTTTGGGAGCATGTTTGGCATTTGAGAGGGACTCATAAGTTGCTGTCACAGATAACACACACGACTCTGGAGGGGGGAGTGTTGGGGGCGTCGGAGACATTTGAGTGGGGTGACAAGTCATCATGTCGCATACATGGTAGCCATTACAGATACCACACACACCTCTGGGGGGAGGGAGGGAGGGGGGGGGGTGGGGGGGTGGGGGAGTGGGGGGGTGGAGTTGGTAAATTTTTAGCCAAATCAGAGGTCTTGTTGACATTTATACGAATGGGGATACTACTGATCATGACTACCATCACACTGGGCCACCTAGCGCAGCACAATGAGTGAGTGCAGCAGCCACAGGTGCATCCCAGCACACAGCAGCACACCTCAACACACAGCAGCACACCTCAACACACAGCAGCACACCTCAACACACAGCAGCACACCTCAACACACAGCAGCACACCTCAACACACAGCAGCACACCTCAACACACAGCAGCACACCTCAACACACAGCAGCACACCTCAACACACAGCAGCACACCTCAACACACAGCAGCACACCTCAACAAACAGCAGCACACCTCAACACACAGCAGGACACCTCAACACACAGCAGCACACCTCAACACACAGCAGCACACCTCAACACACAGCAGCACACCTCAACACACAGCAGCACACCTCAACACACAGCAGCACACCTCAACACACAGCAGCACACCTCAACACACAGCAGCACACCTCAACACACAGCAGCACACCTCAACAAACAGCAGCACACCTCAACACACAGCAGGACACCTCAACACACAGCAGCACACCTCAACACACAGCAGCACACCTCAACACACAGCAGCACACCTCAACACACAGCAGCACACCTCAACACACAGCAGCACACCTCAACACACAGCAGCACACCTCAACACACAGCAGCACACCTCAACACACAGCAGCACACCTCAACACACAGCAGCACACCTCAACACACAGCAGCACACCTCAACACACAGCAGCACACCTCAACAAACAGCAGCAGACTTCAACACACAGCAGCAAATACAAGGCCAAGCACTCAGAAGCACATGAGGGCACGTTTTACCATCACGCAAGAGAATCAAGCCAATCCCAGCAGCCATTCAGAACAGCACATACGGATTCACAAGGAAGGGAGCAGGGGGGGCGGATAGCCATCGCACGTGAGAGCACGGGAGCAAGAAGGGGGGGGGGGGGGTTTGGGGGTAGCCATTGCACATGAGAGCACGGGAGCAGAGGGGGGGGGGGGATAGCCATTGCACATGAGAGCACGGGAGCAGGGGGGGAGGGGGGGGGGGAGGGGGGTAGCCATAGCACATGAGAGCACGGGAGCAAGGGGGGGGGGGGGGGTAGCCATCGCACATGAGAGCACGGGAGCAGAGGGAGGGGGGGGGGGGGGTGGGTTTGTGTAGCAATTGCACGAGAGAAGCCTTCTGAGTCGACCTTCTTGGAGGCGTGCGCGTGATGGCTGGGGAAAGGATGGAGACAGAGACGCCGCATGTACCAACCATTTGCTTCTAAGACAGAGAGACGCCGCATACAACGGATGGGGTAAGACAGCGACAAAGTTAAGCATCCACACATGCCTCATCGTCAGCGCATGCCACAGTCAGCACCTACCAGTGCACGTCCTGCCATCAGCCTGCAGCACGAAGCCAGTGTCACAAACACAGGTGGCCTCTCCAGTCGTGCTGCTCTTCACGCACGTGCCGTTCCCACCACAATGCTTGAGCTCGCATGTGTCTGGGGAGGGGAGGAACGGAAGGAATGGCATGAAAAACGGGCCTCTGCCGTCATGCACACGGGTGCAAGGCACCAGCTAAGCGCCAGCAGGCAGGCAGAATCTTCTGCACATTTCATCACAAAACAGCAGCAGCGGTACAACGAAGCTGAGCGAGCAGCAGGGCACACAAGGCTAAGCAAGCAGCAGCACATACAAGGCTAAGCCCAGCCATGTACTGTGCTTTCACCACCTACCAGTGCACGCCCGGCAGTCAGTCTGCGGCACAAAGCCCACGTCACAAACACAGGATGCCGATCCAGCGCTGTCGTTAACGCACATGCTATGTGCGCTACACAACTCCGCACAGCACCACATGGCACCCAGCAGCACCTACCAGTGCAAGTCCAGCCGTCAGGCTGCAGCGCGAAGCCCACGTCACAAACATAGGTAGGATGCTACTACAGAGTCATTGCACTTGATGCACGTGACTTTTGAGTCGATTCAAAAGTCATCAGTGACACAGACCACCACTACAGAGTTCCTGTACTTGACGCACGTGCTGTTCCCACCACAAGCCACCAGCACACATGTGTCTTTGGGGCGGGGAGGAGGGAAAGGAAACAGTGCTACATGTGAAAGGAAACAGTACATGTGAAAGGAAACAGTACATGTGAAAGGAAACAGTACATGTGAAAGGAAACAGTACATGTGAAAGGAAACAGTACATGTGAAAGGATTATATGACAGCAGAGAAGTCGGCTCGCACATCGATCCGCATGCCATCGATCTATTCCTCATGCCATCACTACAGATGATACGTATACCACTGCAAGTCAGCACTGAAATACTCATCAGCAGTTACACAGCTAAGCGACAGCACACGGGGTCGGCACACAGCAGCTCACAACGGCACATACCAGCACACAGTGGCACATACCAGCACACAGCAGCACATACCAGCATACAGCAGCACATACCAGTACACAGCAGCACATACCAGTACACAGCGGCACATACCAGCACACAGCAGCACATACCAGCACACAGCAGCACATACCAGCACACAGCAGCACATACCAGCACACAGCGGCACATAACAGCACACAGCAGCACATACCAGCACACATACCAGCACACAGCGGCACATACCAGCACACAGCGGCACGTACCAGCACACAGCGGAACGTACCAGCACACAGCGGCACATACCAGCACACAGCGGCACATACCAGCACACAGCAGCACATACCAGCACACACCAGCACATACCAGCACACAGCAGCACATACCAGCACACAGCAGCACATACCAGCACACAGCAGCACATACCAGCACACAGCAGCCAGCACACAGCAGCACATACCAGCACACAGCAGCACATACCAGCACACAGCAGCACATACCAGCACACAGCGGCACATACCAGCACACAGCAGCACATACCAGCACACAGCAGCACATACCAGCACACAGCAGCACATACCAGCACACAGCAGCACATACCAGCACACAGCAGCACATACCAGCACACAGCGGCACATACCAGCACACAGCAGCACATACCAGCACACAGCAGCACATACCAGCACACAGCAGCACATACCAGCACACAGCAGCACATACCAGCACACAGCAGCACATACCAGCACACAGCAACACATACCAGCACACAGCAGCACATACCAGCACACAGCAACACATACCAGCGCACGTTGTCCCATCAGGCTGCAGCACAAAGCCAGCGTCACAAACACAGGATGCCACTCCAGCGGCGTTCTTGGTGCACGTGCCATTCCCACCACAGGCCTTGAGCTCACAGGTGTCTGGGAGAAGGGGGGGGAGGCAAAAGGGACCGTGGATGGATGTCTGAATCCTTGAGCACACAGGTGTCTGGATGGGGAGGGACAGAGATGAGGAGGCATGCGCGTCCGGAGGCACCTTGCTGGAGAACTGTGAAGGGTCCAGGCGAAAGGGGCAGAGGTGCGATGCAAACAAACAGCACTCCAAACATGGGAACAGGTGATTTTGTTTTGAGTCGGCTCAAAACGAAATCAGTATCAAAGCGAAAGGGACACGCAGGCAACGCAAACAGCACTCAAAACATGGAAAAACGTGAGTGAGTGAATTTGCCATCAAGCCGAGCAACACACGGCATCACCAGCACAGCATACATACAAACGAGTTTCATTCAGCACACATCAGTGCATAGCAGCACGCACCAGTGCACGTCCTGCCATCAGCCTGCAGCACAAAGCCGGTGTCACAAACACAGGATGCCACTCCAGCGGCGTTCTTGGTGCACGTGCCATTCCCACCACAGGCCTTGAGCTCACAGGTGTCTGGGAGAAGGGGGGGGAGGCAAAAGGGACCGTGGATGGATGTCTGAATCCTTAAGCACACAGGTGTCTGGATGGGGAGGGACAGAGATGGGGAGGCATGCGCGTCCGGAGGCACCTTGCTGGAGAACTGTGAAGGGTCCAGGCGAAAGGGGCAGAGATGCGATGCAAACAAACAGCACTCCAAACATTGGAACAGGTGATTTCGTTTTGAGTCGGCTCAAAACGAAATCAGTATCAAAGCGAAAGGGACACGCAGGCAACGCAAACAGCACTCAAAACATGGAAAAAGGTGAGTGATTGAATTTGCCATCAAGCAGAGCAGCACACGGCATCACCAGCACAGCATACATACAAACGAGTTTCATTCAGCACACATCAGTGCATAGCAGCACGCACCAGTGCACGTCCTGCCATCAGCCTGCAGCACAAAGCCGGTGTCACAAACACAGGATGCCACTCCAGCGTCGTTCTTGGTGCACGTGCCATCCCCACCACAGGCCTTGAGCTCACAGGTGTCTGGATCGGAGGGAAGAGAAGCGAAAGGGACACACAGGTGATGAGAACAGCACTCAAAACATGGGAATGAGTGAGTGAGTGAGTTTGCCATCAAGCAGAGCAACACACGGCATCATCAGCACAGCATACCAAGGTGCAAAAAACGGTTTCCGTATTAAATGGTCCGTTTTTTATGGTCGTTTTATACGACAGAATTATGCGAATTCTGCCGTTTTTTTGTTAGAGTTTTCCTCCCGTTGTTATTTTTGTTTTTACCCTTAACTTAAAAAACCGCGGGAAAACAGAGGGCCTGGCAGCGGCGACAGCCTACACGCATCGAAAACACCATCCACGTCCTCCGAGGCCTCTTTTCATTGTCCTTCTCCGTCCCATCTCCCATCACCCATCTCCCATCTCCCAACTCCTACGCCCAACTCCCATGCTACACCCGACTCCGCCCACACGCTCCTCCCTTCTCCTCTCAGCCACATGCGCACTCAAGAAGTGCGGGGGGAACGGCACGTGCATCAAGAACACTGCTGGAGTGGCGTCCTGTGTTTGTGATTCCGGCTTTGTGCTGCAGACTGATGGCAGGACGTGCATTGGTGCGCGCTGCTATGTGTAGCTGTAATGACTGAAACTCGTTTGTATGCTGCAAGGTGCAAAAAAGGGGCTTTTTTACTTTTTTTACCGTGTAAAACGGGATCGTATAGCACGGCCGTTTAATAAGAGTAAAACAGTCAAAAATGGTGTTTTGTGACTGGTGCAAAAAAACGGTCGTTTTTCTCGCACCGTCGTTAAAAACGGTGGTTCGCTTTATATCGACGATGATGAGGAGGACTAGGAGGAGGATGACGACAAATAAGGCGAGGAAGGGGAGGACTAGGGTGAGGAGGAGGAGGACTACTAGGAGGAGGAGCAGAGCTGGAGTAGGAGGACTAGGAGGAGGACAACTAAGAGGGTGAAGGGAGGACTAGCCACTAGACGGGAGTTGGGAGATGAGAGTTGGGAATTTGGAGTTGGGAGTTTGGAGTTGGGACATTGCGAATAAGCTGATGAAGGAAAGGAAATGACCACTCCACATGGTAAACCTCCATACTGCTGATGATGGTCTCTTTGGGCTCCTGACGCCGGGCTCCTGACACCACAGGCTCCTGACACCACGGGCTCCTGACACTGCGGGCTTCTAGTACCGGGCTCCTGGGAAGTAAGAGAATACCTTCTCAGCTCCTCTCAGCAGCACTCACCAACGCAGCCGGTGGAAGCCATGGAAAACCCAACGTTGCAGACACACGTGGCGTCGCCCCTCTTCTTCACACAGAACGCATTCGCACCACAGCTGCGGATCACACACGAGTCTGCCGGGTATTTGGCACGAGGGAGAGGCAATGGAGAGGGGGTGCCTGATGCATGGCCTCTCTGCTTTCACCGAGACAGCACTGGCCCCGCAGTCACACGAGTCTGCCGGGTCATTCAGAACGAGGGGGAAGCAATGGAGAGCGGGTAGCACAGCGTCCCCCTCACGCAGAAAGCATTGGCACCACGCCACTGTTTCTCATGACACAGGAGCTGCAGCAGACTCTTCCTGCAGGCTCCGGGCAAGAGGGAAAGGCAACAATGACTAAGACCCCGGGTGGGTTCTGTGCATTGCACTGCCGTGCCGTGCGTGCTACTGAACGTGCGCAGCGCACGCTCGTCGCAGAATATCGCACCATCCAGAACCTCACGTGAGATTCGACCTCCGCCACAGTCAATCCCTGCCACCGACTCGGAGTCGGGCCGGGTCACATCGAGTCGCAGCGGCTCACCGTCGACACACAGCGACTCACAGCGAGTCGCAGCGTCAACATCATCTTTCCCGATTCCGATTCCCCCCACTATGCAGGCAGGGGTGTACAGTGTACCGTGTACTATTGTCGATTCACATACGCATGCAGGATGATGCACTGGGCGCCAGATGGGAGCCTACAAGAAGAATAGAGAACACTGGAGCATTCCAGCCCTAAACCCTTGAGTGCTGGTAACTTACGATCGGCGGCGTTACTGGTAGCTGGCAGGCGAACAGCAGCAGCTCTGGGCGCACAGGCTGCAAGGAGGAAAGTGGGTGAGAGAGGGAGGAAAGTGGATGAAAGAGGGAGGAAAGTGGATGAAAGAGGGAGGAAAGTGGATGAAAGAGGGAGGAAAGAGAATGGGGTAAGGAGGGAAGGAAGGGAAGGCCGAAAAAAGGGGGGAGGCGAATGGCAGCAGCGGGCGTTACTGATCGCTGGCAGGCGAACAGAGGCCGTGAGAAAGGGGAAGAAGGGGAAGTGGGGAGGAAGGCTTGAAGGGCGGAATGGGGGAAGGGAGGAAGGGGGAAAGAGGGAAGGGGCGGGAAGGAAGGGGGGAAGGGGGGAAGGCGGGAAGGAAAGGGGGGAATGGGGGAAGGGCGGAAGGGGAAGGGGGGAAGAGAGCGTAACAGGGCATCGGGAAAAGAGAAGGGAGGAAAGGGAAAGGGTGTGGTGAAGAGCAGAGTTTGTGAGGGAAGGGCAGGGAACATGAGGGGCAGGGCACATAAGGGGCAGGGCACTTAAGGGGCAGGGCACATGAGGGGCAGTGAACAGAGGGGCAGGGAACATGAGGCGCAGGGAATATGAGGGGCAGTGACCATGAGGGGCAGGGAACATGAGGGGCAGCGAACATGAGGGGCAGGGAACACGAGGGGCAGTGGACATGAGGGGCAGTGAACATGAGGGGCAGGGAACATGAGGGGCAGGAAAAATGAGGGCAGTGAACATGAGGGGCAGGGCACATGAGGGGCAGGGCACATGAGGGGCAGTGAACATGAGGGGCAGGGCACATGAGGGGCAGGGCACATGAGGGGCAGGGAACATGAGGGGCAGGGAACATGAGGGGCAGGGAACATGAGGGGCAGTGAACATGAGGGGCAGGGCACATGAGGGGCAGGGAACATGAGGGGCAGGGAACATGAGGGGCAGGGCACATGAGGGGCAGGGCACATGAGAGGCAGGGCACATGAGGGGTAGGGAACATGAGGGGCAGGGCACATGAGGGGCAGTGAACATGAGGGGCAGGGAACATGAGGGGCAGGGAACATGAGGGGCAGTGAACATGAGGGGCAGGGCACATGAGGGGCAGGGAACATGAGGGGCAGTGAACATGAGGGGCAGGGAACATGAGGGGCAGGGCACATGAGGGGCAGGGCACATGAGGGGCAGTGAACATGAGGGGCAGGGAACATGCGGGGCAGGGAACATGAGGGGCAGGGAAAATGAGGGGCAGGGAACATGAGGGGCAGGGAACATGAGGGGCAGGGAACATGAGGGGCAGGGAACATGAGGGGCAGGGCACATGAGGGGCAGGGCACATGAGGGGCAGTGCACATGAGGGGCAGGGCACATGAGGGGCAGGGCACATGAGGGGCAGGGCACATGAGGGGCAGGGAACATGAGGGGCAGGGCACATGAGGGGCAGGGCACATGAGGGGCAGTGCACATGAGGGGCAGGGCACATGAGGGGCAGGGCACATGAGGGGCAGGGCACATGAGGGGCAGGGCACATGAGGGGTAGGGAACATGAGGGGCAGGGCACATGAGGGGCAGTGAACATGAGGGGCAGGGAACATGAGGGGCAGGGAACATGAGGGGCAGTGAACATGAGGGGCAGGGCACATGAGGGGCAGGGAAAATGAGGGGCAGGGAACATGAGGGGCAGGGAACATGAGGGGCAGGGAACATGAGGGGCAGGGCACATGAGGGGCAGGGCACATGAGGGGCAGGGCACATGAGGGGCAGGGAACATGAGGGGCAGGGCACATGAGTGGCAGGGCACATGAGGGGCAGGGCACATGAGGGGCAAGGCACATGAGGGGCAGGGCACATGAGGGGCAGGGCACATGAGGGGCAGGGAACATGAGGGGCAGGGCACATGAGTGGCAGGGCACATGAGGGGCAGGGCACATGAGGGGCAAGGCACATGAGGGGCAGGGCACATGAGGGGCAGGGAACATGAGGGGCAGGGAACATGAGGGGCAGGGCACATGAGGGGCAGGGAACATGAGGGGCAGGGCACGTGAGGGGCAGGGCACATGAGGGGCAGTGAACATGAGGGGCAGGGAACATGAGGGGCAGGGCACATGAGAGGTTGGAGCGACAAGGTACTGACAGACTTGGATTGGTGGAAAATATGCATGTGAGAAATTCTCCCCCCGACGAAATTTAGCATACGTGAGACCTGAGAGGGTACCTGATAGCGTGCCTATGCGTGTACTACCTGAGAGCACACCTGATAGCACACCTGAGAGCATGAGAGCAGCCAGTGCAGCAAGCACGAGGCAGGGGGGTCGTATCACAGCCGCGTGGCGTGAACGGGCCATGGCTGTCAAGGCGAAGAAGCACCGATGTCACGACGTGTTCAACGCGTCTAAGGGATGTTTTTGGTAGCCGCCGAGGCGGCGGTAGTAGCGGCGTCTGAGCACGGGAAGGAAACGGCTGCTTTGAAAGTGCAGGACATCAGTAGGAAAAAATTCCTCTGGGAACGAAATCCCCTGGAGAATCGGCAGCAGACTGTGCAAGCGGCGATGGCAGTGCAAAATAAATCCGAGGTGGCCCCAAGAAGTGCACTAGCAGTTGTTGTACCTGTGCAGTTGTACCTGTGCAGCTGTACCTATGCAGGTGTACCTAGTGCAGATGTATCAGGGAGCTGAAAGTCCACGAACGTAGCTCAGCTAGGACCAGACGTACTGACGGACGTAGTGCAGTTGTACCATTTGTGTCGTACTACCCGGGGGACCTGATGGCGGGCTACGACGATCATTCAAAGATGCCGAAAGAAGCAGAACAAGTGCACAGTAACCGCAAAACAAGAAACTGCTTCCGCGGGGAATACGCGGCATGGACGAGCGTCGCGAGGCGCACTCCTGTGCTTTTGAGTCGACTGAAGTGAGCCAAGACCACAATCCATCCCCCACTGCGGAACCAGACAAGAGACCATTCTGCTGACTCTGCCTGGAGAGACAGCACGAAGCGGGAAATTCGTGCCCGATTGCTCCTTCCTGCCAATTCTGCCTGTACATCTAGGAGCAGAAGGTGGGATCGCTCAAGAAATGGCCAGATGGCAGCTCTAGGGTCTGGAGTCTGGGGACAACAAGGGTGAAGGAGCCTCAGCAGGGAATGCACAGCAATTCTGGAGAGATTTTTAAATCATCGGAAAATTGCATTATCAATGGCTTCCGTAGCTCCGATTTGCAGTAGTAGCACAGACATTCCTCGAAATTTTGGAGTAGCAGCGACTCGGTTCTGTGTACGAAGTTAGTGTACATATACGGAATTAGTGTACATGTAATGATACACGCTCCTAGGGTTCATGCATCCAGATTGATTCATGGACCTCTGGATTTATATATTTCGCTAGTAAGGGTGAATTCGGGTTCGTGTCAAACTTCGGGCTAGACGCGGAAGACACGAAGCTGGAATATCTGAGCATTCGGGTCCACGATATGCATACCACCCACACCTAGAAACACACGAATCATGTATGGTTGCTGCACATCTCGGCGAAATTTCAACTGGGTTGCACTTCTATCGCTGAGCACTGTAGCAGCCGCTCGTTCGTGAACCCGAAGTGATGGCTGGAAGACCCCAAGTTGGGGCTCGGGTGACTCGACCAGAAGATTGACATGAGCCCCGAATACATCCTCAATCTTGAAAATACTTGTAGTGGTAGCGACCGCTGGGTGTGCGAGCTTTTGTACATGGAACCGAGTCGCTAGCACTCCAGAAATGTTCAAGATTTCTGCGCTACTCCTGCAAATCGAAGCTATGGCAGCCGATAATAATGCAACTTTTCTGATTTCTGCAAATCTCTCGCTGTTTAGCGGAGGTGGTGGGGAGGAGGGGAGGGGACAAGACGAACGAGGCCTTCGGCATTGTCGACAGACAATCGACCGTCGACGGCTTTTCGTGCGATTGAATCGACGGCTTCCCGGAACCAAGAAGGCGTGCGCTGGACAGGATGTGTGGCTGGCCAATGAGTGACGGAGCCGACAAATACACAGTGTAGAGGATGCGCGTAGTCAGCCAAAACGGGGAGCATTGACCCCGTTACAGTACTGCCTGCTACAAAACTGAATAAACATTTTACACCAGGTGGCGAGGTTTTAGGGTTGCGTAGCAACCCTATAGAATTGGTATGATATTTTGGGGCACCACTTTTTAAGATCGTCGAGTTTCCAGTTTTTTGCTTCAAATTAAATTACCTATGAAATACTGATTTCCTATAAAACCCAAGATATCATTCCAATATTTTCTTTTACCGAAATACCATATTAGTTCTCTAAGTAATCCTTTATAAGTAAATCATACTTCTCAACCCTCTTATTTTATGTTGAGAAATACCTCAATAACTCCCTGATGTGCGCCTCGGGTGTGATATGCTATTCTTGTGTGCGCTTTTAAAAAAGCACAAGAAATTGTATGGAACCACATTCTATATCGATCGCCACAAGTGTGTATGTTTCGCACATAATTATTCCACCGCCAGATTTGATGGGAGAACAATAAGATACATTCGCGTCCAATACGAACACCGGATGTGCCGACAACTTAAACTGTCTTAAACATTTATGCTACCTAGGTTTCCATCGTCGATAATTACGGTGGATGGAAAATCAAGGGGGCATAATAAGTTTTGAACAAATATAGACGTGGGAATAAAAACGGAAAATACGCATAAAACGCACACACAGAAATATGTCAAACATGTAATGGATGACGAACACAATGATGATGGATGAATCCAATGGAACACACAAATGCTTCCATACTGCTGTGCAGCCGAGATTTACATGTACACTTTGGGAGCAAAGCTGCCAAATTAACAACGACAATCTCAAGCCGCGTATAGCACTTGGCAGGTATGCACCCCGCCCTGATGCACGCACACCAAAATGAAACATGTGCACACGACAAATTGCAACAAAGTGCGCCAACAATGTGCCAACACACACACACGAGGATTCAGAAACAAAAATCAAGGCAGTAACGCATGCAACAAGGAGGATACACGAATGTTTCCATGCTGCAGTATAGTCGAGATTAACATGTACACTTTGGGAGCAAAGTTGTCAAATTGACAACGACAATCTCAAGTCGCGCGTAGCACCTTATATATATGCATCCTGCCTTGATGCACGCACACCAAAACGGCACATGTGCACCCGACAAATTGTAACAGAGTGCACAAACTGCGTTCCAACAGTGACACACGAAGAGTCGGACACAAAAACCAAGGCAATGACGCATGCAACAAGGAGGATAGACGAATGCTTCCATGCTGCAGTGCAGCCGAGATTGACATGTACACTTCGGGAGCAATGCTGCCAAATTGACAGCGACAATTTCAAGTCGCGCGTAGCACTTGGCATATATGCATCCCGCCCTGATGCGCGCACACCAAAATAACACATATGTACCCGACAAATTGCAAAAGAGTGCGCTAACAGTGTGCCATCACACACACACGAGAAGTCACAAATCACAATATACACCATGCTTATGCTTCAAGCCAACACTTCGAATAGTTGAAACAAGACCGCACACAAGGATGGGCATACAGAACCGCACGTAATATACAAAAACAAGAACAACACAATTTGAACAGACACAAGGGAAACATGTAAGAAGAAGAGCATCACACACGCTGGATAGATTGCACACAAGTGATGCCTAGAAAAGCAAATTAGACAAAATGTTGAATACGTTTATATACTTATCAGTTTTGCTGACCAAGCTAACGCATTGACCCCACCCCCCTCCCTTATTTTCCTTGTTTCTCCCTCCCTCCTCCCCTCTTCCCCTCCTTCCCTCCTCCCCTTCTCCCCTCCTCTCCTCCTCCCCTCCTCCCCTCCTCCCCTACCTCCTTCCCTCCCTCCCCTTTCAAGTCCAATTTGCGCCTCCCACCACCATCCCCCCCCCCCCCCCCCTTCCGTCACCCTCTTCCCCTCCCCATTTCCCCTCCCAGCCCTTTAATGTGGCAGCGCAGATACCTGTTATTGTAGAGCCTTGACATATGTTCAGATGAGGAATTGTTCAAGAATTAGTGTAACAGTCTAAGCATGAAGACTACATGATACAAGCTTGAGTGGGAGAAATGCATAGATTGTTACAAAGAGAAAGGAGGGCCTAACAAGCGAGAAGGATATATGGCAAGGAACGAAAGAGGAAACAATATGGTGGAGAGACAGGAAGGGAAGAACGAAAATGATCAGTGATGGGAAGACAAGGTAAAGCCATTAGAAAGCAAAAGGGAAAGAGGACTGAGATTATAAATAAAATTTTTAAAAAAAAAAAAAAAAAAAAAAAAAAGAGAGAGGAAAGAGGAGGGTCCAATCACCTATATCAAACCTTAAACAATAACAAAGGGAGGAAAAGGGGGTAAAACAAGGAAGGGTAACGTGGAAAAGTGCACGATGCGAGCACAAATTTGCTTACAAATGAGGAGCGAAATGCTGCTTGACGCAGAAAACTCGCGAAAGAAATGAAAGATGGAAGAAGAAAACATGCAAGAAATAAGAAGACAGGGACACCATCGTTAAAGAATGACCAACAAACTTGTGACTACTGCCGACAATTAGGGGCCTACCTGCTTCATGCAGGTGCCGGATGCTACTACTAAATGCTACTGGTATTAGGTGCTGGTGCTATGGCTAGGGGCTGCTACTAGTGTTAGGCTTTGCTATTAGTAATGCTATGTGCTGCTGTTAGTAACACTAGGCGCTGCTGTTAGTAATATTAGGCGCTGCTATTAGCTATACTAGCCGCTGCTATTAGCAATACTAGGTGCTGCTATTAGTAATACTAGGTGCTGCTGTTACTGTTATACTAGACGCTGGTATTAGTACTAGGTGCTGCTACTAGTACCGCCCGTACCTCCAATGCCCGCACATCCACTGCCCGTACATCCACTGCCCGAACCTCCACTGCCCGTACCTCCACTGCCCGTTCCTCCACTGCCCGTTCCTCCACTGCCCGTTCCTCCAATGTCCTTACCTCCACTGCCCATACCTCCACTGCCCGTACCTCCACTGCCCTTACCTCCACTGCCCGTAACCCCACTGCCCTTACCTCCACTGCCCATACCTCCACTGGCCGTACCTCCACTGCCCTTACCTCCACTGCCCTTACCTCCACTGCGCTTACCTCCACTGCCCGTACCTCCACTGCCCTTACCTCCACTGCCCTTACCTCCACTGCCCGTACCTCCACTGACTGTACCTCCACTGCCCATACCTCCACTGCCCTTATCTCCACTGCCCATACCTCCCCTGCCCGTACCACCACTGCCCTTACCTCCACTGCCCTTACCTCCACTGCCCTTACCTCCACTGCCCGATCCTCCACTGCCCTTACCTCCACTGCCCGTACCTCCACTGCCCTTACCTCCACTGCCCTTACCTCCACTGCCCGTACCTCCACTGACCGTACCTCCACTGCCCATACCTCCACTGCCCTTATCTCCACTGCCCATACCTCCCCTTCCTGTACCACCACTGCCCTTACCACCACTGCCCTTACCTCCACTGCCCTTACCTCCACTGCCCTTACCTCCACTGCCCGTACCTCCACTGCCCTTACCTCCACTGCCCTTACTTCCACTGCCCGTACCTCCACTGCCCTTACCTCCACTGCTCGTACCTCCACTGCCCTTACCTCTACTGCCCATACCTCCACTGCCCTTACCTCCACTGCCTTTACCTCCACTGCCCTTACCTCCACTGCCATTACCTCCACTGCCTTTACCTCCACTGCCCTTCCTTACCTCCATTGCCCGTGCATCCACTGCCCGTACCTTCACTGCCTGTGCCTCCACTGCCCGTACCTCCACTGCCCGTACCTTCACTGCCCGTACATCTACTGCCCATACCTCCACTGCCCTTACACTGCCCGTACCTCTACTGCCCGTACCTCCACTGCCCTTACCTCCACTGAGCTTACCTCCACTGCCCTTACCTCCACTGCCCTTCGTTACCTCAACAGGAAGTGCGCCAACAGCAAGTGTGCCGATAGCAAGTGCGCCGATAGCTAGTGTGCCGACAGCAAGTGTGCCAACAGCAAGTGTACCAACAAAAAGTGCGCTAACAGCAAGTGCGCCGAGGCAAGTGTGCCAACAGCAAGTGCGCCAACAACTGGTGCTTAAGCAGGACTAAGTGCAAGTGAACTAGCAAATGCGATGCGCCAAGCTGTAGCGACTCTCACCGGCAGTCGGTGGTATGCTCGCTCACCTTCAGTTTCGTTGCACGTACCCTTCCTTCTCCATCCTCCCACTTCCTCCTCCCCCTTTGCCTACCATCACAACAAGCAGATGCTACGATGGCTCGCATGGCGCCACGTGCACACACCGCGCCATATTCATGGCGCCAGCGTGCAGGGCGCCAGCGCGCAAGGCGCCAGAGTGAAACACGCCAGCGCGCAAGGCGCCAGCGCGAAACGCACCAGCTCGCAAGGCGCTGGCGTGCCTGAGGGTTTACGGGCTCAGCGCCATCAAAGTGCAACCAGGGGGCAACTAGTCTGGCCTACGTGGCAGATAAGCGTGGTAAGGAACAAGAACAATATTCGAGCTCGGACTGGGTAGTACTAAGGGCAAGGAATTGAGTGTGAGCAAGGACAAGGTAGTTAGGACTAATCAGTCCGAGCAAGAACCAGGCACGAGCAAAGAGCAGAGAACGAGGTGCAACGAGGGAAGGAGGAGCCGAAACAAGGACGAGACACTGTTGCCAGGGTCACAAACAAACCCTAGCTGAAGTATATTTGCTCTTCCCCTAAATCTAACCAATTACAGGTCAGCAAGTTACTCGCTCCAATACAGCAATACACAAGCACTTCTATTAAATAAAGCCTTGAAGTATTGCTGTGAATAATGTTACCAGCTTTAAACGTATCCAATCACCTAATCATTTTTTTCTAGCATTTGACTCACGAATTTTAATAGTGGACAAATGAAAACGAAATGGAAAGAAAAAGGTTGGGGGGAAAGATTGCGTGTGCAAAATAAGGGTTGATACACGCAACCCATCTGGCGATTACGTCGAGTCTTGTTTTGTTTCGACAAAATAACCAAACTGAGAACCTGGTTCGGTAAGGTTGGCTTGGGACAAGCTTCCCAACCAATTTCGTGCAGCCTTGCAGATCCGACGGCCGAGAATCCAATTTCTTTCACCCTCACTTTGTACTTCGGTATCGGCCGTCGATTCGATTTACAAAACTCTTTAGTTGTCATATCAGTTTTCCAGTGTGATCCGGCGGCCCTGAGTCGGCAATTTTCCCAATGTTCGTGCAGTCTCATATTTTTGCACGCTTGCTTCCCCCCCTCTGCCTTCCTTTGCTCTGGAAGTCGTTTTTCCCAGCCTTTCCCTCTAGTTTCGCCCACGAAACTGGGTACCAAACGTTTTACGGTTGTAATTGTAAGACTACGGCTTTAAGACCAAATCACACAAGTGCTCCGAGGTAATCTGGAGCATGTGAGGGACGTGATTGGTCCTTAGACCAATACCACACAGGTGGTCCGAGGTAATCTGGAGCAGCTGTGAGAGACGTGGTTTGTCATACTCAAAAAGTACACGGAAACAACCAATGCTATGGGGTTCTAGCAGTTCCCTTCAAACTCCCATTTTCTTCAATCACATCGCGAACCGCACCCGTCATGAAATATTAAAGCACGATTCTCATCATTCTAGGTTTCGACCAAGAGTAAAATGCTTGGTACCCTGTTACGCTGGCGAAATTGAATGGACAGGCTAGGAAATGCCTCTGTAGGGGACCGGTTGTAAAGCTCTCAATGAAATATGAGAAAGAGCAACTTCACGGAAGAACAAGGAAGTACAACCGTTAGATCGTCTAATAGTTCGTATCTGATGGTTCAACAACTGGAAGTCGAAATCAACCGTTGGAAACGAAGTGGAAATAGGTTGTGCGAAAAAACTTGGATTTAGAACCGTCCGATATAAAATAACCAACTAAATGGATGTGCTGAACTTATTGGAGCCAATTTCGCCAAAACCTTATTTTTGGTTTGGATGTTTCATCGAAACCAAAGGGCCTCTCCACCTGCGTCTAGTTTTCGTCCCTTTTTTTTCACCTCACGTACCAATCAAAGTCTGCCTTCCTCAACCATGTGTTAAACTCTAGTAATTATGAGATGGGGGCTCTAAATACAATCACCGCATTTCAAACCCCATCCCTGATTGGTCAGCCTTCCGAAAAAACTTGGCCTAAAATCTCAGGCAGGAAAAAAATAGAACCGCCTTGAAAAAATACCGTATTCCCCCGGATATACGCCCCTCCGCAGGATAATGCCTATGGGCTTTATCTCGTGCTTTGGGCCTTATAGCTATTATTCTATTAAACGCCCCCCCTTCTTTTTAGAAAGTGTGTACCGTATACGCCCCCATTTTATTTCGTAAAACACTGTACCAGAACGAATGAACGAATTCGGGTAATATCGAAATTTCTTACTGAGTGCCAGCGAGAACTGCAAGGTGCGCCTGTCAAACGTAATATATGTATATGTATTATAGGCTAGATAGGTGGGTACTCTTAGTGGGTACAACCCCTTAGACCAAACCGCCATGTTTGCCTCATTCTAGTCAATCTTTCTAACTTTGATATGGTATTACACTAGGTTAGGATCCTGCCCACCCACGCTTCCGCCCTCGTCCTAGCCCTAGCTCGCGCTGCCCGTCGCTAGCCGCCTGTTCCTAGCTAACCGTCATAGCCGCCAGTTGCCCGTAGCCCGCTGGCCGCCCGTCGCCTATAGCCCGCTGGCCGCCGGCCGCTCGTAGCCCGCTGGCCCCCGTTGCCCGTAGCCCACTTCCCGATGTCCGCCCGTAGCCCGCTGGCCACCCGTCGCCCGTAGCCACCTACAGCCCATCGCCACCAGCCGCCCGTAGCCCGCTCGCCACTGGCCGGTTGTAGCCTGCTCGATGCCAGCCGTCCGTAGCCCGCGCGCCGCTGGCCGCTTGTCGCCGTCAACTCGCCTGTCGCTTCTGGCAGCCCGTTGTCACTAGCCGCTCATAGAAGCCAGCCCGCCCGTAGCCGCTGGCCGCCCGTCCCAGCTAGCCGCTCATTGACGCTAGCCGCCTATTGCCGCTGGTCGCCCATTGCCGCTAGCCGCCCATAGCCGCTGGCCGCCTGTAGCCGCCTGCCGCTCGTCGCCGCTAGCCGCCCATCGCCGCCAGCCTCCAGTCGGCTCCCGCGCCCGCTGGCCCCACTTTTGCCAGCCCCGCGTCCGCTGGCCCTGCGTTCGCCAGCCACCCGCCGCCTTTCCTCCTCTCCTTGTCAGCGGCGGTCAGTTGCTGCAACCGTGGTGATGGTGGACTCACTGCTCCGCCTAGACGCGGAGGGTCAGGCGATCGACTTCAAGGCGTGGCTCGTCAACCTTCGCCGTCACCTTACAAATCAGCGCCAGGACGGTCACTCCCTGGCTGTTCATGTCGATGACCTGCTTCCCAGCCCCGCTGCGCCTGTTGCCCTCCCTAACGCCCCCACCACTTGAGAGTGAGGCCTTTTCTGCTGCTGCGCTTGCTTGCGCTGTTTGGGAGTCGCGTGACGCTGTTGCGCAGCTTGCTATTAGTCACGCACTTCCCCTGTCTGAGCGTCCCCGCTTTACCACTGTAGCGAACGCCAAGGAATTCTTAGATGCAGTCATTGTGTGCCATTCCACCCCCGCCTCAGCCTCTGCTGACCACCTGATCCTCCCCATACTGCTACCTACTCTTGCGACCTTCCCCACAATCGCTGATCTCGCCACTCACCTCCGCGCATTTGAAACTAGCTTCCGCGCCGCTAGCACTGAGGCTCAGCTCACTGCCTTTCCGCCGCCGCTCTACGCTACCCTTTACTTCATTGCCATGCACCTTCCCGATCGCCCAGCCACTGCCCACGACCACTTCCTTAGTCAGCACCCGGGTGACCTCACCCTCACCGCCCTGTCCGCGATAGAGACCCGCCAGCACACTGTGGCTCAGTCTAGCAGTAATGCGGCGGTCCCTATCTTTCAGGGCTGTGCTCCCTCCCAGTGCACTTACTCTGACGTCTCTGCCGCTGTTGCTGAGACCGCCGCTGCGGCCTCAACTCAGCCGCGTCCGGGTAAGGGCCGCTACCCCAAGGGGGGGCGTGGCGAAGGGAAGGGTGGTGGGGGTGGGGAGGATGGAGGAGGAGGGGACGGGGATGGTGGTTTGGACGAGGGGACCAAGACTGGCTCCCTGGAGCAAAAGCCGTAGCCTCAGCTGCAGCAGCAGACTGAGCAGCAGCAGTAGCAGCAGCAGCCTTGCAGTAGTCGCCGCAGTAGCAGAATTCGCCGTGGGGACCCCCGCAGCCGTGGTGGACTAGCCGCGTAGGTGGCGGTGGTCATGGTGGTGGGGGTCGCAGCTCAGTGTCAGGTGGCAGCTCCAGTGCGGTCACCTGCCATTAATAGCTTCAGACTGGCCCCCAGCTGTGGCACTGCTTGCGAGCGTCCTGGCCACACTGCCACCCATTGCTACCGCCGCCTGGACGACCTCTTCCGTCACCGCTTCGGTCCCACGTCGGACCCTCCTGGCTGGTACGCCTTGGCGCGCCACCGTGTGCCTGTCTTTGAGCTTGACATGGATCAGATTCGGACTGCTATGTTTGTCATGTATGCTGATGACTCTAGTCTGATTGGACCCTATTACTGTATCCAGTGTTGCCTATAGTAAGTGTGTCCCTTATGTGTAGTCGAGGCTCCCGTACTGCATCAGGCATAGGCCCCTTTGCCTTGTCTAGCCTAGGCTCTACACTATCCCCCCCACCGGCTGACGCTGCTGCTTTGCTCTCTTTCACGCTCGACTCTGGAGCGTCTGCCTACTTCTTCCACGACCACACTGTGCTCACGCAACTTGCCCCCCAGCCGCTGTTGCACTTGCTGACCCCTCCACACGTCCGGTAGTTGCCCGTAGCTCCACCACCCTTCCCTGTATGGCTGTCCCTTTGGGCTCTCTTACAAGCCTATACATCCTCTCATTCTCCACGAACCTAGTTGGTGTCGCCTGTCTTCAGGACCTCGGCGTCACCACTACGTTCCCTGGATGCGAGCGGTACGTGGTCTGTACCGAGGTCGCCACTGGTGCTCCTCTGATCATGTTCCCCCGGGACCCTATGTCTAACCTGTTTTTGCTTGACACTACGCCCCCACCCGTGAGGGCGTTACCCCAAGTGTCTGTGTCGCCCCAGGTTGCCACGGCTTGCTCGTGTTGGTCGCTCACTCACCTGTCGCTTCTGTGGCAACACTGCCTAGCTCACCCCATCCTCCTGCGTCAGCGTCACATGTCCCATCACGGCCTTGTCATCGGTCTTCCTGCATCGCTCCTTGCCCTTCCTCCCTCGCCTGCGCTACCATGCATGCCTTGCGTCGAGGGCCGGTTGCATTGTGCTAACTCCTCCTCTCTTCCCCCTACCACTGCGTCACTCTAGACCCTGCACCTGGACGTTTAGGGCCCAGCCCCCGTCCCAGGGCCGTGTCTAGAGCGCTACTTTCTAGTGCTTGTCGATGACTACACAAGCTACACCACAGTGTTTCCCCTGGAGCGGAAGGCCGACGTGCCTGACGTTCTTATCCCATGGGTCGTAGCTGCGCGAGTCCGCCGCGGCTTCCCCGTGCTGCGTCTCCACACCGACCGTGGTGACGAGTTTGCCTCCGGTCGACTTGGCTAGTTCTATCATGCGGAGGGCATCACCCAGTCGTACACCCTGCCGGACTCCCTATAGCAGAATGGGGCCGTTGAGCGACTCATCGGTTTGGTCATGGAGGTGGCTCGTACCTCCATGATCCATGCTGGTGCACCCCATTTTCTATGGCCGTTCGCTGTTCGCTACGCCGCTCACCAGCTTAACCTGTGGCCGCACTCCCAGCGGTCGCAGGTTTCGCCGACCCTTCTCTGGACCGGGTTCCCTAGTGGCGCGTCTGCGTTCCATGTCTTGGGCTACCTTGCTCACGTTCGCGCCTCTGTCACGAACAAGCTCACTGCCCGCACTGTCCCCTATGTCTTCCTTGGTTTCCCCCTTGACGCGTCTGACAGGCACTTTTATCACATGCCGTCTCACCGCTTCTTTCACTTACGTGACGCCACTTTTGACGAGTCTGTCTCTTTCTACACCCGCTTTCCCCACCGAGGCCTCCCGGTTGCCCCGCCCCTGTTTTTGGTCCCCACTCCCCCGGTAGTCCCTACCTCTCTTCTTCCCCGTCTTGCCCCATCTGATGTGTCTCACGTCACTCCCCTACCGTCGCTTGTCCCGGTTGAGGAGTTGGCTGACTACAAGGGCACCTTGGCTTCTGTTTTGCCACCTGTCTTCACCTCGGTGTCCCCTCCTCCGACGCCGCCACCGCCACCGCAGCAGCAGCAGCAGTCACCGCCGTCGCTGCCGCAGCCGCCGCAGGGGTCCGCGCGTTCTGGGGGTGCGGGCGTTGAGGAGGGTGCTAGTCCTAGGGCTACTATCGTGGCTTGGCCTAGCTGTCTTTGGGGTGGCGCCGGTGCAGGAGAGGGTTCTCGTTTTGGGGGTGCTTGTTTTGGGGGTGCTAGTCTGGTGTTTCTGTCGTGGCTTGTCCCGGCGTTCTAGGGGGTGGCACCGGTGCTGGAGAGGGTTCTCATTCTGGGGTTGTGGGAGTGGAGTGTCCAAGAGGTAGCCGTGGTGCAGCTAGAGGCTCTGGTGTCGGCGAGGAGCAGCAGCAGCAACAGTCGCCGCCGGTGTCCGCCCTTCTCCTCCTCCGTCTTCCCTCCCCTAACCACGTGCCTACGCCCCCCCCGCCCGCCGCCTCCCTTGCCTGTCTACGGGCCTGTCTTTCCTCCGCCAGACTCTTCTCTGTCTTGTCTCCCCCCTCGTTCTCCTCTTATGTCTCCTCTTCTGTCTCGTGACCCCATGCCTCTGTCCCACTTCTGGTCTCGTCGTCCCTCTCATGCTCGTCCTGTCTCCCCTGTTCAGCGCTCTCACCCTATGTTGCTCCGTTCACACGCGTCTCGTTCTCCCTTCATTCCATCACCTCCTCCATCATCGCTTGTTGTCACTCCGCCTCCTCTGTCCGACTACCTTCGTTCCACTAGTCCTCTTGTTCCTCAGGTCCTTGCGTCCTTCGTTACCAACACGTCTGTTCCTGTCTCGAGTTTTAACAGGCTTGTCGCCGCCGTTGCTGACTTTGCCTCTACCCGCCGCCTTGACTAAGCGACCGCTCTGGTTTCTGACCCTGCCCGTCCTCCATCCATCGAGGGTGCTCCTTCCCTTAGCAGTGACGTCCTGGAGGAACGGTAGTATGGGCTTGCTTTCCGGTCCGAGGCCACGCCTCATCTCTTCTCCATGCTGCTAGTCCCTGAAGGGTACCCAGACACCTCTCACATCCCGACCCCTCGCACTTACGCTGAGGCGACCTCGGGACTCTGGCCCTCTCAGTGGATAGCTATCATGGTCGCAGAGATGGCATCTTGGAGATCCACCGGCACCTACATCGACGCAGTTCCCGCACCAGAGGGGAATGTAGTCGATGGCCAGTGGCTCTTCAAGGTGAAGTGCCCTCCTGGAGAGTCGCCGGTGTTCAAGGCACGCTACGTTGCTAAAGGCTTCAGTCAGCGCGAGGGTGTTGAATTCTTTCAGACCTTCACCCCGACCTCAAAGATGACTACTCTTCGGGTGCTGTTACACGTAGCAGTACAGCGTAACTACAAGCTGCACTCTCTCGACTTCTCGACAGCGTTTCTTCAGGGCAGTCTGCACGAGCATGTCTACCTGCGTCGCACGCCATGCTTCATTCGCACCTTCGCCCCGAAGACCCAGTGGCTCCTCTGGCGCCCTGTCGATGGCCTGCGACAGGTGCCCTGTGAGTGGCACGACACCTTGCGTGCTACGCTAGCTGGCCTGCAGTTCTTTCCCTCCTCTGCTGACCCTTCGCTCTTCGTTCGTGCTGGCCAGACTCCGTTCTACATCCTTGTCTACGTAGACGACCTGGTCTTTGCTACTGCAGACAGAGACGCACTGGCCTCCGTGAAGGCCGAGCTGCTGAGGAGACACACCTGCACTGACCTAGGAGAGCTGCACCGTTACCTTGGCGTACAAATCTCCAGGGACAGAGCAACGCGCACCATCACTCTCACACAGTCACACATGGTGCGCCAGGTTCTTCAGAGGTCTGGTCTTCAAATCTCCTCCGCACAGCCCACACCTCTGTCAATAGATCCGAGGCTCTCAGCTCTAGTCCCTGAGGAGTCGGTAGAGCCTAGTGGCCCATTGGCAGAGCTGGTGGGTTGCCTCATGTACCTGATGACTTGCACTTGTCCAGATCTCGCATACCCTCTCAGCATCCCAGCTTGCTTTGTGGCGACAGGCAGACACCGACCACAGCACTGGTCGGCCGATAAGAGGGTTTTGCATTATCTAGCAAGTACATCGGGCATGGGGCTCATGCTAGGAGGGCAGGCCAGTGGTCCTTACAGGGCACACAGACGCTTTGTGGGCCGACAACGCTGAGACACTCAGGTCCTCCCAGTGCTATTGCTTTAGCCTTGGTGCAGGCGCCATCTTCTGGAGGTCCACCCACTTGTCGTCTATTTCCCAGTCTAGCTATGAGTCTGAGATGTAGGCTGGTGCCATGGCGCCACAAGAGCTTCGCTGGCTAACTTTGTTGCACATAGACTTAGGTGAGCGGCCAAGCTCTGCCCCTGTCCTGTTTGATGACAACAGGGCCATGATCCTCCTGTGTCAGGAGCCTTGACTAGAGGGCAGAGTGAAGCATATCCAGCTACGGTACTTCCTCGAACAGCATAGGGCAAAACTGAGATGGGCAAAACAGCATAGGGCAGGGAAGGCAAAACAACATAGGGGAGTTCAGGGGATGTCTGCGTCCCTACCCGATGCTTTTGGAACTCAGGTTCTGGTCATTTACAGCTCCAGCACATCCACAAGCATGTGAAGCATGAATTGGAACTTCAGTGATATTGCTTTGTTGAGCTGATCTAGATCGTCTTGCTTCTACATCCATAGGAACTCAGGAAACACATCGCAAAGCCGCTTGATGGCATTTTCCGCAACATCCACCACACCATATGTATTCCGTGCAGCTCCAGATTATTGTGCAGCATCTCGTTCTAGAATCTCATGAACACATTCCGCTGCACAATAGATCTGTGCTGGTTCTTGGCTTTGTTGCTAGTGGTGGTGTCAATGATGCCCGCATCTAGAAAATTGGAGGCCACGCCCTTAGTTGCTAGTGCCTCCATACTTTTTTAAGGGGATTGGAGTAGAGATAGAAATAGTAAGATAACCAACCCATGTCATTGCTCTTCAATGGAAGACCACACATGTGAACGAACAGGGCATGCGCCTCCTTATTCACCGGTGTGCAATGCAATGCAATGCACAGTGACTAGCCATGGGGCAACTCGACGAAGGCGGGTTACCTGGCCGTTGGTGTGGCCAACCATTTTGGATGCCCCGTTAGTCAAGATGCCAACGAGCCTGGTGAGGGGGGTTCCACGTTTTTCCAGGTATCCTGAGAGGGCCCAAAGAGGGAAGTTGCATCACACATTTTCACATGAATTAGTGCCAAGAACTCGTTCACCACCTCCAACGCCCTCTCGTAGGTGATGTCTACGATCATATGGTTGCCGTGTGCACGATCAGTTTAACCCATCGACGGGCAGCCCATAGAAGCGGATTTTCATAATAGCCTCCAGCCGCCTCTCTCAAAGGTATTGTACGATAGGTTGTACAAACTCATTAACAGCATAACTGTCCATAGGGAATCATATGGGGAGACAACAATAAGAGCTTGCAAGAGGGCAATGGAGCAACAATGAGTGCATACTACCACATTAGGAACAGAGCCATGTTCTATGAAAGGTAGGACTACGAAACCCCCGACTCATTCATGTCTAGCATGCCCTCCACTTTCATGAGCCGTGGCAGCATGCGGTAGAAGGTCAATGGGCAGTCATTGTGGCACACGAAGTATGCTATCCGGATGCACTTTATCGTCCGCGGGTGATAGCGTCATCATTTCCGTACTCCTCCGTGGTGTGCTGTCTCTTATCAGTGCCTTTGTCAATCCAGGATTAAGCAAGGGCAAGAAGGTGTGCCTTCGGGTGCTGATGAGTACATATGTTGGAGAGTTGGAAATCATGAGCACAAATGCCCTTCATGCTGTACGTGTATGCCCACTGTCCTCACTCCACTGAATGCAAGGCCATATTTCTTACCCTTAGAGCAGTACTCCAGGTCCAACCATGGATACAACCGCTTCCAATGCTCACTGAATCGACTGGCAATGTGTTGCTTAGCCATAGGAATTTTGTCGTCAGCAGGATCTGCCCAGCCTATGGAGGTCTCGACATGCTTGCGCCTTCGCCGGCGCTCGGAAAGAGGAGGAGCTCAGCAGATGGTGACACGTTGTGAATGTGGGCAACAATGGCTGCCCCCTGCTTTGCAGCTTGAGGATGTCCCTTCATCGGCAAGAATACACTCCTCGCCAGAGGAATCATCAAAATCACTAGCATAACGAGCTTCGTCATTCATGTCAATCGAAAATCCAACCATTTTCCCTTACCGCGCTCAGCCTGCCAAGCCTTCACAATGGCTTCATTCTTGGAGTCAACTTCTTCAGCACTAATGGTATCTATAATTGGCAAGCAAATATCATCCTCGCCATTGAGATAAGGAGGCTCAAAAAGAGGAAGACTTATCATGCTCTGCGACAGGGAGAGAACGGTCTGCTTGCTGCCCACGTCGCTTGCGACCCTTGTCATACCATTTCAGCATTACCCAGAGTCGCACTGTTCATGCCTCTCTGCTAAACTAGGTCATAAGCGGCAAGATAAATCGCAGCATCTTTCGTGGAGAATCGCAGCCAATCAAATCCTTCTAAACAATCGCTCCAAGTTCATCATCTTACGTGTGGAGCTATATGGTAGTCTTATGTAACATCCAACCAATCCTTGTCTAGGGATTGATCATGCTATGTTCTGCACCTTCCAGCTGGAGCACAAGTAGGTTGTCAGAAAGCGGTATCATGCACACAGTTTTCTGTACTCACATTGTGCAGTAAGCTTGACCCATGCTAGCATGTACGCTTCAACTGACAGGTTCATGCTAGAGGTTTGGAGAAAAAAAGCGGCAAATATAAAAAATGCATGACTTCAAGAAATGCATGAATTTTAGAAAGGCAAGAATTCAAGAAAGCCATGCTTTCAAGATAGGTCAGCGAAACCCAAGGATGTGAATGTTGAACAAGGGAAATTTGGGAAGGTGACTAGTAGAAAGTAGAGGCCTAGGGCACTATAGAGAGGGCCAATGCGGAATCGGGGAGGGGGGGGACAGAGGCAGCATGAAGGTAAATTTAGTGGAAGTGAAGACAATAAAAGAGGGCCACCACCTTGGCATGCCGGCCAGCCGGCAGTGACAGTACCTTGACTTATCTATTTAATCTGGCGGCAACTGTGACCGTGGGCAGAGAGATATTTCACCTTGACTAGTGCTTATGGCAGCAATATCTCACCTTGACTAGTGGTGAAAGGCTTGCGTAAAATGGGAAGTCCTATGAGAAGAATGGCCAACAAAGACACAAGGGATGGCACAATGCAGACACTATTTGGGCAAAACGCCAGCAGAGCACCATTTCCAGGATAACCAGCATGACCACCATGACCCGCACCTTCCATGTGATATGTTCCAAAAATTGTCACTGATAGCCATAACTCACATTCTTGTTATCGCTTACCGTCATCATTTCCGTTGCAATATTTAAATAGTACATGTTGTTCTTGCTAGTGTGCATTGCAGAATTGAGAATGACACACTTTTGAAAAGGCTTCACGGTAGTGGAAGCCACAAAGCCAAAGAAGAACGCATGTTGCTCTGCTCCAGCCTGCAGCACCTCACACTGCGTACTCATCCTGCTCCCCACCACCCGCTTCCACTAACCCGTTCTGCTTTCCGCCGGCCACCCCCTAGTTCCCATGGATCCTTGCAGCCCGAGGGGCTTTTGGGGCAATGGGGCCTACAGCCATGTATGAACCCGTGCATCCAGCTCACATGCCGAGCCACACCAAAGAGCAGCAGTAGCTTAAGCGACTGCTCCATTCCTAACAAGACCAAGCAACCCTTTGTTTAGGCCGCCAATGGATATATCTTCAACACATGTGCCTTTGGTGAGATTTTCTACTTATGGCGCACTCGTTCTGAATGTGTACATGTCTCACGTAAGTAAACCCATGCAACGTGGGAGCTACTTGTTTTGAACATGGGGTTCTTCTTTATGCTCCTTGTACACTACTACTACTGTGCAGCTCAGTGATGTTTCTCCTCATGCCCTTCCACTCAGCTCTTTTCCCTTCCTTCGTTTCCTTCCCCTTCCTTCACTTCCCTCTTTGTTTCAGCCAAAACCGCAGCCAGCACCATGGCAGTGAGTGGGACCAAATGGTGGTGCTCCGATATCTCCCCTTCTGGGCCTCACTTGCCCAGCTCACACCGAAAAATGGGGTAAGATGTGGACATTGAAAGGGGAAGAAGAGTGTACATATGTATAGGGCTGGATAGAGCAAGGTACACAAGGAGAGCATTATGTGTGGGTTCTTGTTTTCTAGTTGGAACAAATGGCTTGGAGTAAAGGTATTTTCCATGCTCCTTACTTGTAGCTCCACAAGAATATGGAAGACCCCACATCACATTAACATAGCCTACATTTCAACACACGAAACCTCAACTATTTGTATTACAGCAGGCCTTAACCTTCAAGCAAGGTACTTCAGTTGGGTACTTCTTAAAGTGGTTACTTCAGCATAAGCACCTCTTGCGGAATTTATACATGTTGCACTAATCGTTATATCAAACTGTTCTTAGAGTACAATGATCAAGTAGTCTGTTGACTTAAACTCTCACGGATTCCACATAATCATGGTCCTTCAGTAAATAAATAAATAAATATATATATATATATATATACGGGGATATTACTTCTGCCATTATTGTAGTAAGCAACCACAATTTTTACGTAGTATTTTATGTGAGTGTTCTATTCATATTATTTAAAGCTCTTCATATTTATGCACATTGATGATAAGTTAAGCTAGGCATGCGGATACACTGCTTTTTATACCGCAGCCTATCACTGACACCCTCGAGGCCCGATACTACGACCAAGCTTCCCGCCTTTTCTTCCCACCATTTCTTGACGCCTGTCTGTTGCTCATCTCGGGATTTCCTCCACCACAACCACACTGGAGCCAACCAGAGTGCAGTTCAGTGGTCACTGGACTGGACTGGAGCTGCCACTGGACTGCAGTGACTAGACGAGATGTGTGTGAGTCTTGGTTAGACCATGATTCAGGAGGCCAGTTTTACACAACTAGTCAGTCCACAGTCAGGTAGCGCGACTTAAACGGCGGCCATGCGGGCGTCGCCGTCTTCCGCACTCGCGGAGATCGCGCAGCGTGCGTCCGCGGTGTCGCAGGCGAGCAGCAGGCGCGACGTGGCAGACGAGAACTCGAAGGCAACCTCGCGCTCAGGCGCGCCTGATTCCCGTTTAGGCACGCCTAACGGCGGCGATGCGCCAGCACCGTTGTACCATAAGCCGCGGGGAAAGCGGGAGGGCTTGGTACATCGTCTCGCGGCTTTAATATTACAGCTGCGACTCGGTTCGGCGGTTGTAGTCCTACCTGTGCTGACGTTTTTCCTAGTGTGGTTGGTGTTGGCGGGAAGGAGAGGCGACGACGCAAGAGACGAAATCAGCGATAGTAATTTACCAGGCAATGGAGATACAACGGTGAATCCAACCATATCAGGCATCGCAGGAGTCGCAGGAGTCGCAGGAGTCGCAGGAGGGGGGGTGACGTGGATGGAGGTGGAGCGGCTCGCTAGGGGAGGCGCGCGAGCGAAGGACCGTTTTGGGTTCGGAAGCCTGCATGCCGCGAGCGGCGGGGACGGGGAGAGCAAGACGAGCGGGAAGAGCGATATTCTCGAGGGGAGCGGGGATGGCGGGAATAACGAGAAGAATGGGATCAGTGGGGAAAGCGGGACAAACGGGAATCGCGGGGGCGTTTCTGCGGCAGACTTGGTTGTCCACGTGGCAGTCGACCTCCCGGACTTTATCCTCCTTCTGCTGCGGCCGCTGGCTACGTCTGATGCGCTGGAATCCGTCGTGGCAGCTGCAGCTGGGGAACGATCCTCTGAGGTAGCCTCTAAGAACGTCTCTAAGAACGCGCGGTTCAGCAGGGCTTTGGTGTCCCGGGAGCAGCTAGAGCGGATAAAGGAGATGGATTGCAACTTCGGGGAAGGTTCGTCGACTGCTCGCACGCGGGTGCTACAGGTGTCGGCCGATGGGCTCGACGCTGTGGGCGACGTGGACGACATGGGCGATATGAGCGACATGGGCGACACAGGCGACGTGAGCGACCAAAGAAACAGCAGCAGGGGGGGGAGCAGCTCCAGCAGCAGTGCGACCAGCAGTGGGGGCAGCAGCGACAGCAGCAGCAGCAGCAGCAGCAGGGGTGGGACGGAAAGGGCGAAGGGTGGCAGCAGCAGGAGACGGCTGACGGCTGCTGGGATGGCGGAAGAGCAGCGAGGGGACACCGGGGCGGGGCAGCAGGGGGCGGGAGGTGAGAGCATGGGCGGCGAAGCGAAGGGAACGAGAGCGACGGCGGAGGGCCAGGTGGGAGGGGCGACTGCTGGGATGATTACTGGGGGGACTGCTGGGGGGACTGCTGGGGCCACTACTGCGGTGATTGCTGGTGTGGTTTACGTGCACTGCGCTCGGCCTCAAGGGGAAATAGCAAGGCTAGCCGCAACCACACGCAACAACAGCAGCAGCAGCAGTAAGGGTGTGCAAGTGGCGTTAGAAGACAAAACAGGCGGGCGGCTGGGCGGCTCTGCCGTGTGGCAGGCGTTGAACCACAAGAAGAGGCTGCCCCCTCTAGTGTACGAGGCAGTGACAGTGCGGAGGTCAGTGGGGGAAGAGGCAGAGGGGCGCGAGGGCGTGTATCTGTTCGTGAGGGGGCTGCAGACCAATCCGCATCAGCCGCCGGTGCTGGCCAACGTCACGTGCGTCTATGGGGCTCATGGGGTTGATGGGGGGATAGAGGGAGGTGGCAAAAGCGGAAGCAGCAATGAGCGGGCAGAGGAGGTGGGGCTGCTGCGGGTGCCTGCGGTGGCTGCTGCGATGGAGGTGGTCTTCTGCCCGCTGCCCTCCCATGCTGCCGCTGCTGCTGCTGCTGCTGCTGCAGCTGGTGGCAATGACAGCGGTGAGGGTGGTGCGAGTGTCAACGCTGCGGCCAGTCATGTGGCTCAGAGCAGGCCTGTGGCCATGCGGGCAGTGACAGTGGAGTATGAGGGGCGCCTGTTCCCATCTGTAGCCTTCTTCGACCCCGTTGACCCCTTTGACCACCCGGAGGGCCTGGAGGAAAGCAGCACTGGTGCCGCGTCTCAGGCGCAACAGGAGGGTGGACTGGGAGTGGAGGGCCTTGTTGATGAACGCAGCGAAGGTGCCAGTGGCAATGGCAACGGCGAGAAAAAGGGAGCAGGGAGTGGGGATGGGGGAGCAGGCAAGGAGGCTGGAGAGGGAGCGGGGGGTCAAAGCAGCATGCAGGGGAGGGGGGGGAGGAGGAGGGAAAAGCCGCACTTTGTGTGCGTGTGCACGATGATTTTTAACGTGGGGAAGTTTCTGCGCGAGTGGGTGGTATACCACCACTGGATGGGCGTGGATCGCATCTTCCTCTACGACAACAACAGTGAGGACAACACCACGGCTGTCATCGCCAGCCTTGCAGTGGACGGCGGCGCCCGTCTTGTTCTGGGCACGCCGGCCGGCCAGGCTGCTGTTGCGGCGGCGTCAGAGGCGGCAGCATGGGGAGGGGGAGGGGGAGCGGGGCTGGCAGGAGGAGAGGAGGTGGGGAGTGAGGGAGGTCAGTGGTGGGTGCGGGCGGGCTTTGTCGGCTCCACTCACAACCAAAGCCTTGCAGCATCATTATCACAAGAATACCCATCCTCCTCCTCCTCATCCTCCTCCTCCTCCTCCTCCTCCTCCTCCTCCTCATCATCCTCCTCCTCCTCCTCCTCCTCCTCCTCCTCCTCCTCCTCCTCCTCCTCCTCCTCCTCCTCCTCCTCCTCCTCCTCCTCCTCCTCCTCCTCCTCCTCCTCCTCCTCCTCCTCCTCCTCCCCCCCATCCCCATCCCCCATGGTATCCCTCCACCCGTGGCCGTGGGTGAAGGCCCAGCAGGCGGGGTTCTCGCACTGCGTGCTGCGGGCAGCGCAGCAGTGCGAGTGGGTGGGGTTCATCGACGTGGACGAGTTCGTCGCCCCCAAGTTCATTGCGCACATTGCCGAGGGCCGCAAGGGGCTCAGCAGTGAGGTGCGGGAGAAGGGCGCGTTCATTCCGCATGTGCTGAGGAGAGTGGTGCGGGCGAGTGAGAGGGAGATTGAGGAGGTGGTCGCGAGGAAGGTGGCAGGGGAGGGGGAGAGGGGGAAGAGAGAGGAGAAGGGGGAGGAGGGTGGGGAAGGGCAGAGGAGCATGGCGGGTGGGGGGAGGCGGGAGGCAGTGGGTGGGGGGAATGGGGAGGAGGGGCAGGTGGCAGAGCGGGAGAGGGAAGGGGGGGGAGAGATCCAAGGTGCTGCAGATGCAAGGGGGAGTAGAGGCGTGGGAGGAGCTGTGCGGAGACGTCTTGCTGGTGGTGATGCGTTTGTTGGTGCGGATGACAGCGAGGGGTTGAGGAAGGGCAAGAAGGGCAAAACAGGCGGGAAGAGCAAGAAGGGCAAGACAAGTGAAGGGGATAAGACGATCAAAAGGAAGAAAGGAAAGGGCGAGGAAAGTGACAGACGTGAAGGAAAGCGGATCAAGAAAAATGCGAAGGCGGAGGAAGAAGGGGAGGAGTCGGGGATAAAGAAGAAGAAGAGCAAAAAGGGCTTTGGTGTGACAGACTCGGAGGGAGAGTGGCCAGAAGGTGACAGTGAGAGTGAGAGTGACAGCACGGCAGGAGCCAGCATGGAGAAGGAAAGAGCAGCGGACGACGTGCGACCGCTGGGGCAAATCTCCTTCCCCTGTGTGGACTTCGGGCCCTCAGGCCTAACGCAGCATCCCCAGCAGGGGGTATCTGTGGGGTACACGTGCCGGGCACGCAAGCCCGACCGCCACAAGTCGTTTGTGCGGCCAGAGGCAGTGGCGGACTCTCTTTTTTGTCACATCCACCAGTTCGAGCTGCGGGAGGAGAAGTACCGCAGCCAGGTGTTTTCGGGGAGAGTGCGGTTGGCCAACATCAACCACTACAAGTTCCAGGTGGGTGGAAGTTAAGTGGAACAGGTGACGTTGGAGTGGTGAGGTTAGAGTGATGAGGTTTGAGTGATGAGGTTAGAGTGATGAGGTTAGAGTGATGAGGTTAGAGTGATGAGGTTAGAGTGATGAGGTTTGTGTGGTGAGGTTAGAGTCGACTCAAAGGCCATCTCAGAGGCAGTGGCGGAGTTGCTGCTGTGCCGCATGCACCAGTTTGAGCTGCGGGAAGAGAAGTACAGCAGCTAGGTGTTTTCAGGGAGGTTGCGGTGGGCCAACATGGACCACTACGAGTTGCAGGTGGGAATCACTACGAGGAAATCAGATGGCTTATAGAAGACCGCATGCTTGGCCCCTCCCCATCCGCTTTTCCCCATTGCCTCCCGTCTCCTATTGTGTCTGTGTGCCTGCCCGCCAGGTGTGGGGCGAGTTCAAGGCCAAGTACCGGCAGAAGGGAGCAAAGCATGACAGCAATGACTGAATAGCTGGGTGCCGTGTTTTTCCCCATCCCCTTGCGTTTCTTACCATACTTCTATGGCTGCCCGCCAGGTGTGGGCCACGTTCCAGGCCGAGTACCAGCAGCGAGTGGCAACATACACGAGGGACTGGAAGGGAGCGAAAGTGAATAGCTGGGTGCCCTGTTCTTCCCCATGCCTCTCTGTACCCGCCAGGTGTGGGACGAGTTCAAGGCCAAGTACCGGCGGCGAGTTGCCACATACACCAAGGATTGGAAGGGAGCAAATTCCGGCAGCAACGACCTCATAGCGAGGCTGGGGAGGGATACGGTGGAGTCTCCTTCTGATGCCCGCTTCTTCGTTCCTCTATCCTTTTGCCCACATATCAGGTGTGGGACGAGTTCAAGGCCAAGTACCGGCGGCGAGTTGCCACTTACACAAAAGACTGGAAGGGAGCAAAGCAGAACAGCAATGACCTCATAGCGGGGCTGGGGACGGACGCGGTGGAGCCGGCAGACTGGGCGGGCAAGTTCTGCGAGCGCAACGACACTGTGCTCAGGGACTTTGTGAAGCTGGCTTTTGCTGTGAGGGATGAGAGGAGAAGGGGCAAGGGGAATCGGACACGCTTGGCCTGGGAATGAAGCAATGCCAGGGCCGCACACCACTACCATAGAAGTTTGTGTTTCTTAATGCATAGACAGGAAATTATTTGAGGCACCTTTTGTGTTAGAGGTGGTGTATAGAGTCATAAGCAGGACATTCATAACAAAAATAAATCTCAATCAAAATGTGTCCTAACAAAGTCTCCCACTGTTGGAAATATCTCAAAGGACTTGAGCGTTTTTGAAGTGTAACACTGCACTCGAGGAAGACTACAGGGGAGCACGCGAGTCAACGGAGGTTACATGAGGGGGCGGACAAAGAATACGAAAAGACACGAAAGGTCGCAACTGGAGGTTGCGACTGACCGTTACAACATCACGGATGGTAACCGAAGCGGTAATCGAGTCGCCGTGCGACTCGATAAACCGTTTCTATAACTGTACTCTACAACTGCCTTCTTACCTTCTATATATTGCTGTATGCTTGTTTCTTTAATCAATCACTTGTTCTCACATACTAGTACAAGGGTTCAACTGTCTCAAACTTCCGCTGCACTACTCAAAGTCTGAAAGTCTCTACAGCTGGACTTAGTCTCTGCAAAAGATCCTAAGGGCTTGTCTCAGCCCAACATGGTATAAGAGCTGGTCAGAGACCAAACTCCCAGCAACTGCGCTTCATCAACAAAGCTGCAACTTAGCTCAAATTCAACAACTTCATTGATTACAAGACATGGACAGCAAGGGCAAGAAAGTCTCTACGGGCTCACCCAGCGGCCAAGAAACTCAACACGGCAACTCTGGTCTGCACACCTCAGGACTGCAGACAGAGACCGGGACTGCTCAAGAAACAACAGCAAGGGTACCAGAGATGGTAACTCCATCTCCCTCTTCAAGCGTGCACCCCAACCTTATGGAAAGATTCTTCAGCTTCATGTCGCATTTCGACCAGCAGCAGCAGACAAGGACACCTGCGCATTCAACACAAAGCAATGGAGGAAACATGGGATTAGCACCGATTAGCACCGATGTCGTTTGGGCGACACAATCAAGCGCCTACCTTTGCGCCTTATCACTCTTCACCGGGGACGTTCGAGTTTATGCCGCCCCGTGCCCAACCAACAGCAGCTGCATCACAACAAACGCCAAACGAGATTCTAAGTCTCCAGGCGCAATTTTCACACGTCATCAAGCTACAGACATCCTCACCGTTCAACGGACACGACTTCTTTACCTGGAGCTTCGAGTTCGAGCTGCTGATGGAGGCCGCGCATCTTCTGGGATACTTCAACGAGTCCCTGCCATTCCCAAGCAACGGCACTGGAAAGGAACAAGAAATCTTCACGTATCAGTCGCTGCTGGCGTATACGGTTCTCCTGAGAAACCTGTCACCACAAGAACAGCAGAGCATCAGAACATACAGGAGCTATGGAAACTCCGCGGAGCTCGCATGGCACCATCTCAAGTGCCTTTACCAAGCAAACAACAGCGTGACACAAAGCAGACTCATGCAACAACTGACAACAATTCAGATGAAGACCGGGGAAAAGGCGATGCAGTATATGAGTCGCTGCCAGACCCTCCGCGACCGCCTGCTTCGGTGCGGAGGGACAATCACTGAAGAGAGCTTCGTGACACTTGTCCTCGCGGGGCTCGGGCCAGAATGGAGAACCACACGCTCGCTACTTCGCGCCCACGGAAGAATCTCGGAGATGCACCTCTGCGCCGAGCTTCACGCTGAACAACAAGAGATGGACCTGTTCGAAGAAAGACAACCAAGAAAGCAGCAGCAGTTAGTTTTCTACACTCAACGAAGGAACGACAATAACTACAATCGACGCGGCAAGCAGGATCAACGCGACAACAGAGGACTCACCTTCGTGCCGCCGTTCTGCCACAACTGTCAGACCTCCGGGCACTCCAAGGTCAACTGTAACCGCCCACGCGTTTACCGATCAGCAGACCCACAAGTCGCTTCCACCCAAGCAAGTCCCCCAAGGCGCTCTTCAACATCTGCACAACAAACACCAAACATTATCAATTGCATGGTACACATCGACAACTGCGCACCCGGATCACCACCTACCTACGCGCCAGACGAAGAAGAGCTACCGCCGCCGCGCTCACAGGGACTTCAAGTTAACCCGACATACGCTGTGGTCGCCAACGCCGAACCCACCGGGCGAAACACCTGGTTCTTGGACAGCTGCTGCGGTCAACACATGTGCTCCTCGGGACGCTTCGTGCAACAGGAGAAACGCCTCAACCGCGACGTCGTCATCACCGTCGCCAACAACGAAAACCTGAAGACAAACAGACAAGGCGTGGTTCAGTTACAATCCATGGAGACAAACGTCATACTTCAGCTCAACAAAGTGCTCATTGTCGACAACCTGGGATACAACCTACTAAGCGTAAGCCAACTAATGGCCAAGGGGATTCACCTGGAGTGCGACTCTTACTCCAACGAGTTTCGGCTTTACCACGGGAAGGGCGGACTCTTCATCGGTCGTGCCCTCTTGAAGTCCGGCATCTTCGTGTTGGACTTCGTCCCCGACCGCGGTACTGCCGACAGCGACGGTATCGTATCGTTCGCCGCCTGGACTCACCCGCCGGATCTTGATCCCGACTTCGACAGTGACGGCTTCTGGCACTCCAACACCATACCTGCAGCAGAGAGAACACGAGCATTAGCAGTTATCAGACAAGAAAGACAAGTACCCGCAAGTATCCCAACCAAACCATCACCTGCAGTATCGGCAGCAGGACCCAGCCGAGTCCCACCACCAGCGACCCGAGGACCGCCAACCGAAGCAGACCAGCTTATGCCCATCACACGAGAAGTTTGTCGAAGTCCCGCCTCAGTCGTCGCGTTCTTCTCCAACGCCGACATCTACCACCGCTCGCCTGGTCATCGCGCTTCCGACGACATCTGGCACCAACGTCTCGGACATCCTGCAAACAGCACGATACTACAAACAATCCAAGCAGAGGTGTTAGAACGCAACGCCCTTCTAACGACGAGCGGCCAAGAACTTCGACGACCACGAGCACGGTGCTTCACGTGCCCCGAAGCAGATCTTCCTCATCAACCTTTCCCATCTCATCAGAACCCAAGCGCACCTACTTACGCTCCAATGGAAAAGGTCTACAGCGATATTTTAAACATGCCTCGAGAAGACACCGAAGCCGACTTCAACTACGTCATCACGTTCATCGACGCAGCAACCAGATACGTTTGGCACTTCAATCTCAAGACGCGCGATCAAGCTTTCGAAGCCTTCACAACATGGCTTCCCATCGCCGAACGAGAATCAGGACTCACACTCAAGAGCTTCCAGTCAGACGGTGCACTGGAATACCAGTCACAACGCTTCAGGACCTATCTGGCGGAACGAGGAATCAGACGCTTGGTGTCCCTGCCCTACGCTCACCAACAGCAGGGGGTCGCAGAACGCATGAATCGGACCTTGCAGACGACGATGCGAAAACTGCTTCTGGGGATGAGGCTGCCCACCACACTGTGGCCAGACGCGATGACGCATGCCGTTCACCTGCACAACCTGTTGTCCTCGTCATCGCTTCCCAACAACGCATCACCGCACCTGCTGTGGACAAGAAAAAGGGGCAGCACAAAATTACTCCGAGTTTTCGGCTGCATGGTACAGTACAGACCCCACACAGCCCGAGCAGGACGCTTCACACAACGAGCTCGGTGGGGACTACACCTCGGCATCGCCAAACATTTTCACGCGTGGAAAATTCTCGACATACAAGACAAAAACACGGTGGCATCACGTGATGTTATCTTCTACGAGAGACTGACGCTGCAGCATTACCTGGACAACATTGCCAACACACAAGACCCCACCGACGGCTTCTCGGGACTTCGTTCCTTCGCCGACCATGCTGCCGAAGCTGACGCAGCAGAAGAAGACGTACCTGGAGCCTCGGAAGCTGCCGGACCACTCCCATTCTGTTCCGTACCTGTTCCACTCGACGAAGACAATCCTCTCGATAGCAACAACCTCGATACCTTTTACCACTTCGCTGACCAAGGTTACATTACACCCCACCCAGTCGACACAAATGTTTCAGAACGCATCGGTCCCAACTTCTTACCTGACCCAGAAGACGGTGACGAAGCAGCTTATTCCGGGAATGAAAATTCCCCTCGACACACTCCCACGGGACTGCAGATCCTAGGCCTCTGGGTCTCCGTCCAGCATCCGCCGCCGCCTTCTCCGCGTGAGCCTTCTACCTTGTCGCAGGCTCTGGGGGGGGAACATAAGGCAAAATGGAAAGAAGCGATGGAAAAAGAGTTAAAGGCTCTGCAAGACCGAGAAACATGGAAACTGGTACCTGCAACAAGCATCAACGGGAAGAACGTCCTCTCGGGGAAATGGGTGTTATGCATCAAGACCAACTCAGACGGCTCCATCGAACGATTCAAAGCTCGATGGGTCGTACGAGGCTTCGATCAACGATATGGAACTGACTACACAGAAACCTTCGCTCCAGTCTCCCGTCACATCTCATTACGCATCCTACTCGCCGTCGCGGCCACGAAGACACTACCACTACGCCAAATCGACGTCGCCAACGCATTCCTATACGCATCTGTGGATGCTGAGATCTTCGTCGAACAACCCCACGGATTCATCGACGACCCCACGAAAGTATGCCGACTGACAAAATCCCTATACGGGATCAAGCAAGCCCCGCGGCTCTGGCAGCAGCACCTTCACGGCCGTCTCGCAAAAATCGGATTCCTACAACTGCCGCATGACCAAGGGATGTACCGACTGCAGAAGGGGAGCGAGTATGTCCTACTCATCGTCTACGTCGACGACCTGCTCTACATCGGCTCCACTACCAACATCGCCACCTGGTTCGAAGGGGAGTTGAAAGAGGACTTAACGCTTACGGTGTCCGACGAAGTGACTCAGTACCTAGGACTGAATGTCGACGAAGACGACACGGCGTTCTCCCTACACGCCGGAAAGTACTCTGGCACCGTCGCGAAGAAATTCGGTCTAACACCGACTGCGGTCCCAACTCCCTACCGCTACGGGAACAACAACAGCGCCTCCGCAAAACTCCCCGCGAAGCAAATCCAGGAGTATCAACAGAAGCTCGGCTGCCTACTATTCGCAGCAGTAACCTGCCGACCCGACCTGTCCTATAGTGCGAGTCAATTGGCGACGCATCTGAAGCAGCCGGAACAGGAAGATCTCGAAGAGCTCAATCGGGCGCTACTCTACTTCGTCTCCACGCCGACGATCGGGCTCACCTACAGCAAGGCAACAACACCGTCCGTACGACTACTCGGATACGTCGACGCCGATCACGCGGGAGACAGGGAAAATCGACGATCTAGAACGGGCTACATCTACCGACTAGAACCTATCGGAACTATCTCCTGGCAGTCGAGCAAGCAGGAGTTAATCGCACTATCCTCGGCTGAAGCAGAATATATCGCCCTTTGTACTGCGACTAAGGAGGGACTCTACCTACGAGAGTTACTCGAGGAAGCGAAGATTGCGACCCTGCCCGCCTTTTCACTCCTCTGCGACAACCAATCTGCGATCAAAATCGCGAACAAGGACGGCTTCGCCAACCGAACTAAGCACATCGCTCTGCGGTACTTCTTCGTCAAGGACGAAATCGCGAAGGGGAGACTTCAACTCAGTTACTGCCCGACGACAGAAATGGCCGCAGATTACCTGACGAAGAAATTGGCGAAAGCAAAATTCGACTACTGCATGCTCCTGACCGGGCAAACAAACGTCACCGAACCCGAACACGTTAACACTCCAGAAACGAAGGGGAGTGTTGGAAATATCTCAAAGGACTTAAGCGTTTCTGAAGTGTAACACTGCACTCGAGGAAGACTACAGGGGAGCACGCGAGTCAACGGAGGTTACATGAGGGGGCGGACAAAGAATACGAGAAGACACGAAAGGTCGCAACTGGAGGTTGCGACTGACCGTTACAACATCACGGATGGTAACCGAAGCGGTAATCGAGTCGCCGTGCGACTCGATAAACCGTTTCTATAACTGTACTCTACAACTGCCTTCTTACCTTCTATATATTGCTGTATGCTTGTTTCTTTAATCAATCACTTGTTCTCACATACTAGTACAAGGGTTCAACTGTCTCAAACTTCCGCTGCACTACTCAAAGTCTGAAAGTCTCTACAGCTGGACTTAGTCTCTGCAAAAGATCCTAAGGGCTTGTCTCAGCCCAACACCCACAAACAGTCAAAGGTAGGAAGACTGGCAAGTCAGGCGAGTCGAGTACTATGACTTGCCAGCATTCCTACCCCTGATGCTGTACCTTAGACAGCCCACATGAGCACGAAACGAAGCCAGGTCACCAAGGCCTCTCATACCCCTTTCCCACGGAGCACCACACTGCATGGAGCAGCATCGCCAGCGTGCCTGGGTTCACGCCCACCAACAACAGGTCTGAGAGAATCGCCATGGCTGCATCAAGCTGCAGCAGCTGCGGGCATCTTGGCCCCCATGAGCTGCCCGCCCCACGCCACACCTGCAGCGCTGCTGCCAGCCAGCACAGCATACCCGCTCACTGTGCTGTTCACTCCGCCAGCACCACCTGGAAATCCACCTGAAAAGCCACCTGCAGGCGGCTGCTGCGCTCCCCCTTGCTGCTGCCCCCCCTGCTTCTTTCCCCCCTGCTTGCCAAATGCGCGCATCAGCAGCTCCCGCCCCATGCTCAGCCCCATGCGCCTCCCCCCCTGCCCGTTCCGCGCGCCCCCAGAGCCCGCTGCGCCGCTGCCCTTGCCGCTCTTGCTGGGAAGCGAGGCGTTAGGGAGGATGGCGAGGAGCGCGTCGACGGTGGCGGCGTCGGCATTCTCGAGGAACGCGTCGAGCCGCGCCTCCGCGTGCAGCAGCCACCAGCCCGCGCGCTGCTGCCAGTCGGACGCCGCCACGGGCAGCGCGAGCGTGGCGGTGGCCGCGGAGTCGCAGACGGCGCCCTGCACGATGGCGAGCGAGTCGGGCGGACTGCCGGCGGCGTCGACGAGGAGCGCGTCGACCAGAAGGTTGTAACTGCCGGAGGAGTTTCTGGAATAAAGGAGGGGAGGAAGCAATGGGTGGCGGGGAGAGGGGGGGGAGGGACAATGGAGAGGAGAGAGGGGGAGAGGGCGGAAGCAATTAGCTGGACGATCAAAAGAGCGACTTCGAAGGGTAGGTTGGTGCGAAAGCGACTCCGAGCTACGAAAGGAAAGGAAAGGAAGGAACAAAAATGTTGGTTTGTCGCGGAAGCGGCGACAAAAAGGAAGGCGCCGAAGCTTACTTGAAGATGGCGAGGTGGAAGCGGCCGTCAAGGACCGTCTGGTCCGCGGAGCAGTTGGCCAGTCGCGCGCCAACATCGGCCGTCAGATTGCCGACGGCCGTCAGGTTCAGCGGAGGGCCGCGCGGCCCCTCACCGCCAGGCCCGCCGGGGCCGCCAGGGCCTCCGCGCGCCCCCCCTGGTCCCTGACCGCCGGGTCGACCTCCGCCAGGCGGACCACGCTGCGCCAAGGCGGGCGTGGCTGCGAGGAGGACGATGCACGCGAGGACGAGGGCTCTGCACGCCATGGCTGGAATCGTGGTGACGGGAGATGAACTCGGAGACTGGGTGGGGGGTCGTGTGCTGCAGCTCTGGAGTGTGGAGTGACTTCGGTGCTCAGGAAGGGAGAAGCAAGCAGATTTCAATGAGGTGGACTGGCAGTGGAGCTTGATGAATGAAACACGTCGCGATGGGCAAATTATAGGTGGTGAGTCCCGCGTCGCGAGTCGAGGTGAGGGAAAGGGAGGGGGGATCAAACCAGGTTAGTGGCTTGGCTTGGCGATGTATTCAGGCTTGGCTTGAAGTTCGGGCCTCAACAACCGATACACCCAGCCTGCGACATTTTCACCGCGGGAAACAGGGGTATGGGAACTTGCGTCGTCACCCTGGCCGTTTCTGGGTCCGCAGATATCATTCCCGTGTGTCTACGGGCTCGGGCCCTAAGCCACTCCGCCTTCACTTGTTTGACAAGTGTCGTGGACATCGAGAGAATTGAGCACCAAAGTTGGAAAATCTAGCGCCGTAAATATCGTTCGTTTAGAAATCCAAGTCCGAACGTTTTGCAGCGGATGCTAAGCCCACCTTTCAGGTCATAACGTTCGAAGGTGACTACCCTCGAACTGGGCCCCCCGTGATATAGGGGACTAGAAAACATTGCCGAGGCTATTTGAGAGCTTCGGAAGCGAAGCTCCACCGACTGAGCGTTGAAAATGTGCGACATGGCTCAACACACGAGTCAACAACCCAAAGAATGCCGACCTGCAAAACACAAAATCCACTTATACTCGCTAATGCGATGAACAGGTTTAGTACAGAATAACAAAACGAGACTGGAGTCAGGATATAAACTAGTGCGTTTTGACTCATGCAGGTAGTCATGTATTGCACTACTAAGTCATACTTGCCCACATGGTCAGCAGTCACCAACTTCGCCCCTTCCACTTGATTCTCCTGCCACATTTTCATCTGCCCTGCTTTGCAACACCCAGGCGGCATGGCCGGCAAGTATCTATCCCCCGCCGCCTTAATTCCTCCGCTGCCCGATGACGTCAGCGTCGCCTGCCTGTCTCGCCTTAGCCTCTGGGACCTCGCGGTCGCGCGCTGCGTCTCGCGTGGATGGGCGGCGGCCATCGCGAGCGACGCGTTTCTGCAGCAGCGGAGGGAGCAGGCGCTTGGCGCGCAGCACTCGAGAGTACTGCCGCAAGATGTGGGGAGCGCGGCGGTGAGGTCGTCCGGGCACTGTGCGCACGGGGAGGCGTTCCCTGGCCGCTGCATTGACAGCGAGGCGCGCTCTTGTATCGAGGGGCGAGAGGGGTGTGGCGGATCTGGAAGTGGATGTGACAATAACGGGCTTAACGCGGCGTGCGCGGGCGAGCGTGGCGACTCGCGCGGCTACGTGTGTCTGTGCGCGGCGAGCAGGCGGCATCCGGGCCGGCTTGACTGGTTCGCCTTCGACCTCTCCGCGCCTGCGTGCCCCAACGCCACCCCTCCCGTCACCGCCGTCACCGCCGCCACCGGCGCCGATGGCGGCAGCAGCAAGGGAACGCGATGGACGTTCAGCGGGAGAACCTGCAGCCACCAGAGCGGCCGCAACGAATCCGGGCTCCCAGGATCGGGACCTTCAGGAGGATTGGGGCTTTCAGGGTCGGAAATCTCAGGGCCGGGGCCTTCCGAATCCAGGAGCAACGGCCGGTGGCGCCGGTTGCCCCCCCTCCCTCATTACAACCCCCACGGGTGGCAGCACAGCCGCCATTTCTCCGCCGCCGCCGTCCCCATGTGGGGGCTCGCAATCGCAGGGGGAGTGGTGCTGGGCTCAGGCGAGGTGGTGCGCCACGTGTCGCTGTTTGACTGGCTGGCGGGGCGGTGGGTGGAAGTGCGGCACAGGGGGTTAGTGGGGCGGTTGGACCCGGTTGTGGTGTGGGCGGAAGGGAGGCTGTTCGTGGGGGGAGGGGGGGAGGTCGGGGGAGGAGGAAAGCTGGGCGGAAGGGGGAATGTTTGGGCCGCAGGAACGGGTGCGGGGCAACGGGGGGGAGGAGTGGAGGGGGAGAGGATGAGGTGTGAGGGGAGGGGTAGAGGAGGGGAGGGGGGAGAGAAGGAAGGAGGGTTTGGGGCCATTGCAGCGAGTGAGACAACATCCGTTATTGAGCTACCCACCCACAACAACCCCTACATACACGTGGGTCTTGCCACTCACCCTCGGGATTCTCCTACCCCTGCCAACTGCTCTGATCATGGCGCTCCCTCATCCCCCGCCACATCCCCCTCCCCATCCCCCGCCATATCCCCCGCCACATTCCCCGGCACTATCTCCTCCTCTCCCCCATCTCCGCCCTCCTTGTCTTCCGCATGCCCTTCATCTCTCCCCTCTCCATCTCCCTTCCCATCCTCCCCCCTTTCCCTGCCCACATCTCCGTCCTTATCCCCTTCACCTGCACACGTGCCCACAACTGCACGTGAGGCTACACCCAGCGTGCCTGTGTCCAACGTGACTGTAACGACGGCAGTGCACCCCTCCATCTCCCCTCGCTGCTGCGACGTCATCCGTGCCGGTAACCGCATCTACGCGCGTTACCGCCACCGCCTCACCTGCTACTCCGACCACCCCACGCCCTCCTCAGCTACAACCCCTGCTACAGCCAGCAATGGCGGTGGGAGGAGCGTGCTACAGCTGAACGTGCGCAGCGGGGTGTGGGGTCTAGCCCCCCCATGTGACCCTATCCACCGCCTGGCTACTGCTGGCATGCTGGCTCTGATACCACCATCGCCTTGCAGACACACATGCCCCCATGCTCCGCATCCACCATCACCAGACACATGCTCACATGGACATTGCCCTGCAAGCGGCTGGGCGGGTGGCGCTACAGTAGCAGCGGTACAGCACAGCTTGTCTCTTCTGGTCCTTCAGGGAGAGCCCCACTCCCCTCCCTGCACTCCCCCTTGCCCCTCCTGCTCCCAGCGGCGGCAGCAGCAGCAGCAGCAGCAGCAGCAGCTCAATCATGAAGATCCCTCAAGAGAGGATGTGTGGCGAGAGGGTGCGTGTGTGTGGGAGATGGCAGGTGGGGCAGGGGGGGGGGCAGCAGGGGGGAGATACTATGGGGGGCGCAGCTGAAGCAGGTGGTGGTGGCGGGGGGCAGGCTGTTTGCGCTGGTGCTGCTGGTGGATAGGGGGAGGCATGAGATGAGGGAGATAGGCGTGCATGGGAGGGGTGCAGGTGCTGTGGGGAGGGCAATAGAGCTCCCTGGGGAGGCATATGTGGCCCATGCGGTGGGGCTGTGTGTCTAGATGCAGCGCATCTGGTGCTGCTGGTGGACAGGGGCTTGCATGGGATGAGGGAGATAGGCGTGCATGGCAGGCATGCTGGTGCTGTGGGGCCCACAATAGGGCTGCCGGGAGAGGCGTATGTGGCCCATGCTGTGGGGCTGTGTGTCTAGATACGGTGCATCGGGGGCTGAGGAAAGGGGGAGGCATGTCATAGGCGTGTATAGCAGGCATGCTGGTGCTGTGGGCCGGGCAATAGAGCTGCCAGGTGAGGCGCCCATGCTGTGAGGCTCTGTGTTGTGTAGCTCATGTGCATGTATCAGTTTTCAACACCATTGTTGCTTAGCATGAAACTGAGCGGTGCCAACACAGCACAACATACACTGGCTGGCTCCACAAAAACACACCCTTTGGGGTCATTTGGCAAACGAAAACTGCTACAGGACCTTATATTGATATAATTGGACAAGGAATCCGCATGAAGAGGCAGCAGACACAGAAGCACCTAGCTGGCTAGCTCAACAGCATGAAGCTGTTGGGCTGAGAAAAGCCCTTAGGATCTTTGCAGAGACTAAGTCCCAGCTGTAGAGACTTGAGACTTTGAGTAGTGCAGCGGAAGTTGAGACGGTTGAACCCTTGTACTAGTATGTGAGAACAAGTGATTGATTAAAGAGACAAGCATACAGCAATATATAGAAGATAAGAAAGCAGTTGTAGAATACAGTTACAGGAGCGGTTTATCGAGTCGCACAGCGACTCGATTGCCGCTTCGGTTACCATCCGTGATGTTGTAACGGTCAGTCGCAACCTCCAGTTGCGACCTTTCGAGTCCTTTCGCATTCTTTGTCCGCCCCCTCGTGTAACCTCCGTTGACTCGCGTGCTCCCCTGTAATCTTCCTCGAGTACAGTGTTACACTTCAGAAACGCTTAAGTCCTTGAGATATTTCCAACACTCCCCTTCGTTTCTGGAGTGCTAGAGTGTTCAGATCCGGTGACGTTTGTTTGCCCGGTTAGGAGCATGCAGTAGTCGAATTTTGCTTTCGCCAATTTCTTCGTCAGATAATCTGCGGCCATTTCTGTCGTCGGGCAGTAACTGAGTTGAAGTCTCCCCTTCGCGATTTCATCCTTGACGAAGAAGTACCGCAGGGCGATGTGCTTGGTTCGGTTGGCGAAGCCGTCCTTGTTCGCGATTTTGATTGCAGATTGGTTGTCGCAGAGGAGTGAGAAGGCGGGCAGGGTCGCGATCTTCGCTTCTTCGAGTAACTCTCGTAGGTAGAGTCCTTCCTTGGTCGCAGTACAAAGGGCGATATACTCTGCTTCAGCCGAGGATAGTGCGATTAACTCCTGCTTGCTCGACTGCCAGGAGATAGTTCCGATAGGTTCTAGTCGGTAGATGTAGCCCGTCCTAGACCGTCGATTTTCGCTGTCTCCCGCGTGGTCGGCGTCGACGTATCCGAGTAGTTGTACGGACGGTGTTGTTGCCTTGCTGTAGGTGAGCCCGATCGTCGGCGTGGAGACGAAGTAGAGTAGCGCTCGATTGAGTTCTTCGAGATCTTCCTGTTGCGGCTGCTTCAGATGTGTCGCCAGCTGACTCGCACTATAGGATAGGTCGGGTCGGCAGGTTACTGCTGCGAATAGTAGGCAGCCGAGCTTCTGTTGATACTCCTGGATTTGTTTCGCGGGGAGTTTTGTGGAGGCGCTACTGTTGTTCCCGTAGCGGTAGGGAGTTGGGACCGCAGTCGGTGCTAGACCGAATTTCTTCGCGACGGTGCTTGAGTACTTTCCAGCGTGTAGGTAGAACGCCGTGTCGTCTTCGACGATGTTCAGTCCTAGGTACTGGGTAACTTCGTCGGACACCGTGAGAGTTAAATCTTCTTTCAGCTCCCCTTCGAACCAGGTGGCGATGTCGATAGTGGAGCCGATGTAGAGCAGGTCGTCGACGTAGACGATGAGCAGAACATAATCTCTTCCCTTCTGCAGTCGGTACATCCCTTGGTCATGTGGTAATTGTAGGAAGCCGATCTTTGCGAGACGGCCGTGGAGATGCTGCTGCCAGAGCCGCGGGGCTTGCTTGATCCCGTATAGGGATTTTGTCAGTCGGCATATTTTCGTGGGATCGTTGATGAATCCGTGGGGTTGTTCGACGAAGATCTCAGCGTCCACAGGTGCGTATAGGAATGCATTCGCGACATCGATTTGGCGTAGTGGCAGTTTTTTCGTGGCCGCGACGGCGAGTAGGATGCGTAATGAGGTGTGACGGGAGACTGGAGCGAAGGTTTCTGTGTAGTCGGCTCCGTATCGTTGGTCGAAGCCTCGTACGACCCATCGAGCTTTGAATCGTTCGATGGAACCGTCTGAGTTGGTCTTGATGCGGTACACCCATTTCCCCGAGAGAACGTTTTTTCCGTTGATGCTCGTTGCAGGTACCAGTTTCCATGTTTCTCGGTCTTGCAGAGCTTTTAACTCCTTTTCCATTGCTTCCTTCCATCTTGCCTTATGTTCCCCCCCCAGAGCCTGCGACAACGTTGAAGGCTCTCGCGGAGAAGGCGGCGGCGGATTCTGGACGGAGACCCAGAGGCCTAGAATCTGGAGTCCCGTGGGCGTGTGTCGAGGGGAATTTTCATTCCCGGAATAAGCTGCTTCATCACCGTCTTCGGGGTCAGGTAAGAAATTGGGGCCGATGCGTTCCGAAATATTCGTGTCGACGGGGTGAGGTGTAGCGTAACCTTGGTCGGCGAAGTGGTAAAAGGTGTCGAGGTTGTTGCTATCGAGGGGATTATCTTCATCGAGTGGAACAGGTACGGAACAGAATGGGAGTGGTCCGGCAGCTTCCGAGGCTCCAGGTACGTCTTCTTCTGCTGCGTCAGCCTCGGCAGTGTGGTCAGCGAAGGAGCGAAGGCCCGCGAAGCCGTCGGTGGGGTCTTGTGTGTTGGCAAGGTTGTCCAGGTAATGCTGCAGCGTCAGTCGTTCGTAGAAGATAACATCGCGTGATGCCACCGTGTTTTTGTCTTGTATGTCGAGAATTTTCCACGCGTGAAAATGTTTTGCGATGCCGAGGTGTAGTCCCCATCGAGCTCTTTGTGAGAAGCGTCCTGCTCGGGCTGTGTGGGGTCTGTACTGTACCATGCAGCCGAAAACGCGGAGTAATTTTGTGCTGCCCCTTTTTCTTGTCCACAACAGGTGCGGCGATGCGTTGTTGGGAAGTGATGACGAGGACAGCAGGTTGTGCAGGTGAACAGCATGTGTCATCGCGTCTGGCCACAGTGCGTTGGGCAGCCTCATCCCCAGAAGCAGTTTTCGCATCGTCGTCTGCAAGGTCCGGTTCATGCGTTCTGCTACCCCCTGCTGCTGGTGAGCATAGGGCAGAGACACCAGGCGTCGGATTCCCCTTTCCGCGAGATAGGTCCTGAAGCGTTGTGACTGGTATTCCAGTGCACCGTCTGTCTGGAAACTCTTGAGTTTGGTTCCTGACTCTCGTTCGGCGATTGGAAGCCATGTGGTGAAGGCCTCGAAGGCTTGATCGCGCGTTTTGAGATTGAAGTGCCAGACGTATCTGGTTGCTGCGTCGATGAACGTGATGACGTAGTTGAAGTCGGCTTCGGTGTCGTCTCGAGGCATGTTTAGAATATCGCTGTAGACCTTTTCCATCGGAGCGTAAGTGGGTGCGCTTGGATTGTGATGGGCTGGGAAAGGTTGATGAGGAAGATCTGCTTCGGGGCATGTGAAGCACCGTGCGCGTGGTCGTCGGAGTTCCTGGCCGTTCGTCGTCAGAAGGGCGTCGCGTTCTAACACCTCTGCTTGGATTGTTTGAAGTATCGTGCTGTTTGCAGGATGTCCGAGACGTTGGTGCCAGATGTCGTCGGGAGCGCGGTGGCCGGGCGAGCGGTGGTAGATGTCGGCGTTGGAGAAGAACGCGACGACTGAGGCGGGACTTCGACAAGCTTCTCGTGTGGCGGGCATAAGTTGGTCTGCTTCCGTTGGCGGTCCTCGTGTTGATGGTGGTGGTACTCGGCTGGGTCCTGCTGCCGATACTGCAGGTGATGGTTTTGTTGGGACACTTGCGGGTACTTGTCTTTCTTGTCTGATAACTGCTAATGCTCGTGTTCTCTCTGCTGCAGGTATGGTGTTGGAGTGCCAGAAGCCGTCACTGTCGAAGTCGGGGTCAAGATCCGGCGGGTGAGTCCAGGCGGCGAACGATACGATGCCATCGCTGTCGGCAGTTCCGCGGTCGGGGACGAAGTCCAACACGAAGACGCCGGACTTCAGGAGGGCACGACCGATGAAGAGGCCGCCCTTCCCGTGGTAAAGCCGGAACTCGTTGGAGTAAGAGTCGCACTCCAGGTGAATCCCCTTGGCCATTAGTTGGCTTACGCTTAGTAGGTTGTATCCCAGATTGTCGACAATGAGCACCTTGTTGAGTTGAAGTATGACATTCGTCTCCATGGATTGTAACTGAACCACGCCCTGTCTGTTTGTTTTCAGGTTTTCGTTGTTGGCGACGGTGATGATGACGTCGCGGTTGAGGCGTTTCTCCTGTTGCACGAAGCGTCCCGAGGAGCACATGTGTTGACCGCAGCAGCTGTCCAAGAACCAGGTGTTTCGCCCGGTGGGTTCGGCGTTGGCGACCGCAGCGTATGTCGGGTTGACCTGAAGTCCTTGTGAGCGCGGCGGCGGGAATTCCTCTTCGTCTGGTGCGTAAGTGGGTGGTGATCCGGGTGCGCAGTTGTCGATGTGTACCATGCAGTTGATGATATTTGGTGTCCCTTGTGCAGATGTTGAAGAGCGCCTTGGGGAACTTGCTTGAGTGGAAGCAACTTGTGGGTCTGCTGCACGGTAAACGCGAGGGCGGTTGCAGTTGACTTTGGAGTGTCCGGAAGTCTGGCAGTTGTGGCAGAACGGCGGCACGATGGTGAGTCCTCGGTTGTCGCGTTGATCTTGCTTGCTGCGTCGGTTGTAGTTTATGTCATTTCTTCTTTGAGTGTAGAAGACTAACTGCTGTTGCCTCCTTGGTTGTCTTTCCTCGAACAGATCCATCTCCTGTTGTTCAGCGTGAAGCTCGGCGCAGAGGTGCATCTCCGAGATCCTTCCGTGGGCGCGAAGAAGCGATCGTGTGGTTCTCCATTCTGGCCGAGCCCGGCGAGGACAAGTGTCACGAAGCTTTCTTCAGTGATCGTTCCTCCGCACCGAAGCAGGCGGTCGCGGAGGGTCTGGCAGCGACTCATATACTGCATCGCCTTTTCCCCGGTCTTCATCTGTATTGTTGTCAGCTGTTGCATGAGTCTGCTTTGTGTCACGCTGTCGTTTGCTTGGTAAAGGCACTTGAGGTGGTGCCATGCGAGCTCCGCGGAGTTTCCATAACTCCGATACGTTCTGATGCTCTGCTGCTCTTGTGGTGACAGGTTTCTCAGGAGTACCGTGTACGCCAGCAGCGACTGATACGTGAAGATCTCTTGTTCCTTCCCAGTGCCGTTGCTTGGGAATGGCAGGGACCCGTTGAAGTATCCCAGAAGATGCGCGGCCTCCATCAGCAGCTCGAACTCGAAGCTCCAGGTAAAGAAGTCGTGTCCGTTGAACGGTGATGATGTCTGCAGTTTAATCACGTGTGAAACTGTGCCTGGAGACTTAAAATCTCGTTTGGTGTTTGTTGTGATGCAGCTGCTGTTGGTTGGGCACGGGGCGGCATGAACTCGAACGTCCCCGGTGAAGAGTGATAAGGCGCAAAGGTAGGCGCTTGATTGTGTCGCCCGAAGGATGAGTTGTCGAGGCTCATCGGCGCTAATCCCATATTCCTCCATTGCTCTGTGTTGAGTGCGCAGGTGTCCTTGTCTGCTGCTTGCTGATCGAAGTGTGACATGAAGCTGAAGAATCTCTCCATGAGATTCGGGTCCACACTTGAAGATGGAGACGGGTCACCATCTCTGGTACTCTTCCCGTTGTTTCTTGAGCAGTCCCGGTGTCTGTCTGCAGTCCTGAGGTGTGCAGACCAGAGTTGCCGTGTTGAGTTTCTTGGGCGCTGGGTGAGCCCGTAGAGACTTTCTTGCCCTTGTTGTCCATGTCTTGTAATCAATGGAGTTGTTGAATCAAGTTGAGTTGCTGGTTGTTGATGGAGTGTAGTTGCTGGGAGTTTTGGTCTCTGACCAGCTCTCATACCATGTTGGGCTGAGAAAAAGCCCTTAGGATCTTTTGCAGAGACTAAGTCCCAGCTTGTAGAGACTTGAGACTTGGAGTAGTGCAGCGGAAGTTGAGGCAGTTGAACCCTTGTACTAGTATGTGAGAACAAGTGATTGATTAAAGAAACAAGCATACAGCAATATATAGAAGATAAGAAAGCAGTTGTAGAATACAGTTACAGGAACGGTTTATCGAGTCGCACAGCGACTCGATTGCCGCTTCGGTTACCATCCGTGATGTTGTAACGGTCAGTCGCAACCTCCAGTTGCGACCTTTCGAGTCCTTTCGCATTCTTTGTCCGCCCCCTCGTGTAACCTCCGTTGACTCGCGTGCTCCCCTGTAATCTTCCTCGAGTACAGTGTTACACTTCAGAAACGCTTAAGTCCTTGAGATATTTCCAACATCTATCATCATTCAATTCTAGTTTCGAGAGAAGTGGGTGCGACAATATTTTTGTAAGAACGGAGTCTCATTGGTCGCGAAGTCTAGGCACCAGCACAGGAAGCCATTCTCCTGTGTAGCCAAACAAAATCGCTCCGAACTGGCGAGAATGTTGCTGGCAAAGACAATCGCAACACAGAATTGAAAAGTATCTTACGATAACGATCTCAACAGTTCACCCACTCTCCTCCCACTCTGGTGGGCGATACATTGCGCCCACCTCGTAACCTGTCCATGCCATTCTGACCACTCAGCCATGTGTGTCATCGGGCCTCAATCCTGCCACCCGCGGAATATTTTTGCTGCATGGCGCGTCATCACCCCAGTATTGTAGTTTATTGTGATTTTTTTCTTTTCTTTTTTCGTCTGGAAGCTCAGATGATGCTGGACAATTCTTCTGAAAAACCAAACCAGCCCAGGTAGCTCGTCTGATGGTCAGACGAAATTTTGAAACCCTGTCTGATTCTCAGACAACCCTAAACCTTAGCAGGAACCCTGCGCACCGCGCCATCAGGATACTTCTTAGTGTGAATATTCCCGTAGTTTCCACTCCAGCACCTTATCCTTCGAATCCTTCCCGAGCGTCCCCTTGCAGCGCCACTCCTCGTCGCCTGTCTTCTCGTACTGGCACTCGTCAGTCAGATCCAGCAGCACGGGGTTGTTCTCCCCCTTCCTCCCCGGGTGCACGTGCGTCTTGGTCGGCGGCATCTCGCCTTCCATGTTGGAATCCTGCACTGTGAACTCCACCCACCTGGGCTTGCCGTCCTCCCTGGTCATCTGTGGTGACAAGAGAGTCGAAGAGATTAGAACGGGGTTTAGAACGTCATACGAAAATATTCGGAGTACAAAAGTTCACAGACTCACTTTTAAGTGTATTCAATTGAGTCTGGTGTACACAGACTTAGGCTTTCTGTTGAGCTGAGACAAGGGGGGGAAGCAAAAGTTCACAGACTTAGAACCCGACAAAATTTACCTATAGATTTTCAGTTTCATGTCCACCACGCCGGTTTTGTCGCCGACGGCCTTCTTAACAGCTTCAGAGTCATCCTTGGGAACCTCGTTAGCTCCAATCAGCTTGGAGGTAAAGGTGCGGCTTTCTGTTGAGGTGAGACAAGGGGGAAGGGCTAGTCGATGACATATCAATGAGTGGGGATTCGAAAAGAGGAGATTGAGCGAGATTTTTGTCGAGTGAGAATCACTTTTGGAGTTGTTTTACTCCACGGAAACGAAGAACGAAGGGAGAAGGATCACGAGGGGAAAGCATGGAGCCCTGACCTGCTGATTTTGTGTTGTCGTTGTCTGAGGAGTAGGCAACGGCCACCAGAGCCGCAAGGAACGCTGCGCGAAAACACATGCGATGGAAGCCAGGCGATCGTAATCAGGTTACCATGTTACAGAGCATGTCACATGCGGCGTAAGTCTGAGGATGTGTCGTCATGAAATGTGAGCTGCGTGCACGACTCATCATGCAATCTCGAACAATAGAAGCGCGATATTGAGCACGGCGTTTGGCATGGGTTAGTAGGTAGCAGGTGGGTAGAAAGATGAAGACTCGGAGTCTAAAACAAAGTGACATTGAAGTTGCGGGGGTAACGCTTACCGAAGAGTAAGACGCGGAGAGCCAAAGTGAAGGCCATGATGATTCGGAATTGGAGTCCACAAGAAGAAGACTCGGACTGCAAGGTGAAGCGAGCTGGTTGGTTGCCAGTAGAGTGGAAGGTGGATTACCGCTTGATGATGGTTGCTAGGTACTCGAAGCACCCTCATTATTAATAGTAACGATGGAAGATGGGGACTCTTTGGAAGATGGGGATGGACTCGAACTGGAAACACGAGCCGTCAAGGTTGTTGGTGGAGCAGGAGTGACGCGTGCGAGCGACTCGCCACGAAATATCGACTCAGAGTTGCGTCTAGCGCGCCCCGATAATCCCAAACTATCCAATAAGAATGCCGACCACACCATCTGGAATGGCCATGGCGTTGAATCAGAATTCGCCGATCTGGTCGTTCCCCCAGGGGAAGTTCCGAACTGAGTTATTGGGTTCCGTAAACCCAATAATGGCAGCAATTTTTTTATTGGAGAGCTGCGGGCTGCGTTGCGTAAGTCACGGTGAGTGCTGCGCCAGTTGTGACACGACGCGATGGTGAGACTCGACCGGTGCTTCAAGCTAAGATTGGGAAACCCAATAATGCAGCACTAGGCAAGGAGTCATCGTGGGACAATTGACTTTTCCGAGCAAAGGCGGAGACCATCCAGGCATGCAGTGCAGGAAAGGAACTAAAGAAGCATCATGATGTGTTGGGGACGGATGACTACGTTTATGGTTCTGGTGCACATCGGTTCGATGTACATTGTGTTCTGTGCTGTGAGGACGCGGTACATTGCGTCTGGTTTGACAATCATTTCGCGATCCTCACACTGTATAAAGCGGGTTACCACACTGCTACAAAGCCCTCGAAAGGGACAGGTACCAAGATTGTCTCACAAGATCACTTTCACGACAATCGCGCCAAAACGGTTTTACATCAGACACCCGGTCGATTTGCGTGCCAAAGTACCAAATCGCCCACCCCAAACAGTCACAAAATCTACAGAGCTTCGTGAATTCGCGAAGCGAAACCAAAAACATGAAAATGAATTGTTGGAATGTTTTTACGAAATAGTTGGTTGGTTGCCTTGTTTTGGCGAATTTTGTTGGCGAGACAAGCATTTGCAGGGCAGCAAAATGATATCGAGGATCGAAAATTGCACATCTGTTACCTGCTTTTAGCGGGTACAAAATCGAATACGAATATCAGTTTTGAATGTCGGAATCGATTTCGGAAAGAATGTTGAAATCAGGAAAAAGACAAGCGATCTTGCAAAACGAATGCAATGTAATGCGTCCTGAGATGAAACGGTATCCGATACGAAAAGGAGATTTCATAGATTTTAGAGTGAAACAGGGGAGTCTATTGGGCTATTGGAGACCATTGCTATGCAACGGATCCTCCTGCCTGCACATTGCTCATGGGGTAGCAGCACTGGCGGGGTCCACAATTAATTGCACTAGCAGCTCTATACCAAGAGACAACACTACACTACACTTCGCATGTTACCCATTTCGTAGAATTAAAACATTTTAACTAGAAATGTTGATTGTGCGAAACACACAAATGTTCAAAAAAATCAATATTAACCTAGAAGAAAGTAACCACGTAAAGGTAATCTCAAATGCCACTGCACTTTCATTTGTCGACACAAGCTAAGCCTTTCTCAGTGTCATCAATGACTCAAGGCATTTGTAAACACAGAAAAGGAGCAAGCAGACATTATTGTGCATCACAAATACCATCATAGTTCGAAGATGAGCAGCTGCATCACTCATCCAGCCATCCCCCAGTATTCGGCCCACCATCACATTCAAACGGGCCTCGAATGACAAAAGGCGGAAGGTCCTCCATTTCTCGACCATTAAGGGGAAAGCCAAGGAAAGGGCCCCTGTGCGCCTGTTGATGAGGAAATGTTAGCGGGTCAAACAGGGAGACATGCGGAGGAAGAGGGCCTTGTGGTCCTCCTTGAGCAGGGAAAATGTCTCCTCTTGAGCCCTGAGGATGAAACATTTCACCACGTGGAAGTTGAGTGTCAGGCGGACTGTCCAGTGCCGGGGACCGAGGAACCACTGTGTGCGCATTCCATCAATCTGGATGCCTTGACCCATACGTTGTAGTGGACTTTGTTGTTATTCTTGGACGAAGAACGAAGGTTGGCCACCACGCAAATCGGGTGACATGCTGGGAGGGGGAGGGCCCATAGGCCGTTGGGGGTCCATCGGCGTGGGTGCAAGCGAATATGCGATGACCATGATGCGGTGCTCGCCCACCATTCGCATGGTCACCGGGGCAATGTTCGTGTGGGGCTCCATCGGCTGCTGGTGCTGCAGATGCTGTTGCAGCGTCTGCTGCTGCAAATGAGGAGGTCTTATTCCGAATTGCTGGTTCAAAAAGGGGGTTTCATCCACAAAGCCTCGAGGAATCGCCCCACGGATGCCCATGAGTCGTTGGGGGCCCATGAGGATTGAAGGTTGGGATTTGCACGGGGATCACAGGCCCCGTTGGCCCCATGGCAGCACTCCTCATGTTGCCAGCAGCACCTTCCCTTTGAGGCCCACGCATGTTACCGCGCATTTTACTGCACATGTCACCGAACATGTCCGCATGCATGTCGTCGCCACCACCCATGGCAGCACGAGGAGGGGGCGATGCGAACTGTGCCTCAAGCCTGCCTGTGTTCCTAAGGAAGCTCTCCAGATCGTCCCTCCTGTCCGTCGCCGAGTCGTTAGCGGATGAACAAGTTGCTACTGCTGAGTGCGGCTGCATGCCTGGGGCTGGTGAGATCATATTGCTACCTGTCTCTGCCTCCCCTGCTGCTGCTGCTGCTGCTGCTGCTGTTGATTATCTTGTTATTGTTGCGTTTGCTCCTGCCTCCAACCTCTTTGCATTGCGTAGGAAATTCTCCGCTTCGTTTGCTACTCTAAAATGCACCCCGAGCCACTAACAAATACAACAGGCCCCATGCAACTAGGGTATAATCCCCGCTGCGAGAGGTGCTGTAATAGTTCCAATAGTGATGGATGGATGGCAAACAGGGACAAAGAAATGGCACGGGAGTATAAGCACACACAACATGAGGGAAGAAATGCATAGCAAACACCAAATCAACTGCGTTTAACTGCTCATCCCCGCACCCGAGATGAACTTTGAGTCGACCCAAAAAGCTACCCGACGAACATCAAATCAGCAGCGTATGACTGCCCTGCTTATGTTGCTTGTTGGGCTCTCACCATACCGAGGGCTTGCAACTTCACATCTGCTGGGGCTCTCACCAAACTGTTTGTTGGCAGGTCGACGCCATATTTTCCAGTTGTGTTTTGAGTCCACTCAAAAGTATATTCTGAGTCGACTCAAAACACACCAGCAGTGCATGGCTGCTGCTGAACCTCACATCTATTGGGGCTCTCACCGGACTGTTTGTTACCAGGTCAACGCCATATTTTCCAAGACATAACATCGAAAGCGCATCGCTTTTGAGTAGGTCTGGTTGTAAGAATTCCTCAGAACTGGCTTGTGGCGGCTCGCATAATATTTTCCACTGGTTGGTGAGGGCGGATGCGAGCCACCACACAACGTAAAAAACATAGATGTGGTCTTTGAGTCAAGCTGGGATTTTAGAATTCTCAGAAACTGGCCTTTGACGGTTCGCATAACATTTCCACTGCTTGTTGTGAGCGGATGTGACCACATAACATCAAAATTGCAAGCGTGGCTTATGAGTCGACTCTGAAGCCGCATCACAATCGCACTTCACTCTTTTTTTTTTTTGGAAAAAGGTTGCGTATCTTCCACCATTTTCCCGAGTCGAATGTGGACGGTGCTGATCGTAATCCCACCCAACTGACATGCCTTTCCCAGTCAGTAGTTGAAAACATGTTGTGAGTAATATGTTAGATACCGATTGCAATCATCACCGCATTGGTGGGTAGACGGAATAGAACGCATTAAGCTCGATCAGTAGAGCATCACTCCCACAGCAGATACTCATCCAAGGCAGCTGCCAACAGTTGGCCTTGCTCACTCCGCCGTTGCATTCTCAAAGCGAGTATTCTTGAGGTGGCTTTTCTCATGATAGTTTTTTTGGGGGTGGCTTTTCTCGGGGCGACTTTCCTTGGCGTAGCTTGTCTCGGGCTGGCGCTTCTTAAGGAGGCTTTTTCTCAACGTTCCTTTCCTTGGGCTGGCTATTCATGGGGTGGCTTTTCTCGAGGTGGCTTTTCTCGAGGTGACTTTTTCTCGGCCTTGCTCGTCTCAATTTTTTAGAGTCCACTCTGAAGTCATCTTCTCTGGCCTTGGCTTGGCTCACTTCGCCACCACTGCATTTCTGCATTTGAATCGACATAAAAAGCTTGCCTTGGCTTATCTAAAATGAACATGGAGTTGACTCAAAAGCCACCTTTGCTGGCCTTGGCTCACTTTGCCGCCGTTGCATTTCTTGTTTCGGAATATCTCAAGAACGCGATCAAAGTCCACCTTTGAGCTGCCTAGAATCAGCTGCTGGCACACCCTTGGCACCTGCACTCTCCTCCTCCTGCACTCACCTCCTACTGCACTCACCTCCTCCTGCCTTCCTGGCCAGGCAGCGGCCCTTCACACCCAACTGTACAGAACCCACAAACCGACACTCAGGCCTGCACTCCCCTCCTACTCCCCTTCACGCACCTTCCCACCCTGAGCTGCGCACTCACCTCCTGCTGCCTCGTAGCCCAAACCCAGGAGAGAAACAGCCAGCAGCGGCCGTTCAGGCACCCCACTGAACCCACCCGCAATGAACCCACCCACTCTGAACCCACCCGCACTGAATCCACCCGCACTGAACCCACCTGCACTGAACCCACCCGCACTGAACCCACCTGCACTGAACCCACCCACACTGAACCCACCTGTACTGAGACCTCCAGGCCACACCCACATCCTGCTGCCTCGTAGCACCATCTTCATCCAGCCCGAACCCAGGAGGAACCGCCGGCAGCGCGCTCCCCTGCATGATTGGATGATGGGCTAAGGGGTGGCCAAACAAGATGGGGATGGGGGTCAACTGCTAGTTGATGAACATGGGGGGGTGCGGCCCTGGGGTTAAGTCGAGAAAGACAGGGAACGAGGAAGGAGGAAGAAGAGGGGAAGGAGAAGGGAGAGCATGGGGGGAAAGCAAGTGCATCTCCGGGCTGGCAAATGAATGAGTGTGGGCTGCTGGTGCACCTGATGCAAACCCTGCTTTTCCTGCTACTGCTGCTGCTTGGGCTGAAAACCTACCCTCCTCTATCTCAACCCTCTCCCTGTAATCTCCCTCGCATCTCTCCCTGTAAACCCCTTCCTCCCTCTCCCTGTGCTCCCTCTCTTCCCTCTCTCGAAACTCTCTTTCGGCCTCCTCACCCCACATCTCCTCTCCTCTCCTCGCACCCTCTTGCTCCTCATTACCCCCCCTCCCTTCTCTCCCCCACATCCATATCTCGCCCAAGCCGGTACATCTGGCTCCCAGGACCCCTAGCATCATACCAAATCCTCTCACCTCCCCTCTCCACCCCCCTCTCCACCCCCCTTCTCAGCTCCCCTCTGAACGCCCCTATCAACATTACTATCAGGGCCTCTGTCCAACCTACTACCCGCACCCCTCTCGGTGCCTCTTTTGTGGCCCCTCATGTGCTTTGCACCCCTTTCGAACCCGTCTTCATCATAGCCCTGCTGGAAATGCCCTCCCTACCCCTGCCTTCCCTGCTCGTCTCCATGCAAACCCCTCTCTCCTCCATGCCTGCCTGCGACTGACTGATGCGTGTGCTGCTGCTGTGCCTCTATCCTCCACTCTTCCTTCCTCCACTCTCCCTCCCTCCTCCACAATCCCTCTCTCCTCCACTCCCCCTCGCGCATCAGCCCTTCCTCTCTCCTGCGCTGCATTTCTGCTGATTCTTCCACCCTCATACGCTCTTTCTGCTGCCGTTGACTCGACTCCTCTCTCCTCCGCTGCAGCTCTCCCCACTCTTCCCTTCTCGTCCTCTCCGTCTGCCTCTGCCGCTCTGCCACTGCCCTATCCTCCCTGGCACCTCTCCTATCCTTCTCATTCTTCCCATCCCTCCCATCCTTCCCATCACTCCCATCCTTCCCATCCCTCCCAGCCTTCCCATCCCTCCCATCCTTCCCATCCCTCCCATCCTTCCCATCACTCCCATCCTTCCCATCCCTCCCAGCCTTCCCATCACTCCCATCCTTCCCATGCCTCCCAGCCTTCCCATCCCTCCCATCCCTCCCAGACTAGTAGTGCTGCCCTGGATTTTTGTTTCTTGTTAGGCTCTGGTCCCTACCCAGGCTAGAATAGCAAAGGTGGGCCCAACTTGAACCTTTGCCTTCTAGAATGGCTGACTAAAATTACTGTTGTGAATTTCGATGGAAAGGAGTCTGAAAGGTGTTGCTCGATTCTGATTGGCTGATGCAACAATCAGCTAAGCAAAATGTACAGTGCAACACTTCTGACGCGCTCGCGACTTAAAAACTCGCATATCTGAAGGAATGGCATGTGCGATTTCTTTTCCTAGAACCCAACTCGATTTTCAAGTTGGGACCAGGTTTGCTTCTTGGGTGTCACAGGGGGGTTCAGAAACAGTGCAGCACCTCGCAATTGTACGACGAGCAAGATCGTCGAAACACTCACAAGTGAACAGTGTTTCCGCCCGGAAATGGAAACCTTTCATGCACAAACTGCTTCCGAATCTATTTCGAACATAGCCAGCTGCCCAAAAAGAAAAACCCCAACTCTTCTTCAAACCAAGCCCCCTTTCTTGTTCAAGTTGGGTCCAACTTGAATAGGGTTTGCTATTTTAGGCAAGAGCTTTAACGTTCCTATATGTGTTAGGATTTATACGAACGATAGCCTACTGTATTCCCTTGCCGAGTCACTCCTCTCTCGACAAAACATGCCACTGTTGTTGCGAAATGCTAGGGAAGTCGTGAGGAGCTTGATTTCTGGTAAAACTAGAAGGGCCTCGCACAACGCCTTATCCGTTTTTTTAGGAACTCGACGGCTAGGATTGTAAAATTTGAATGGGATGTAGTGCAACAAGGGAAAAAGTCGGGTTGATGGCCGTTAGATGAACATCCACAAAAATGGACGGCTGTGGTTACTCTGCTATTCCAAGTTCCAAAACGCTTCTCGCCTCCAAGTTGAGGGAGCCCTCGTCAACAAAAACCTGGTAACTGTATGTTACGATAAGGAAATTGTTACATTCCTGAAAGTGACACTCGAGCAGTAACCCTTGTCGAGTCCAAGCCTATGACGCGATGTACGAAGTGCAACGGTCGTTGACCGTTGACCGACAGTCGAACCGACAGAATTCCAAGGGTCCATCACGATAGCAAGGACACATAACTAACCCTGTAATACAGCACATGCAGTCAATCGAGTCGTGTATAGTCACCCGAGTCGGATCTGGAACCTCAAAGGGAAAGTACCCCTGTTAACTGCCTCTTAGTTACACCCTTCACATTCTCTTGTATCACTTTATAAACCCTGTATTCTATTGCTATAATCAACACTGTTATATTACATTCACTCTGACAGGGTGGATCGAACCAATCAATGGCTTCCGCAAAGCGCACTACTGCAGTTCAATCCTGAAGATCCTACGGACTGTATTGGATCGCTTCATAGTAAACAGAGCCTATTAGGATTCTATGCATGACACTCTAGATCAGTTTTAAATTCAAATATCGTGGCGCCACTGACTCGCTCCCGCCATAGAATGGCCCTAGGCTTGAGATCATGAGGCCAAGGAAGCCCTCTTCCCGAAGCACATGCAAACACTCCAAATTCGGCGGCAACCACTTCCGTCCCCACAGAGCTCCTCGAAAAATTGCTCCAAGGAATGTCAACTCTTGAAGAGCGAATTCAATCTCTCAAGATCGACGGCTCGAGAACCGCTCGCCAAACCACTGAAACGCAAGCAACCTCTGCAGACAAGGACTCTACTCCTGGCTAACTTCAGTGCTCCCAACACGCAACCACCGGCAAGCGTACGATTAAATGACGAAGCCCTGCAGATAGGACGATTGAAGTTCTTTGCTGTTTCTAAGATCAGAACAAGCTCTATCTTCAACGGTCGCGATTTCTTCACTTGGAGTTTCAAGTTCGAGCTACTACTGCAGTGCGCCCAAATCTTCTGCTATTTCGACGGATGTTACCCCGGATCGATGATCGACACCGAAGACGCAAAACATTGATACTACAACAAATCGCTCATGGTGTACATTGTCTTTCTGCGGAACTTATCCGCTTCCCAGCAACTCGGAATTCGATCGTTCGAAATTCGCGCCGCTCCGACACGAGACTCCTGGCTATACTTGACGAACCTCTATTAGCCGAAGGACTTCGTATCATTGAGTCGACTGCTCGGCCATCTACTAGAAGTGAAAGATGGTCTTGGGAGAGAAGGTCAACACTTACATCAATCACTACTGAAGCATCCGCGACCAGATCGTCAAGCTCGGGAACACAATCACAGAAGATATGTTCGTGACAATCGTGCTCGCCGGACTTTCCCCCGAATGGCAACCGTGCACGGTGCTGCTACACCTGTAGGGCAAAATTTCTGAAGCGACCCTTTGCGCGATACTGCTGGCTGAGCAGCAGGATATGGACCTCTACAAGGAGAGAGCTCTGCACAAAGAAAAGCTTGCCTTCTCCTCAGACAAGAAGGAGCTATGCTACGACACGCGCAATCGCCATTTTTTTTGCAAATACAGCAAAACTTTCAGACACTTTATCGAGCGCTGCCAAAGCCAAGCAGGAAGCAGCACAAGACAATCCTATACACCTAATCCAATAGAGGAGACCCATCGACTCTTCCCCCCAGGACCTGCGCCAGACCAGTCGCCCGTCCGACACGGACCAGCGACCAGTCCCCAGCCCTCTTGCATCCTCGGACCCTTGTCCGACTCAGCCAAATTCCCATGGTCAACTAGTCCACCGCCAAGTCTTCATGGCAATGAGAGCTCGGGGTCCGACATGTCGAGCGAATCGACGTCACCGCGTGCCACAACTGCGCCCAAGTAAAGAAGACTTCGAGCCGGCAATAGCGGCCCAGGAATATAACAACCCCTACAACGAGCACGTCAGCTACGAGATCGATGAAGAGGAGCTGGAATGAAATCTCCCCATTCCCCTGTTGGAGCCGACACCCTACATCACCGACACAACATCTGGAGGCGAGAGACAAAGCTGGGACGACTTCCCAAGGGACCACCGCATGCACAAGTCAAACCAGCCCTACCTGCTGACCCCGAGGATCGCAATGATCGCTTGCAACAACCGCGACAACTACCACACTCGGTACCTAGATAGTTGCTTCGGACATGGATACCTGGGCAAGCTCTCTCAGAACCTAAGCTGCCAGATACGGACCAACGTGCCCAGAAGCAGCAGACGCAGTACAAGCAACTATGGTTGCAGCCTCAGCAGCATTGGAGCACTCCTAGACTTCGCCCCTAGAGCACTCCTAGACTCTGACGGACATGAGCTTCAAGAAATCCAAGCCCCTCGCACCTGCACAGTCTGCCCTTAAGCTTCCCTCATACGCAACCCATTCCCAAACCTTCCTCGTTGTCCCAATCGCTGCACACCATTGGACAAAGTCTACAGCGACTACCTCATGCTCGCACAAGAAGGACTCCATGGGGAACAGTACACACTGACCGTCATCGACGCTGCCACCCGCTACGTCTGGGCAGTCAACATCCAAAACAGAGGGGGAGTACTCAATACCTTCTGACCTTGGCTTGCTCTTGCTGAGCAACAATCTGGAAAGAAACTGAAGTACTAGAAGACGGATGGAGCTCGAGAATTCCGGAGTGAGGAACTACAGACTCATCTCCAAGAACTTGGGATCAAGCACATGCTCTCTCTTCCAGATGCTCACCTCGCTCAACGGACCAATGGAACTCTACAAACCAAAGTACGGGCCATGATGCTCCAGTCCGGACTACCCACAGAATACTGGCCCTACTCAATGCACCACCGTCTGACTACACAACCTACTGTCCACCACCACCAACGACGGGAAACTCTCCCCTTACATGACCTGGACAGGGAAACCAACTGACACCACCATGCTCCGAGTCTGGGGCTACATGATCTAGTACTGCCCTCACTGGCAAGTTCGAACAGTGAGCTCGCTGGGGGGTACACCTCGGCATCTCTCAAGATTACCAGGCATGGACAATCCTGGACCTGGGGGAATCCACCATCGTGCCCTCCAGGGACGTCCTCTTCTACGAACGACTCACCCTGAAGCAGTTCCAGGACGACCGTTATGCCAATCGCCAAGCAGCCTAGGCAAGAGGAGAGCGCAGCTTTGCCTATCCAGAAGACAAAATCGCCGCTGCACGCCTGGACCTGGACCCACCTGAGGAAACCCCGGGGGAGAGCCCTCGCTTTGACAACAACGATGATGCGGATGATGCTCCACTCGACCCCTCACCCGTCACTCTGCGTCGCGATGACACCATTGGCACCCTCGCAGACAACAACGTCGCCGACTTGGACAACGGCGTGCAAGAGGCCACTGACGATGGGCACCGCAACCTTCGATTCTCTAGCCTCCACATTCTCAGTCCACAAGAGCCCCTCCGTAATCGAGCCTGAGACACCACGACCGGCTCTCACCGGACCTCATCGCGCCGAATGGTGCGAGGTCATGGACACGGAAATAGCTGCATTCTGCTCTCGCGACACCTGGATCCTTGTTGACCGCGCAGCAGCAAAGGGGAGAAAGATACTCTCTAGGAAGTAGGACTATCGCATCAAAACGGACACCCAAGGGAACGTTGAGCGATGCAAGGCTCGATGGGCCGTACGAGGCTACGACCAACGCTTCAGCATCAACGTAGAAAATGCATTCCTATACGCAAAGGTTGACACTGTGATCTTTGTAGAGAAACACCATATGTACGGTGACGGGGACCCATGCATCAGCAAAATTCCCTCTACGGGATTAAGCATGCACCCCTTCTCTGGCAGCAGCATCTCCACGAAATCCTGTTGGAGATTGGGTTCCTTCAATTACCTGACGGCCCAGGGATGTACCGTCTCCACTTCCGTGGAGACTACATCCTCCTCACGGTCTACGTCAACGAAGTGCTCTACACCGGCACCAACCCCGACCTAAACGATCAGTTTGAGCACAATCTGGGACAACGCGTCGACATCACTACCTCCAAGATCGTGACTCATTACCTCGGGCTCAACATCTACACGCTAGACGCCATCCAATCTCTCCCCATCAAAGTATGCCGAGACTCTCGCGGAGAAATTTAACGTAACACTGGTGCCACTCTCCACACCCTACCGCACTCCCGCCGCCGGCTACAAGCCTGAAACCAAGACACTCGCTCCTTCCGCTCACCAACTCTACGAGCAACAGCTCGGATTTCTACTGTTCGCCACTGTCACTTGCCGGCCTGACCTATCCTACATCGCCAGCCAGCTCGCCCAGTTTTCTCAGCAACATGAGGAGGAAAACCTCCTACATCTACAATGAGTTCTCCTCTATTTCGTTTCGAATCCACATCGGCCTTTCCTACTCCACCATCACCACACCCACATTCCAACTCACTGCTACGTTGACGCTGACCACGCCGCATATCCCGCTAACCGCCGCCCTCGCACTGGATTTCTCTTCCAACTAGAGCCTACTGGACCTATCTCCTCGAACTCACAGATACAGGAGCTGATTGCCCTCTCGTCGGCCGATGCAGAGTACATCACATCAACCTCCACTATTCGCGAAGGACTCTCACAGACAGTATGTCAGGTCCACTTTTCCTTTGTCGATTTCGTCCTTGACGAAACAGTATCGCAGGGCAATGTGCTTGGTGCGATAGCCGAAGCTGGGCTTGTTTGTTCCAGAATCTCACATGGAATTGAGGAGCAAGAGAAAGGTTAGGATAGGAAGAGAGGGATGAGAGGGAAGGTCCCAAGAGAGTCCCCAACCAAGGAAACCCCAAAAGCACAAAGTTCCCTCCCTATAGGAACCTCAACTTTGACCTTTGTCCCTTCCCAACCAATCCATCCAAGTTGGCCATCCTTGCCAACCTAGCTTGGTTGTTCCCAACCAATTTGCAACTGCTACAGTAGAGTGACGAATTTTCCCAACCCTCAAAGGTCCCAACTCCATAGTGAGTCACCCCACAACTTCACTTTGTAACCGCCGCAATTGTAACGCAAGCTCATGAACTTTGAATCTTCATACCTTTCGCGCTCTTGCTCCGATTGAAGGGATTCTCGTTGCGTCGGAAAGATCTTTTCAAGAACTATCATCACAAAATACCTGCTCAAACAAAATAACACAAAACACATTCCCAAACTCCAGAACACACCACACACAAATTCTTGCACACGTTCAAACTACACATGCAAGTAGAAAACATGGGATGGGAGGCAGACAGAATGTGATAGCATATGATGACATCACACAACAATCTCCCCCTCTGGCTGCCAACCATCATCCATCATGCCACATCTCAAGCATGCATACTCAATGCACACTCATCCAGCAAGCTTCATGCCCTTCCAATGATCCGCCTCCGCCACACGCTTAGTGAAAATATCTGCTGCCTGCTGATGGGTCTTCACTATCTCCAGCTGCACCTCCTTATCAAGGAGTCTCCTCACCCAATGCCACTTTGGCCTTATGTGTTTTGTCAGCCCATGCAGACAAGCATTCTTGGCCAGCTTCACTGCAGACTCATTGTCACAGAACACAACTGTCGGCTCCTCCTGACCAACTCCCAACTCCTCCAACAAGCGCCTTAGCCACACCACTTCCTTGGCCCCATGGTGTAAGGCCATGTACTCAGTCTCACATGAGGACAATCCCACTTTATTCTGCTTCTTGCTGCGCCAGCTCACAGCACCACCTCCCAGCAAGCACACATAACCCCCAATGCTGGTGCCATCCGCTTTCACTAAGTTGAAGCTATCATTAGTACCTTGGGCTGAGGAATTGCAGCCCAATAGCACAATGCAATCTCATCTTCCTCACTCTACTCAACCACACTCCCAGCCTGCACCACATTTGGCTTGCCTCTTCCCCCATAGGTCAGCCTCACAGGAGGGTGCACATCCCTCCTAGGACGCTCAGGTGGGTGTGGAACTCGAGGTGGAGACTCATGCTGCTGCTGCTGCTGCTCCACCTCAGCTGCTTCCCCTTCCTCAGTCACCCCAGACATCTCCTCCTCAAACACTACAACCTCCACCTGTCTTGAAGGCCGCTGCACCTCACCTGCCTCCACAATTAGCGGTGTAGATGGAGGCTTCAGTTGTTGCTGCTTCCATTCTTTGTAGTACAAGGATTTAAGGAACTTCACATCCCTTGACACAGTCAGTTTTTGGTTGGTCAAGTCCCATTGCAACCACCCCTTGTGATCCTTTGCAATCCCCAAGTGCACACCCCATCCCCAAGTGCACACCTTTCTATTTCATTCCTCTTTTTATCCTGATCCATTTGGTTTTTATCTCATTCCATTTGGATTCCTATTTCTCCTTTTCCATAAACCTTTGGTTTATCCTGTTATTATCATTATATCACCGACAAGGCTCGGGATGTACTGCTGCGCTATATCTAGCGTAAACCTTTCGTGATCCCTTAAAGCCAATAGCCTCGCGTGGCTATACGCAGGGTGATTCTATCTTCTAGAAGGGTCTATTCCCTTAGGATAAGATAAACCTGATAACCTGATGTACTTTGGAAGTATAAAAGCGCCTTGCAACCTTTCCTCAACACATTCGATCCTGTAACACTTGGTAATCAGAGCTTTTCTCACTCGACCGCGCTCAGCTAAGCAGCAGCAACGGGACTCCTGCTTCGAAAAACCGCCGGGGGCGACCAATTCGACGCCGATTCTGGTAAGCACCAGCTCCGCGTTTTTCCGAATTACCCCCTCCGCGCGTGTTTTGAACAGGATGGCGAACTTCGACAACGCCGAAGTTACCCAGCAGCTCTTCGCGCGCATCGCAGCCCTTCAGGAGGAGATGCGAGCGGATCGCGAAGCGTGGCGAAACCAGTTCGAGCGAGTAACTCGACTCGCCGGAGCACAACACGAAACGACAACGGCGACGACGCAGTAGTCGCAGCAGTTTCTTGAGGCTCCGAAACCGTGCCCACCTGAGCCGATCGATCCGAGCGATTGAAACTCCAACGTCCGCAGTTGGATCGCCGGCATGGAGATCTACTTCGCAGCCGTCGGATGGAGCTCGCCAGTCTGGGACGATCAACGAGTACGACTCGCGGCGACACTGATGCGAGGGCCGGCACTCGAGTGGATCGGCGATAACAGCACGTTCATCCACGGCGAAGCCACGTGGCAGCAGTTCCGCACCGACCTGCTGAAACGTTTCGAGCCGATAAATTCGGGTTTCCTTGTCCGCGAAAAAATTCATCGCCATCGACAGTTCGGGAGTGTAGCGCAGTACACGCAGCAGATGGAGAATTTTATAACCGCATTCCTGACCTGACCGAAGGGGAAAAAGTACAATTGTACCTTGCCGTGCTGAAGACCGAAGTCAAACGACAAGTGGCAGCGACAAACTACGTGAGCTACAGTGACGTTGTATCGGCTGGGGAACGCTTCGACATGGTCAACGCCGGAACACAACGGACGCACGTCGGCAGTACGCGACAGGGCGACCGCTCGGCTCACACCACGTTCGCCGACCCGATGGAAGTCGACAGGTTCGAAGGGCGGCCATGTCCGAAAAACACCAACTACACGTGTGATTTTGCGGGGTGCCGGGTCATCGAATCTTCGACTGCAACAAAATGAAAACCGCAGGCACTGAGTATCGGGCACGCAACAGTGGCGGAAATCCTTCGGCCAGTCAGAAGCCAAAAACGGAACTCGCCAGTGATTGCGGATCTAGCTGGCGAAAAAGAAATGATCCGAAAGCGGCCGCGTACTTCCGGAAAAATCAACTTCGACGCAGCTGATTCGACACGAACAGGAAAAAATGATGGGGAAAAATCTCCACCCCACGACCAGTCTTTGCCAGAGGAAATCGCCGAGGAAAAATCTACCTCCGCGAAAAAGGACTCTGCTGAGACGGGGAAACTCCTTGAAGACCCAAGAAATTATAAGGATTTGTTAAAGTTATCTTACAAAGATGCTTTAATGAAAACTTGTAATTCTCGAGGGGCTAGAGCCTTGGAGAAATTTCGGGAGGGACTCCAGAAGAAGCAGAAAATTGTGGAGATCGTACCGGTACCGGAGAACTTGGGGACCAAATTAAGGAGTGTGGAAAGAAGCCGACCTTTCCACGGAGTCAACATCCTCTCCCGACACCAGCCCACAGCGACTACCCGTTCCCCAGGGAAGACGTCGGTGGAGCTGAAGCAGCTCAAAAGGAAGCTGGGGGTCTACAAGAAGTTGCAAAAACCCTGAACTCCTTCTTCGGATGCATCCAACTCCGCAACTTCGTCAACGACACGAATAGTCGTCACGGAAACTCCAGGCCCAAAAGAAGAGCCTTTCTCCAAGCAGCCTTGGCCAGCTGCCAGCTCAGGAGTAGGAAGCAACGAATATTGGGATGTACCCTATGACCCTATCAATGAAACTATCTTTGGGTACTCCGAGCAACGCCTGCCCCTCGTGCTCGAGGTCATCTGCAAAGGACGACGCCTCCAAGCACTCGTGGACAGCGGAGCATCGCACACAGTATGCGACACGGCAACCATCGACCGACTTCGAGAAGATTACAAGCCATCAACATTTTCTGCAACGATGGTGGACAGCAGCAAGTTACCAGTGTACGGCGAAGCAGTGCTACACCTACAAATCAGTCCACTGCACTGGAAACCTGCTCTCCCTATCACCAACATAAAAGGGCTTAACTTGATCTTCGGGCGAGACTTCCTCAAGAAATTCAACCGTGAGATCAACTGGGTAAACCGCACCGCAAGCATCTACAACAAGGACTTGCTGAAGGAGTTCCAAGACATTCTTCCCGACGACCTCCCGGACGAACTACCGCCATACCGAACGCACCAACACAAGATCGTGGAGGAACCAGGCTCGAAACCGACCTTCCGAGCACCATATCGGCTAAGCCCCGCAGAACTAGCCGACATGAAGAAGCACATCGAGTATCTCCTTGCCAAAGGACTCATCCGACCATCTACTTCGCCATACGGTGCCCCGGTACTCTTCACACCGAAACCGGACGGAAGCCTGCGCATGTGCATTGACTACCGAGCTCTCAACAAGCAGACCATCAAGAACAAATATCTGATACCACGAATTGATGACCTGCTTGACCAGCTTCGGGGAGCTACGGTATTTTGAAAACTAGGTCTGCGGTCTGGATACTAGCAGATAAGAATGGCGGACGATTCCGTTCACAAAACTGCTTTCCGAACTCGGTACGGATCGTACGAGTATTTGGTCATGCTGTTCGGACTCACCAACGCACCTGCAACATTCCAAGCAGAGATGAATCATATCCTATGCCCACTCTTGGACGAATGCGTGGTGGTGTACCTGGACGACATCCTCATCTACTCGCGCGACATGCAATAACACGTCGAGCACCTACGACGCGTCTTCGAAATTCTTCGACGAGAACGTTTCTACGTCAAACTATCCAAGAGCGACTTCGCCCTCGAGAAGGTCCAATTCCTTGGACATATCGTAAGCGCTCAAGGAGATCACGTCGACCCCAAGAAAATCGAAGCTGTGCGTACGTAGAAGACACCCGAGAACGTGAAGGATTTACAGCAGTTCCTTGGCTTTGCTAACTACTACAGCAGGTTCGTGCCACAATATGCAAAGATCGCCGCGCCACTCACGAATCTGCTAAAAAAGAACACGCCCTATAAATGGGAGCTACAACACCAGGAAGCCATGGAGCAGCTGAAACAAGCACTCACGTCCGCACCCGTACTCATCTTGCCAGACCCCGAACGCGACTACGTCATCGAAGCTGACGCCAGCGACCAGGCAGTGGGAGCAGTCTTGATGCAAGACCAGGGGAATGGTCTGCAACCAATTGCCTACCTCAGCAAAAAATTACATGGAGCAGAACTCAACTACCCGATACACGACAAGGAGGCCCTTGCTATCATCATCGCCTTCAAAAAGTGGAGATGTTTTCTCGAAGGACGCAAGACGAGAGTCTACACTGACCATTGCAGCCTAAAATACTTGAAGACGCAACCAAGCCTCTCCAGGAGACAGGTCCGGTGGATTGACTTCCTCGAGACACACTTCCACTACGACATCGTGTACAAGCCCGGCCACAGAAACAAAGCAGACGCACTTAGCCGGCCTGCACACGTTGCCGCTATCCAAATTGAAGGGATGAATCCGTTCCTCAAGGGACTCTTCATACACGGGTATACCATCGACCCAGAAATTCCCTTAGCAGAAAAGCGACACCTGCTACAGTGGGATAACGACATCGCGTACAGAAAGGATCAATGAAGATCTGGGTACCTAATTACCCTCCATTGCGCCAGTTACTACTCGAAGAATACCACGACGTCCTGTACACGGGACACTTCGGTAGCAACAAGACACTCACCGGTATCGCCAAACACTACTACTGGCCCCACATGGCAGATGACATACATAAATTCGTCACCTCGTGCACTACATGTCAGCGGATGAAGAGCAGCAAGCAGAAAAAGGCGGGTCTGCTGCAGCCTCTTCCTGTCCCAGAATAGCCATGGCAAGTGGTCAGCCTAGACTTCATCACCGGGCTACCAACTACCACAAGCGGTCATGACGCGATCCTTGTCGTAATTGACAAGTTCTCCAAAATGGGACACTTCATTCCGACACACACGACTCTTTGTTCGCTACATCATCTCACAACATGGCATTCTGACCACTCATCTCCGACCGAGACCCTAAGCTCACCAGTAAATTCTGGAAAGAACTGATGTCTCTGCTCGGGACCAAACTCGCCATGTCATCCGCATACCATCCGCAGACAGATGGACAGACCGAGCGCCTCAACCAAATTGTGGAGCAACTCCTCCGCGCAGCCTGCAAGGATGACATCTCCAAACGGGACTTGCATCTGCCCGTCCTGGAGTTTGCCTACAACAATGCTACGCACGCCGCTACTGGACACACGCCGTTCTTCTTCTGTTACGGACGCCACCCACTCACACCACAACAGCCAACCATACCAGCCACAGTCCAACCCGCTCATGATTTCATCACGACCATGCACAAACTTTGGGATCGGACCCACAAGCGCCTTCTCGACATTCAGCAACAGAAGTGCCAAGCCGATCGCCACCGTACATACCACACCATTACCGTGGGAGACTGAGTACTACTCGACACACGCAATCTTGACATCAGCCATCTCCCATCGAAATTGCGACCTCGCTTCTGCGGGCCTTTTCTTGTTGAAGCACAAGTCATTCCTGTTACCTTCCGCTTATGCCTGCCAGCTCCCTGGAAGATTCATAACGCCTTCCATGTCCAACTCTTGAAGCCCTACCGCGATCCCAACACGGTCTTTTCTGGCCGCCAACTGCCGCCGCCGCCGCCGCCCGTCCTCGTCCATGATAAACCCGAGTACGAGGTCGAGTCCGTGCTTGCTCACCGCCGTCGACGAAATGGCACCGTGGAGCTTCTCATCCGTTGGAAGGGTTATGATCCTTCAGAGGATAGCTGGGTCTCTGAATCCGAGATGGACCACGCTCGTCGTCCTCTTCGGGACTACCTTGTCAAGCAGGGTATTTCGTCTACCACCCAGCTTTTAGGGGGGGAAGTGTGAGAGTACGATCCCGTTCCATTCCTTTCTCTTTTCCATTTCATTCCTCTTCCATCCTGATCCATTTGGTTTTTATCTCATTCCATTTGGATTCCTATTTGTCCTTTTCCATAAACCTTTGATTTATCCTATTATTATCATTATATCACCGACCAGGCTCGGGATGTACTGGTGCGCTATATCTAGCGTAATCCTGCCGTAATCCCTTAAAGCCAATAGCCTCGCGTGGCTATACGCAGGGTGATTCTATCTTCTAGACTGGTCTATTCCCTTAGGATAAGGTAGACCTGGTTACTTGATGTACTTTGGAAGTATAAAAGCGCCTTGTACTGATCGATAGCGCAACCTTTCCTCTGAGCTCTAGGCATCCACTCCTTAAGGACAGCCGCTGCCACCTCCCCCTTGCTCTTCAAAGGATAAACCCACACTGCTCGAGTGTGGTCATCCACAATCGTCAAGAAATAGCGGCTGCCTGAGAGGGAAGGGGCTCTTGTGGGCCCCACCACATCCATGTGCACAAGTGCAAGTGGGGTCTTGGCTGGTCCTGTAGTGCTATTGAAGGGGAACTTGGAGAACTTGGTCTCCAAACATATAGGGTAGCTCCCAATCTCCTTCACTCCCCCCTTGACCTCCAATCCATTCACGCTCCCATCCTTCACCAACTTCTGCATCATAGGGAAGTTCACATGACACAGCCTCTCATGCCATGTCTCCCAATCGGCCTCACCACTCCTTGATGAAGCCTTAGCCCATGCCGCACTTGCATCCACACCATCAAGCACCTCACCATGTGTCTGCTGCTGCTGCACTTTCTTAACTGCTACCAGGACACCATCAGTTGGTGCAGTTGCATCTCCTCCTGCTGTTGCCTTTGCCGCGGCTACCGTTGCTGCTGTTGGAGTCTTCCTCTTCCAAGGGATGATGGGCATCTGCGACAGATCCTTGATGCAGCTGGTCTCCTCTTCCATACTCCATAGCACCTTCTTCCCAAGCTTAGCACGGCAGCTGGTTGGTCCAAAGGTCACTTCGGCCTTGCTCTTCTGCTGTCGCCGCACAGAGAGAAGGTTAGCAGACAAACCTTCAACCAGCAGAACATTCCCAAGCCCCACAAGCTCCCCATTAGCTCCCTTAACCTTGGCATTTCCAACACCAATCACAAGGAGCAAAGCACCTAACGCTGCTGCCACATACTTAATCTTCCTAGGGGGTTTTACCTCATCAAGCAAATCTGCCCGTGGGGTCATGTGACTGGTGCAATCCGAATCAATCACCCAGTGCGTGAGAGGGTGCATCACAACCTTTCCCACAGATCCCACATCACCCTCATACCCATGCACGTCCACAACCATGAGAAACATCCCAGGATAGGCATTATCTTGTGCACCTGAGCCTTGCACAGCGCCACCTTGTGCGCGTTCACCACTGGGCGGCTTCATGCCTAGAGGTGCTCATCCCTCCGGCCTGCTGAAGCACTTGAACCAAGGATGCCCGACCTTCCTGCAGTACCAGCAGGTGCCCTCCATTTTGGTACTCCCCCTGCCACTGGAGCTCCCATGCCCCTCATTATAGTCACCTCGGCCTCTACCTCTGCCAAAGCTCCTCCCACGGCCTCTCCAACCCCCTCTTCCTCTGCCGCGCCCTGCAGCTCCATACCCCTCAGCAGTCTTAGTGGAAGCACCATCTCCCACATGGCATCTGCAGAAGTCCTCCTACAGAATCTGCTGCCTTAGCCACTCAGGTGTCCATTGATCTTGCTGAGAGTTGAGGGTGGGGATGAGGTTGTCCAATGAGTTGTCCAACACCGAGATGATCTTGGTGCACTGCTGCAGTTGAGATACACTGCTGCCCGCTGCTGCCATCCTTGCATAGGTGTCCTTGATCTTGTCAAGGACCGGCTTCACATCGTCCCCTGGTCGCATGGAGATGGCAGCAAATTCCTTCTCGAGCACGATCACCATCGGAATAGTGTTGGGCTGAATCACATCACGTAGTAGTTTCCACGCCCTTGGACCCTAATCATCCGCTTCCACAAGATCCTTGATGTGCTCGAACATCTCCTTGTTGACCGATTGAAGGATGAGGTCGAAAAGCACCGCGCTTTTCTCAATCCACCGTTCGCGTGCTTCGCCTTCCTCCGGCATCTTCTCCTCCCCAACTGCAATCTTCAAGAGCTTGTAGCGTTTGAAGGCACTCTTCATCCGCTCGCTTCATTCCTCATAGTGGGAGCCATCCAAAGCTTCAACTTTCGATGGTGGCGGCTCATTGGTCTTCTCAGATACAGCTCCTCATTCATTAGCATCTCCTCCTCTCTCATTCATCTTCTCCTTGAGAAATGACGAATTTCAGCTCCCCTTTGCTGTCCACACACAGCTCCCTTGATATTTTCACAAGTGTCGGCGTCCACGAAATTTTGGAAGTCACATCCAACCTTTAGAACACCACTTAGGCACACCCACAGGCCATGGTGGGTCTAGAAGGGTCTTCACACTTCTGTAGACTCCTTTCAAAGTCCTCAATATGGCTCTGATACCACTTGTTAGGATTAAGGACGGAGTCTAGGTGAACTTAGGAGCTAGAATAACTCAAAATATAAATCCGAAATTCTGGTCAGAAAAGTTGTCTCCACAAGAAACGTCGTCGACAAAAACGTAGCATTATAATGTCATGAAAATCAGATATGTTGTAGCTCTTAATCTCAGCTACCGTTACCAAGTTAAATCATATCGATTGATGAAGTATTTGCGACGCTATGGTTTTTGATGCACAGGAGGGTATGCTGTAGGAGAAGAACTTAACTGAATCTCAAACTTCAATTAAGGTTCAAGAATCTCATATGGAATTGAGGAGCAAGAGAAAGGTTAGGATAGGAAGAGAGGGATGAGAGGGAAGGTCCCAAGAGAGTCCCCAACCAAGAAAACCCCATAAGCACAAAGTTCCTTCCCTATAGGAACCTCAACTTTGACCTTTGTCCCTTCCCAACCAATCCATCCAAGTTGGCCACCCTTGCCAACCTAGCTTGGTTGTTCCCAACCAATTTGCAGCTGCTACAGTAGAGTGACGAATGTTCCCAACCCTCAAAGGTCCCAACTCCATAGTGAGTCACCCCACAACTTCACTTTGTAACCGCCGCAATTGTAACGCAAGCTCATGAACTTTGAATCTTCATAGCTTTCGCGTTCTTGCTCCGATTGAAGGGATTCTCGTTGCGTCGGAAAGATCTTCTCAAGATCTATCATCACAAAATACATGCTAAAAAAAAAAACACATAACAGATTCCCAAACTCCAGAACACACCACACACAAATTCTTGCAAACGTTCAAACCACATGCAAGTTGAAAACATGGGATGAGAGGCAGACAGAATGTGATAGCATATGATGACATCACACAACAGCTCTAAGATCAGAAACGCCTCTTCGACATCGAACAACAGCAAAAGCACTTGGTCGATCAACACGACAGTTATCCACACCATAATATTGACATCTACCATCTTCTATCCAAGCTCCAACCGTGCTTCTGCGTGTCCATCCTCGTTGAAGCAAATGTCACTTCAGTCACCTTCCTCTTTCGCCTACCTGCCACCTGGAATATCCATAATGCCTTCCATGCCACTTTTTTGAAACTCTATCAGGACCAAACACGCTCTATACCGAATGCCAACCATCGTCACTGCCTGTGTTCGTCCATGATGAATCTAAACATTGGGACAACTACGTGCTCGGACATCGTCGTCGTCCGAATGGCACTCTGGAGCTTCTTATTTTTTGGAAGGGTTAGGATCCTTCTAAGGCTGTGTCTCTGAATTCGACATGGGTAACGCCCGTCGTCCTCTTCGCGATTGCCTTGTCAAGCAGGGTGTTAATTCTACCTCCCAACTTTGCCTAGGGGTAAGTGTGAGAGTATGACCCTGTTACACCAATATCCTTTGCACGCCAAGCTCGAGCACCTTCAGCAATGAAGGGGAGTGTTACGATAAGGAAATTGTTACATTCCTGAAAGTGACACTCGATCCGTAACCTTTGTCGAGTCCAAGCCTATGACGCGATGTATGAAGTGCAACGGTCGTTGACCGTTGACCGACAGTCGACCAACAGAAGTCCAAGGGTCCGTCACAACAACAAGGACACATAATTGACTTTGTAATACAGCGCACGCAATTACCCGAGTCATGTACAGTTACGCGAGTCGTAAACAATTTCCCGAGTCGGATCTGGAACCTCAAAGGGAATGTACCCCCGTTAAGTGCAGCTTAGTTAGACTCTTCGCATTCTGTTGTACCACTATATAAACCCTTGTTCTCTTACTATAACCAATACAGGTATGTTACATTCACTCTAACAAGGTTCATTGAATCAATCAATCGCATACACAAAGCGCACTACTGCAGTTCAATCCGGAAGATCTTATGGAGTATATTGGATTGCTTCACTGCGCACTGTTCAGCCTTTTTCAATCGCACTAAATGACGCTAGCTGCATCAGCTACTTTGTCCGTACATGCCAAAATATTTGGAAAGAGCCAAAACAGCTGCTACTCTCTCCTCCTCCATGCACCCCAAAATATTCTGATAATATCGGTCGATGTTGCTCGTATTCCTGAAGATAGCAGGCACAACTCCAACTGTAAACTCTTGAACTGCCCCAGTAAAAATGTCGGATCTTTCCCATGATTTAGCAAATACCGCAACTCCGCTTCACAACATACTCATGCTGCACGGCATCCTTTAGCAGTGCCCCCACGGTTGCTCCACTTGCTGTACGCATGAACTGAACCCTTTCTATTAGGGAACACTGGAGTTCGCTGCCTCGGCATGATGTTTTGGCCATCGATCGGGGTCAACGCGCATTATATGCCATCGATCTCCTCCCAATACTAGAAATTCTCCGGTACCCCTGACCAGCTACTCCATTAAATGTTGAAGGATTCCCCACTGCGATACCCTGACGTTTAGTAACGCGGCGACGTACACCCATCGTTGCACTCGCCTTGGCACCAAAATTCAGTCATAGGCTTTCGCGCCTTGACAAGTAGCCTCATTAACCCGGGACTACTCCAGAAACCTTCGCCGCACTCTGAAATTTTCGGGAACAATGTCGATCTTCCAGCAGTAACTCCACTTCAAAGTTTCTCTGGTACCCCTTGCCAGCTGGCCGTGCCAGTATTCACCCATCTCGCGGCTGCCGCGGGTTAACCAAATCTGTTTCGCTGCTGTTTAACTAACTAAGAGAATCTGCAAAGATAGGTTTGTGCACGCTCCTAGGTAGAGGAGCTTTAACGAGCCTTCTCCTGACCACTGGACATCTCCCTCCTCCGTCGGAAACTCGTCAAATTACACCCGTAAATTTGGAAACTCCTCTCACTACACCAGGTGAAACCCACAGCTCCGCTCCAACAGGAATTTCTAAAAATTTTAGGACACTCCATTAGCACAATGAAGTTTGCAGGTTCAACCCCCGAATTCATCCAGAAGTCGTCGATTTATAAGTCGACACTTCTACCTGGTGGGGATGGTGATATTCGGGCGACGTAGCTGAGCGAGCAGCAACCTAAACGCCGCTAACCCTTAACTAAGCTCCAGTACTCCTGTCGTTCTTCTTCCACTTCTCGAGCTCCAGGCAGTTAATGCTTTTACCGACCCGGTAGAGAACACTTAAAACGCACCCGAGGGTGGTGGCTTCCGTTTTTGTTGATTGTAGGGGTATGAATCACTGGTCCACGAAAATGTCTCCCCACGCGAGAAGTCGCCCTCGCTGAGTACACCTACTCCAGCACAGTGTCATCACATCAATATGGCCATCGCATGTAAATAGCGTCGAGGTCGCTATTCACAGCTGCTCCCACACAACTGCACACCCGCACGTGCCTCGTGCGATCGTGTCGTGCCGAATTTGTCGGGGCCGCCCATTGCCGAAACAGTTTTTGAAGTCCTGTCCATTGTCTGCACATAGCCTGCCGGAAACGTCGGGACCTGCGATGCAGCTACTGTTCACCTTGTAGCTTGATGACATGTTCTGCCATTGTCGCCACCCCGCGCTCTCTTGACGACCAACTCCCGGCTGCCTGAGGACTCCCGTGCACTTGTCTTCTCTCAATGAACCCTTCGTTTTTTTCAGAAGCCAATCCGATGACTTCGTCAGGAGAACAAAAAATTATGAAGCTCTACCGAATATACCCGAAAAGTACGGCGAAAACGTCGCCATCTCACGACGAAAGATTATTCCGTCTACGCCCGGGGAAGGGGGGGGGCGGCTAATCCCGGCCGTCCATCGGACAGGATCCGACGCGTACTTAATCTCCGCGCCATCCGCTCGCCATCAGCATCCTTCCGCCCCCTTCCTCGATAGGGTCTGCTCCCCTACCGGAAACCTAATGGGCAGGAACGTAGCTCTGATACCAGTTGTTATAAATTAAAACCCAAAGAAAAGCGCAGTGTTCAATTAGGGGAACGTGATTACCGAATTCACGATACAAATGATGTACGGAATTACCATTCCTTACTGGGGCTCGCTTCGGCGAGTACACGCGAACAGTTCGCGTCCGCAGGCTCAGCCCTCATGTCAAGCGCAAATCAGCCCCCGCTGAGCTCGTCGGCCCCAACCTCATCCCGAGTCACCCAGAACCCATTTTGACCACGTCACCCTGGGGACTATCGACCCCTTGACTGGTCCGACCCTCGGCATTCAGCCCTGGTCAACACACCTACAGTATATAATGCCTAGGCTTCATTTCTATCGACGCATTGTAATCACGTTCCCCTTATTGAAGACTGCGATATTCTCTGAGTTATAATTCATTACAAATGAGGCCTGGGCAATATATAGGTGTGTTGACCAAGATTGAATGTCGAGGATTGGACCAGTCAAGGGCTCGAGAGTCCCGAGGTTGACAGGGTCAAACTGGGTTCAGAGCGATCGGATGAGTTTTGGGGCCGAAGAGGTCGGGGGGGGCTGGTTTGGTGCGAAAACCGAGGGCCGAGCTTGCAGACCCGAAGGGTTCGCATGTACTCGCTGACACTTTTTCGAACAACTTCCAAACGGAACATTCACCGTTCTGTACCATGTGTTTGTTAGTTCACATCGTATTTAGTCTCATCATATCGCATTAAACCTTTATGAGTGATCGATCCTGAGGCGTGCTCATAAAAAGTGTGACACGCCCTGAGGCATTGTTCGGTAGGCGCGATGGAACCTGAGCCCGAAACCTAGGACTCCAAGAACCTCGAAAGTCGTGAGCCTCGTCCCTCGGCTCGAAGGGTGTGCGTTTATCTACCATCCGGAGCGCTGTTGCAGTCTGCGCATCTCATCAAGCTTCCACTGGCGGGACGTTGGCGCAAGGCTGAAATCGTAGACTTGGGGCCATAAATTTCGGATCTAGGCCTTGGGAAGCCAAAAAAACTGATTTCAATTTCCCCCTTTCATTGGATGACCAGCCCCAATGTTTTTGGAGGGCTGTAAGGAATTACAATTCCGTACTGCGCTAAATTACAGCACATACACCCGAAGACCTCGACCACGCAGGTTCGGCCTCGATTGTCGGCCCAAACCTTCCCGAGTTGCGTTCCGACACCCTCGCCACCCTTCCAAGCCACCTCACATCCCGAGGTTCTCGCCCTAGCACGTACGAGCCCTACTTTAGCCAGTTTGCTTGTCACTTGCTAAATCAATTATTAATCCTATGTAATATTTCCATTACTCGGGCGAGTGTTCCATTCCCACGCATAACACTTGGTATTCAGAGCCACTTTCCTCACGCAGTAGCTTCCGCCTGCCCGAGAATTTTTCTTGGGGGGGGGGGGGAAGGAGGGATGGCTGGTGGGCCGCGGGGCTGCACAGCGGTTGGCTTGGAGCTAATTTGTTAGCTCGTCTGACTAAGGCGTGTGCGCTCCCTTCGTCACCAGACCCTGCCTTTGGACGGCCAAGATTTGGTCGCGTCCTCCCCCCCCCCCCAAGGAACGGACCACTGTGGCTATCACGGCATTAATTCGCCACATGAGTTGGTGAATTGTGCATTTAATTCGTTCGTTTTGTATGGCAACATGGCGTCGTCACATGGTGGGAAATCTTCAAGCGGCTCGCCTGGAGATGTCGTCAGTGGTTGTGCAAAAAAAGCGAAGGCTCGCCCTACTCCGTGAGAAGATTTTGGAGTTCACCAGGCGCACGCGTGATGTGTCAGAAGTGTACACCGGGGAAAGCGCGGGGAGCGAGAGACGCGAAGAATTCGACGGCACTCTGTTTCATGTGCAAACCAACAACCTCGGAGGATTAGGCCTTGGTGTGTCGTCGCGCTCCGGTAACTTTGGCGAGGGGACAACAGCAGTGGGTCGGCGCGGGCTTGATTTGACAAAAAATCCGGAAGCAGAAACCTTCGGCAACGACCAACTTTCGTACAGCACCAGGATGTCACTGGGACGTCACCGACACGTGTCAAACAGTTGGCAGCTGGATTGCCGTCAGGCGTTACGCGTGGTCTACAACCTGCCGACACTGTACCTACATGCCGGGCAACATTTTCCAGACGAGGAAACCAGCTCGAAAAATGACGGCCAGGGCTCCGCGATAAAAGGGACATGGGGCGCAACCCACGGATGCTGCAAAAGAAATTCTGGACAGGTCCGTCGCGCACGTCTCCCTGGGTCACCGCAAGGGCAAAGTATTCGGATTCTAAAAGAAAAGAGGTTGCGGCGGAGGGGAAGTTCAGGACAGCGGATTTTGCCGTGCGTCAGTAGCGGTTTGGCCACCGGCTGACGGAGCGTCCTTTCCACCGACTTGCAACGGCCTCCACCTGAGAGTAGTGGTGATTTATGGGGTCATTTCACCTTCCAGGCCCGTAACGGGGGTTTAAGCTGGAACTTCCTTCGTGTTGGCGAAGCTCTGGGGAGTTGACCTGGAAAAGGTGTTCGTCCGAGGGGATTAGCATGGCTGCACAGCGATCGCTTTGGTGATTAATGGCGTGTGTGCTGGCTTCTGCTCCGTCCGGGCCACCTTGACCAGCTGGAGGGGGAAAAAATGGGGGGTTTTGGGTAATTCGTGGTGCTAGAGGGGATTTGCACGGTTGCGCAGTGGTTGGCTTAGAGTTAATATTTTAACTCCACCGACTATAGGCGTGCGCGCTAGATTTTGCTCCGTCTTGCCCCGGATTACGGTTTTATAACTGTTACTTACCGACAGAAGCGGGAAGCTGAGTGAACTACGACCTGCCGGAAAAAGTCGGGGAAGCTGTAAAGAAATATTTATTTGAGATTGTTTCGTGGGGAGCTCGACACTGTATCAGAACTTTTTTTAGAGTGCGGCTAAGCGGAGGGAGTTGTCCCAGATTTATACGGGCTACTATGACGCGCGATAATGCCTAGGACTTGTTTGGTGTCATGGCGAGCGCAAAGACGGGTGAACGTCGGCACGCTGCAAAAACGCCTGGTATCAGATGAGGAATTCTTCAAAGACCAGCTGTGCAGCTATTAAGCACCTGAAGCTTACTGGTATCTGAGTAGCGGCGAAGCGGTTTTGGGTAACCTGCAGCAGCCGCGATATGGGTGACCGTCTGCACGGCCAGCTGGTCAGGGGTACCATAATATATTTTAAGAGTTTGGGTTACATTTGTGAGGAGATCGACGGCGTATGATGCTCGCCAGCCATGATCGACGGCCGAAGACCCATGCCCGGGCGGTGAACGATGAGTACCCTCGATTAAAGGGCTCAGTTCATGCGTACAGCTGGTGCCGGACCGATGGGGGTGCAGCTAAAGGACGGCGCGTCAGTGTTTTACGAGTAGCTGCGAAGAACGTGCAGCTGTGAAGCAGAGTTGCGGTCTTTGTTAAGTAAAGGGTGAGATCCGCCATTCTCGCTGGAAGAAAGAGTGAAGCAGTTCAAGGTTTCGCCGCTGGCATGGTGCCCGCTATATCCAGGGGTACGAGCGACATCATCCGACTTTTGCGGAGTAGTTTCGTTTCATGGTGAATGAAGGAGCAACAACTGTTTCAGCTATTTCCGAAATGTTCGGCATGTACGAACAAAACGGAGCAACAATCGTGTGACCCTGGGCTTGACTCGAGGGTATTTACTGGAGTGGTTTAGAACAGGATATTTTCCATCGCCCTCGTCGTCAACTTCTCGCCAACACCCGCTACCGCCTCCATCGTCAATTCGCTTACCTTTGTTTGCTATATAGAACACGACCCCGCCATCCGCTAGAGCAGTATCAAATCGACAAGATCTGAAACAGTACTTTGGAGCTGTGTTGAGGCCAGCTCGCAAGCAGTGGATTGACTCGTGAAGATTTTTCCAGTTCGTCTGGGAGTTATTTGTGGAGCAATAGTTGCTGATTTTCAGGACTTCAGAAGCGGTTTCCCCTGCAGAAGAATTCAACTACGGAGCAGATTTGGGAGTTCTACCCATTGGAGTTTCACCAACCTCTTCGAAGCTGAGTTCTACCAGCATTTAATGTCGCAGTAGGGGTGTTTTAAAAGTACCTTGAAGCAGTGGGTTCCCTGGTAGTTTTTCCTGACAACCTGGGAGCTGTGTTTTTCTTGGAGGAGGGGGGGGGGGGGGGGGGGGGAGAGAACTGCAGCTGCGCTGCATTCGTCCTCTGCAATTTCGTCATCACCAACTGACAGCCTACAGCGTCACTGTTCATTCGCCCGCAAGAGTTTTCACCATTGCCCAATTTGATCAGCCGAATAATCGACCAACACTCAACGGCCAAGATCGATTGCGGTCGTTTCGACAACTTCCGACCATCCGATCATTCCTCAAGATTTACGGCCACGATTATTTCGAGATCTCAAGACAAGCGTCATGATGACAAGCCTGCAGGAATGCCACGTTCTACAGCCTCTGCCATCCAGCAATATCCTACCAAATTAAAGTCATCGTCAGCCGTTTGATCTGGAGATATCCATTAGATCAACCTCGACAGTCTCGCCACCGACATTGCTGACTCGTGATAATAGCCCAACGGTCAAGACATCTCGCGACCAATTTCAGCTGTCGGATTTGGCTCGCCCAAGACTCGTCAGGACGGCGTAATCATTACGCTCGTCAGAAGATTTCAAGACAAAGATTCACACTCGCGATTGGATTATTAATCCATCGGGGTATCGCCTCTAGTGTACGGAGGGCTTCTTTAGAAGGTGGGAGAGTGTAGGGAATTACAATTTCTTACTGCGCAAAATTACAGCGCGTACATCCGAAGACCTCGACCTCGCAGGTTCGGCCTCAATTGTTGGCCCAAACCCTCCCAAGTCGCGTTCTAACACCCTCGCCACCCTTCCAAGCCACCTCACGTCCCGAGGTTCTCGCCCTAGCACGTACGAGCCCTACTTTAGTAAGTTCGCTCATCACTTGCTGAATCAATTATTACTCCTAGGTAATGTTTCCATTACTCAGTCGATTGTTCCATTCTGTAAGGAATTTCCATTCCTTACTGAGTCGTACGCTAGCGCGTACACCCGAACTCCTCGACTTGTCACGTTCGGCCTCGTTTATTGGCCCAACCCTTTCCCGAGTCGCGTCCGGCATTGTCGCCACATTGCAAGACCTACCCACGTTCCAAGGTTATCGCCCTAGAACGCCAACCCCTATGTAACCTCGTGCCTTCATTGCAATAGCGACCTTGTATTCTCACGTTATAGTTCATTGACGTTTCCTATATCATAACAGCTAGTATAAGAGCTCGAGATTTCCAAGAAATTCCGTTTCCCGTTTAATTAGTTAAAGGTGGTCAGAGGGTATTAGCACGGCTGCACAACAATTGTCTTGGATCGTAAATATTTTTACGTCAACAACTACAGCGTCTGCGCTAGCTTCTGCCCCGTCCTGACCGCCATGGCCCTGGTAGATTCGATGGTTGAGGAACAATCCACCTCGACTGCTGTGAACCATGCCCGGGAAACTGTGGACATGTAAGCATTAATAAACTAGTTGAATCATTTGACAAGCGTCGTCAATTACCTCCGCGACGAGAACCAACGACTTTGCCAGGCGCAGGAGAGGCGTTCAAAGCAGCCGGGCGACGATGCACTAAGCGAGGCGGGTGAGCAGCAACCATCGCCAGTAGAGCTAGCATGACTAGCAGCAACAGCCCCGCGCTCGACAAGTGTCGGCATGAGATATCAGCAACCCGCTCTTTTTGACCCAGTTAATAAAGGCGTGACGGTGCAGCAGTGGATATTCGCAATGAATATCTATTTTAATGGGGCGGGCATCCGAGATGATCAGAAGCGGATCAGCCACGCGTTAACACTGTTGCAAGGGGCCACCCTACAGTGGTGGAATGTCATCGTCGACTCAGCAGCAACTCGCACAGAAGGACAGCACGAGTGGTCGGAAGAATTCGGCGACGAAAACGAGGCAGATTTGTTGTTCGGTGCGACCCACATTCGCACGTGGGCAACTTGGTGCGCAGAGCTTTGCAAGCGGTTTGAGCATGCTTCTGACTCAGACAAAGCGCGCGAGACTCTACGCATGTGGAAGCAGCTGGGATCTGTGTCTGAGTACACCGTGTCATTCTTGACGTTGGTGGACAGATGTGGCTACATGCACGAGTTGGAGAAGGTCGAGAGGTACATGGGCGGGCTGAAGCCTGAAATACAGTACCAGATAAAACTGCAACACCTTGCGAAGCGGTTACAAGACTTCATCCAGCTCGCCAAAGCCGCTGATTCGCTCACGAAGCCGAGGACGAACTTCTACGACGGAGGTCGCCCTCGAGAACAGTACCCTCATGCCACGATAAAAGGGGTGGATGCAGTGGATATTTACGCAGTTGCTCCACGAAATACGAGGCTATGCTACCACTGTGGCCGGCCGAGTCACATCCGACGCAATTGCCAAGAATTCATATCCCTCCAGGATTCTATGGGGAATAAGCTGGAGGAGCGACCAAGAAATGGGTCGCGTCAGTAAGTACCGAGCCCCTTACTGAAGGGCAAGCTTCTTCGCCCGAGCCACACAGTCCCCACCAGGTCTTGATCCCGATTGCTGCAATCGACCGGACCCGGACGAATAAGGGGGATGAAACTGCTGATCACCCTGTAATGGTGGAGGGGAAATTCAACGGAATGTTATTGAAGATTTTCGTTGATGGGGGCGTGAGTCATAGTCTTAAATAGCTGGACAAGGCTAAGAAATTGGGTATAACCTTATTAAAGTGTCTACCCGAAATCGACGCCCGACTAGTGGGCGGAACACCGCTGGCAATACGGGAACGAGTGTAGAACGTTGGTTTTCATTGCGGGGGGCATGTAAATTTTTGGATGGGGCTGCTGGCGACTACTCTCGACGGGTGCGTCGTGCTGCTGGGACGTGATTGGTTGCGACGGTACAACCCGATGATCGACTGGGCGACAGGCGGCTGCAGCATAAAGTTCGATGGGATCTCCCACGAGCTACCAAAATGGACGGGGCCTCGCATGCAAAGCACCCAAGTCCACGCGATAACTTTCAAGCGCGCGATAAAAGCGGGAGTTGCAGCGTACGTCGTTGATCTTCGCGATGTGACGTCGACGACAATAGACGAAGATATCGCAAAGCTGTGCGAAGCCGTTCCTCCGGATTTAGCCGACATGATTCGGAAATACCACGAGATTTTCCCGGACGACCTTCCCGCCGGACTTCCGCCGAGCCTACCAGAGGACCACCGCATCAAGCTGGAACCAGGCGCCCAACCGACAGTACAGTGACAATTTCGGCTCAGCCAACCAAAACTGGAAGAATTGCAGTAGCAACTGGATTACCTTCTGACGAAGGGACCCCATACGCTGCCCCGATACTGTTCACACCGAAGAAGGATGGCGGATTCAGAATGTGCATCGACTACCGCGCTCTCAACAGGATCACCATCAAGTCGCGTTACTCGATCCCGTGAGCCGACGAACTACTCGACCAACCTCGCGGAGCCAAGTTCTTCTCGAAAATAGACTTGCGAGGGGGTTACCATCAGATTCGCGTCGCCGCAGAAAAATTGTCACAAGACGGCGTTTCGAACCCGCTACGGCATCTACGAATACCTGGTGATGCCTTTTGGCCTCACGAACGCGCCCTCGACCTTCCAGATGACCATGAACGACATTTTCAGGGAATACTTGAACAAATGCGTCATTATCTACCTCGACGACATTCTAATCTACAGCCGCAGCAGGGAGCAACACTTACAGGATCTTGATGCAGTCTTCACGTTGCTGCACAAGAATTGCCTCATCACGAAAGGGTCAAGTGCGACTTTCTTAAGCAGGAGTTGGAGTTTTTGGGCCACATCGTTTCTACCGAAGGAGTGAAAATCGACCCCAAGAAAATCAAGACCATACAGGAGTGGAAGCCGCCAAGCAACATCAAGGAGCTGCTAAGTTTTTTGGGTTTTGTCAACTACGTCCCTCGGTTTATCCCAAATATGGCTGGGTTATCTGCCCCGCTAACTGACCGACTGAAGGATCACGGTTGTTTTTTGTGGGGAGAGAAGCAGCAAGCTGCATTCGACCAGCTGAAGATCGCCCTCACGTCGCCGCCCGTCCTTCGCATCTCCGATCCCGACCGTCCATACGAAGTCATCACCGACGCCAGCGACATCGCCATCGGTGCAGTTCTCCAACAGGATTTCGGCGATGGATTACAGCCGGATGCCTACGAATCACGGAAGCTGTAGGGCGCGGAAAAAAACTACACGATACACGACAAGGAAATACTGTCGATCGTCTACGCGTTCAAAATCTGGCGATGCTACCTGACAGGCACTGACGTCACTGTGCGGACCGACCACAAATCCCTCCAATACCTGCGAGCCCAACCAAATCTCAACCCGCGACAGATCCGATGGCTCGATTTCCTCGAGTCAAATTTCCACTACACCATCACCTGCAAACGGGGCGCCAACAATATTGCCGATGCTCTGACTTGACCCACTGCCCATACAACCACCATACTAGTCACCCAGACCAGCCCACTGTTTACCGGACTATTTACCCATGGCTACAAAATCGACCCCTTCTTCCGCTCTGCTATTTATCAACAGCATACCACCGCCACCGGACACTATTTTAATAAACGCGACACTTTCTGCATCTGGGTGCCGGGCTACGATTTACTTCGTACCCTTCTAATCCAGGAATCCCATGACAACCCTACCTCCGGGCATTTTGGGGTCGACAAAACTATGAAGACGTTGCAGCGCAATTATTATTGGCTGAACATGGCCGACGACGTGCGCAAGTACGTGTCCTCCTGCACCGTCTGCCAGATCATGAAATCATCCCATCAGCGAGCAGCTAGACTACTACAGCCGTTGGATCCGCCTGATCGACCCTAGCAACACATCACGATGGACTACGTGACAGGCCTGCCGGCCGGTCCCAGCGGAAACGACGCCATCCTCGTGGTCGTTGACCGACTCACGAAAATGGCGCACTTCATCGCCTGCCAACAAACAAGTACAGCTGAGCAAACTGCCCAACTGTTCATCACCAACGTCATCCAACTGCACGGACTGCCCACCGCCATTATTTCATAACGAGACCCGAAATTCACATCGAATTTCTGGCGCCACCTGTGGGACCAATTCGGCACCAAACTCCAGCTTTCCTCCGCCTACGACCCACAGACCGACGGGCAGACCGAACGAGTCAACCAAACTATGGAGCAACTCATTTGGACTACCTGCACTGACCCACAGACATGGGAGACATCCCTTCTGCTGCTGGAATTGGCGTACAATAACGCGCCCTCCGCCACAACCCATCAATCCCCATTTTTCCTCAATTATGGACAGGACCCAATGGTACCCTCTACCCCGAACATCGAGACACCCGTGCCCCGGTCCCAGAAATTTGCCGAAGACATCCTTGCCGCCCAGGAAAAAGCAGCTGAGGCCATCAGGAAAGCCAACCTGGTCGCAAGCCGACAAGCCGATCGTCATCGACGTGACGTCACTTACAAAGTGGGAGGTCTCGTACTTCTCGACACTCGCAATTTGCGTCTGCCGATCCCGAGCAAACTCCGCCCCAAATTCTGTGGGCCTTTTCAAGTAATCAATATGGTGACACCTGTCACTGCTCACCTCCGACTCCCGGCTGACTGGCGTCACCACCCGGCTTTCCACGTCAGCCTTCTACGGCCCTACGTCCCCAGTTCATCGGAGTTGGCCCGCCACTGCAGTGTACCGCAGCTGACGCCCCTGTAGGAACCGACGACCGAGCCCTTGAAAATTCTCGGCCATCGAGTCACGACACAATTGAACTGTCGGATGGTGGATTTCCTCGTCAGATGGCGCGATCGCACGTCCGAAGATGACTGTTGGGTGCCTCTCGCTGAGCTAGAATCACACCCAATTCTAACAGCGTATTATCAGCGTCGGAATGTTACCGATGCCCGCGGTCTCGTTTAGGACGGGGGGGGGGGGGGTAGTGTAAGGAATTTCCATTCCCTACTGAGTCGTACGCTAGCGCGTACACCCGAACTCCTCGACTCGTCACGTTCGGCCTCGTTTATCGACCCAACCCTTTCCTGAGTCGCGTCCGGCACTGTCGCCACATTGCCTAACCTACCCACGTTCCGAGGTTATCGCCCTAGAACACCAACCCCTATATAACCTCGTGCCTTCATTGCAATAGCGACCTTGTATTCTCACGTTATAGTTCATTGACATTTCCTATATCATAACACATTCCCACTCATAACAAGGGCTGTCTTCCTCGGTTACCACTGAGCTGCCCAAGTGGCTTGTCCTCGTTTTTGGGAGCTGTTTTCTCGAGCTGATACCGCGAGATCAAATTCTTTATTCTTGCGATCGGGACAACGCGTCGCAACTGGGTTGGATCCCGTGATTCCTGATTCCGTCGTGCCTACCGAACAACGCCTCAGTCTTGCCGCTCACGCTTCCCCCCACATTTAGCAGATCCTTAGCGATTGCAGCAGACAACCTTTCAGCAGCACAACGTAGCAAACGCGTCTGGTTAGTATGCTCACCTCGTTGGCGTCGTCTAAGCGTATTTTTAGCGTATGCTATGGACTTGACGGCTTCTGTTTTTGGAGCAACTAACCTTTAGAGCCAGGGACCCAAGTTTACCAACTGTAAAACACGTTGTACTGAGAGTAGACCCACCTAGGTGCACTCTTCACATCGAGCACTGCGTGCAGTGAGAACCATTCAATGCAAATGAATCGTACGGTGGAAGCCGGTCACGATGAGATCTGGCCACGTGCCATCTGCAAGACATGCAAGAAGCTTCGTCGAATCCCTCCTGAGGAATTCTTAAAACTCGCAGACACGGGTAAAGAACCCGACTGGTCCTGCCACCTGGCAGAGCCCTATAGGCCGGGAGCCAGGTGCCTGGATCCGGAGGAAAAGAAGACGGAGGCGGAAAAGGCTAAGCCGTTCGAACCCGACGGATTCTGGTGGATGTCGAAATTTCGAGGGGATATTTACTACATAACCCCCGAAAAGAAGAAACTGTATTCTCCTAGCCAGCTAAAAGCATACTTAGAGGAGTACAACCGGAATCGTCGGAATCCTCTCACTCCGGAGGACTTCTGCATCAGTAAGCCTAAGTGGAGGGAGGTGCACGGATGCGCGGATGGGGGAGTGAAACGTCCTGGTGCGGCAGGTGTCAGATTCATGTCCGCTGGGGGAAAAGCGGCGTCTGCTGTCGCTCCCGCTTCTGCTGCTACTGCTGCTGCTGCTCGGGCGATTAGTCCTGTTGGTGCTGCTGGTGCTCGGTCGATTAGTCCTGCTGCTGTTGCTGGTGGCGGCAGCGGTGGGTTGTCCTCCAAGCACGAGCTTGTGAGGATCGGCGCATCCTCGGTGGCGGCCAACGCTGTGCCGCTGGGTCGCTCAGGCTCGTACAAGGCCGTACCTCTGGCGATCCCTGCAGGCAGCAAGGGGGGTGTGGGCGCAGTAGGGGGGGAGAGGGGCAAGGAAGGGGGGGAGAGGAGCAAAGGAGGAGGGGAAAGAGGCAAAGAAGGGGGAGCAGGAGCGGGGGTTGCAAAAGGAGGAGGAGGCGGCGCTGGAATTGCAGGCACAGCAGGTGCTGGGGCTGGAGTGAGGAAAGAAGGGGGACTGGACCTGACAGGCAGAGGAAGTGAGAAGAAGGGAGAGGGGGTCAGGATGGGCGCTGGAGGAAGGGGGGGGGTAGCTGAAGGTTTAGAAAGAAGCTGTGAGCGGGTGGGCAATGAAAGAGTGGGTGGTGAGAGGGTTGGTGCTGGTGGTGGTGGTGGTGCTGCTGCTGCTGCAAGTGGTAGTAGTCATCATAGTGTTTCTGGTAACCGCAGTGCATCCGGTAACAGTAACCCTGTTGTTGACGACGGCGACGATGATGCAGCAGTGCGTGTCCCTGATGCGGTTACTGATTTCCGGCTAGAAACCTACACCGAGGAGTCTTTTCCTCTCTACAGGCTGCCTTTTTATAAGTCGGGGAAGCTTGCACTGCTCAAGGAGAAGGTATATTTGCGTGGGAAGGATGCGAATGGCGGGGCGACTGTGTTTGTGGATGTAATGGCTTGGCGAGTAGTGGTGAAGGTGGATGTGGTGAAGGTGCAGCTGCAGGCTCGGCAAGGCAAGAAATGGATTGAAGTGCAGAAGCCGAGCCTGGGTTACACGTCTGGGAAGTTAGGTTCGGAGTTTGGCTGGGCACAGTGCTGCATGCGGTTCCATCCTAATTGGTCAGAAGGTGAGGTGAAGCAGTTTTTGCGGTCACATAATGTTGATGTGGAGCGTCTTGTAAGGAGGGTGGATTTGCTCGAAGATTTTATTCAGGGTGATTTGGATTTTAAGCGATCTAGTCTGTGGAGGTTTCTTGAGAGGGAGAGGCGGGGGGGGGTTGAGCTAGAGCGAGGAGTGGTGAGAGAGAGGGAGAGAGAGAAAGAGAGGACGAAGGGCGGTGAGGCAGAGAAACGGTGGAGGGACAAGGAGAGAGAAATAGGGAGGGGGAGGGAGGAGGAAGATATTAGAAGAGAGGGAGGAAGTGAGCGAGGTAGAGACAGGGCTCAGGTGCGTGATAAGATTCTCGAGGAACTGGGGTATCCAGTCAGGAGGACAGGATTGGGAAAGACAGGCACGTTGAGAAAAAAGGTCCGAGTGGCTAGATTTGAAGAGCTCGAGGAGGAAGAGGAGGAGGAGTTGGACCGGAAGTTCATTGTTTCGGATGACGAGGATGGGATGGATATGGGTGGAAGAGGAGGAGGAAGGGGAGGAGGAAGGGGAGGAGGAGGGACAGGAGGAGAGGGGAGGGACAAACTGTGGGGGGAAGGAGCAGAGGAAGCGGATGACGAGGGCTTGTACGAGGCGGAGGAGGGGGAGGAGGAGGAGGATGCACAAGTAGCAGGGTGGGACAGCGTGTGCTACATCTGCGACGACGGCGGCGACCTGGTGTGCTGCGACGGGCCGTGCATGCGGTCGTTCCACGTGGAGCCGGACGACGAGGAGGAGAAGAAAAGGGACAAGTTTCACTGCCCCACCATCGGGCTCACGGATGGCGAGGTGCATGAGAAGGAGACCTGGCTGTGCCCGAATTGTGAGGCCAAGCAGCACGTGTGCTTCATCTGCCACCAGCTGGGCTCCTCGGAGCCAAATTCGGAGCCGAATCCGGATCCAGACTCTACAGCAGCAGGTGGGAGCGAGGGGAAGCAGCAGGAGGTGTTCATGTGTGACGTGGCGCTCTGTGGGCACTTCTACCACCCGACATGTGTCGCGTCGTGGCTGGCCGATGCAAAGAAGCTGCCCCCAGGCAGCGAGGAGCGAATCCAGGAGCTGGAAACCGTCGCTGAGGGCATCCGGGCAGGCTCGGGAATGTTCTTCTGCCCGCTGCACAAGTGTGCCAAGTGCCACACGGAGGAAAAGGACCGAGATGCGTTAAAACTCGTGCCGTGCCGCCGCTGCCCGAAATCCTACCACGTGAAATGCCTCCCGCCAGATTTGAGCCAAGATGGGAGTGACCCTAGCAACCCGCAGAGGGTCTGGGGTGTAGGGGATGGTTTTGCCGAGAGCCTCATGTACTGCACCCGGCATTCCCTGGACCCTTTTCTTGGCACCGCTGCCCGCGGGCACCATAAATTTCCGGATGTGAGGAGGACGAGGGGAGTGAGAAAGACGGGGTGGTTTGCAGATTTGGAGGAGGGGGAGGAGGAAGAGGGGAGGGTTGGTAGGAGGGTGAAGAAGAGGAGAATGATTGTGGATGAAGAGGGGGAGGAAGAGGAGGAGGGGGAGGAGGAAGAAGGGATGGAGGTAGAAGGATTGGGGATTGGAAGCAAAGCTGGTTTGAGTGAGCAGGCAGTGGCCGGTGCAGCAGCATCTGCCAGAGCAGCAGCAGCGGCAGCTGCTGCTGCAGGAGCGGCAGACCTGTTAGAGCCACATAGGGCGATGGGCTCAGCGGAGAAGGCAGGAACAGCAGCAGCAACAGCAGCAGCAGGAGGAGGAGCAGCAGGAGCAGCAGCAGCAGGAGGAGCAGGAAGAGAAGTAGCGGGCGCGAAGGGGAGGGGGAGGAAGAGGGCTTTAATGGAGAGGGAGAGGGAGGAGAGGGATGCGGCGCTGAGGGCGATGGAGAGCATCGGAGGGATCCAGAGCAGGAAGGGCGGGGTCACGCACAAGGAGATGGCCCAGACGTGGACCAAAGGTACGTGGCTTGCTCGGGAATGGGGCGGGGATCGAGGGAGGAAGAGAGAGGGCGAGAGGGAGGGGGAGAGGGAGGGGGAGGGGAAGAGGGAGGGAGGGGGGGAGTGGGGGAGGGAGATGGAAGAGAGGGATGCGGCGCTGAGGGCGATGGAGAGCATTGGAGGGATTCAGAGCAGAAAGGGCGGGGTCAGCCACAAGGAGATGGCCCAGACCTGGACTCCAGGTTAAATGCCTGGGAGGAAGAAAGCGATTTATGGGAGAGTGGCACTTGTTGTCATGAGGCACCCGGATTTTTTCTAGCACATATGCCAAATTTCACTTAATTGCTTGTGTGCTCACAGGGAAGGAAGGCCCTGTGCTACACAACAATTGCTACATGTTCCAATGCCCCTGCTACCGGGATGTGGCCACTTTGCGCCTCAAAATTGCGAGTCATGTATTCTTGATTATATTAACACTATCCCAAGCACCACCCCACACTATTCGAGACTCTACCCCGCACACCATTCCCTCCCCCCTCCGCCCCGCCTTTTTTCCCCCTCCTTCCTTCCCAAAACATTTACCATCCACTCATTGCAGGGAAAGCCCCGCGGCACATGTTCCAGTACCCCTGCGACCTCGACGCTTCACGGTCTCGCCTGAGCAGCATATTCGCCAGTGCAGCCAAGGAGGTCACAGAGCAGACAGTCAAGGCCGCCCTTGCCGTCCCCCTCATGTACCAGCACAGCCACAACATGACCTCCAACGGTGACACGGGCGGCGGTACGGGCGGCAACAACAACAACCAGGGCGGCAACCCCCGGAAGATCCCGCTGAGCAAGCTCGAGTCGATCCTGCACGCAGGGGAGAAGGCGCGGAATTTCTTGGCTAAGGAGGTGGAGCAAGCAGGCGTTGTGTCTGAGGAGGCTCAACAGCAGGCGCAGCGGCTCTGCCCCCCCCTACAGCTGCAGCAGCTGGGGGCAATCGGCGAGGCTCTGCGGGTATACCTCTCGCCGTATGTTCACGGGCAGCGGTACACCTCGTACGGGCGGCATTTCACGCTGCCCGAGAAACTAAACGAGGTGGTGGAGAGGCTGGCGCCTTATATGGAGGATGGGGATGTGCTGGTGGATTTCTGCTGCGGGGCGAACCATTTCTCACTGATTGCGAGGCATCGGCTGGAGGAGGCTCGGAAGCGGTGTGGGTTTGCCAACTTTGACATCATGCGGCCGCCGAACGAGTTCTGCTTCTCCAAGCGAGACTGGTTCTCCGTGCCGGTATGTCACATGTAGTGGGGTATGTGCTAATGGGGATGCATGGCAAAATACTTGATGGATGGCATGGTGGGGGACGGGGCGAACATGTTCTCGCTGATTGTGAAGCCAACATTGAAATCATGCGGCCGCCCAATGATTTCTGCCTCTCGAAAGGAGACTGGTTCTCGGTGCTGGTGGGTGTTGATTTGATGGGTTGGGTGCCGGTGGGTGTTGATTTGATGGGTTGGGTGCCGGTGGGTGTTGATGGGTTGGGTGCCGGTGGGTGTTGATGGGTTGGGTGCCGGTGGTTGTTGATGGGTAGGGTGCCGGTGGGTGTTGATGGGTTGGGTGCCGGTGGTTGTTGATGGGTTGGGTGCCGGTGGTTGTTGATGGGTTGGGTGCCGGTGGGTGGTGATGGGTTGGGTGTTAGAAACTGTAAAGAGAAGAATTGATTATAGAGGGAGGTGGTACAGGGTTATATACCTAAGGAGCCAATCCTAGGTCAAGAGGTGCTTGATCAACTCAACCATTATTGGTTGGACTAATGATGGTTGGAAAGTTTGGACCACCAATAATTGAGGAGCCAATAATGTTGGTTGAAGACCAACAAGATTGAACACCTCGATAATTGGGGTCAAGGGTTGGTTGAATTTCCATCCCCAACATGTATCTACACCCCTAAATAGCCCAACTTGGTTATAGATACCCAAGTATAAGAAACTATGTAGGATAAAGAGAATGATATATACTAACACAACCCCTTACCCTGCATAGTGAGAGAATACTTGGGTCGGAGAAGAGACAACCCCTGAATCAGGTAGGGAAGAAGGAGGAGCGAGGAGCAAGGCCTAGGAGGTTGAGGAGGAGGGAGTGAGGAATGCGAGGGAGAGCTTTGGTGAAGATGTCGGCAAGATTGGCAGAGGAGTTCGCGAATGAAGTAGTGGCGGGGCTCGATGTGCTTGGAGCGGCCATGGAAAACTGCTTCTTTGGTGAGGTGTATCGTGCTAGCATTGTCGCACCAGATGGTGGGGCAGGGCTGAGGGGCACCAAGTTCCTTGAGAAGGTAGCCGAGCCAGCGAGCTTCCTGTGCAGCCATGGTAACGGCATAGAGTTCGTCTTCACAGGAGGAGAGGGCAACGGAGGAGGAGCGGGTAGAGCGCCAGCTGATGAGGCCACTCCCCAGGGTGAAGCCATACCCCTGAGAGCTGCGACGATCGGGTTGGGAGTCAGTCAGCCCATGAGGAGTCGGTGAAGCCGGTGAGGGTGGGTGGGGTGCGACCGCCAAGCGTAAGGACATAGTCCTTGGTTCCTCGAAGGTAACGAAGGACACGCTTGGCTGCCTTCCAGTGTGCCTCAGAGTGCTTGCCGGAGCTGACGAATCGAGCAAGGACACTGATGGGGTAGGCCAGGTCGGGGCGAGTGCAGACCATGGCGTATATCAGGGACCCCACGAGCTAAGCGTAGGGGTCGCCAGAGGAGGCTGGGGTGGCGGGGGGTTCGAGCTGGTGGTTGACATCAAGAGGAGTGGAGACAGGCTTGGCATGCGACATCTCGAAGCGCTCGAGCACTTTCTCGATGTAGTAGGACTGGGAGAGCGAGATCGTGCGTGCTTTCTTGTCGCGAGTGATCTACATGCCAAGGTAGTTGCGAACCTCTCCCAGGTCCTTGCAGGCAAGACGTGACTGCAGTTCGTCTTTGACTTGTTGCAGGTCTGCGTCGCTGGAGGCGGCCAATAGCATATCGTCAACATAGACGAGGATGTAGAAGGGTGAGGGGGAGGTGCGAAGGAAGAGGCAGGAGGCAGCCTGGGAGGGGCGAAAGCCCAGGTCGCGAAGGGCGGAAGAAAGCTTGGCATACCACTCTCGGGGTGCCTACTTCAGGCCGTAGACGGGCCGCTTGAGTTCCCACACAATGGAGGGATCGAAGAGGAGATGGAAGCCGCTGGGGCGCTCGAGGAAGATCTGCTCGTGGAGTTCGCCTTGAAGGAAAGCGGTGGTGACATCCATAGAGTGTAGGATCATGCCGAGTCGCCCGACAGATTCCAGGAATACTCGGACGACCGGGGGAGTAGCAGTGGGTGAGTAGGTGTCGAAGAAGTCCTGGTTGTGACGCTGAGTGAAGCCTTTGGCGCTGTAGCGTGCTTTGTAGACAGGGGCCATGGGGGACGGCGGTGGGTGTTGATGGGTTGGGTGCCGGTGGGTGTGGATGGGCTGGGTGCCGGCAGGTGGTGATGGGTTGGATGCCGGTGGGTGTTGATGGGTTGGGTGCCGGTGGGTGTCGATGGGTTGGGTGCCGGTGGGTGTGGATGGGCTGGGTGCCGGTGGGTGTGGATGGGCTGGGTGCCGGTGGGTGTGGATGGGCTGGGTGCCGGGGGGTGTGGATGGGCTGGGTGCTGGTGGGGTGTCTTCTGGGGCGTGTGCTTGTTTTGGTTTGCTCACTTCGACATCATGCGTCGCGCCCACCAAACGAGCTCTGCTTTTTAGATGAGATCGGTTTTCCGTGTTGGTGGGTGCTGATGGGGATGTGTGGCGGCGTAAGGATGCATCGTTTGGGGGGATGCATAGTTTGCGTGGCATATTGGATAGAGTGCATAATACCTACTGGCAGGTTTCTCCAAGTGCGACTGGTTGGCCATGCCTGTAGGTGTGGTTGAACGTGTTCTGGTGGTGGTGCATGTGCTGGTGGTGGTGCATGTGCTGGTGGTGGTGCATGTGCTGGTGGTGGTGCATGTGCTGGTGGTGGTGCATGTGCTGGTGGTGGTGCATGTGCTGGCAGAGATGGATTGTACGGTGAGGATGCACGACTAGATTGGATGGATGTATGCTTCTGTCTTCCCAAGCACGACTGATTTTCCCCGGTGCCAGCCTGTCATGTGATTAAGTGTTCGATGTATTATTTCTCGGGTATACATCGAAGTTCGATGATCGAACCTTCAAGCGCGACGGATTATTTCTTGGGTCTCAGCCTTCTTTCTAAAACACTGACGAGAGCCTTCAAGTGAGGCCAGCGTTCTGTTTGTGCCGCTAGATGCTGATTGGCAAGCATGGCATGGTGGGGATGCTGAGTGGCAAGCGTGGCATGGTGGGGATGTTGATTGGCAAGCATGGCTTGAATGGTGTGTCGTTAGACTGCATGGATCAATGGCCTGATTGGATGGGCGCATGTTGTTGGCGGGGCTCAGCTGACGGCACCTTCACAGGAGCCCCTCTGCTTACCTACTTGAATTGGCAGCTTTCTCCAAGCGTGACTGGTTGTCCGTGCGGGGATGTGCCGTTGGGGTATGTGCTAGTGGGGTGTGGGCTGAAGGGGATGCGTGGCATGATAGTGCATGTGGTAGCAGCGGTGCAACACAATGATGTAAAACGGATTTGGAGCTCACTTGTGTAGGCGCCTCAAAAACTCGACTCAATGCATGGGGAGGCACAGCATGGTATTTTGCTAATGGTGGCAGCGACACTGCTATCGTATTCCGCTTTCGACTCACGATTCTTAGCTACTCCATGTTTTGGCGCGGCAACTGTACGAGTAACGAGTTTGTGACCTAAAACGGGTCTCTGCTTCTTCAGCGCCTACAAGAGTTAAATTGTAGCTTCAAGTTTGCCCTCGTGCAACACCCTACTCTGTCTTGCTAACGGGCGCCCTACTCTGTCTTGCTAACGGGCGCCCTACTCTGTCTTGCTAACGGGCGCCCTACTCTGTCTTGCTAACGGGCGCCCTACTCTGTCTTGCTAACGGGCGCCCTACTCTGTCTTGCTAACGGGCGCCCTACTCTGTCTTGCTAACGGGCGCCCTACTCTGTCTTGCTAACGGGCGCCCTACTCTGTCTTGCTAACGGGCGCCCTACTCTGTCTTGCTAACGGGCGCCCTACTCTGTCTTGCTAACGGGCGCCCTACTCTGTCTTGCTAACGGGCGCCCTACTCTGTCTTGCTAACGGGCGCCCTACTCTGTCTTGCTAACGGGCGCCCTACTCTGTCTTGCTAACGGGCGCCCTACTCTGTCTTGCTAACGGGCGCCCTACTCTGTCTTGCTAACGGGGCCATCGGTTTAGCAGCAGGAAGGATCTTCATGCCAGCAAGTGTCTAGTCTCATCTCAGACTTGGCACCTGTTGAGGAGATCAAAACGGCTTGTCGCTCCTCTCCCCTCTGCTGTTACTCCGTCCACTTGACCCACATCAGTCGCAACCTCAGAGATACTCCTCTGTCTTCCTCTCCTCACCTTCGCAGTCGAGAGCTACTTGTATTGTCGTCGGTCCGAGCTAGTTCTGACGTGTCAAAGTTTGTTGTGACGCAGCGGAGCTGTTTGTGGTGCAGCAGAGCTGGTTGTGGCGCAGCAGAGCAAGCTGTGACGGAGCGTCGAAACTAGTTGTGATGCAGCAAAGCTATCTGTGTCGCAGAGCTACAAGAGACACAAGGACAACATTCCCTTTCCCGCACTTGGTCATCCTTCTATCGGTTGCGCATCCTCAACTTCTTCCCATATCTTCCCTTGCCTCCTCTGTCATGCCAACACACAGAGAAACCAGCTCCCGGACAGCAATCAGCTTATCATGGGCCTCAACCCGCCCTTCGGCGTGCGAGCTGCGCTTGCTTCGTCGTTTGCAAGGCGTAGCGCCGCCGTCTTTCAACCGAAGCTCATCATACTCATTGTGCCTCAAGAAACACGAAGTCTGGAGCCGCTGGGGTACACGTTGCTGTGGAAGGACGAGAGATTGTTCGAGCATCGCGCGTTCTACCTGCCGGGGTCGCATGATAGGGACAACAGGACGATGAATCAATGGAATAAGAACGCCCCGCCCTTGTTCCTCTGGTGCCGCAACGACCTCGTCAAGCGGTAATTCGTGTAAACTCTGATCTGAGGGTTTAGGAGTGGCAAAATTGGCTCAAAGAGTTGTTACCTAGTAAGTTATTTTTTCCAGTTTAAAAAAATGGAGGGAGAGGGTTGTCGAAGGTCGCCCTTGCACACAGATATTGGGGAATGCTTTTCCGAGCAGGGGATGGCAGTGTGGCAACATAACGCGATAAGTGCGAGAGAACATTGACAGGGTACAACTCCTCACTCCCACTCCCGCTCTCCCCCACCTTCAGCTATCGCTCCGTGCTTGACAGCTTGGGCCACACAAGGTGCCTCTTCCCTACCCTGGTACTGTTTTGTGCATCTTTAACAACAAGCCTTCCCCCCCTCCCCCCGGCCCCCCTCCTACCCCACCTCCCCCCCCAACCTTTCAGCTACCGCCCTTTGGCTAACATGCTGGGACACACAAGGGGCGTCTTCCCTGCTCCCCGCCCCATGCCCCCCTCGTTGCTTTCGGAGCTCAACCTCGCCACCTCCATCTCCACCACAGGTGGGCCTTCTCTTTGTTCATTTCCTTCCATTTTTGTGGTATGGATCGGGCTCTGCTACTCAACTTTTCTATGCCCGCTTAGTCTTGACCCTTGTCCAATCTTGCTTCGGTCGGGATGAACCTCCCACCGCTCGTGGCAGTGCGTGTGCTGGTTTTGAGCCGACTTAAATCTAGACTTGGGCACAAGCCGAACCACATCCGGCTCGGCTTGGCTCGGCTCGCCGTTTTGGGGTGTCGAGCCTTTTTTTTTTGTAACTTTCGAGGCAAGCCGAGCCGGCGTGTCGACTCGGCTCGTACACGACATACACGCCGAGCCTAGGGTGAGCCGGGTCGTCCTTGGCTCGATTGCAAGCCAGCCGGCTCGCGACTCGCGACCAGGGCTGTTGGTGGGGGTAAAGGTCCCAGATCGACAAAACGCTACTCCCATTTCTGGATCCCGCCAACACCACCTACTAATCCCTATATAGCTCACACAGCCTATCGTGAGCCTTATGCCCTATTCCGTTAAATGTAAGCCCTGTGACAGAGGAAGAAGGCTTCGCGCGTTAGGCTGAATCGACGCGCCAAGCCACATGTAGCGCATCAGAACGCAGTTTCTTTTGCCCAGCCACCGCCCAACAAGAATTCTCTCCCTATCTGCCAGTCGAGCCGAGTCGAGCCGGCTCGCTGTCGAGCCGGTGCCGGCTCGACCACAGAATGGTGAGCCGAGCGAGGCTGGATGGCGAGGCGCCTTGGCTCGACCCCTGCACGAGCCGAGCCGAGCCAGGCTCGGCTCATGCCCACGTCTACTTTTATTCCCCGTAATGCACAGCCTGGTCATCGGCTATTGTACAGCAGCATCCAGGAGCTGCACTCTCTTGTGATGCGCCGTCCTTGCCTTAAGATTCATGGCGGCGTCCACACGGAGGCCGCTCAACCGGTGGCGGTGCAAGTTGACGGCGTTCATGCTCTGACTTCATGCTCTGACTTCATGCTCTAACTTCATGCTCTGACTTCATGCTCTGACTTCTGTTGTAAAATATATATGTATACAACAAGCATGCCTAGATTAGGAGGTGTAGTCATTATATTTATTGGGGGGGTTGTTGGTTGGGTTGACTAACCTCACATTTGGGCTGGTCAAGATTGGATTTGGTCCTAGACATTTGGTTGGCACTATTCCAACCAAATGGTCCTTGGTCCCAAGACCCAACCAATCACCAAGCACCACACTTTGTGGTTGCTTACCTTCCAAGCAACCTCCCCCATTGGTCCACATTGTGGCCAATCGGAGAGCACCACACTTTGTGGTTGCTTGTCCTCCAAGCTACCTCTCCCATTGGTCTACATTACGGCCAATGGGAGACCTTCCCCTCCATCTCTTCCTTGCTCCTTGTTTGTACAAAAGAGCCTCTTGGCTCCATACTCATCTATCTTTTTCTCCTCAAAAGCTAGTTCCTTCAACTTCATGCTCTGACCTCATGCGCTGAATAAAAGCCCTCTCGTTGGTGGCACAGTTGCCGGGGATGAACAAGTAGTCCTAGGTAGGCTTGAGCAACGGGTCGGGTCGGGTCGGGTAACCCGACCCGAACCCGACTTTTTGACGGGTCGGGTCGACATTTGCGGAAGGTTGACCCGACCCTCGGGTACCCGACCCGACCCGACCCGACCCGACCGATAAAACCCGACCCGTCGGGTCGGCTTATTACCCGTCCCTGCCCCTATGCCAACCCGACCCGACCCGACCCGAAATCGGGTTAGGTAGAACCCGACCTATTAAACACGGGTCGGGTTGACATTTCCTGAACTCCGACCCGACTTGACCCGACCCGACCCGAACCCGACATCGGGTAGGGCAAAGTCGGGTCGGGTCGGGTCGGGTCGGGTTCATGCTCAAGCCTAGTCCTAGGTAGGGTTGAGCAAACTACCCGCCCGGGTCGGGTACCCGGTACCCGGACCCGCTTTTAGGGCGGGTCGGGTATCGGAAATCCTGAAAATTACCCGGCGGGTCGGGTCCGGGTTACCCGGGCCGGGTATCAATACCCGCTCCCCGAAATGCTACCCGACGTGTCGGGTAACGGGTACCCGATCCGGTCGGGTAAAATATACCCGAGGTCGGGTATTCCACCTAGACATGGGCGTAAGTCGCGCTGTGTTTTAGGTTTTGCGGCAAAACGGTTTTGGAGGTGAGGGGGGACGAGTGGAGCATTTGTGAGGAGAAGTTGGAGCTTGTAGATGGGGAGGAGTTAAGTGCGGTGAAAGGGAGGGAGTTGGGTGGGAGTTGGAGAAGAGGTTGGAGTTTGTAGATGGGTAGGAGTTCAGTGCGGTGAAAGGGAGGGAGTTTTGTTGGAAATGTTGGAGTTTATAGACAGAGAGGAGTTCAGTGCGGTGAAAGGGAGGGAGTTTGGTTGGAAATTGGAGTTTGTAGACGGGGAGGAGTTCAGTGCGGTGAAAGGGAGGGAGTTGGGTGGGAGTTGGAGAAGAGGTTGGAGTTTGTAGACAAAGAGGAGTTCAGTGCGGTGAAAGGGAGGGAGTTTTGTTGGAAATGTTGGAGTTTATAGACAGAGAGGAGTTCAGTGCGGTGAAAGGGAGGGAGTTTGGTTGGAAATTGGAGTTTGTAGACGGGGAGGAGTTCAGTGCGGTGAAAGGGAGGGAGTTGGGTGGGAGTTGGAGAAGAGGTTGGAGTTTGTAGACAAAGAGGAGTTCAGTGCGGTGAAAGGGAGGGAGTTTTGTTGGAAATGTTGGAGTTTATAGACAGAGAGGAGTTCAGTGCGGTGAAAGGGAGGGAGTTTGGTTGGAAATTGGAGTTTGTAGACGGGGAGGAGTTCAGTGCGGTGAAAGGGAGGGAGTTGGGTGGTCAAAATTCGACCCCCAGAAAACGCGACTCTCATTTGAGAGTCGCGTTTTCAGGAACCCTACCTAGCCTAGCCCAACTTTAGGATGTCTACAAGTAGGTGGCGGGTAGTATTACCCGCTTTTCAGGGTAACCGGGTCGGGTATACCCGGACCCGCCAGGCGGGTATTGTATTACCCGCCCCCTAAGGTCGGGTCCGGGTAAGGGTCCTGGGCTTATTACCCGACCCGGACCCGACCCGAAATTACCCGACCCGAGGTCGGGTATTGCAAAACCGGGTCGGGTCGGGTAATTACCCGGTTTTGCTCAAGCCTAGTCCTAGGTCCTCTCTCGCAACCGTGTCAAATCCCGTTGATCGCGCTAGTAGGTGAGGCGGCAGACACGGCGCAGCTTTGGCTCCTCTAGATACCTCGCGACCTCATCGTTCGGCGCGTGCCCCGCATCATCCGCCAATACCTCTCTTTGCACAAACAGGTGCTAAGCCACGTCGTACCCAACGTCACGTCATTGCTCCAAGGCAGCTCGGTAAGTGCCCAGTCGCTCGCGCACCATGCACACCATCGTCTCCTCAATTTACTCTCACCTGTTTCTTCGTTGGGTTGGGTACCTTGACTCTTTTGCCATTGCATTGATGGGGTTGAAAGGACAAAATAGTCATTCAAATCCAATAGTGCTTCCGAGTGACCATCCCCTAGATGGATACGGATGTGCTGGGCTGGGTGTGATCCCTGTAGCAATCTCAAGTGATGATTGACATTAGGATTTGGAGGGTATACATAGGTGAGGAATAGGAAGGGGGGTTTGGTTGGGAGGTGGCCAAGATAATTGACCACTTCAATAAATTGGTTGGCAAATTTATTGAGGGTCCAATAGTCCTGGCCACAAATAATCGAGAGGTTGATGTTGCGGACGGTGAGGTAGCGGGTCTGAACAAGCTCACAGACGCAGTGGTGGCGGAGCTCGATGTGCTTGGAGAGGCCAAAGAACACGGGCTCCTTGGTGCGGTGGATGGTGCTCGCGTTCACGGTGGATGGTGGGACAAGGCAGAGGAGCAAGTAGCTCGGCAAGGAGGAAGGTATGCTACCGCCCCTCTTGTACTGCCATGGTGACGGCATAGAGCTTTGCTTCGTAGGAAGAGCGAGCGACGGAAGAGGAGCGACGAAAGAGGAGCGAGTGAGACACTAGGCGGTGAGGCTGCCACTGAGAGAGAAGCCCTATCCTTGAGAGCCGCGACGGTCCTTTTGGGAGTCGGCTCAAGAAGAGTTGCTGTAGCCGATGAGCTGAGAGGGGATAGGGCTGCTAAGGGAAGGACATAGCTCTTGGCTTGCGGAAGATGCGCTTGGCCACCTGCCAGTGCTTTGGGGTGTGAAGGCCTGCGCCAACAAAGCGTACTTGGACAATAACGAGCGGACCTCCACTAGGTTTTTTTAGGCAAGGAAGATCTTCAGCACATCAAAGCAGGTCTTTGGTTTGACGTGTTGGAGTTATGTTTCGTTGTCAGCGGCGAGAAGCATATTGTTCACATAGATGATGATTTAGAAGAGGGAGGGGGAGGTGCGCAGGAAGAGGATGTGACAATCTGGGAGGAGCGGAAGTCAAGCTAAGGGTGCTGGAAAGCGTGGTGTGCCTTGCTCGAGGGGCCTGCTTGAGGTCGTAGACGGGGAGGCGGAGCTCTCAAATGGTGTTCGGAGGGAAGGGGAGGTGCCAGCCCTTAGGGCGCTCCACGAAGATGCGTTCATGGAGCTCGCCATGCAGGAATGCTGTGCAGACGTCCATGGAGTGGAGAAGCATGTCGCGATGGCCGATGAAATTAAGAGATTTGCGGTTGGCGAGTAGGTGTCGAAGAAGTCATGGCTGATGGCCCAAATTCGCCCTCGATGGGTCTCGAGCTGGCTCGGCCGTAGTGAGTGATTTTCCGTGCCGGGCCGGTTGTTGCGGGATGTTGCTGAACCCTACCCTAGTTCACCACATGAGTGTCAACATTCCCATCTAATGTTGCCAACTCGACCAAGGTTGGCTTGGTTGCTTTCTTCTTCCCTTATCAAAGAGTGGTCTGGCATGAGCATGGCTCCAACTCCCAAGCTGCAAGCTTGAAAGGGCGAGCCTCAGACAGGGGTAGACATGATCAAAACGCGATTGCGATTTAAATCGCATCGCATGCAGGTGCGATGTTTAAAAAAGCGATGCGATTTTAAATCGCATCGCGCGATTTATTTTTCCAAAAAAAAAAAATCGCAAATCGCATTTTACCCGCGATGTATTAAAAAATCGCATGCGATATTTAATTAAATCGCACAATGCGATTTTAAATCGCATCGCGTTTAAAACAGAATTAAAAAACACCCCAAAAACACAGAAAAAAAACATGGCTGCGGGGAAATTGACTCACGGGCAGTCGTAAGCTAGAATGCAAATAACCAGTGTGGTTTCGTAGTGGGTTTCAGAGTGGGTTTCAGTGCAATATCGCGCGCGATTTTTTTAAAATCGCATATCGCATTTAAATCGCGTTTTTTAGCGCGATTAAAATGCGATTTAAATTAAATCGCGCGATATTAAATCATCGCATCGCGCGATGATTAAAAAAAAAAAAAAAACATCGCCATCGCAAAAACGCGATTAAATGCGATGCGATGCGATTTTTTTTGCCCATGTCTAGACAGGGGGTCAGGAAAGTAGCAGCCACCAACTCTTCGTTGCTTTTGAGAATTCTCAAAAAGTAGCAGCCACCAGCTCTTCGTTGCTACTGTAGTATTACTTCTTCAATACTGGCCGCGTTCTCTCGATGACCTCACGTAGGATAGGGTTGTGGGGGAGGGGGCGCCAACTCATGGTAAGCGATCTCGAGCACGTCCATCAATTCATTGAATTGAAGAATTACTGCGCTGAAGGGAACACCGTACAGGATAGGATAGAAATGTCGTCACCCAACAAGTGCTGGGTTTTGTTTGGTTGTATGGCATCTTCGTCTGTCACCTGCAACAGTGCTAAGCGCATAGTGGTCACCGCCGCAGGCAGAGGTTGTGCGCGATCATTGTATTCGTCGCTGTCCTGCACCAACGGTGCCACGTCGCAGGCAAACACTGGTTGCTTAATAATAACTCGTTGGCTGAGCAAGTGGCCGAGTACACCACGACGACGGCGATCTCGCGCATTCGCTGTACTCCTTCTAGACTACAAGTCCAGAATGTGCGCAGGACACCTGTGAGAATGAGCAAAGGAGTAGTGGAGTTGCATGGGGTAAGTAGGTTTTGCAGGGCAAGTGCATATAACTCGTTAAAAGGTGAGCCAAAGGTGACTTTGGTTTGGCTCATTGGAGACGTTCACCTTTTCACCTTTTCACCTTTTCACCTTTTCACCTTTTCACCTTTTCACCTTTTCACCTTATCACCTTTTCACCTTCTCACCTTCTCACCTTCTCACCTTCTCACCTTCTCACCTTCTCACCTTCTCACCTTCTCACCTTCTCACCTTCTCACCTTCTCACCTTCTCACCTTCTCACCTTCTCACCTTCTCACCTTCTCACCTTCTCACCTTTTCACCTTTTCACCTTTTCACCTTCTCACCTTCTCACCTTTTCACCTTCTCACCTTTTCACCTTTTCACCTTCTCACCTTTTCACCTTCTCACCTTCTCACCTTCTCACCTTTTCACCTTTTCACCTTTTCACCTTTTAGCCTCCAATGAGCCAAAGTCTCTCGTCACGCACGACGTTTTCGCAACAGTCAGCGATTATTGATGGGTCTTGACTCAGCTGCCAATCTGATGCAATGGGGTGGCTGGCTGGTAACCTAACCACCATATGCCCCATCGCGGTTCTCCCCCTCCTCGGACAGCTCTTCACTCATCATCCATGCCTGTAAGTAGTTCGGCTTTGAGACGTCTCAAAACTGAGCTACTAATGCATCCATGTGTTGGCGGCACGCTGCTCGAATCCGTGCCATAACAGGCTCATTGGCGAGTCAAGCGAAGCCTTAAGAATATGAAAGTCAACCTTGTTCTATTTTGGGTACAAGGGTGATTGTTTGAGGCCTTGCCGACTCGAGTTGGCTCGTCTCGAGCCGGCCGGCAAGCCGAACCAGGAGGCTTGGCTTGTCAAATAATCCAGGCGAGCCGGACAAGCGGAACTGCGGCTCAGTTCATTGCTTCTGGTTTAAAGCCCGAATCTCATATTTCAGGCTGCGTTTCAAGTCTAAAAGCTTTGGAACAGGGTTACGAGCTGGGCGACAGACAGTTTCGAAGGTTGGGTTGCGTTTGGTTTGGGAGGGGTTTTGCTGTGCGTTGATTGGCTGTAAAAGCCAGCCTCGTCAAATTTTGAAGGGGGCAACAACCAAACTGAGGTTTGGTGTGCGATGCTCCCCACGTACAACCAAACGTAACTGTGAAATCGCAGGGTCGCAGATGCAGGGGCAAACCAAGTCTAAAAGGTTTCTGAATTGTGAGAATTCAATGCAACCACAGGGGAAACCCAAGTTTCTGTGACGCAAAAACTGGGCGACGAAACCCAACCTCCCCTCACATCTGTTTGTGCGACTCTGCCAGAACCGATTTCTGGTACGGCAAACTCGTACGAAATTCGCGAGATCGTCACCCCTCGCCTCAATCCACCTAAAATATTGTCCCTGGTCGACCAATCAGGCCTTTGGGTTCTCGTTCAACGCTAAAATGTTTGGAAATATGACATGGGGGCTTTGAATTAGTTTTCTTAGTAGGGCCAAAGTGTGAGCTTTTAAAGAATCCCCCCCTCCCCTCCTTCCCCTCCCTCTAAGAATGCCTATTTTCTACCCCCACATCCTGCTTTTGGCCTGGAACCTCTGTTCCTTGTATCCCCTCAGGTTTGGATGCTGCTGGCATCGCCGCTGCTGAATCCCAAGTCTTGGTCCTCTCCGGACCTCACATCTGGGCTCGGGCTGGCTGTGGCTTGGCCGAAGCAAGGCCAGTGGGAGAGGATGGTGGTGGCGGCAGCGTCGGCGGGGGTGGCGGTGGCGGTGGTGGTGGTGCTGGTAGTGATGGCGCTGGTGATGGTGGTTTGTTATATTTGGAGGGGAGGGGAAAGGGAGGAGGAGAAGGCAATGGCATGCGTGGTCGAGGCTTTGAGAGGGGCGGTGGACAAGAGGAGGGAATGTTGGAAGGTAGAAAGGTGGGCGGAGTCAAGCGGGTTCGGAAGGGGGAGGCGGAGCAGATGAATGAGGAAAGGCATGTTAAGGTGAAAAGTGAATGCGCTAATATGGGGGATAAAGGCGTGGGATTGGCGACTGGTGAGTCGGCTCAGAAGTCGAAGATGGAGTTAGGGATGGAGAAGAGGGGTCAGGAGAGAGAGGAGAAAGATAAGGGGAAGGAGAAGGAGAAGGGGAAGGAGAAAGAGAAGGGGAGGGAGAAAGAGGAGAGGGAGAAGGAGAAGGAGAAGGATGGGGAGAAGAGGAAGGAGAAGGAGAAGGAGAAAGATAAGGGGAGGGAGAGAGAGGAGAGGGAGAAGGAGAAGGAGAGGGACAAGGGGAAGGAAAAGGAGAGGGAGTTGCAAAGGGATGGGAGGGAAGGTCTTGGAGAAGTGAGAGGGGAGAAGGACGCAAGGCGAGAGAGGAAGGGGGGGAAAGATGAAAAGGATGCGAAGAAGGTGGATGGGAAGGAAGGGGGAGGCAAACGAGAGAATAATGATCGGATGTCAAGTAGAGAGGGGAAGCACAGCACGGGAGAAAGGTCCCCTTTGGGTGGGAGAGGTGATGGAGGAGGTGGGGTTGAGAGAGGAGGCAGGGAGGGGAGAGATGGGAAGGATGGGAGGGAGAAGGATGGGAAGGATGGGAGGGAGAAGGATGGGAAGGATGGGAATGATGGGAGAGATGGGAGGGATGGTAGGGGTGGGAGGGAGAAAGATGCGAAGGAGGGGAGAAGCCACAGGGAGGCTAGGGCCGCAGCAGAGCGGGAGAGGCAGAGGGAGGGGATGAGAAAGGAAGAGTGGGCGGAACTGCAGCGGCAAAGAGGGGAAGCTTTTGAGTCGAGTCAACGGCAGAACGAGCGGATGAGGATGGAGGAATCAGCGAAATTGCGTCTCCGCAGAGAGGACGCACTGAGGCGTGAGGGAGAGTGGAGAAGAGAGGAGGAGCGAAGGAGGGAGGGAGAGTGGAGGAGGGAGGAGGAGAGGCATTTGCATGGAGGAGAGAGGGGCAGGCACGAGCAGGGGGGGTATTCCCAACCAAGTTATGATGATGGGCTCGAAAGGGGCGTGCATGATGCAAGGGGCGTGCATGATGCCAGGGGCCGTGAAAGAGGCTTTGAGGGGGGTGCAGGTAGGAGGCTGGACAGAGGCGCTGACAGGGGCGCTGATAGGAGCGCTGATAGGGGCGCTGATAGGGGCGCTGATAGGGGCGCTGATAGGGGCGCTGATAGGGGCGCTGATAGGGGCGCTGATAGGGGCGCTGATAGGGGCGCTGATAGGGGCGCTGATAGGGGCGCTGAGAGGAGTCAGTACGATAGCAGAAATCCTGAGATCCGAATCTACATGCTGGGGAGGGATATGGATGTGGGGGGAGGAAGGGAGGGGGGGTATGAGGAGCGAGAGGGTGCGAGGAGAGGAGAGGAGATGTGGGGTGCGATGGGCGAGAGAGATTACACATTGAGGGAAGAGAGGAAGTACAGGGAGAGGAACGAAAGGGTTTACAGAGAGAGGGTTGAGATGGAGGAGGGCAGGCTTGCAGCCGAAGCAGGAGCAGCAGCAGCAGGAGGAGGAGGAGGCGAAAGAGGAGTTGAATCCGGCGCGCCAGCACCCCACTCTCAGCCATTCCTCAGCCCTCCGATGCAGTCGCTTCCCCCACATGCCCTCCCTCCCACTTCCCCTCTCACTCCCCCTCCCCCTCCCCCTTCCCCTCTCCCCCCTCCTCCGCCATTTCCCGTCATTCTCGACTTGACCCAAGGGCCGCACCCTCCCATGTTCATCAACTCGCAATCAGCGCCCATCCCCATCTCGTTTGGCCGCCCCTTAGGCCACATCATGCAGGGGAGCGCGCTGCCAGCTGTTCCTCCTGAGTTCGGGCCGGACGAAGATGGCGGCTCGAGGCAGGAGGTGAGTGTTGGCTGGCGGCTTCAGTGCAGGTGGGGTTAGTACGGTTGGGGTTAGTACGGTTGGCCCGCCATCCCGCATGAGTCTGGCACTTAGACGAAGAATACGTTATAAGGCAGCAGGAGGTGAGTGCACGGGTCAGGGTGGGCAATGGGTGTGCCGTTGGCCCTTCCTCTTTCCATTCCTCCTTCTGGACTTGGTTTGACCCACAAGGGAAGGAGTGGGCAATGGGTGTGCCGTTGACCATTCCTGTTTCTGGGTTCGTTTTGGCCCACAAGAGAGGGCTTTCTGCTGCTGCTGCTGCGAGAAGCCACACAGGGGCTCCTTTTGAGGCTTCTCAAAAACAGGGTGGGCAATGGGTGTGCCGTTGACCCTTCCTCTTTTTGGGTTTGGTTCGTTTTGGCCCACAAAAGTGGGCTTTCTGCCACCACTGCAGGTGATTTTTGAGATTTCTCAAGAATCATCTACGGCACGGTGGGCATGGGCGTGCCGTTGGCCGTTCCTCGTTCTGGGTTGGGTTGGGTTTGGTTTGGCTTGGCTTTCTGCCCCGCTGCTGCCAGCACACACACACACACACACACACACACACACACACACACGGGGGCTCCTCCAGTGGCTCTTCTACGGCTCAAAATGCCGCTAACTTCAAGGAGGCATCCGGAGGCATCCACGCACGCACCAGGGGAAGCAAAAGGGAATGCAAGGCGAAAGGTGGGAAAAAGGCTGTAACCGGCCAGAAAGGCAGGAGGAGGTGAGCGCACGGCCAATGGTGAGCAGGCGGAAATTATCTGTCTTTTTATCGTACTTTTTGGATGGCCCGAAACGAGAAATGCACTGGCGAAGTGAGAATGCTAGCAGTTGGCTGCTGATTTGGATAAGTTGAGAGATGATGCAGTGCTGATTGTGCTCAGTAGCTGAAGCCTGAAAGCATCATGTGCGTGCAACTCATGCCTCCAGCTACTGATTCTGACTGAGAACACGTCGGTTGTGGTGGGATCAACACCTCGCACAATCGAGCATGGACAACAGTGCAGGATCAGCAGCCTTTTTGTAGCGACTTTTGAGCGAGGTGCAATTTTGATGCGGCTTTAAGTCGACTCCTAAGCCACGCCTGCGAGTTCGACGCTGAGTGGCGCACATCCCCTCTCACCTAGTGATGCTGTCGAGTCGACTCAAAAGCTGGCTCACATCCCCTCTCACCAAGCGGCGGGAAAAACCGTGCCAGACGCCAGAAGCCAGCGATTGAAATTCTTGTAAAACAACTCCGCTCGAAAGCCACATCTGCGACTTTGATGTTGTGTCATGGAAAAGGTGTCATGGAAAAGGTGTCATGGAAATTTTTATGCGAGCCACCAGAAGCCACTTTGCTTAAGTGGCTGGGGCTCTTAATCAGAGTGGCTGGGCTCTTAATCAATGTGGCTGGGCTCTTAATCAATGTGGCTGGGCTCTTTGATTAAGCACTTAGCCACTTCTTTTACGAGCCCAGCCCCTTTGGTTGAGAGCCCCAGCCACTTTGGTTAAGAGCCCCAGCCACTACGGGCGCTGATTTGATGTTCTCTAGGTGCTTCCCTCAACCATGCCTGCTTATCGTCCCCCCCTGAGCTGATGTTTTCTGTCCCCCATCCGCCCTTCACCTTTGTTAAATCCACCACAGCAATTCTCTCAGCAGGGTTTGCACCCTAACATGGGACCTGCTGTACTTGTTAGTGGCTCAGGCCGCATCCTTAGAGGAGCAGATGACGTGGAGAATTTCCTACGCAACGCAGAGAGGCTGGAGGCAGGAGCAAACGCAGCAGCAACAGCAGCAGCAGAAGGGGGGCCTGAAACAGCCAGCAATGTGTTCTCACCAGCCCCGGCCATGTTAAGGCCGCAGTCAGCAGCAGGCGCACCACCTCAGGGGGTTGCAGCGAGGGAAGATCTGAGCAGCTTTCTTCGAAACGCAGAGAGGCTTGAAGCACAGTTCTCATCGCCTGCACCTCATGCCATCATGCGTGGAGATACACGTGGAGGCATGCATGGTGACACGGATGGGGAGATGCTTGGAGACATGCATGGGGAGCTGTTTGGGGGGATGCATGGGACCACACGTGGGGACATGCGCAGTGACATCGGGCGGAGCATGGGTGGCCTACAAGGGGAGCTTCAAGACAACATAAGGAGCGCTTCCATGGGGCCAACGGGGCCGGTGATCCGCATGCGAATTCTGCCTTTCAACCCTCATGGCCCCCCGCCACCGCTTGGGACTCTCCGTGGGCGCATTCCTCCGGGCTTTGACGACGGACCGCCGTTTCCGGAGCAGCATTTCGGGGCGAGACTGCCTCATATGCAGCAGCAGCATCTGCAGCAGCAACAGCCGATGGAGCCTCATACGAACATTGCGCCCGTGACTATGCGAATGGTTGGCGAGCACCGCGTGATGGTCGTCGCGGATTCGCTTGCACCCCCTACTGTGGACTCCATGGGGCCGCCTCCGCCTCCGAACATGCTGCCTGAAATGCAGGGGGGCAGGCCTACATTCTTCTCTCAGCAGCAGCAGATGTTGCCACAGCACATGGGAGATGGTGTCCGGATGAATGAATTGCACACTCAGAGGTTTCTAGGGCCCCAAGTGTTCGACGGCCCACCTAACGCTCGACTTCCGCATAATGAAATGTTTCATCCCCAGGGCGTTAGAGGAGAATTCTTTCATCTTCAACGAGGACCACAAGGCCCTCCACCACATGCCCCCCCGTTTGACCCGCTACCGTTTCGCAATCAATACGGGCCCAGGGGCCCTTACCGTGGCTTCCCCGTGAGTGATCGAGGGGGGATGGAGGAACCCCCGCCGTTTGTTATTCGAGGTCCGCTTGAAGATGCGGGTGGGCCGAATACTGGGGGCTGGCTGGATGAGTAATGCAGTTGGTCGTCTTCGAAGTGAGATGTTATTTGTGAAACACACAGGTGATTGTTGCTCCGTGCGTAAAGTTTCAAACCGTCTTTGACATTAAGGAAGCTTAGCGTTTTCTTTCGGAAGAGAAAGCCTGACAGGTGAGACTACCTTAATATGGCGGTTTTCTTGGTTGCGGGTGCTTGTTCAATACCTTGTTTTTAACTAGGAGTAAAGTTCAAAGTTCTATTATTTGAAGGAAATGGTGTTGCAAACATAATCGCCAGAAAATGGTTAATCAGTGCTCTTTCAAGTTATCAAGGAAAGGCGGTGATGGGCGAAAGCTGCGGGCCGTGGACCTTTCGTTTGAGTGCTCGAATGTACGATGAGTGAATCTGGCCTCGCGAATTTGCTGTGTCAAGGTTACGGACATTCCCATTGTTCGGCCCTTCACTCGGGCGACTGAAGAGCCCTTCAGCGAGCGTGAGTGGCGCTGCTGGCCGAGGAGCCTTACCGTACCAGATTCCGCCGCATCGCACGGGAACGATAAAACTTGCCCTAAACCGGTCTGCAACGGACCCGTAGGGGCAAACCAAAGCCGAATCAGCCACATGCACGCAGGGGCCTTGCTCTTGCCTTGGCTAGTCAATCGTGGCTCTTCCGTGTCTTGGAGGACTGCTCGAGTCTCACCATCGCGTCGCAGTCGTGCGTTACTACTTGCCGCTCACTCGGAAAAGTCAAGCGTCGCGCGACTTCCTTCGCCTAGAATAAAAGCAATGATGCGTCTAGTGTTTTTTTTCCTGAATGCTCCTAGTGAGACTCCACTGCATGTGTGATGGTCCTTTTCAAAGCACCGCTCGGCTCTCACTCGCCATCGTGTCGCAATCATGTCGCGTGGGGTTCTACTCGCATTATAGGGTTTCCGGGAACCAATTAAACGTGAAGCTCTGAGTTTTTTCGGAGGAACGACCAGAATGGCTAAATCGGATTCGACGCCAAGGCCATTCCGATGCTGCGCTCGCCATCTGATTGGGTGGATCGCGATTATACGAGGTGCGCCTCGGAGCTTTCTGAGTCCGAGCCCGGTTTTTTCGCGTTCGGCATCTTCACGGAATCCGACCCGCCCGCCACTCCCGCGCCACCAGCAGCCTTCAAGGAGCTATCCGGATAGACGCGCCGAATAGACTCCAGTCAAGTTGACGGCGCGCCTATCCGGTGGGGGAAAGGTGCGACATTCACGAGCTCCCAACGTGACTATAAACATCATACTCCGAATGAGGGTGGTTCTACTCCGAGTAGATACTCATCCAGCGGTACTAATCCGCCTTCCACTCTTCCATAGTTCCAGCAACCACCCCGGCGTGCTTCCTCTTGCCATCCGAGCTTGCGGATCTTTTCATCAATCCGAGCTTCCGAGAGCCATGGCCTTCACTCCGACTAGCCGCGTCTTACTCTTAGGTAAGCCTTACCCCCGCTGCCGCCATTCGAGTACCGCTTTCGTTGCATCACCACATCCTACATCACACATCCGCCGAATTCGTTGCATTCCCGATCTTGATGGTAACCTGTTCGCTGATCGCCTGTTTCCATCGCACGTGATTTCGTGCAGCGCTCTTCGCGGCGCTGGTGGCGGTCGCCTATTCCCAGGAACCTGGTCAGTGCGTCGGGCTTCCCTTTTCAGGCTGTCTTTTCTACCTCACTCCTCACCCGGGTGCCGCCTGTCGCTGTTGCTGTCTTTTCTACCTCATCTCTTTTCAGATCCCCACTCTCACCATGTTCGCCTCAAAATCCCTCTCTGCCTCCCCACCCCCCCCCCTCCCCTTCCCTTCTCCCTCCCCCTCCTCTCCCCACTTGTTCTTACCGCTTCAACAGATACCTTCACTGCTAAGCTGAATGGAGCTAACGAGGTGTATAAGAATGACGATGGAAATTTTATGCTAGTTGTGGGCAACAAAAGCGGCAAGGTGGTCGTGAAACTGGAAATCCACAAGGAAGTCCGTTGGGGTTTGTGCCGTCAGGAGCGGAGGAGGGAGGATGTGAGCATAGGGCAGGAGGGGTAGAGAGAGGGGGAGGGGTGCAGAAGGGCTTGCACAAGGCGGAGAGGGGCTTGCGCAACACGGAGAGGGGCTTGCGTGGAGGAGAGAGGGGCGGGCACGAGCAGAGAGGGCATGTGCCGCAATGCTATGATGAAAGTAAGTTGGGGTTTTTTAGAATTCTCCAAAACCAACTTACCTCAGAGAGGGCATGAGAGCGGCAGGGCTATGTTGATGACGGGCTCGAAAGGGGCGTGCATGATGCAAGGGGCCGCGAAAGTGGCTCTGAGAGGGGTGCAGTTAGGAGGCTGGACAGAGGCCCTGATAGGAATGCTGATAGGGGCGTGGAGAGAGGAGTTAAAGCCCGACCGGTAGGTTGCAGATTTTCACTGTTGAGGTAGGTGGGGCGGCAGAATGTGATTGGCTGACGAGAAATTGGAGTGGCGAAATACTGTTTAAGAAAATGGCCTCTCGCCTAATTTTCAGCTTGAACTTGGCAAGAGCTCCAAGTTTCGTGCCTCTCTTTTGGCAGGGGGCCACCTAGGCAGCAGCGCCAAGTTTCCGCTCCCCCATTTTGGTTTTTTTTTCCAACACGCGAACAACCGTGTTTGGCCCTCGTCATATTTTGTGCAAGATTGCGCAAATTTCACAGGGCATTGTGTTTTTCCGATTTGTGGCTATCGCTCTGCCAAGTTTGTCTCGGCAGCAGCTGTGTCAAATCAGCCCCCCTTTCCCTGTCATTCTGGGCTTAACCCAAGGGCCGCGCCCCCCAGTATTCATCAACTCGCAATCAGCCCCCATCCCCATTGCGTTTGCGTTTGCATTAGCCCATCATCACATCATGCAGGGGAGTGTGCTGCCTGCTCTTCCTCCTGGGTGCGGGCTGTGTTAAATTATATATATATATATAATTGTAGGCTTGGTAGGTGTTACTGGATCCTACTGTAGAGGGTACAACCCCCTTCTTGTATCCCTCTCTCTTCTAGTCCATTCCTCTTTTCTCTCAACATTTTCTCCTATCCTAAAACCTCACGCCACTTCCATGGTTTCCATCCTATCCTAGCTTGTTCAACAGGCTGGGCGAAGATGGTGTGACAAGGCAGCAGGAGGTGAGTGTGGGTGAAGGGTGGGCAGGTGGTTGAAGGGAGGGCAGGTGGGTGAAGGGTGGGCAGGAGGATGAAGGGTGGGCAGGAGGGTGAAGGGTGGACAGGAGGGTGAAGGGTGGGCAGGAGGGTGAAGGGTGGACAGGAGGGTGAAGGGTGGACAGGAGGGTGAAGGGTGGGCAGGAGGGTGAAGGGTGGGCAGGAGGGTGAAGGGTGGACAGGAGGGTGAAGGGTGGGCAGGAGGGTGAAGGGTGGACAGGAGGGTGAAGGGTGGACAGGAGGGTGAAGGGTGGGCAGGAGGGTGAAGGTTGGGCAGGAGGGTGAAGGGTGGGCAGGAGGGTGAAGGGTGGACAGGAGGGTGAAGGGTGGACAGGAGGGTGAAGGGTGGGCAGGAGGGTGAAGGGTGGGCAGGAGGGTGAAGGGTGGGCAGGAGGGTGAAGGGTGGGCAGGAGGGTGAAGGGTGGGCAGGCGGATGAAGGGTGGGCAGGAGGGTGAAGGGTGGGCAGGAGGGTGAAGGGTGGGCAGGAGGGTGAAGGGTGGGCTTGGACGACAACATCGTGAAGGGAGCAGGAGTTGAGTTCAGGCCTGAGTGTCGGTTTGTGCTGTCAGGGCGTGTCCCAAGCGTACGTCTGATTGCGGTTGACGTACGCTTTTGACACGGTACATTTGAGTGAGGGGCTCCTGCTGCCCGCCATTTCGATGGCATCGGATCGGACTGGACAAGGTCAGTGCTATGAGGCAGGATGAATCTATTTTTTAGGCGCCTCAAAAGAAGACTGGACGAAATTGGTGCGATGAGGCAGCAGGAGGCGAGTGCACAGCTGGCGACTCAGGGTTGGCAGGTGAGCAAAGCGCTGCTTTCAACCGGTTCACTTGGGGCCTCCTCCAGGGAAGAAGAAGGTGCTACGAGGCAGCAGCAGAGGGGAGTGATTGCAGGGCGCAGGGTGGGCAGGTGGACAATGGGTGTGCTGCCCATCCTTCTCCTTCGCGTCGATGTCTCCGTTGACCATTCCTCTTCCTGGTTTTGGGCCAGAGGAAGGCTTCCTGCCACCGCCGCTGCCGCTGCTACTAAGAGGGCATCCTCGTGTGGGGGATTCTCCAGGGGAAGAAGCAGGAAGTGCGGGGTAGCAGGAGGTGGGGCGCAGGGTGGGAAGGTGGACAATGGGTGTGCCTTTGACCATTCCTCTTGGGTTTAGGCCAGAGGAAGTCTTCCTGCCAACGCCGCCCCCACTACCAAGGGGCAATTTCACACACAAGGGCTCCTTAGGGGCTTTGAGACTCTCAATTCGCCGCATGTCGGCGCGCTTTTGCCTTGCGGCGCCTGCTGGATGCTCGCTTTGGGCTTCTGAGAAGTTTTCCGAATGTGTTTGTAGCGGCAGCCAACATGACTGCCTTGTGTGACGCTGACACGGCTACCCTCGTTTCTGATCTCGGTGTAATAGAGCATGCCATGAGATCAATAATGGGTTTCACATTGCTGATTCTGATCTCACTTTGTAGGAATCCGCCCCAAGCCTCCGCAGTATTGTACTGTACGATGGTTCAATAGATACCAAAATTGGCTGAGTCACACATCGAATGTGTACAGAATATTTGGTGGTGACCATCAAGACGAATATTACATCGTCGAGGAATTTGCTTATCCCAATCATTTAAAGCGAGCGACTACAATAACTTCAAGGTTCAAAGTGTCAAACACATTTGTGTGTGATGTTGTAGACCATATAGGGTTGTGCCTTTGAGAGTACAGCCTCCTAAGTTATAATGCCTTGTACTCTCACATTCTAGTCAGTCTTTCAGTTTGTCATGGTCTCAGAGCGTGCGTGCATGCAGTGTGCCGTCGCGAGGTAGTTCGGGTGACGGGCGCTGCCAGTACCAGCTCCAGACCGGTCCTCGCTGCGGCTCCGTGTGCGGTAAGATCGGTCACACCCCCGCTTGCTGCTTTCGTCGCCTGGACGACCTGTTTCGTCTTCGCTTCGGCCCGTTGCCCGACCTTCCCGACTGGCACAGCTTGCTTCGCCGTAGTGTTCAGATCTTTGATATGGACATGGATCAGATTAGCTCTGCTTTGTATGTGCTGTATGTCGATGACTCTAGTGTGACTGGTTCCTACTACCCCTTGTTGCTAGTGTAGGTGTGCCTAGTCCGGCCTCCCCTGCTGTGTCAGGCGTAGGATCCCCTGCCTTGTTTAGTCTTGGCTCCTCCCTCGCTACTCCGACCCCGGCCGCCACTGCTGTGCTCTTCTTTACCCTGGACTCTGGCGCTTCTCGGTGTTTCTTTCGCGACTCCACTACGCTGACGCTGCTTGCCGCTCCCGCCGCAGTTTTCCTTGCCGACCCCTCCTCAGGCCCAGTAGTTGCCCGTAGCTCCACCACCCTTCCCTGTCCGGCGGTTCCTTCGGGCTCTCTTACAGGCCTACACATCCCCTCGTTCTCTAGGAACCTAGTTGGTGTCGGTTGCCTACATGACCTTGGTGTCACCACTACGTTTCCTGGTCACGAGCGGTACGCTGTCTGTCCGAGGCCGCCACTGGTGCTCCCCTCACCACGTTCCCCCGGGACCCGGTGTCTGGCCTGTTCACGATGGACACCGCACCCCCCCTGGTTGGCGTCTCCCCTGGTGGCTGCATCTACCCAGGTTGCTGCGGCCTGCTCGTGTCGGTCGCTTACTCACCCGTCGCTTCTGTGGCACCACCGTCTAGGTCACCCCGCGCTCCCGTGTCTGCGTCACATGTCTCAGCACGGTCTTGTCCTAGGTCTCCCAGAGTCGTTCACTGAGTTGCCCTCCTCCCCAGCGCTGCCGTGCACGCCCTTCGTCGAGGGTCGGCTCCGCCGTGCTCCTCACTCCTCCTCGTTCCCCCCCACCGCCGCACCGCTACAAACCCTGCACATGGACGTCTGGGGCCCTGCCTCCGTCCATGGGCCGCGTCGAGAGCGCTACTTCCTTGTGCTTGTCGACGACTACACGCGCTACACCACAGTTTTTCCCCTGGAGCGGAAGGCGGACGTGCCTGCCGCTCTTATCCCGTGGCTGGTCTCTGCGCGTGTGCACCGCGGTCTCCCTGTCTTGCGTCTTCACTCCAACTGTGCTGGCGAGTTTGCCTCCGGCGTCCTTGGTCGTTTCTGTCGTGCGGAGGGCATCACCCAGATGTTCACCCTGCCGGACTCCCCGCATTGGTTTTGTCATGGAGGTGGCTCATACCTCCATGATCCATGCCGGTGCACCCCATTTCCTGTGGTCGTTCGCCGTTCGCTACGCCGCTCACCAGCTTAACCGGTGGCCGCACCCCCAGCAGCCGCAGGTTTCGCCGACCCGTCTTTGGACCGGGTCCCCTGGTGACGCGTCTGTGTTCCACGTCTGGGGCTGCCTTGCTTACGTTCGTGCCGCCGCAGCATCAGTCGCCGTCGGTGTCAGCCCTTAGCCTGCTCGGCCTTCCGTCCCCTGACCGCGCGTCTGTGCCTCCTCCACCGTCTGCTCCCCTTCCTATCTACGGCCCCGTGTTCCCTCCTCCGGACTCGTCTCCAGCTCGTCTTCCCCCGCTTTCTCCTCCTGTGTCTCCTCCTTTGTCTCCTGACCCGGCACCTCCGTCTCACGTCTGGTCCCGCCGTCCCTCTCGTGCTCGTCCTGTCTCTCCTGTTCCGCGCTCACCCAATGTTGCTCCGTTCCCACGCGTCTCATCCTTACCTCCTGCTGTCGCCTCCTCCATCCTCCCTTGTCGTCGCGCCTCCCCCTCTGTCTAACTACCTTCGTGCAGCTCGTCCTCTTGTTCCTCAGGGCCTTGCCTCTTTCGTTACCGACCCGTCTGTTCCTGTTTCGTGTCTTGACGCTCTTGTCGCTGCGGTCGCTGACTTTGCCTCTACCCACCGCCTTGACTACGCCAATGCTCTGGTCTCTGACCTTAATCCTCCTCCGTCCGTCGAGGGTGCTCCTGCCCTCGGCACTGACGTACGAGCTTGCTTTCCTGTCCGAGGCTGCTCCCCATCTCTGTTCCATGCTGCTAGTCCCTGAGGGTGACCCAAACGCTTTCGACATCCCGACCCCTCGCACCTACGCTGAGGCCACCTCAGGACTCTGGGCCTCTCAGTGGATAGCTGCCATGGAGCAGGAGATGGCATCTTGGAGATCCACCAGCACCTACGTCGACGCAGTTCCCCCACCTGGGGTGAACGTAGTCGATGGCCGGTGGCTCTTCAAGATGAAGCGCCCCCCTGGAGAGCCGCATGTGTTCTAGACGCGCTATGTGGTTAGAGGCTTCAGTCAGCGTGAGGGGGTGGATTTCTTTCAGACCTTCGCCCCGACCCTGAAGATGACCACTCTTCGGGTGCTGCTATACGTAGCAGCACAGCGTGACTTCTCCACTGCGTTTCTTCAGGGCAGCCTACACGAGCAGGTCGACCTGCGCCGCCCTCAGGGCTTCACTGGTACCTTCCCTCCTAGGATCCAATGGCTACTGCGGCGCCCAGTCTACGGCTTGCGACAGGCGCCCCGTGAGTGGCACGTCACAGTGTGTGCGACCCTTGCCGACCTGCAGTTCTTTCCGTCCTCTGCAGACCCCTCGCTCTTCGTTCGTGCTGGCCAGACCACGTTCTACATCCTTGTTTACGTAAATGACCTGGTCTTCGCCACTGCAGACATGGACGCACTGGCCTCCGTGAAGGCAGAGCTGCTGAAGACGTGTACTACACGAGCCTGGCAACGCTGCTGCAGGTCGCGCAGGAGGAAGTACCGCAGCTAGATGTGCTTCGCTCTGCCCTCAAGTCGTGGCTCCTGACACAGGAGGATCATGGCCCTGTTGTCGAAGAGTAGCCCTGTGAGGACCAGAGAGTCTTGGCACCGTCTGCCCAAGAAACGCCTGTGTGCTCGGTAAGGACCACTGGTCTCCGTCCTCCTACACTAGCCCCATGCACGATGTAACACAAAACCCTCTTAGCTGCTGACCAGTGCTGTGGTTGGTGTTTGCCTGGGGCCACAAAGCAAGCCAGGATGCAGAGAGGGTATGCGAGAACTAGACGAGTGCAAGTCATCAGGTACATGAGGCAACCCACCAGCTTTGCGTAGGGACCACTAGGCTCTACAGCCTCCTCTGGGACTTGGTAAGAGAGTTTGTGGTCTACTGACAGAGGGGTGGGCTGTGTGGAAGAGAGCTGAAGGTCGAACCTCTGAACAACCTGGCGCACCAAGTGTGACTGTGAGAGAGTGATGGTGCGCGCTGCCCTGGAGATCTGCAAGCCAAGGTAGCGGCGCAGCTCTCCTAGGTCAGTGAAGGTGTGTCTCCTCAGCAGCTCGGCCTTCACGGCGGCCAGTGCGTCTCTGTCTGCAGTAACAAAGACCAAATCGTCTACGTAGACAAGGATGTAGAACGGAGTGTGGCCGGAATGGACAAAGAGCGAGGGGTCTGTAGACGAAGGGAAGAACTGCAAGTTGGCAAGTGTAGCACGCAGCGTGTCGTGCCACTCACGGGGCGCCTGTCGCAAACCGTAGACGGGGCGCCGGAGGAGCCACTCGGTGCCAGGGGGGAAGGTACCGAAGAAGCCCTGAGGGTGGTGTAGGTAGACCTGCTCATGTAGACTGCCCTGGAGGAAAGCTGTGGTAAAGTCTAGGGAGTGCAGCTCATAGTCACGCTGTGCTGCTACTTGTAGCAGCGCCCGAGAGTGGTCATCTTCGGGGTCGGGGCAAAGGTCTGAAAGAAGTCCACCCCCTCACGCTGACTGAAGCCTCGAGCGACGTAGCGTGCCTTGAAGACAAGCGGCTCTACAGGAGGGCGCTTCACCTTGAAGAGCCACCGGCCATTGACTACGTTCACCCCAGGTGAGGGAATTGTGTCGACGAAGGTACCGGTGGATCTCCAAGATGCCATCTCCTGCTCCAAGGCAGCTATCCACTGAGAGGCCCAGGGTCTCGAGGTGGCCTCAGCGTAGGTGCGAGGGGTCGGGATGTCAAGGGCGTCTGGGTCACCCTTAGGGACTAGTAGCATGGAACCTAGATGGGGAGCGGCCTCAAACAGGAAAGCGAGCTCGAACTGTCTGTCCTCTAGGACGTCACTACCAACATCAGCCACACCTCCGACGGTCGGAGGGCAGGCACGGTCAGAGACCAGAGCGGTGGCGTTGTCCAGGTGGCTGGTAGCGTCAAAGTCTGTGACAGCAGTGACAAGAGCCGACAGACTCAAGATAGGAACGAAAGGGTCGGTAACGAGAGAGGTAAGGATACGAGGAACAAGGGGACGCGCAGCACGGAGGAAGTCCGAGAATGGAGGCGGGGCCACAGCAAGCGACGACGGAGGAGGAGACGGGAGGAGAGGAGGAGCACGAGACGCGTAAGAGCGAAGCAACATAGGGTGAGAACGCGGAACGGGGGAGGTAGGACGAGCACGAGACGGACGACGAGACCAGATGTGAGACGGAGGAGTCTGGTCAGGAGAGGGGGGAGGAGACACAGGAGGAGAACGGGGAGGGAAACGAGCCGGAGAGGAGTCCGGGGGAGGAAACACTGGGCCGTGGATCGATAGAGGAGGAGGCGGCGGAGACGGGGAAGGCACCGGCAGGTGGTCAAGGGAAGGAAGACCGAGGAGGCGAAGAGCGGACACCGGCTGCGACTGCTGCCCGACTCCAACACCAGAACCTCCAGTGAGAACACGACTCCCTCCGAGAAGCCTCACGCCAGCAACACCAGAGCCCGCTCCAGAACCAGCTCCAGCCCGCTCCCCAGCACCCCCAGAACGCACAAACCCCAGAGGCGGTGACGACAGCGGCCGCGGCTGCGGCGGCAGGGGTGGAGGCGGCTGCAGCGGGGACAGCAGCTGCGATGACAGGGGAGGCGAGACCGGGGCAGGGACAAGCGGGGGAAGAGACTCCGCCGAGCCGCGAGAGTCAGGAGACTCCTCAACAGGGACAATCGACGGGAGGGGGGTGACGTGAGACACACCAGACGGGGCAGAGCGGGGAGGGGGGTGGATAGGGTTGACCGGGGGAGGGGGGGGCACCAGGAACTAGGGGGGAGTGACCGGGGGACTACGGTGGGGAAAGCGGTGGTAGAAGGAGACGGACTCGCTAATAGTGACGTCACGAGAGTGAAAGAACCGATGAGAAGGCGGGTGGTAGAACTGCCAGTCCGACGAGTCGAGGGGGAAACCTAGGAAGACACAGAGGACAGTGCAGGCAGTGAGCTTTTCCGTGCCAGAGACACGAACGTGTGCAAGGCAGCCCAAGACGTGGAACGCAAACGCGTCATTAGGAGACCCGGTCCAAAGGAGGGTCGGCGAAACCTGCGACCGCTGAGGGTGCGGCCAGAGGTTAAGCTGGTGAACGGCGTAGCGAGCAGCGAACGGCCACAGAAAATTGGGTGCACCACCATGGATCATGGAGGTACGAGCCACCTCCATGACCAAACCGATGCGTCGCTCAGCGACCCCATTCTGCTGCGGGGAGTCCGGCAGGGTGAACGTCTGGATGATGCCCTCCGCACGACAGAAGCGACCAAGGCAGCCAGAGGCAAACTCGCCACCACGGTCGGAGTGAAGACGCACGACAGGGAGACCTCCGTGAACATGCGCAGAGAAAAGCCACGGGAGAAGAACGTCAGGCACGTCGACCTTCCGCTCTAGGGGAAAGACGGTGGGTGTAGCGGGTGTAGTCGTCGACAAGCACTAGGAAGTAGCGCTCGCGACGCAGCCCATGGACGGGGGCAGGGCCCCAGACGTCCATGTGCAGGGTCAGCAGCGGTGCGAAGGTAGGGGGGAACGAGAAGGAGGGAGGGGCACGGTGGAGCTGGCCCTCAACACAGGGCGTGCACAGAGGCGCGGGTGAGGAGGGGAGCACAGGGAATGACTCAGGGAGGCCTAGGACAAGACGGTGCTGGGACATGTGACGGAGACGGGTGAGGGGGGGGTGACCTAGACGGTGGTGCCACAGAAGTGACGGGTGAGTAAGCGACCGACACGAGCACACCGCAGCAATCTGGGATTTGCAGGTACCTGGGGAGGCATCCCAACCAGGGGGGAAGCTGTGACCAGTGTGAACAAGTCAGACACCGGGTCCCGAGGGAACGTGGTGAAGGGGGCACCAGTGGCGGCCTTAGTACAGACAGCATACCGCTCGTGCCCAGGGAACGTAGTGGTGACGCCAAGGTCCTGGAGGCAGCCGACACCAGCTAGGTTCCTAGAGAATGAGGGGATGTGCAGGATTGTAAGGGAGCCTGAGGGAACCGCCGGACAGGAGAGAGTAGTGGAGCTACGGGCAACTACAGGACCGGAGGAAGGGTCTGCAAGAGCAACTGCAACAAGAGCGGCAAGCGGCGTAAGCGTCGTGGAGTTGCAAAAGAAACACCGGGAAGCGCCGGAGTCCAGGGTGAAGGAGAGCGCGGCAGCGGTGATAGAGGTCGGAGGTGTGAGAGAGGACCCTAGGCTAAACAAGGCAGGGGATCCTACGCCTGACGCAGCAGGGGAGCCTGAACTAGGCACACTGGGCGCACCTAAGCTAGGCAACACAGGTTAATAGGAACTAGTCACACTCGAGTCATCAACATACAACGCATACAAAGCAGAGCTAATCTCATCCATGTCCATATCAAAGATCTGAACATGACGACGGAGCAGACTGTGCCAGTCGGGGAGGTCAGACGACTGGCTGAAGCGGAGACGAAACAGGTCGTCTATGCGAGGAAAGCAACGAGCGGGGGTATGGCCAATTTTACCGCACACGAGGCCGCGGCGAGAACCTGTCTGGATCTAGTACTGGCAGCGCCCGTCACTCTGACTACCACCCGACAACACGCCGCGCGAGCGACCACTGCGACCATCGTCACATCCAGTTCCAAGCCACCCGAGCGGGAGACGGCCGACCCTCCGCTGCTGCCGCTACTGCTGCGGCTGCTGCTCTGGGGCACCAGCCCCAGCCCCCTCGTCAGTACTTCCAGCGGGCGAGCAACCTCCACCACCGGCACCACCCCCTCCTCCGCTACCTCCGCCGCGCCCAGCCTTGGGGCGGCGACCCTTACCCGGACGAAACTGCACTGCGGCGGTTGTCTCCACAGCCAGAGGTGTCTCAGAAACCGCTGCAGAACCGTCAGAGTAAGAGCACTGAGCAGGGGCATAGCCCTGAAAGATAGAAACTAGCACGGTACCGCTAGACTTCAGCGATAGAGCGCTGACGGGTCTCTATGGCAGACAGGGTGACGACAAAGTTAGTAAGGTTGAGATCAGCGAGGTGGAGACTAAGGAAGTTATCGGGGGCGGTGGCAAGGCGGTCAGGGAGGCAGGTGGCAAGCAGGTAGAGGGTAGAGCAAATGGGGGGCTCAAACACACGAACCTGAGCCTCAGTGCAGGCAGCGCGCCAGGTCGTGTCTAGCGTGCGCAGGTGGGCGGCTAGGTCAGCGACAGTGGGGAAAGACGCAAGGTCAGAAAAGAGCATGGGCAGGATCAAGCGACCTACAGAGGTAGAGGGCGGGGTGGAATAGCGCGCAACAACAGCCTCTAGGAACTCCTGCGCAGTCTTGACGGACCTAAAGCGGGGGCGCTCAGACAGGGAAAGGGCATGACTAATCGCAAGCTGTGCGACACCGTCACGCGACAACCAGACAGCATGGGCAAGGGCAGCAGCTGCAGCGGACTCACGGTCAGTAGAGGTGGGGTCAGCGGGGAGGGCAGCAGGGGGGTCTGGGCAGGGGAGCGTACCGTCGATGTGGACGGCCAGGGAGTGGCCGTCCTGCCGCTGACCAGTCACGTGTCGCTTGAGGTCAATGAGCCACGAGTCGAACTCAATCGGCTACCCCTCAGCATCAAAACGCAGGACCGAGTCCGCCATCATGGGTGCAGCAGCAGGAGAAAGACAGTACTGGGCAGGAGAGCGCGGCGGAAAGCGGTGATGTGCGATGCAGTGCGGGATTGTGCGGTGGAGGGAGGTGCAGTACGGTAGGGTGCAGTGCAGTGAGGTGCAGGGCGGTGCAGTGTGGTGCAGAGCGATGCAGTGCGGTGCCGTGCGGTGCAGAGCGGTGCCGGGCGGTGCAGCGCGGTGGAGTGAGGCCGAGGACGGCGGCGAGGCGACTAGAAGACGGGGCCACGGGCGGCAAGGCGACGGGGCCGGAAAAGAGGCGGGGCCGGCTGGGCGACGAGGCCGGCTAGGATGCGGGGCCGGTTGGGAGGGGGGGGGCACGAGGTGACGGGGCCGCGGGGTCGCTAGGTGTCAGGGCCGCGGGGCCGCTAGGTGACGGTCCGCGGGGCGACGAGGCGGCTAGGACCTACAGTGGCGGAAACAATTGTCCACATGTTTAGCATATTTTTACATTTTGACGAGCTGTACGCTATAAACATTAAGCCTTAATTCATGGTGGCCATACACGTAGAGAGGAGCAGTTAGAGCACTCACTCAAATCTCCTAAACCCAGAGTAGTATATTTCATGGTCCTTCAAGATGACAACATTTAATAACAGCACATCCGGACAATTTGTACCGGGGACAGGCAGCAAACTAGTTGCTAGCAAAACTAGTACCTAGTCAACCGACACTTGGCCTTGATCACCACCTACACCCTCCTAGGCATGTTATCTACGAGGTTAGTGCAAACCTTTACAGGGATCTTCTCGCACTCTTCCTGGACCCACGCTTTTGCATAAGGGGGTGAGCACTAGGAAAATCGCGAAGTATTTGAACGTATGCAAGAGTACTGTGCACGATTTCATGTTGAATGTTATCTCTAAGACTAGCCATGCTGAGGTGTGGCCAAAGATGCCATTAGTCGATTGGTCTCGTCTTATCATGGATCGTCTTCATCGCACCGTTGTAGGTAAAAATTACGAGCAGAGTGGCGAAAAATTGCGTATCTGCCACGAAACTTAGGGTAACATAGCACGGTTGACAATGCATTCTTGCACTTTTAGAATCACGCTAGGATCCGTAGGTATCTGAGCAGTGCAGCAGTCGCAGTAGTTGTGACTGGTGGGGAAAAATATTCGAGTTCAGGTCTGGTGAGGAAGAGGGTCACTCCAGTGCTATAAACTCATGTTCTCCAAGCCATTCCAAGCCTAGGCGGGACACATGGCTTAGAATGGCTTAGAGAACACGAGTATGTTACACTGGAGTGACCCTTTTCCTCACCAGATCTCAACCCGGATATTTTTCCCCACCAGTCACAACTACTTCGACTGCTGCACCGCTCAGAGACATACGGATCCTAGCATGATTCTAATAGTGCAAGGATGCACTGTCAACCGTGCTATGTTACCCTAAGTTTCGTGGCAGATACGCATTTTTTTGCCACTTTGCTCGTAATTTTTACCTACAACAGTGCGATGAAGACGATCCATGATAAGACAAGACCAATCGACTAATGGCATCTTTGGCCACACCTCAGCATGGCTAGTCTTAGAGATAACATTCAACATGAAATCGTGCACAGTACTCTTGCATACGTTCAAATACTTCGCGATTTTCCTAGTGCTCACCCCCTTATGCAAAAGCGTGGGTCCAGGAAGAGTGCGAGAAGATCCCTGTAAAGGTTTGCACTAACCTCGTAGATAACATGCTTAGGAGGGTGTAGGTGGTGATCAAGGCCAAGTGTCGGTTGATTAGGTACTAGTTTTGCTAGTAACTAGTTTGCTGCCTGTCCTCGGTACAAATTGTCCGGATGTGCTGTTATTAAATGTTGTCATCTTGAAGGACCATGAAATATACTACTCTGGTTTTAGGAGATTTGCGTGAGTACTCTAACTGCTCCTCTCTACGTGTATGGCCACCATGAATTAAGGCTTAATGTTTATAGCGTACAGCTCGTCAAAATGTAAAAATATGCTAAACATGTGGACAATTGTTTCCGCCACTGTAGGGCGGAAGCGCTAGGGGGGGAGGGGGGGGGGGGACCTACCTACTCATGATACCATGTTCAAGTGAAAGAATTTATAGAACAAGGCATACAAGAGAATATAACCTAATGGGTTGTACTCCCTAAGGCACAACCCTATATAGTCTATAGAAACATACAATATATGTTTGACACTTTGAACCTTGAAGTTATTGTAGTCGCTCGTTTTTGTTGTGATAAAATTGTACTTCAGCATTTCTGTAAGTAGTTCCGATAGATATTATCAAGTTACACTGTAGTTAGCATTCATAGAATTACGTCAGCAAATATCGCTCGTCTGGATGGTTACGTCAACAGGTCGTTTCAATCATGCGAACAGTCGCGCTCCTTTCAGTAGCGATTAGAGCGCATAGCGCAAATAGTTTTGAACAGGTTCATTACCGAACAGGTACTTCTAGCAGATATAAGAGTAGCTTGTATGACTTCAATTATTAACTTGTTCTTGAGTAGATTCTGGTCTAAGACTTGCGCTGTCTTACTAGTCTACCATTCCAGCAAAGATCCTTGATCAAGTCTTGAAGTATCACAAGGCTGTAACACTGATTCTGGTGTTACAAATTGTTAATACTGGCTGTTACTGGAGGTACTTCCAATATTACTTTCTACTTCAAGTACTTGTGTCTGCAGTGTCTATACATAGTCTCCTGCACCACTTTTCAATTTCTTACAGCTTTAAGAATGAAGACATCCCTTGGTCCTCTTAGAGGTGATATGCTCACGTTTAACTTACTTTTTGTAACATATGGCAGTCTTCGGTGTATACATAATTTGTAACTGACACTAGCAGTGTTTCAATAAAGGGCTCTGCCTTATCAAACCGAAGAAGCCGCCTTCATACACATGCTGCATTATTTCATACCGTCTCCCCGTGCGAGTCAATCTTTGTGACACGTACAGTACGTAGTTGTGACGGTGAAGATCTTGGCGGATCGGCTACACACAAGACTTTTCAAAATCTCAGCCGTATTTGGGATTCATGTCAGCAATCCTGACACACAAGGGGAACGCGCCCTTTTTGGAGCCGCACAGACCTTGCTGCCGGCTGGGCAACCTATTGTGCGACTTAGAAACTGCCACCGTAATAAACCCCCATGCATCGTACGGTAATATGAACACTTGCCCTACACCGACCTGCACCGGAACACAATGCGTAGCTGAAACCAAAACCTAGTTATTATCAAGCCCTTCCTGCTCCTATTTCCCATCCTGCACGCCGTACATGACGGCCTCTTCCAAGGCTTGAAGGACTGCTCCAGTCTCACCATCGTTTCACAAACATATGCATTATTGCTTTCTCCCCTCCTCATAAAGTCAAGTGTGGCACGACTCCTCTCCTCTCCTAGTGCTGCCATTATCAAGTCCCGGGACCAATGACAATTGGAGTTTTCAACTTATTCAACAGGGCGACCAGAATGGTGGCTCTGGATTGGACGCCATGGCCATTCCGTATAATACACGTGCCATCTTATTGGATGGTTCGGGACTATAAGAGGTGCGCCTCCACGCACCTCCGAGCGAGTCCAGTGGTAGCATCTTCGCGCGCGCACGTCGTCATCCTGCCACTCCCGTTCCGCCAGCAGCCCTCGATGCCAGGCTCTTTCCGGTTCATCGTCCCCCCCACACCAGCTTTCAAAGCGACTATAAATGAGGGCGGTTCTAGTCCCTAGTAACCCATCCAGTGGTATTTGGCCATCCAGTCGATGGCCGGGGAATGTACCTTGAAGAGCCACCGGCCATCGACTACGTTCATCCCAGGTGGGGGAACTGCGTCGACATAGGTGCCGGTGGATCTCCAAGATGCCATCTCCTACTCCATGGTAGCTATCCACTGAGAGGCCCAAGGTCCCGAGGTCGCCTCAGCGTAGGTGCAAGGGGTTGGGATGTCGAGCGCGTCTGGGTCACCCTCAGGGACTAGCAGCATGGAGCAGAGATGAGGCGCAGCCACAGATAGGAAAGCTAGATCGTACTGCCTGTCCTCTAGGACATCACTGCCAAGGGCAGGTGCACCCCCGACGGACGGAGGACAGGTAGGGTCAGAGACAAGAGTTGTGGCGTAGTCAAGGCGGCGGGTAGAGGCAAAGTCAGCGATGGCATCGACAAGCGCGTCAAGACTGGAGACAGGAACAGACGGGTCGGTAATGAGGGAGGCAAGGACCCGAGGAACAAGAGGATTAGCAGCACGAAGGAAGTCAGAGAAATGAGGTGGCGCAACATCAAGCAACAACGGAGGAGGCGACAGGAGGAGGGGAGGACGAGTCTCGTGAGAACGAAGCAACATAGGGTGAGAGTGGGGAACAGGAGAGACAGGACGATCATGAGAGGGACGGCGAGACCAGACGTGAGACGGAGGCGTCAGGTCACGAGATAGAGGAGGAGACACATGAGGGGAACGAGGGGGAAAACGAGCCGGAGATGAGTCCGGTAGAGGAAACACATTGCTGTAAACAGGCAGGGGAGGCGGCGGCGAAGGAGGCGCAGGCGAGGGGTCGGGGGAAGGAAGACCGAGGAGGCGAAGGGCCGACACCGAAGGCGACTGCTGGTGCTGCGGCTCCACGCCAACACCAGAACCTCTAGCTGCACCACGGCTACCTCCGAGAAGCTCCACGCCAGCACCCCCGAAACTGGAACCCTCTCCAGCACCGGTGCCACTCCCAGGACCCGTGGACCCCTGTAGTGGTTGCTGCTGCAGCTGCGGCTGCGGCTGCGGTGGCGACGGCAGCTGCTGCGATGACAACGGAGGAGGAAACACTGGGGCGGAGACCGGTGGTGAGAACGAAGCCGCGGGGCCACTAGAGTCAGACGACTCCTCGAGCGGGACAACCGACGAGAGGGGAGTGACGTGAGATACACCAGACGGGGCATGACAGGAGGGGAGAGGAGCAGGGGCTACCGGGGGAGCGGGAACCAGAAACAAGGGCGGGGAAACCGGGAGACCTCGGTGGAGAAACCGGTGGTAGAAGGAGACAGACTCGTCAAAGATGACGTCACGCGAGTGAAAGTAGCGGTGGGACGACTAGTGGTAAAAGTGCTACTCGGACGAGTCGAGGGGGAAGCCAATGAAGACACAAGGGACAGTGCTGGCAGTGAGCTTGTTCATGCCAGAGGCACGAACGTGAGCAAGGCAGCCCCAGACGTGGAACGCAGACGCGTCACCAAGGAACCCGGTCCAGAGAAGGGTAGGCGAAACCTGCGGCCGCTGAGAGTGCGGCCACGGGTTAAGCTAGTGAGCAGCGTAACGAACAGCGAACGGCCACAGAAAATGGGGTGCTCCGGCATGGATCATGGAGGTACGAGCCACCTCCATGACCAAACTGATGCGTCGCTCAGTGACCCCATTCTGCTGCGGGGAGTCCGGCAGGGTGTACTGCTGGGTGATGCCCTCCGCACGACAGAACTGGCCAAGCCGACCAGAGGCAAACTCGCCACCACGGTCAGAGTGGAGACACAGCACAGGGAGACCACGGTGGACGCGCTCAGCTACGACCCACGGGATAAGAACGCAAGGCACGTCGACCTTCCGCTCCAGAGGAAACACCGTGGTGTAGAGCGTGTAGTCGTCGACAAGCACTAGAAAGTAGTGGCGGCCCAGAGACGGGGGCTAGACCCCAAACGTCCAGGTGTAGGGTCTGTAGTGGCGCAGTGGTAGGGCGAAGCGAGGAGTGAGGAGCACGGTGCAGCCGACCCTCGACGCAAGGCGTGCACGGCGGTGCAGGCGAGGGAGGGAGGGTAGGGAGTGACGTAGGGAGACCTAGGACGAGACCGTGCTGGGACATGTGACGCAGACGAGGGAGTGCGGGGTGACTTAGACGGTGGTGCCACAGAAGCGACGGGTGATTGAGCGACCGACACGAGCAAGCCGCAGCGACCTGAGTAGATGCAGGCACCTGGGGTGACGCCCTCACCAAGGGGGACTCGGTGTCAAGGGTAAACAGGCCAGACCGAGGGTCCCGAAAAATTGTTGTTGCGAAGGGTGTGTGGTGGAATATCTCTTGTGTAGGGCACTTAGCAATAATAACAAGATATTCTAGGGGTGTGGGGGGAATGTATATGGTAGTCAAGGACTTCGCCGAAAAAATCTTGGTTGTGGTGGGTGAGGGGGGAGGGATGGGGGTGTCGAGAGACCCGTTGGGGTTACCCATGAGAAGATCCTTGGGGAAGGGCCACAGGTGCAGAGCCTGGGGGGCTATGGGCCAGGGCTGTCGTTATCAGGGTATTTTACCCTGATTCCCTGATTTCACAAGGTATTTTTTTGGCCAACCCTTAATTTTTAGGGTTGGGTTTTTTTTAACCCTAACCTCTTCAGGGTTGTATGTTTGTGAACACTGAAAATTTCAGGGTTTGCGTTATCCCAACACTGAGTTTTCAGGGAGTAACGCGTACGAACCCTGAATGCGACATCCATGCGGACCCTGAGTTTCCTCGAAATGGCCCCCTTACGCGTGACGGGGCCCAGTCCATTGAACACGCCCAGCATGCGTCACGTGGGGAATCTGCACTCGGCAAGATTCCCGCCGTGAACACGCTGTATGTTGCCATTACAACAACATTTGCAACCGTCAACTGGCATTCGTGACTCAGCACGCAGCAGACGAGGACAGAATATGATGAGCGCGGCAATGTCAGCCTCTGTATGACATCACCCCGCCAATCATCTCTGTGTAGACGATGCCAGCGCAGGTGCGTCTCGCCGTTGACGTTATTGCCATGGCGATACGGGAACCTGGATGGGTTATGCACCATCCATGAAAATCGAAAGATGGTGCTTCTTGGTCCTCTTCCCGTCTTCTTCACCAGCTCCTCCTCCAACCCAGTTTTTTTTCTGTTCTTCACGTCACAGCTACGAGATGCTCCAGTCTTCTGTCTCCTCTAGTTTCGTCGCGCCGATTTCTCATTTCCATCATATCCGCCGCTTCTAGCCATGGCGGATGTAGGAGACTCTGGTGAGTCTCCCACTGCCGATGATGGTTCTGGACTAGGTAGGGACCCCCCCGTGGAGGTCCGTAGATCTGCTCTAGACATCTTGCGGTCTCCCACCGCAGTCGTTACACCATCACAACCCGTATCTACTCCCGCCGCTCCCTATGTACCTCCGCCCGCTGTCGCCTCATCTAGCCGGGGCCCTTTGGTTCCACACTGCGAGACAGCCACGACCGTGCGTTACACGGTCGAGTGTGCATCGACGATTTCATCTGGGAAGAAAGCACGCGTCGGGAAGTACACCCAGAGCACGATAGTCCTCGGCGGGAAGCTACATCGACGGTCGCCGCCTCGCACGTCGCCTGAACCTCAGGCCCCTGGTATTCCAGAACCCGAGCCGCCGAATCTCTCAAAGAAGGAACTCATCGAGCAGAAGTATCTCATGGCTGAGCACAAGTATAAGACCAGCTGGCTTCCATTTTTCCCTTGGCTTCTGCTAACGAAAACGAAAGACGGTTACCCTGCTTTGAAGTGCAGTGTGTGCAAGGCTTTCGGCAAAGAGACAACACCGTACTCCAACAGCCGCAACGGGGCACGTGACCTGCAGACGCAAGCGATGCGGTTCCACGAACACACGACAGCCCACGAAGTAGCAGTCAAGCGTCAGATGGAGATCGCCGAAGACATCGCCAGCACCCAGAGGCGCACGGAGAATTACGCGCGGACTGACATCGAGGGGAAGCGTGTCATGAGGCTCCTACGCTGCGTCGACTTCCTGTGCAAGTGTGATGCACCCATCAGCATGTACCCGAGGCTACTCCGCTTCATGGCCGAGCAGGAGACCCCGGACATTCCGCTGCAGTCTTACGGAGTCTACCTGACACGGTAATGCACTTATTCGAAGTACACCATGTTCTTCATTTTTCATAAAGGTCTAACCAACACCCTGCTGTCACTTCTGCTACTACAGGTATGGCTTCTGTCAGCTCGTCAGCAGCCTCGCAACCTACCTGCAGCGCCGACAAATGCAATACATTCTCGCCTCACCCTACCTCGGCATCAGCTGCGACGAGAGCACTGACCGTACTCGCGGTAAACATCTTATTGTTTATCTGACCTTCTTGCGTGCGCATCGTGTTGTCACAGAGTTTTTTGCTCTCCTGACCGTCGAAAAGTGCGATGCCGCGTCTCTCCTCGCCGTTCTTCTGGCTCACTTGCGAGCAACTGGCATCGACCTCTCCCGAATCACCGGCATGAGCACCGACGGCGCCTCTGTCATGGTCGGCCGAGACAATGGTCTCATCGCCCGACTTCGCGAGCACATCCCCCACCTCGTCTCGTCGCACTGCATCGCCCACAGGTTTAACCGCTTGTCATTTCAGTCGCTTAGAGTTCCTACAACTGCTTGTCTAAAATTCCTTCGTGTGCACCATGCAGGGAAGCCTTGGCGGTGAAGGACGCGGCCACTGCTTCTCCAGACTTCGACATGGTCGACCTTGTGATTCGGACTCTGGCCGATCTTCTGGGACGTTCCTGTGTCTGGAGTCAACGCTTCAAGTACCTGCAGTGGGCAATACACAACACCAACCTTGAAGTGCAAGGAATTCACACCGTGCGCTGGCTTTCAAGGGGTGAGGCTGTGAGGCGCCTGTGTAAGGTCCTTGGCGCCGCTATCATTCTCTTTTATGAGTACGGGCATGAGCTGTATGAGGTCGTCATCTGTTACAAGTTCCAGTTCTGTCTTTTTTTCCTGGCGGACGTGCTCGGAGTGATGAATGAGCTCAACCTCAAATTCCAGAAGAGGGAGGTGAGCTTCTATCCCTGTTAATGTTGTAGTTTTTGTCCCATGCATCCACGTTTGGAATCACCCTTTGACTCCACTCCCTTGTCTGTCACTTCCATCAGGTCGATGTCACCGAAGTGACAAAGGACATCGACGAGGCGACAGGGGACCTCCGCCACCGCTACCTGGAGTGCGGAGAGGTGTTCGGTGGGGGTGTCGAAGGCACGTGGCTTTCGGCTTTCTTGGCGGTCTACGGGTGCGGAGGGGGAAAACGCGTAAAGGTGCGGGGCATCGACAAAGACGGCAACCCAGTCACGCACACCTACACCATGCACGAGAAGCAGATCGACGGGCATGCCTTCCGCAGCAAGTACCCCGATTGCGAACGGCTTTGCGCGCAGTTCGCGAAGGACACGATAAGCTTCCTGAAGACGAGGATGCTGGACCTGAACAATCTCGGCCCGACGAAGCTGTTTCGCGTGTCGAAGTGGCCCTGGATGAAGCAGCAGAGAGAGAAGCTGAAGGAGTACCTACATGGTTGCAGTGCCTTGTTCGAGAACAGGCTGACAGGCTTTTCCTTGCAAGCTGCGCAGAAGGAGCTGGTCACGTGGGCGCCACTGATGCTGAGCCACCATGCCGACGAGGGATTCCATCAAGGCCTGACGAACTACCTCGGCTCGACGGAGTCGACCTTGTGAGCGAGTGCTGCTCGAAGGACGATTGTTGCATTTTTTTTTTGCGCTTTTATTCTTCCCTTTGGATGTTGTTTATCGATTGTTGACTAGCATCGCTAATGCACTGGTCTTGTTCCGTGTACTCTATTCCCCCAACCCTTTTGGCAGTCGCTGGCCCAACCTCATGCACTTGTGGCAGGCGTGCGCTGTCCTGCCGCTGAGCACAGTGGAGTGTGAACGAGGCTTCTCGCGGCAGAACGTCGTCAAGTCATGGGTGCGGGGCGCGTTGTGCAATGCGCGCCTCAGCGAGCTGATGGTCATTTCCCTGCTGCAGTACGAGACTGACTGGGACGAGGCCCTTGAGTGTTGGCGCGAGAAGCTGAGGCGCCCTGCTAAGTCTGTTCTGTTTGCCGCAGCGGAGAGGAAGCGTAAGGCGAAGGCGATTGAGGGGGCAGAAGTGAGGGTGGAGGAGGAGGCAGTCCCCGACTACATGGGGGATTGGGCAGAGGATGAGGGAGAGGGGGAGGGGGGAGTGGGGGGAGAGGCTCCTCCTGAAGTGGAAGACAACCCGTTTCTGTCCGATGACGAGGCAGAAGACGAAGTGAACATGGATGGCCCTGAACTTTAGTCAAGTGTAGGTAGTGGCGTGGAATCTTGTGAAGTCTATACTAGATAGAGGACTTGTAAACTGGCGTGGCGTAGTGGTGCTTTTACTTAACTAGTAACTGTACATTCCTAGTTGATTTTTTCCAAGTGCAATGCAACCCTGATTGTTGATAGCCAACCTTGGAGATTTCAGGGTTGTAGGTTCCAGAACACTGAGAAATCGGGGAAGTCAAAATTCCAACACTTGGCCCTCAGGGTAATTTTTTTTCCACATTCGACAGCTCAGGGTGCTATTTTTTGAAACGTCAGCCCTGCTATGGGCGCACTGACCCGTTATTAACAAGCCATTTAAACTCAATGGTTAGTGACTGGGTTTCTAACATGGTATCAAAGCGTTGGTGACTCGGGTTCAATTCCCATTGCTAGTGCTGCAAACGCGCTCGTTTCCTCCGCCTGTCCCAGCGAGGGGGAGTGTCGAGAGACCCGCTAAGGTTACCCTTGAGAAGATCCTCGGGGAAGGGCCACAGGTGCAGAGCCTGGGGGGCTATGGACGCACTGACCCGCTATTAACAAGCCCTTTTAACTCAGTGGTTAGTGACTGGGTTTCTGACAGGGGGGACTCTTAGACGAAAAAATACGTGCTATCTGAATTCTCAGACGAAATCTACACCTGCTCTGAACTTTCAGACGAAATCTTATGGCTTATCTGGAAGATTAGGCGAATTAATTTAGCCCGTAAAAAAATCAGATGAATGGAAAAAAAACTGGTCTGATTTTCAGACCATCAGACCGATTTCGTCTGATATCTGAGACCCTGGTCATGACTCATGGCCATGTAGCACACAAAATCGCAGATCAGCAGATAAAATTGGGGAGTAGGGAAGGAGTGGAGCGGAGGGGAAGAAAATTAGGTGCTCAACTGCCAATGTCCTCAGTGTCCTGCAAAAGACCGCACGTGAGCACGTGTGAGCAGGTGTGGAAGCGGCTTGTACACATTCACGGTACTGTTTGTAAACCTGTATGCAACCACCACCCTACTGCTGCAAACCACATTGTGGTTTGGAGCTCCTCCAAGCCTTTCTGCCCCCCGTGCTGCTGTTGGCGGTGCTGTTGGTGCTGTCGCTACCTCTGCTAGTTGTGCTGCCGCTGCCGCTGCTAGTTGTGCTGCCGCTGCTGCTGCTAGTTGTGCTGCTACTGCTGCTGCTGCTGGAGAAAACAGTGTACTTCTGAGCTCGGTAGAGTTAGGTTGGGGATGACTTATTATCGGGGTGGGGTTAGGGTTAGGTAGGGATGGGCGTATGTATTTGGATGTGGGTTGACTTGGCTTGGGGCGGATTAACCTACAGAAGCGGCGTTTCAAGCGGTACCGTTGTGCCCTTAATTAGGAACATGTGGGCTGCGGATGAATAAATCCGAATCATTTCTGGAGAGAGAGGGGAGGAGGATGGTGTTGAGCCTTGAGAGAAGAGAGGTGGGCTGCAGGCTTGCTGGCGATCTAATCTGATCCAGCCTCGGAGAGGAAGGAGAGAACCGCGATGTTGAACCGTGCGGCTTGGTGTACCTTTGGAGCAGGGCATGGGGCGGGGTTGGGAGAGGACATGGGAGGACTTGGGAGGACATGGGAGGACATGGGAGGACATGGGAGGACATGGGAGGACATGGGAGGACATGGGCATGGGACGGGGTTGAGATAGGACGGGGTCAACATGGGAGATTGCAGGAGGGTGCGCCAATGGACTGGAGGAAGCTGGAGCAGGGAAGACGTGTAATAAAAAAACCCTTTTTCTCTCATTTAATCCGAGAGAATCACATGCACAGCCAAGCACACAACCTCTGCGTGTCAGTGTGTCACGTGGCCACATGAATGCATGAATGGCAATGCACGAATGGCAATGCACGAATGGCAATGCATGAATGGCAATGCACGAATGGCAATGCATGAATGGCAATGCACGAATGGCAATGCATGAATGGCAATGCATGAATGGCACTGCATGAATGGCAATGCACGAATGGCAATGCACGAATGGCAATGCACGAATGGCAATGCATGAATGGCAATGCACGAATGGCAATGCATGAATGGCAATGCACGAATGGCAATGCATGAATGGCACTGCATGAATGGCAATGCATGAATGGCAATGCACGAATGGCAATGCATGAATGGCAATGCACGAATGGCAATGCATGAATGGCAATGCATGAATGGCAATGCATGAATGGCAATGCATGAATGGCAATGCATGAATGGCAATGCACGAATGGCAATGCATGAATGGCAATGCATGAATGGCAATGCATGAATGGCAATGCATGAATGGCAATGCATGAATGGCAATGCACGAATGGCAATGCACGAATGGCAATGCACGAATGGCAATGCATGAATGGCAATGCACGAATGGCAATGCACGAATGGCAATGCACGAATGGCAATGCACGAATGGCAATGCACGAATGGCAATGCACGAATGGCAATGCACGAATGGCAATGCACGAATGGCAATGCACGAATGGCAATGCATGAATGGCAATGCACGAATGGCAATGCATGAATGGCAATGCACGAATGGCAATGCATGAATGGCACTGCATGAATGGCAATGCATGAATGGCAATGCACGAATGGCAATGCATGAATGGCAATGCACGAATGGCAATGCATGAATGGCAATGCATGAATGGCAATGCATGAATGGCAATGCATGAATGGCAATGCATGAATGGCAATGCATGAATGGCAATGCACGAATGGCAATGCATGAATGGCAATGCATGAATGGCAATGCATGAATGGCAATGCATGAATGGCAATGCATGAATGGCAATGCACAAATGGCAATGCACGAATGGCAATGCACGAATGGCAATGCATGAATGGCAATGCACGAATGGCAATGCACGAATGGCAATGCATGAATGGCAATGCATGAATGGCAATGCACGAATGGCAATGCACGAATGGCAATGCACGAATGGCAATGCACGAATGGCAATGCACGAATGGCAATGCACGAATGGCAATGCACGAATGGCAATGCATGAATGGCAATGCAGGAATGGCAGTGCACGAATGGCAATGCATGAATGGCAATGCATGAATGGCAATGCATGAATGGCAATGCATGAATGGCAGTGCATGAATGGCAATGCACGAATGGCAATGCACGAATGGCAATGCACGAATGGCACACATGGCCACATGAATGCAATTAGACAGCACACACCTGAATGGCATGTGCACCCTTCTCAATCACCTCCAGGCGACAGCTCGAGCCAAAGTGTCTGAGGGGGCAGGTGGTGGGGGGGAAGGTGGGGAGTGATAGGATGGAGACAGGGAGAGAGGAGTGGGAGAGATAAGGGGCGAAACAGAGAGGGGGAACTGGCAAAGGAAGCAGGAAAAGGCAAAGGTGACAATTTTTGCACCGCCTGGGAAGGCATGAGAATGCATGTGTCGCCTATGAGCCTTGTGTGTGCGTGTGTGCACGAATATAAGCCTTTTGTGCATGCACTCGTGGAGGTATATTTTGAGTCAACGGGTAGCATGATCGTTTCACCAACTAAGACAGCATGGGAATGTGTGCGTGAGCACGCATGGCTTTAAATTCGACTCAAGCGAGGAGTGAGAGAGCCAAGGGGCGAAACAGGGGAGGTTATGTGGGAAAGGGCGCAAGAAAAAGCCAAGGGAACACGGTCCTCGCACTGCCTGGGAAGGGGCAGGGAAGCATGTGCACGGTGCACGCACGCGAACGTGTGGTGCTTGCGTGGGGGATGAAGGCGTGAGGGATGGGGATAGGGCGGGAGGGGCAAAGAGAGGTTTACGGGTGCTTCCCTGCCCCTTCCAGGCAGGGAAACCTCTCTTTGTCATATGCACGACGAGCGATGGCGAGAGGGAGGAGCTGGTTAACATTTTACTCGCCTAAACAAGTGTGGGAGAGGTAGAGAGGGGCTCGCTGCTGCATACAGTAAGCTGGTATTTGAGAACCAACTTACCTCATGTGGACTCCCATATGCTCGCTTTTTACTCGCTTGGAAGTTACCAGAAGAAGTAGAGAGGGGCTCACTGCTGCATGCGATGCGCGATGGCGAGAGGGAAGAGCTGGTCGCTGCCGCCCCACACAAGCAGGGTTCCCTGTGGCGGGAGGAGACCGAAAGGGAGGGGACAGAGAGGGAGGTGACCGAGAGGGAGGAGACCGAGAGGGAGAAGACTGAGAAGGAGGGAGGGGGTGGCGGGAACTGACAGACTGAGTGATAATGAGAGGGAAGAGCTGGTTGCTGCCGCCCCACACAAGTAGGGTGTGCTGTGATTTGATGGTAGGGGGGTCTTAAGATAGAGGAGGGCAACAGGATGGTGTTTCCATGGGCACGTGAAATCATCTCGTCGCATGGCATGTAGACCTGAAAACGAGTAGACTGTATTCGAATTTGTATTCGAATTCGGATGAATATCAAATACAAATCGAGTCTATGTGGCTGTTCAAACTCGCCAAAAATCGACTTCCGATATTCGACTCGAATTCGTATTCGCCCAACTCGAGTACTCGTTAGTACTTGAGTTTGGACATACCTGGCTCCTACTATCATTTCATTGCCTAGCATCAAAGGTCCTAATGCTTTCGTTGCTAAGTGATGCTGCTAAAAAGCTTCACTCGCCACTTGTACAACCCCTCCAATTTCTTGTGCAAACCTGCAAGCACGGCAACACCAAAAAAACCGACGACGAACTCCAAGGGTAACTTCACAAAGCTTGTAAACGCTCGTATGCCCAAAACTCGAGCGCATTCGTATTCGATTTGGACTCGACTCTATTCGACTCGTATTCGTATTCGAATTCCAAGCACAACTCGAACAAATAATTTGTATCGTGATATTCGACAACTATTCGAATGTGGAACTTGAACTCGAATTGGTACTCGGTTCTTCAGGTCTAATGGCATGGCATGGGAATGTATGTTGCTACATGGAACTTGATGACTTCACGTGCTCATGGTGTTTCCATGCACACACCATGCACACACCATGCACACACCATGCACACACCATGCACACACCATGCACACACCATGCACACACCATGCACACACCATGCACACACCATGCACACACCATGCACACACCATGCACACACCATGCACACACCATGCACACACCATGCACACACCATGCACACACCATGCACGCACCATGCACACACCATGCACACACCATGCACACACCATGCACACACCATGCACGCATTACGCACGCGTACCATTGAAGGCACACCAATGCTGCCGGTTTCCTCTGCATTCGCCTCTGATGCCCTCAACGCGACTCCTCCAGCAGCCCTGCCTTCTCCGCCATGCCTGCACACACCATCTCTTCCTTACCATGCACATACCATCTCTTACCATCTCTTACCATCTCTTACCATCTCTTACCATCTCTTACCATCTCTTACCATGTGTGGCACAGCAATGCTCCCCGGGTCCTCTGCATTCGCCTCGGCTGCTTTCAGCGAATCCTCCAGCAGCCCTGCCTTCTCCGCCCGGTTCTCAAACAGCACCTGCCACGTCACCAACAAGCAAAACCACGTCATCCAGAGAATCAAAGCCACGTCACCTACATGCTCAAGCGCTACCAGCGATTCCCCCATGCAGCCCTTTCCGCACCTCAACCTCTGACTCTTAAAGCACTCTCCTGTGCAGCCCTCCCCGCACCCCAATCTTTGACTCTTAAATCCCCACAGCGGTACCTCAATCTTTGACTCTTAAAGCCACACAAGGGTACCTCAACCTTCGACTCTTAAAGCCACACAAGGGTACCTCAACCTTTGCCTCTTAAAGCCACACAGCAGCAGTACCTCTAGGGCGTCCTGCAGCAGCCAGTCCGGGAGGTACGGCGCCTCGTTGTTGCCGAGCCTGATCAGCCGGAGCAAGCCACGAGGCTCGGCAGGCAGGAAGAGGTCCGTGGGTGTGTCCGCATGCCACTGCCGCAGCACCCCCTGCACCTCCCCTTTGGTTAGCACGAGCCCCGCTCCACCCAGGACAAGCTTGGTCACTCGTGCGGGAAACAGTGTGGCCATTCTGAGGAGAGGGGAAGGGAAGGGATGGGAGGTGAAAGGGGGGGGGGGGTTGGAGGAGGGGAGGTGGGAGAGGTGAGAGAGAAAAACATCGGGGGGGTTTGTGTCCGCATGCCTGGGGGTTGGGGAGGTTGGAGTTGTGTCTGAATGGCACTGTCGCAACACCCCAAAGGGACCGGGAAATGGATGGGGGAAAGGGGAGACTGGTGGGGGAGAGCAGGGAAGAAAGTGGCCATCCTGGGGGCTGATTGAGAATCGCCGCGGCTGGTCATATGAAGTGCTACCCCAGTCTATTTTTGAGGCGCCTCAAAAATAGACTCTTCATGCATGGTTGAGAACCGCCGCGGCTGGTCATATGAAAGCACCACTGCAGTCGCGCCAGCGATGCGAGGAACAGGTCACCGCAGAGAGTATTGTGGCCACCCTGCCGTATTGCAAAGTGGCGTCAAGCCAGGTTCGCAAGTTCCTTACCCCCCCTTACCCCCCCAGGCTGGCACTTCGCTACCTTGCTTTGTGAGCGATAATCCCGCCGTAATTGACGCCGAACGACCACCGCGCCCCGTTCCATGCCTAGCTGTTCAGCGCGTTTAACGCTTCCCCTTGGAACCGCCGCTCACCGCACCGAACTGCACCGTACCGCACTGGGGCATCGCAACTTACTTGTGAGCGATAATCCCGCCGTAACTCACGCCCACTACCGCGCACCGTTCGATGCGCAGCTGGTCCATCAGCGCCATCATCGCCTCCGCCTGGAAGCGCTCGTCGCGCCGCGAGCTGCGGGAGAACGAGCCGCGGAAGAACAGGAGGTCGGGAATATAGAGGTCGAAATGGCGGGAAAACGCGGGGAGCTGATTGATCCAGTGGTTTAGCGACGACGCGCCGAACCCGTGCAGGAGCAGCAGAGGCGGTTTAGCGGGAACTGCGGCGGGATTCGCGGCGCCAGATGCGGCGGGTTTGTCGCCGCGAGATGCGGGGACCCAGCAGGAGACGAGCGTGAGATTGTCGACGTGGAATTGGTCGAGGCGCAGGCCGTACGCGTTATAGACGAGCGCGAAACAGGACTCCTGAATCTCGGTGATACTGGGCAGCAGGCGAGAGGGGAGGGCCGCGGAGGAGAGCAGACAGGAGGGGAGAACCGCCATGGATCTCACCCCGAGCTGTCACCCGTACTGTAACCCCAGCTGTAACCCGACTTGTAACCCGAGCTGTAACCCGAACTGTAACCCAGGCTGTAACTCTCATCACAGGCTTTGATACCCTAGCATTACTGCTGCGGCTAGCAGCTGGTCGCAGGCTGACATCGCTAACGCTTCCCACGCAGACGGGCCCGTCTGTTTGAGTCGAGACAATGGCCACGCGGCGGTACTATGAACGTTCTGCGCTCGTGACGCGGACGCGACGGAGGGTGCAAGGGCAGAGAGCGTGGGGGATTAAGTGGAGCAGGGAGGGGAGGAGCGATGGTAGAGGCGAGACGGAAGCGCGACGGCTGGCTCGCGGGAGGAATCGAGGGCGAGAATGAGTCTATTTTTGAGGCGCCTCAAGGGCGAGAATGAGAAGTTCAGCCACTGGCTGTCGTGACCCTCCTGCACTCCCTGCTAGTCACGCTTGCCTCGCGCAGGCGAATGAGCAGAACACAATTTGGAATGTGCTACAGTAGCGAGCGGCCGTTCTTACGAGACTTTCCCGTTCTACACGCAGTTGAAGTTAGATCCACGCCGACCGCAGTCAAGAGTCGCCACAGTATTCTTCGTCCCGAAGTCACCCGCAGCCGCACATTCTCAAATCCACACAAAGGAACCATCAACCCAATGAAGGTGATGTGCAAGCATCACCGAACCATATCTCCTAAATCAACTTATTAAACCGTATAGCACCGTTTATGACCGTGTTGCTGGTTGGTGAAGCCATCTTTCCAGGTGTGGAAAGCCGGAGCAGATGGGTAAACGAGCAGATGTACCGATCAAACCGGACTGACTGGAATCCCCCTGACCAACTCGGCTGACGACAGACCGCGCAGTACACAACCGCTGACACACGAATTCCCACCCACCCGCTTGCTGCGTTGTAGTGTACGTATATGTGATACATAAAGCTAAGAAGTTCTCTAATCTGTATGGGATACTACATATTCCCAAAGCCCAGCTATTGGGTCACATCAGATCTCATCCCCCCCATTTCTAAAACCTAAATCAATTACAGAAAACAGCACAAACTACAGAATGCATCAACATAAGAACTAACCGCCTTAGCAACTGTTGGATTGACAATAACCCTAGGATCAGGGTCTCAGATATCAGACGAAATCGGCCTGATGGTATGAAAATCATACTTGTTTTTTCTCATTCATCTGATTTTTTTACGGGCTAAATTAATTCGTCTGATCGTCCTGATAAGCCTTAAGATTTCATCTGAAAGTGAAGACTAGGTGTAGACTTTCGTCTGATAATTCAGATAGCACAGATTTTTTCGTCTGATACCCTCCTCGTCTCCCCAAACCCCCTCCCCCCCCTCCCTCCCCCCCCACCCCCCTTTTCTCATAGTAGAAAAGTTGACTAGAATGAGGCATACAAATTGATTTTGTTCAAATGGTTGTACCCTCTAAGAGCATGCACCTATCTAGCCTATTATAACATATACAAATATGTTTGACACACCCCCTAGGCCAGATGGGGGGCAGTGTCTGGAAGTGTCAGGGTGGCACTACTAGTTCAGCCTCTGAGGCAAGGGTCCGAAGACCAGTCAGCAAGAGTACAGACAAGACAAAAGCAAATCAGGACGGCACTACTATTCCGACCACTGGAAGAGAAGCCACAAGGCCATTCAGAAAGGTATACATAAAGAGAAGTACACAATCACGGTCCTAGCAAGTGAGTAGCTACACGAACTAGACCAAGCTGCACACAGTGCCGCTGATGATCTTTAGCGCCTTAGTAAAGATATCAGCTGTGTTGGCACCGGAGGCCAAGTGTACTACGCGGGCCTGGCGACGCTGCTGTAGCTCGCGCAGGAGGAAGTACCGCAGCTGGATGTACTTCAATCTGCCCTCAAGTCAAGGCTCCTAACACAGGAGGATCATGGCCCTGTTGTCAGCGTACAAAACTGGGGCAGAGTTAGGACGCTCATCTAAGTTTGTGAGCAAGAAAGTCAGCAAGCGGAACTCCTGTGCTGCCATGGCACCAACGTAGATCTCAGCCTCGCAGCTGGACTGTGCAACAGACGACGAGCGGGTGGACCTCCATGAGAACACGCCAGTACCAAGGCTAACGCAGTAGCCCTCAGAGAACCTGAGGGTCTTAGAGTCGTCTGCCCAAGAAGCGTCAGTGTGCTCAGTAAGAACCACTGACCTTCGTCCTCCTAGTACTAGCCCTATGCCCGATGTACTTGCTAGATAACGCAAAACCCTCTTAGCGGCCGACCTGTGTTGTGGTCGGTATCTGCCTATGGCCACAAAGCGAGCCAGGATACTGAGAGGGTATGCAAGATCTGGAGTAGTGCAAGTCATCAGGTACATGTGGCAACCCACCAGCTCTGCGTAAGGACCAGTTTGCCTCCGGTCGGCCTGGCCGGTTCTGTCGTGCGGAGGGCATCACCCAGTCGTACACCCTGCCTAACTCCCCACAGCAGAATGGGGTCGCTGAGCGACGCATCGGCTTGGTCATGGAGGTGGGTCGTACCTCCATGATCCATGCTGGTGCACCCCATTTCTGTGGCCGTTCGCTGTTTGCTACGCCGCTCACCAGCTAAACCTGTGGCCCCACTCCCAGCGGCCGCACGTTTCGCCGACCCTCCTCTGGACCAGGTCTCCTAGTGACGCATTTGTGTTCCACGTGTGGGGATGCCTCGCTCACATTCGTGCCTCTGGCATGGACAAGCTCACTGCCCGCATTGTCCCCTGTGGTTTCCTTGGTTTCCCCATTGACTCGTCTGACTGGCACTTTTACCGGCCGCCATCTCACTGCATTTTTCACTTGCGTAACGTCACTTTCGATGAGTCTGTCTCCATTTACCGTCGTTTTCCCCACCGAGGTCTCCCGGTTTCCCCACCCCTGTTTCTGGTCCCCACTCCCCCGGTAGCCCCTGTTCCCCTCCCTCCCTGTCCTGCCCCGTCTGGAGTGTCTCACATCAGTCCCCTCCCATTGCTTGTCCCGATCGAGGAGTCGGCTGACTCTGGTGGCCTCGCAGTGCAGTTCTCCCTGCCTGCCTCTCCCCCGGTGTCCCCTCCTCCATCGTCGCAATCGCCGCCTCAGCCGTCGTAGCAGCCGCAGCAGCAGCAATCACCGCTGCCGCAGCAGCCGCCGCCGTCACAGCAGTAGCAGCCGTTTGTGGACTCTGGGGTTGCTGGCGTTGAGGAGGGTGCTAATCCTGGGGTTCCTGTCGTGGCTTGTCCCGGCGGGCTCGGGGGTGGCACCGGTGCTGGAGAGGGTTCTCGCTCCGGGGGTGCTTGCTCTAGGCGTGCTGGAGTGGAGTGTTCTGGAGGTAGCCGTGGGGCAGCTGGCGGTCCAGCTGTCGGCGTCGAGCAGCAGCAACAGCAGTCACCGCCGGTGTACGCCCTTCACCTGCTCGGCCTTCCCTCCCCTGACTGCTCGCCTGCGCCTCCTCCAACGCCTCCTCCCCTTCCTATCCTCGGTCCTGAGTTTCCTCCACCAGACTTGTCCCTGGACCGTTTCCCACCTCGTTTCCCCCTCGCGTCTCCTCCTCTGTCTCCTGACCCGACGCCTCCGTCTCACGTCTGGTCTCGCCGTCCCTCTCGTGCTCGTCGTGTCTATCCTGTTCCGCATTCTCACCCTATGTTGCTTCGTTCCCATGTGTATCGTCCTTCCCAACTCTCGTCTCCTCCTCCGCCGTCGCTCGCTATCGCGCCTCCCCCTCTGTCTGACTACCTTCGTGCTGCTTGTCCTCTTGTTCCTCGGGACCTTGCCTCCCTCGTTACCGACCCATCTGTTCCTATCTCCAGTCTTCACGCTCTTGTCGCTGCCGTCATTGACTTCGCCTCTACCCGCTGCCTTGACTACGCCACAGCTCTGGTCTCTGGCCTTGCCTGCCCTCCGTCCATTGGGGGTGCTCCTGCGGCAGTGACGTCCTAGAGGACAGGCAGAACAAGCTTGCTTTCTTGTCCGAGGCTGCACACCATCTCTGTTCCATGCTACTAGTCCCTGAGGGTGACCCAGACGCCTTTGACATCCCGACCCCTCGCACTTACGCTGAGGCGACCTCGGGACCCTGGACCTCTCAGTGGATAGCTGCCATGGAGCAGGAGATGTCATCTTGGAGATCCACCAGCACCTACGTCGACGCAGTTCCTCCACCTGGGGTGAACGTAGTCGATGGCCGTGGCTTTTCAAGGTGAAGCGCCTTCCTGGAGAGCCGCCTGTGTTCAAGGCGTGTTATGTGGCTAGAGGCTTCCGTCAGCGCGAGGGGGTGGACTTCTTTCAGACCTTCGCCCCGACCCCGAAGATGACTACTCTTCGGGCGCTGATACACGTAGTAGCATAGCATGATTACGAGCTCCACTCCCTCGACTTCTCCACTGCTTTTCTTTAGGGCAGCTTGAATGAGCAAGTCTACCTGCGCCATCCACAGGGCTTCACCGCTACCTTCCCTCCTAGGACCCAGTGGCTCCTCCGGCGCCCGGTCTACAGCCTGCGATAGGTGCCCCGTGAGTGGCATGACACGCTGCGTACTACGCTAGCTGACCTTTAGTTCTTTCCGTCCTCTGCAGACCCCTTGCTCTTCGTTCGTGCTGGCCAGACTCCATTCTACATTCTTGTCTACTTTGACGACCTGGTCTTCGCTACTGCAGAAAGAGACGCACTGGCCTCTGTGAAGGTCGAGCTGCTGAGGAGACACACCTGCACTAACGTAGGAGAGCCTACACCTCTGCTAGTAAACCACAGGCTCTCAGCTCCTCATTCCCGAGGAGTGGAGACACATCACGGGGAGACCTCGGCAAACTCGCGCAGCTACGACCCACGAGATAAGAATGTCAGGCACGTCGACCTTCCGCTCCAGAGGAAATAGCATGGTCTAGCGCGTGTAGTCGTCAACAAGCACCAGGAAGTAGCGCTCTAGACGCGGCCCAGGGACGGGGGCTGGACCCCAGACGTCCAGATGCAGGGTTTGGAGTGGCACGGTGGTAGGACGAGGTGAGGAGGAGTGAGGAGCATGGCACAGCCAGCCCTCAACGCAGGGCGTGCATGGTGGCGCAGACGAGGGAGGGAGGGAAGGGAGCGACGCAGATAGACTTAGGACAAGACCGTATTGGGACATGTGCCGTAGATGCGGGAGTGCAGGGTGACCTAGGCAATGGTGCCTCAGCAGCGACGGGTGAGTGAGTGACCGACATGAGTAAGCCGCGGCTACCTAGTGGGACGCCCTCACTAGGGGGGGATGCAGTGTCAAGCGTAAACAGCCCGGACACAGGGTCCTGGGGGAACGTGGTCAGAGGAGCACCAGTGGCGGTCTCGGTGCAGACCGCGTACCGCTCGTGTTCGGGGAACGTAGTGGTGATGCCAAGGCCCTGAAGACAGCCAACACCAACTAGGTTCTTAGAGAACGAGGGGATGTGCTGGCCTGTAAGAGTGCCCGAGGGGGCCGCCGGACAGGGAAGAGTGGTGGAGCTACGTACAATGGCCGGACCGGAGGAGGGGTCTGCAAATGCGACGGTGGCAGGGGCGGCAACTGGCGTAAGGGAAGTGTGGTCGCGGAAGAAGCAGGTAGACGCACCGGAGTCAAGCGTGAAGGAGAGCGAAGCGCTAGCGGCTGCCGGCGGAGGGGCTAGTGTGGAGCCTAGGCTAAATAAGGTAGAGGATCCTATGCCTGAGACAACAGGGGAGCCTAGACTACACACAGTGGACACACCTACACTAGGCAACACCAGGTAATAGGGTCCAATCACACTAGAGTCATCAGCATACATGACAGACATAGGAGTTGTTATCTGATCCATGTCAAGCTCAACAACCGGCACACGACGGCAAGCCAGGGCGTACCAGTCAGGAGGTCCGACGCATGACCGAAGCAGAGGTGGAACAGGTCATCCAGGCGGCGGTAGCAGCGGTCAGTGGTGTGGCCGGGCCAGAGGGAGACAGTGCCGTGGGGAGGGCCGGTCTGAAGCTGGTACTGGCAGGTGACCATGCTGGAGCTGCCACCCGACACCGAGCTGCGCCCGCCCCCCCCACGACCACCGCCGCTAGCGCAGCTAGTCCACCATGGCGGCGGGGGTCCCCATGGCGACTGCTGCGGCTGCTGAGTCTGATGCTGAGGCTGCGTCTGCTGCTGCTGCTGCTAAGGCTACGTCAGCTGCTGCGGCTGCTCCGGGGCACCAGCCCCGGTCCCCTTGTCTGAACCACCGTCCCCGCCCTCACCGCTGCCACCCTCCCCACCACCACCCCCCCTCCCCCCACCACGCCCCCCTAACGGGGCCGGTAGGGCACGAGCGGGCCAGCGGGGCGCTAACGGGCCGGCGAGTAGGGCCAGAGGGGCACACTGGGCCGACGGGGCGCTTACGGGCCGGCGGGGCACTAACGGGCCGGCGGGGCGCTAGCAGGCCTATGGGGCGAGCAGGGCCAGAGGGGGTGCACGGGGGCGACGGGGCGCTAACAGGGCCGGCGGGTGCTAACGGGCCAGAGGGGGCCGACGGGGCGCTAATGGGGTGCTAACAGGTCGGTAGGGCGCTAACGGGCCAGAGGGGGCACACTGGCCGACGGGGCGCTAAGGGGCGGCTAGGACTAGGACGAGAGTGGAAGCGCGGTTGGGCGGGGAGGACCTAACATAGCGCGTAATACCATCTCAGAGTAGAAAAGTTGACTAGAATGAGGCATACAGGTTGATTTTGTTCAAGTGGTTGTACCCTCTAAGAGCATGCACCTATCTAGCCTATTATAACATATACAAATATGTTTGACACCTTTCCCCCACAACGAAGAAATTTTCCTGCTAAGTCCCTGAGTGCAAGATACATTCCTTCCACACCCCTACACAGCCTAGTTTTTTTGGCATAGTCCTCTAGACCAGAAAAACTAGGCATAGTCCTCTAGACCATAATTCCTGGTAATAATAGAATTTCGGCTAAGTCCCTCACACCAGAGACATTCCTCTACACACCATACACAACCCCAAAAATTCGGCGAAGACCCTTATTGCGAGATACATTCCACCACACACCCCTCGAGCCATGTTTTTCCGATGAAGTCCCTCACAGCTACACCATGAAATTTTGGCTAAAGACCCTCCCACACCCTCCCCCTCGTATTCCTGCAATGGCGGTGCATAAAGAGAGGGTTGCTTGTGCGTGACACGCCACGTTACGTGCGAGTCTCTTTCATCGCCAAACAAAGCAAGGCCCTGGTAGGCAGATACGTCGTTCAGTTCCACAACACGTGACAATGACAACACCCTGATTGAATCCAGCGCCCCAATGCGAGAATGTCCAACGTCACCCTGACTGGATCCAGCGTGTTCCTGCGGCCTCTCCCCAGGCTCGCGCGCTACAGTGCCGTAAAATTTCTACGTAAAACGGTTCAATGCGGTTCTGCGTGGTCTGACGCAGGGTTGTGACTGTCAAGGTTCAGGCCATGTTTTCAAACTTCTTCTCAGGCGCGCCTTTTTTAGACAGGCGCGCATTTGTACAGAACGATTTTGACGCGAGCAGATTCAAAGCAACTGAGAACTGTGATACTCAAATGATTTTAGCTTGACAAGGAACCTTCGAACGCGCACATAGGCGGGTCCAAGTCTGGGAAGACGTTCGTAAGAATAGGCTCTCAGCGTGAAATAAGGAAACGGGAAAATCGAAGTCTAAATTGTAAGTAGCGAAGTTTCTTGTGGCAGAATTTTCATCCGAATGTTCAGACTTGCATAAAAAATTCGTATGAAATCTCAGACTCCTTGAAAAATTTCGTCTGATGGTCAGACGAAACTTTGGAACACCGTCTGATTTTCAGAGAGCCCTATATCTTAGCTGAAACCCTGCCTAGGATCTTTTCAGAATGCTAAGTCCTTATAATAGAGTGCTTGATAGCACAGCAGAAGTCTTTGAGTTGAACCCTTGTACTAGTATATGAGAACAAGTGATCGATTATAGCAAAGGAATACAAGGCTTATATAGTAACACAAGAGGATATGAAGAGTAAAACTGTTTGTGCACTTCGAGGGGTACATTTGTCAACATATAATTTGTATATGTCATAGGCTAGCTAGGTGCATGCTTATATGGAGTACAATCCCTTAGGTTATATCCCCTTGTACCACCTCACTCTACACAAATCGTTCTACGTTAAGATGGTATCATATTAGGTTAGGTCCGCCCACCCGCTTCCACCCTAGCCCCTAACGCCCCGCTGGCCCCTTAGCGCCTCGCCCTTAGCGCCCCGTTGGCCCCGTACACCCCGCTGGCCCTGTTCGCGCTCCGCTGGCCCTGTCGAGCCTCGCTAGCCCCGTGCGCCCCGCTGGCACTGTACTTCCCGCTGGCCCCGTCGAGCCCCGCTAGCCCCGTGCGCCCCGCTGGCCCCGTATGCCCTGTTGGCCCCATTCGTGCCCCGCTGGCCCCGTCGAGCCCTGCTAGCCCTGTGCGCCCCGCTGGCCCCGTGCGCCACACTAGCCCTAGCTCGCCGGCCCCAATACACCGACTCTCGCTCGTAGGCCCTAGCTCGCCGGCCTCCGCTCGCTCGCCGCCCCTACCACAGCCGGCCCCCGTTCCTGCCGGCCCCAGCTTCCCACGGCACCGCCGTGCCGCATTGTCGCCATGCCACAGTGCCGCCGTGTCGCCGTCCCGCCATTTTGCCATGCCGCTGTCCTACCGTGGAGCCGTACCGCCGTGCTGTAGTGTCGCGGTGTCGCCGTGCACCGTGCCGCCGTGTCCCCGTGCTGCCGTGATGTCGTGTCGCTGTCTCACCATGCGCCGTGCCGCCGTGACGCCGTCCTACTATGGAGCCGTGCCGCTGTGTCACTGTTCCGCCATGCCGCCGTGTAGCTGAGGCCATGCGATGGCGGATGCTGTGCTCTGTCTGGACGTGGAGGGGTGGGCGATCGACTTCGATGCGTGGCTTGTCGACCTTCGCCATCACCTGACAGGTCAGCGCCATGACGGTTACTCTCAGGGTGTTCATATCGATGGTTTGCTTCCCCGCCCCCGCGCGCCTGCTGCCCTCCCTGATGCAACCACCACTGCTGAGCATGAGGCCTTTCTGCTCCTGCGTTTGCTCGCGCTGTCTGGGAGTCACGCGATGCCTTAGCACAGCTTTCCATTTGTCACGCCCTCCCCCTGTCTAAGCGTTCTCGTTTTACCACTGTAGCGAACGGCAAGGAATTCTTAGATGCAGCGCTTCTCTATGCCCGCCTCAGCCTCAGCTGGCCGCCTGATCCTCCCCATGATGTTCCCTGATCTTGCGGCTTTCCCCACTGTCGCTGACCTAGTCACTCACCTATGAGCACTTGAGGCTAGCTATCGCGCCGCTAGCACTGAGGCCCAGCTCACAGCCTTCCCTCCGCTGCTTTGTGCTACCCTTTACCTCATCGCCCGCGACCACTTCCTTAGTCAGCACCCAGGTGACCTCACCCTTACCGCCTTCGTCAACGCCCTATCTGAGATAGAGACCCGCAAGCGCACTATCGCTCAGTCTAGCGGTACTACGGTGGTCCCTAAGGTTCAGGGCTGTGCTCCCTCCCAGCGTTATTACTCTGCTGTCTCTGCTGCAGTCGCTGAGACAACCCTTGTTGCTGAGACCGCTGATGCGGCCTCAGCGCAGCCGCGTCAGGGTAGGGGCCGCCGCCCCAAGGGGGGGCATGGCGGGGGGAAGGGTGGTCGGGGTGGTGGGGTTGGGGGCGGGGACGGTGGTTCCGACGAGGGGAACGGGTCTGGTGCCCCGGAGTAGTAGCAACAGCAGCAGCCTCAGCAACCGCAGTAGCCGCAGTCGCAGCAGCAGCAACAGTGGGGCCGCCTCCCGCCGAGGTGACTCGGTGAATCTGGTGGTGGTGGCCGCGGTGACGGCCCTCGCAACTCGGCGTCGGGTGGCAGCTTCGGTGCTGTGGGTTGCCAGTACCAGCTCCAGAACAACCCCTTCCGGTGCAATGTGTATGGTCGTACCAGTCACACTGCCGCTCGCTGCTTCTGCCACCTCCACAACCTCTTCTGTCTCCGCTTCGGCCCTGCGCCGAACCTTCCCGACTAGCCTAGTCTGGTGCGTCACCGTGTACTTGTCTGTGAGATGGATATGGATCACCTTTGCTTTGCCTTATATGCCATGTATGCTGATAACTCTAGTGCGACCGGACATTATTACCCTGTGTTGCCTAGTGTAGGTGTGCCTTCTGCGTGTATTCTAGGCTCCCTTGCTGTGTCAAGCGTAGGACCTTTTGCCTTGTTTAGCCTAGGCTCAACGCTAGCTGTTCTGCCGGCTGCTGCTACTGCTTCGCTCTCGTTCACGCTTGACTCTGGTGCGTCTGCCTGCTTCTTCCGCGACCATACTGCGCTCACGCCGCTTGTCCCTCCTGCCGCTATCGCGCTTAATGACCCCTCCTCAGGTCCGGTAGTTGCACGTACAGTAGCTTGACTACCCTTCCCTTTCCGGCGGTTCCCCTTGTTTCCAAGAACATAGTTGGTGTCGGCTGTCTTCAGGACCTCGGCGTCACCACTACGTTCCCTGGCCATGAGCGCTACGCGGTCTGGACCGAGGCCGCCACTAGTGCCCTCCTCACAACATTACCGGAGGACCCAGTGTCTGGCCTATTTACGTTCGACACCGAGTCCCCCCTGGTGAGGGCGTCCCCCCAGATGCTTGCATTTACCCAGGTCGTTGTGGCTTGCTCGTGTTGGTCGCTCACTCACCCGTCGTTTCTGTGGCACCACCGCCTAGGTCACCCCTCACTCTCGCATCTGCGTCACATGTCCCTGCATGGTCTCGTCCTAGGTCTCCTTGCATTGCTCCCTACCCTCCCTCCCTCACCTACGCTGCCGTGCACGCCCTACGTCGAGGGCCGGCTGCGCCGTGCTCTTCACTCCTCCTCGTTTTTCCCTGTCACCGCACCACTCCAGACCTTGCACCTGGACGTCTGGGGCCCAGCCCCCATCCCTGGGCCGCGTCGAGAGCACTACTCTCTAGTGCTTGTCGATGACTACTCGCGCTACACCACGGTGTTTCCCTTGAAGCGGAAGGCCGACGTGCCTGGCGTTCTTATCCCCTGGGTCGTAGCTGCATGCGTTCACCGCGGACTCCCCCTGCTGTGTCTCCACTCCGACCGTGGCGGCGAGTTTGCCTCCGGTCGGCTTGGACATTTCTGTCGTGCGGAGGGCATCACCCAGTCATACACCCTACCGGACTCCCTGCAGCAAAATGGGGTCGCTGAGCGACACATCGGTTTTGTGATGGAGATGGCTCGTACCTCCAGGATCCATGCCAGTGCAACCCATTTTTTGTGGTTGTTCGCTTCGCTATGCCGCTCACCAGCTTAACCTGTAGCCGCACTCCCAGCGGCCGCATGTTTCGCTGACCCTTCTCTGGACCAGGTTATCTGGTGACGCGTCCGCGTTCCACGGTTGGGGCTGCCTTGCTCACGTTCGTGCCTCTGGCACGGACAAGCTCACTGCCCGCACTGTCCCCTATGTCTTCCTTGGTTTCCCCCTTGACTCGTCGGATTGGCACATTTACCACCCGTCGTCTCACCGCTTCTTTCACTTTCAATGAGTCTGTCTCCTTCTTACAGTCGCTTTCCCCACTGAGGTCTCCCGATTTCCCCACCCCTGTTTCTGGTTCCCACTCCCCCGGTAGCCCCTGCTCCCCTCCCTCCCCGTCCTGCTCCATCTGGTGTGTCTCACGTCACTCGCCTCCTGTTGGTTGTCCCGGTCGAAGAGTCGGCTGACTCTGGTGGCCCCTTGGCGCAATTCTCGCCACCTTTTTCTCCCCCAGTGTCTCCTCCTCCGCCGTCGCAGCAGCCGCCGCCGTTGCCGCCGCAGCAGCAGCCACAGCCGTCGTCGCAGCCGCAATAGTAGCCGCCGCCGCCGCCACCGCAGCAGCAGCAGCCGTCTTTGAGCACTTGATAGCACAGCAGAAGTCTTTGAGTTGAACCCTTGTACTGGTATATGAGAACAAGTGATTGATTATAGCACATGGATACAAGGCTTTTATAGTAATACAAGAGGATATGAAGAGTCTAACTGTTTGTGCACTTTAAGGGGTACATTCCCCTTTTATGACTCATTAAGGCGACTCGGGTAACCACCGGTACTGTAATATCGGACGGTTATTTGTCCTTGCTGTCGCGCTGACTCTTGACTCTTGCGTTTCTGACTGTTGATTTGCATGGTCAACGGTCTGCGACCGTTGCCTTTTCGTATCCTCCGTAAGGTGCCGTCAATCTGTGTGAATTGTCAAGGGTGCTGTAGTGGTGTTGACTCGGTAATCCTCGCTGTTGTAATCTTTGCGTATTTCGTACACTCACGCAAGAATCCGGAAAGTCTTTTCATCATTTCCAACAACAACATCCATAATAGGTATGGACTTTCTTTTCCTGAGTAGTCCCGTTTACAGGAAATGGCTGGCTGAGGATATCCCTTCTTGTCCCAGTGGTTAGGACTGGTGACTTTCTGACAGGCTGTCCCATTGTTGTTGTTACAGTGTGCAGATTGAGCAGGTGCCGAGGGTTGCTCGTAGGTCGTCATGTAGGAGAAGAATTTCTCCATCTGATTCAGGTCCATACCCGTGGAGGAGGCCACTGGTTGCGTGGAAGCTCCTGCAGCTGCAACTGCCTCCGTCTGGAGTCAAGAAGCTGGGGTTGCAAAACGTGATCCAGTTGAGGATCTCTCGCCCTTAGATGGTGCCATGTCTTGTAATGTCGAGTTGATAACTAAAGTTGTTGTACTTGATTCTTCAAACGAGTTAGAAACTCAATGAGAGAGTTTGTAACAGGAGCGTAGCTTCTGACAGTCTCTCATACCGTATTGGGCTGACAATAGCCCTAGGATCTTTTCAGAATGCTAAGTCCTTGTACCGTAATCCCCCGGATATAACACCCGCCGAAATTAAGCACCCCCTGGTGTTATATACGGGGAGGGTGTTCTATTGAAGAATCCGCTATTATATACCCTCTTTTTGAGGGTTCCAGGAGAGCACCCCCCTTTCCATTTTAGCCCTTCTAAGCCTTGCAACTCTTGGAACAAATACCGATTTTTCATGCGATTTCATGGTGAGCACGGCCATTACGCAAAAGTTCAATTTTACCTGAGGCGCACGGCGGGATTCTCTGGTACTGAAAATGACGGGGTGAAACAAATCATTACCTGGAAAAGCGCAGTGATCGACAAATGTCATTTCATTTGTGCGATAGACTTGTTCTGACTGGTTGACGAGCCTCACAATTTTTGCCTAGCCTATTGCGAAAGTCGCCAACCCCTCAATCTCACTTCTCCAACCTGACACAATCCTGATATTCAGGAGCAAGTGGGCGATTTGGGGGTATAATGAACCTCGAGAAAACGTACGCCTTTTCATCTGGAACTTGGATGGTTGAAATCGCCATGAAACGCTGAGTCTCATGCACATCTAAAAAATCATGTCCTCAAATATAACACCAGGGTGCTATAGCATAAACGCGAAATGGAGCACCCACCAGGGCTGTTGTTATCAGGGTATTTTACCCTGATTCCCTTATTTCACAGGGTTTTTTTTTTGCCAACCCTTAATTTTCAGGGTTGGGCTTTTTTTAACCCTAACCTCTTCAAGGTTGTATGTCTGTGAACACTTAGAATTTCAGGGTTTGCGTTATCCCAAAACTGAGTTTTCAGGGAGTAACGCATACGAACCCTGAATGCGACATCCATGCGGACCCTGAGTTTCGGCGAAATGGCCCCCTTACGCGTGACGGGTCCCAGTCCATTGAATACGCCCAGCATGCGTCACGTGGAGAATCTGCACTTGGCAACATTCCCACCGTGTACACGCAGTATGTTGCCATTACAACAACATTTCCAACCCTTAAGTGTGGGAAGGTGCACTCCGTCATGCCCCAGCCTGGCATTCGTGACTCAACATGCAGCAGACGAGGACAGAAATTGCTGAGCGCTGCAATGTCAGCCTCTGTATGACATCACAGCGCCAATCATCTCTGTGCAGACGATGCCAGTGCAGGTGCGTCCCGCCGTTGACGATGCACCATGGCGATGCAGGATCTTGGATGGGTTATGCACCGTTAATGAAAATCGAAATCTGGGGTTTCTTGGTCCCCTTCCCGTCTTCTTCACCAGCTTCTCCTCCAACCCAGTTTCCTTCTTCCCTTCACGTCGCAGATACGAGATGCTCCATTCGTGTTTCTCGTCCACTTACGTCGCGTCGATTTCTCGTTTCGATCGTATCCGCCACTACTATCCATGGCGGATGTAGGAGGGTCTGGGGAGTCTCCCGCTGCCGATGATGGTTTTGGACTAGGTAGGGACCCCCCCGTGGAGGTCCGTAGATCCGCTCTAGACATCTTGTGGTCTCCCACCGCAGTCGTTACACCATCACAACCTGTATCTACTCCCGCTCCCTATGTACCTCCGCCCGCTGTCGCTTCATCTAGCCGCAGCCCTTGGGTTCCGGACTGTGAGACAGCCACGACCGTGCGTTACACGATCGAGTGTGCTTCCACGATTTCATCTGGGAAAAAGGCTCGCATCGGGAAGTACACCCAGAGCACGATAGTCCTCGGCGGGAAGCTACGTCGACCGTCACCGCCTCGCACGTCGCCTGAACCTCAGGCCCCTGTTATTCCAAAACCCGAGCCGCCGAAGCTCTCGAAGAAAGAACTCATCGAGTAGAAGTATCTCATGGCTGAGCACAAGTATAAGACCATTTGGCTTCCATTTTTCCCTTGGCTTCTGCTAACGAAAATGAAAGACGGTTACCCTGCGTTGAAGTGCAGTGTGTGAAAGGCTTTCGGCAAAGAGACAACACCGTACTCCAACAGCCGCAACGGGGCACGTGACCTGCAGACGCAAGCGATGCGGTTCCACGAACACACGACAGCCCACGAAGTAGCAGTCAAGCGTCAGATGGAGATCGCCGAAGACATCGCCAGCACCCAGAGGCGCATGGAGAATTACGCGCGGATTGACATCGAGGGGAAGCGTGTCATGAGGCTCCTACGCTGCGTCGACTTCCTGTGCAAGTGTGATGCACCCATCAGCATGTACCCAAGGCTACTCCGCTTCATGGCCGAGCAGGAGACCCCGGACATTCCGTTGCAGTCTTATGGAGTCTACCTGACACGGCAATGCACTGATTCGAAGTACACCATATCCTTTATTTTTTTAATACGTCTAACAAACACCATGTTGCTACTTCTGCTACTACAGGTATGGCTTCTGTCAGCTCGTTTGCAGCTTGGCATCCTACCTGAAGCGCTGACAAATGCAACACATTCTCGCCTCACCCTACCTTGGCATCAGCTGCGACGAGAGTACTGACTGTACCCGCGGTAAACATTTGATTGTTTATCTAACCTTCTTACGTGCGCATCGTGTTGTCACCGAGTTTTTTGCTCTCTTGACCGTCGAAAAGTGCGACGCCGCGTCTCTCCTCGCCGTTCTTCTGGCTCACTTGCGAGCAACTGGCATCGACCTCTCCCGAATCACCGGCATGAGCACCGACGGCGCCTCTGTCATGGTCGGCCGAGACAATGGTCTCGTCGCCCGACTTCGCGAGCACATCCTCCATCTCGTCTCTTCGCACTGCATCGCGCACAGGTTTAACCGCTTGTCATTTCAGTCGCTTAGGTTTCCTACAACTGCTTGACTAAAATTCCTTTGTGTGCACCATGCAGGGAAGCCTTGGCGGTGAAGGACACCGCCTCTGCTTCTCCAGACTTCGACATGGTCGACCTTGTGATTCGAACTCTGGCCGATCTTCTGGGACGTTCATGTGTCTGGAGTCAACGCTCCAAGTACCTGCAGCGTTCAATACACAACACCAACCTTGAAGTGCAAGGAATTCACACCGTGCGCTGGCTTTCAAGGGGTGAGGCTGTGCGGTGCCTTTGTAAGGTCCTTGGCGCCGCTATTATTCTGTTTCATGAGTAGGTACATGAGCTGTATGAAGTCGTCATCTGTTACAAGTTCCAGTTCTGTCTTTTTTTCTTGGCGGACGTGCTTGGAGTGATGAATGAGCTCAACCTCAAATTCCAGAAGAGGGAGGTGAGCTTCTACCACTTTGCATGGTACCATGCATGCATGTTTGGAATGACCCTCTGAGTCCACTCACTTGTCTGTCACTTCCACCAGGTCGATGTCACCGAAGTGACGAAGGACATCGACGAGGCGACAGGGGACCTCCGCCACCGCTACCTGGAGTGAGGAGAGGTGTTCGGTGCAGGGGTCGAAGGCACGTGGCTTTCGGCTTTCTTGGCCGTCTACGGGCGCGGAGGGAACAAACGCGTGAAGGTGCGGGGCATCGACAAGGTTGGCAGCCTAGTCACGCACACCTACACCATGCACAAGAAGCAGATCGACGGGCATGCCTTCCGCAGCAAGTACCCCGATTGCGAGCGGCTCTGCGCGCAGCTCACGAAGGACACGATAAGCTTCCTGAAGACGAGGATGCTGGACCTCAACAATCTCGGCCCGACGAACATCTTCCGCGAGTCGAAGTGGCCCCGGATGAAGCAGCAGAGAGAGAAGTAGCTGAAGGAGTACCTACATGGCTGCAGTGCCTTTTTCGACAACAAGCTGACAGGCTTTTCCTTGCAAGCTGCGCAGAAGGAGCTGATTACGTGGGCGCCACTGATGCTGAGCCACCATGTTGACGAGGGATTCCATCAAGGACTGACGAACTACCTCGGCTCGACGGAGTCGACCTTGTGAGAGACTGCTGTTCGAAGGACGTTTGTTGCATGTTTTCTTGCCGGTTCTAATCTTACCCATTGGAAGTTGTTGTTTATCGCTTGTTGACTAGTTGCACTAATGCACTGGTCTTGTTCTTTGCACTCTGTTCCCCCAACCCTTTTGGCAGGCGCTGGCCCAACCTCATGCGCTTGTGGCAGGCGTGCGCTATCCTGCCGCTTAGCGCAGTGGAGTGTGAACGAGGCTTCTCGCGGCAGAACGTCATCAAGTCATGGGTGCGGGGCGCGTTGTGCAATGCGCACCTGAGCGAGCTGATGGTCATTTCCCTGCTGCAGTATGAGATTGACTGGGACGAGGCTCTTGAGTGTTGGCGCGAGAAGTTGAGGCGCCCTGCTAAGTCTGTTCTGTTTGCCGCAGCGGAGAGGAAGCGTAAGGCCAAGGTGATTGAGGGGGCAGAAGGGAGGGTGGAGGAGGAGGCAGTCCCCGACTACATGGGGGATTGGGCAGAGGATGAGGGAGAGGAGGGGGTAGAGGGGGAAGAGGCTCCTCCTGAAGTGGAAGACAACCCGTTTCTGTCCGATGACGAGGCAGAGGATGATGTGAACATGGATGGCCCAGAATTTTAGTTAATGATAGCTAGTGGCGTGGAATCTTGTAAAGTCTAGACTAGATAGAGGACTTACAGTGGCGGATTAAATTGCCCGGATGTTTAACACTTTGAAACGTATCGTTATGCAACACATGTTTCGAAAATAGTAACACCCGTTTTTTTCCATTCTGTTACTCGGTTTTTGAGTTCTGCTTCATCCGTTTCTTGCTTGGCGCGATTGTGACACTAACGGAAAGTGGGGTTGAAATTTACTACTCGACTGTCGATGTGGACATTTCCTACCGAGCGGAAGAGTAGATCTATTTTCCCCCGTCGCTCAGTGTGTACATCGTCACGCGCACCAGTTCCTAGCTTAGTTGTTAGTCCGGAAGCGAGCCTACGACCGCATCGCTATGAAGCCGTTAAATGAGAAGAAGCGCGCGAGGATCAGAAGCATGTTGCGTGCGGGGCATTCGACTAGGAAAATAGGGAAACTTCTTGGCATAGGCAAGAGCACCGTGCACGATTACGGTATGAAACTCGCTGAGGAGACTAGTCGCGAGGAGGTGCGACCTACGATGCCTTCGGCCGGCCGCCCCCGCTTAATCACAACCCGTCTCCAGCGCGGAGTTATACGTGCGATTACTAGCGGCGAGGCGAAAAGCTCTTCAGACGCGGCCAAGATGTTGTTGGAGAAGCACGATCTCGCCGTAGACTCGAAGACGGTCCGCAACTCTTTACGATCCGCGGGGCTGATCGCCGTGCATCAGCCCAAGAAACCCAGGCTCTCACCGAAAAACATCCGCGATCGTCTCGACTTCGCGCGGGCGCATGCCGACTGGACGCTGGAGGACTGGAAGCGGGTGATTTGGTCTGACGAGACGAAGATAAACCGCTACTGCTCCGACGGACGTGCGTACGCCTGGATTCGCGAGGGCACCAGCCTTCGGAGCCACCAAGTCCAACAGACAGTTAAGCATGGGGGCGGTTCTGTGATGGTGTGGGGTTGCATGACGTATGAGGGGGCGGGGTTCATGTGCAAGATAGATGGCAGGATGGATGGGCCGCTGTATCGCAGCATCTTGCAAGATGAGCTCAAACAGACCATCGATTTTTTCAAGCTTTCCCCCTCAGAGGTCATTTTCCAGCACGACAATGATCCCAAGCACAGGTGTCGTCTGGTCCAAGACTGGCTTGGGGAGCAGGAGTACGCGGTGCTGGAATGGCCGTCGTGCTCCCCGGACCTTAACCCAATTGAGCACCTGTGGGCATACTTGAAAAGGCAGCTGGGGAAGTACGAAAAGCCGCCAAGGGGAATGCTGGAGCTGTGGGAGAGGGTGCAGGAGGAATGGGACAAGATACCGCCGGAGGTGTGTGCAAACCTGATCGACAGCCTGCCGAGGAGGATCAAGGCAGTGATTCGGGCAAAGGGACGCTGGACTAGGTACTAGTTTTCCTAGAATCTAGTGTGATACCATTTTCCGGTACAAATTGTCCACATGTTCTCCCATGCTATGCTTAGGAGTTTAAGGACCATGTGTGGTACTACTTTGGTGTTTGAACACTGGAGTGACTGCTCTAACTGAACTTCTCAGCGTTAATGCACACCGTACATTAAGGCTTAATGTATACGCCTCTGCACTCATAAAAATGCCAAAAAAGGCAAAACATGTGGACAATTTAATCCGCCACTGTAACTGAATTTGTAGACTGGCGTAGTTGTGCTTTTGCTAAACTACTAGATGTACAATCCTAACGTTCTCTTAACTGTTTTTTTGCAAGTGCAAAGCAACCCTGTTTGTGGCTAGCCAACCTTGGAGGTTCAGGGTTGCATGTTCCAGAACACTGAGAAATCAGGGAAGCCAAAATTTCAACACAAGGCCCTCAGGGTTTTTTTTTTTTCCCATTCGACAGCTCAGGGTGCTTTTTTTTTAAACGTCAGCCCTGGCACCCACCCCCCTGATTTTGTATTATACCCGGGGTGTTATATCCGGGGATTACGGTAAAAGAGTGCTTGATAGCTGTTGGGCTGATAAAAAGCCCATAGGATATTTCAGAGACTAAGTCCCTAGTTGTACAAGGATGCTTTGAGTAGTACAGCGGAAGTTGAGTAGTTGAGCCCTTGCACTAGTATGTGAGAGCAAGTGATTAATTAAAAGAAACAAGCATACAGCAATATATAGAAAATAGGAAAGTAAAGCAATTGTGGAATACAGTTGAAAGGACGGTTATCGAGTCGCACAGCGACTCGATGATCGGTCCGGTTACCACCCTTGCAGTTGTAACGGTCAGGCGCAACCGGAGGTTGCGACCCTTCGAGTCTTTCGTCCTTTTGTGTTCTTTCGTCCAACCTCCTCGTGTAACCTCCGTTGACTCGCGTACCCGATACGGCTTTACTCGAGTGTAGTGTCATACTTCAAAACGCTTAAGTCCTTGAGGTATTTCCAACACTCCCCTTCATTTCTGGAGTGCTGACCTGTCCAGATTCGGTGATGTTTATCTACCCGGTCAGCAGCATGCAGTAATCGAACTTTGCCTTCGCCAGTTTCTTCGTCAGGTAGTCTGCGGCCATTTCTGTCGTGGGGCAGTAACTGAGTTGAAGTCTCCCCTTCGCGATCTCATCCTTGACGAAGAAATACCGCAGGGCGATGTGCTTGGTTCGATTGGCGAACCCATCTTTGTTCGCGATTTTGATTGCGGATTGGTTGTCGCAGAGTAACGAGAAGGCGGGCATGGTCGCTATTTTCGCTTCCTCGAGCAGCTCCCGCAGGTAAAGTCCTTCTTTGGTCGCGGTGCAGAGGGCGATATATTCTGCTTCAGCCGAAGATAGGGCAATTAATTCCTGCTTGCTCGATTGCCAGGAGATAGTCCCGATAGGTTCTAATCGGTAGATGTAGCCCATCCTAGAGCGTCGATTTTCCTTATCTCCCACATGGTCAGCGTCGACATAGCCGAGTAGTCGTACGGACGACGGTGTTAATTTGCTGTAGGTAAGTCCGGTCATCGACGTAGAGAAGAAGTAGAGTAGTGTCCGATTTAACTCTTCGAGATCCTCTTGCTCCGGCTGCTTCAGGTGTGTCGCCAGTTGGCTTGCGCTGTAGGACAGGTCCGGTCGGCAGGTTACTGCTACGAACAGTAGACAGCCAAGTTTCTGTTGATATTCCTGGATTTGCTTCGCGGGGAGTTTTGCGGAGGTTCCGACGTTGTCGTTCCCGTAGCGATATGGAGTCGCGACTGCGATCGGCGTTAGTCCGAATTTCTTCGCGACATCGCCTGCGTATTTTTCGGCGTGTAGGTAGAACGCCGAGTTGTCTTCGACAACGTTCAGGCCCAGGTACTTGGTCACGGTGTTAGACACCGTGAGTGTCAAGTCACTCTTTAGAACCAGGTGGCGATGTCAGTAGTGGAGCCGATGTATAGCAGGTCATCGACGTAGACGATTAGTAGGACAAAACCCCCTTCCTTCTGTAGTCGGTACGCATCTTGGTCGTGCGGCAGCTGTAGGAAGCCGACCCTGACGAGGCGGCCGTGAAGATGCTGCTGCCAAAGCCGCGCGGCTTGTTTGATCCCGTAGAGGGATTTTATCAGCTGGCATACTTTTGTGGGATCGTCGATGAATCCGTGGGGCTGCTCGACGAAGATCTCGGCGTCCACAGATGCGTACAGGAAGGCGTCTGCAACGTCGATCTGGCGCAGTGGTAGTTTCTTCGTGGCTGCGACGACGAGTAGAATGCGCAAGGAGGTGTGACGAGAGACTGGGGCGAATGTCTCTGTGTAGTCGGTTCCGTATCGAATCCTCGTACGACCCAGCAAGCCTTGAATCATTCGATGGAGCCGTCCGCATTAGTCTTGATGCGGTACACCCATTTTCCCGAGAGCACGTTTTTCCCGTTGGTTTTTGTTGCAGGTACCAGCTTCCATGGGTTTCGGTCTTGCAGGGCCTTCAGTTCTTTTTCCATTGCTTACTTCCGTTTCGCCTTGTGTTCCCCCCCCAGAGCCTGCGACAGAGTCGCTCGCGCGGAGACGGCGGCGGCGGGCTCTGGACGGCGACCCAAAGTCCAAGGATCTGCAGGCCCGTGGGTGTGTGTCGAGGGGAATTTTCATTCCCGGGATAAGCTGCTTTGTCACCATCTTCTGGATCAGGTAAGAAATTTGATCCGATGCGTTCTGAGACATTCGTGTCGATTGGTTGAGGTGTAACGTAACCTTGGTCAGCGAAGTGGTAATAGGTGTCGAGGTTGTTACTAGCGAGAGGATTGTCGTCGTCGAGGGGAACAGGCATGGAGCAGTAAGGGAGTGGTCCGGCAGTTTCCGGAGCTTCAGGTACATCTTCTTCTGCTGCGTCAGCTTCGGCAGCCCGGTCGGCAAAGGACCGAAGGCCTTCGAAGCCGTCGGTGGGGTCCTCTGCGTTGGCGACATTGTCCAGGTAATGCTGCAGCGTCAGTCGTAGAAAATCACATCACGTGAGGCCACTGTATTTTTGTCTTGTATGTCGAGGAGTTTCCATGCTTGGAAATGTTTTGCAATCCTGAGGTGTAGTCCCCACCGTGCTCGTTGAGAGAATCGTCTTGCTCGAGCTGTGTGGGGTCTGTACTGTACCATGCAGCCAAAGACTCGAAGTAGTTTTGTGCTGCCCCTTTTTTGTGTCCGCAGCAGGTGCGGTGATGCGTTGTTGGGAAGTGATGACGAGGACAGGAAGTTGTGCAGGTGGACTGCATGCGTCATCGCGTCTGGCCACAGTGTGTTGGGCAGTCTCATCCCCAGGAGCAGTTTTCGCATCGTTGTCTGCAAGGTCCGGTTCATCCTCTCTACGACCCCCTGCTGTTGGTGAGTGTAGGGCAGGGACACCAGGCGTCTGATGCTCCTTTCTGCGAGATAGTTCCTGAACGTTTGTGACTGGTACTCCAGTGCCCTGTCTGACTGAAAGCTCTTGAGTTGAGAACCTGATTCACGTTCGGCGATGGGGAGCCATGTCGTGAAGGCTTCGAATGCTTGATCACGTGTCTTGAGGTTGTAGTGCCAGACGTATTGTGTTGCTGCGTCGATGAACGTGATGACATAGTTGTAGTCTGCTTCACTGTCATCTCGAGGCATATTTAAGATGTCGCTGTAAACCTTTTCCATCGGTGCGTATGCAGGTGCGCTTGGATTGTAGTGCGACGGGAAAGGTTGGTGGGGAAGGTCAGCTTCGGGGCACGTGAAGCATCGTGCACGGGGTCGTCGAAGTTCTTGGCCGTTCGTTGTGAGAAGGGCGTTTCTTTCTAACACTTCTGCTTGTATGGTTTGTAACATTGTGCTATTTGCAGGATGCCCGAGACGTTGATGCCAGATGTCGTCGGGAGCGCGATGGCCGGGTGAGCGCTGGTACATGTCGGCGTTGGAGAAGAATGCGACGACCGTGGCGGGACTTCGGCAGACTTCTCGGGTGATGGGCATAAGTTGATCTGCTTCGGTTGGCAGTCCTCAGATTGCTGGTGATGGAACATGGCTGGGTTCTGCTGCTGCTATTGCAGGTGATGTCGGGGAAAGAACGCTTGCTGGTGCTTGTCTTTCTTGTCGGATGACTGCTAACGCTCGTGTTCTCTCTGCTGCCGATATGGTGTTAGAGTACCAGAATCCATCTGGGGTAAAGTCGGGGTCAAGATCCGGCGGGTGCGTCCAGGCGGCGAACGACACGATGCCATCGCTGTCGGCAGTACCGCGGTCGGGGAAGAAATCCAACACGAAGACACCCGACTTCAGGAGAGCGCGACCGATGAAGAGGCCGCCCTTCCCGTGGTAAAGACGAAATTCGTTGGAGTCCGAGTCGCATTCCAGGTGAATCCTCTTTGCCATTAACTGGCTGACGCTTAGTAGATTGTATCCCAAGTTGTCAACGATTAGAACCTTGTTGAGTTGCAATATGACGTTTGTCTCCATGGACTGAAGTTGAACCACTCCTTGTTTGTTTGTTTTCAGGTTCTCATTGTTGGCGACGGTGATGATGACATCGCGGTTGAGGCGTCGCTCTCGTTGCACGAAGCGTCCGGAAGAACACATGTGTTGGCCGCAGCAACTGTCCAAGAACCAGGTGTTTCACCCGGTGGGTTCGGCGTTGGCGACTGCAGCGTACGTCGGGTTGACCTGAAGGCCTTGTGAGTGCGGTGGCGGCAGTTCTTCTTCGTCTGGAGCGTAAGTCGGTGGTGATTCTGGTGCGCAGTTGTCGATGTGTACCATGCAATTGATGATGTTCGGGTGCCCTGTGCAAATGTGGAGGAACGCCTTGGCGGACTTTCTTGAGTGGAAGCGACTTGTGGGTCTACAGGACGATAAGCTCGGGGGCGTGTGCAGTTAACTTTGGAGTGTCCGGATGTTTGACAGTTGTGGCAGAACGGCAGCACGATGGTGAGTCCTTTGGTGTCGTGTCGATTCTGCCTGTCACATCGATTGTAATTGTCGTTTCTTCGTTGAGCATAGAAGACTAACGGTTGCTGCTTGTTTCTTGGTTGTCTTTCTTCAAACGGATCCATCTCCTGTTGTTCAGCATGAAGCTCGGCGCAGAGGTGCATCTCCGAAATTCGTCCGTGGGCGCGAAGAAGCGAGCGGGTGGTTCTCCATTCTGGCCCGAGCCCGGCGAGGACAAGTGTCACGAAGCTTTCTTCAGCGATTGTACCTCCGCACCGAAGCAGGCGCTCGCGGAGTGTCTGGCAGCGACTCATATACTGCATCGCCTTTTCCCCGGTTTTCATTTGTATTGTTGTCAACTGCTGCATGAGTCTGCTTTGTGTCACGCTGTCGTTTGCTTGGTAGAGACACTTGAGGTGATGCCATGCGAGCTCTGCGGAGTTTCCGTAGCTCCGATACGTTCTGATGCTTTGTTGTTCTTGTGGTGACAGCTTTCGCAGGAGAACTATGTACGCCAGCAGCGACTGATAAGTGAAGATTTCCTGATCCTTTGTAGTGCCATTGCTTGGAAATGGCAGGGACCCGTTGAAGTATCCCAAGAGATGCGCGGCTTCCATCGGCAGCTCGAACTCGAAGCTCCAGGTAAAAAAGCCGTGTCCGTTGAACGGTGAGGATGTCTGCAATTTGATCACGTGTGAAAACTGCGCCTGGAGACTCAATATCTCGTTTGGTGTTTGTTGTGATGCAGCTGCTGTTGGTTGGGCACGGGGCGGCATGAACTCGAACGTCCCCGGTGTAGAGTGATAAGGCGCAAAGGTAGGCGCTTGATTGTGTCACCCGAACGATGAGTTGTCGAGGCTCATTGGCGTTAATCCCATGTTTCCTCCGTTGCTCTGCGTTGAATGTGCATGTGTCCTTGTCTGCTGCTGCTCAAAGTGCGACATGAAGCTGAAGAACCTTTCCATAAGGTTCGGGTCCACGCTTGAAGAGGGTGATGGGGTCACCATTTCTGGTGCCCTTCCTGTTGTTTCTTGAGCAGCGCCGGTCTCGGTTTGCAGTCATGAAGTGTGCAGTCCAGAGTTGCCGGGTTGAGTGTCTTGTGCGCTGGGTGAGCCCGTAGAGATCTTCTTGCCCTTGTTGTCCACGACTTATAATCGATGAAGCTGTTTGATGTGTTGACTGTAGATAGAGCGTTGTTGCTGGGAGTTTGGTCTCTGACCAGCTCTCATACCATGTTGGGCTGATAAAAAGCCCTTAGGATCTTTCAGAGACTAAGTCCCTAGTTGTACAAGGATGTTTTGAGTAGTGCAGCGGAAGTTGAGTAGTTGAACCCTTGCACTAGTATGTGAGAGCAAGTGATTGATTAAAAGAAACAAGCATACAACAATATATAGAAAATTGGAAAGTAAAGCAGTTGTGGAATACAATTGAAAGGACGGTTATCAAGTCGCACAGCGACTCGATGATCGGTTCGGTTACCACCCTTGTAGTTGTAACGGTCAGGCGCAACAGGAGGTTGCGACCCTTCGAGTCTTTCGTCCTTTCGTGTTCTTTCGTCCAACCTCCTCGTGTAACCTTCGTTGACTCGCGTACCCTATACGGCTTTACTCGAGTGTAGTGTCATACTTCAGAAACGCTTAAGTCCTTGAGGTATTTCCAACAATAGCACAGCAGAAGTCTTTGAGTTGAACCCTTGTACTGGTATATGAGAAGTGATTGATTATAGCAAAAGGATACAAGGCTCATATAGTAATACAAGAGGATATGAAGAGTCTAACTGTTTGTGCACTTCGAGGGGTACATTCCCCTTTTATGACTCGATAAGGCGACTCGGGTAACCACCCGTACTGTAATATCGGGACGGTTATTTGTCCTTGCTGTCGCGCTGACCAGGGCTCAAAATTGGTTTAGGGGCACCCTTAGTAATCGGTATACCTAAAAAAATTTACCCTGTCTCTTAGGGTAAATTTTTTGGCACCCTTTGAAAATCAGGGTAAAATTGTAAAAAAAAAATAGTACACTGTTTAGCCAGGGAAAAAAATTGAACACCCTTTCATGTGCTTACAACAGTCAATCAAACGTTGGAGTGCTTTTAAATCTCGCATACATACAAGCACGTTGTCTCTAGCATTATCAATGCATAGCTAGATAACCTACTACTACTACTACTGCATGTTCTGTGAGTCTCACGGCAGTCACTAAAACTCCTACTGATATCTCACTCTGCAGACCCACTATTCCCACCGCCGACTGAGCTGGGAGCAGCAGAGGGGGTTGCGTTCTCTAGCTCAGCAAACTGCGCCGAACTGGGGATGGCGCCGGTGAAGTCTCGAATAGTGCGGCGGGGCTTTTCTCCACGAAAGATGGCCACCACGTCGAACCAGTCCACGTCATAGTCCAGCAGGGAGCACCGCATGAGATGGCCGAGGGTGATGTCGCCCATGCTACCTCGCGCCCATGTCTTTATCAGGTTTTGCTTGGAGAAACCGCGCTCGCAGTCGACGGTGCTCAGCGGGAGAACGGCGACAGCTTGCCAAATGAGCATGATGTTGGGGTAGCTGAGCTGCCAGTTGCTGTCACGCAGCGTGTTGCTCAGCGCCTGGAAGAAGTCCTCATGATGATGCTGGGAGTGCATGGTGGATGTGAACATCCATAGCTCCGTGACTGCATTGTTGTACTTGAATCCTGCAAGGGGGTTCGGGGCAGTGAGGGAGTAATGGTTCAGTGTTGAGACTTGAGAGGCAACGATTCTGTTCGCATAGCATAGCATACCATGACTCCATGGTTGAGAAGTAGGCGCTCTAGATTACCTGGGAGCTTGTGCCGAAACAGGCCGTCCAGCTGCTTCAGCCACTTCTTGAAGGCCGCAACCCGCAGGATGTCGTCATCCAGGTAGGTCTTGTCCAGGAACAACTTAGTCCCCTCCAGGTTACGCAGATCGTTAAGGCGGCGGTCGAGGAACATGTTGACGGAGCGAGCATACTTGACGCAGAGCTTGAAGCAAGCTGTCACATCGCCGTCAGAATCTTGGCCCGGCAGCGGTCGCTCGTGGAGTTCGAAGGAGAACGACTGCGGGTTTCCGTCACCGTCGACGCCCTCTGCCATCATTACCCGCTTGTCCTTAGCCGCATGCGCCGCGATGAACTCTGGCAGATGGAGCTTCTCCCCATGGCCGAAGACGTGCCCAGGCCCAGAGCTAAGATAGCGCGCCGAGATCCACATCTTGGTTTGCTCAACCACGTGTGCCATGAGTGTCACGTCAACCTGTAGGGGCGGGCACAACACACGCACCACGTATCAGTGCTATGCTCTGCGCCGGAAACCACATGGACCGGTCGGCAAACATGGGTTGTGAGAGTCAGACACGCGTAGCGATATAATGAACAGATCAGACACGGTGATGCATACCTGGCGCTGCTGAAACCGTTGGGTTGAGGATGTTCAGCTCTGTCAGAATGTCGGCGAGGAAGCGCAGGAGAAAATGAAACTTGAACGAAGTAACGACTTCATACAAGTCACTCCCGTGCTCACGTAGCAGCAAGATGGCGGCTAGGAGCACGTCCACGAGGCGGTTCACCGCCTCGCCCCTGGAGAGCCAGCGGATGACATGGATTCCCTGGTGTTCCAGTGTCGTCTGACAGAAGATCAGCTGCCGCACCATGAAGCGGGTGTAGCGCACATGACTGCGTCCAAGGATGTCGGCCAGTGTCCGTATGATAAGGTCAATGATGCTTAGCTCGGGCACGGCTGCAGCCGCGTCCTTAGCCGCCAGCGCCTCCCTAAAGGCGGGGTGGGAGGATAGGGGAAGAGTAGTAGAAAGGCTGATGTTACTTCCAGGAATATAACGCACGACCATGCATATCATCGGAAAGTTTATACGTCCGTCGAACCGCAACAAACCGATGGGCAATGCAATGAATCGAGACGAGGTGCTCGATTTGTACACGCAGACGGGTCACTACTTCGCTCCGCTCGCCAGTCATTGCGGAAGCTCCATCAGCCGCGATGCCCACGATATTTTGCAGGTCCAGTCCAATTCCCTGGATGTAGTGCAAGAGGGAGGAGGTCAGAGATGCCGCGTCAGTCTGCTCGACACTCAGAAACGTGACAAACTCGGTTGCCACGGTGTTGCCCTTGAAAAACGTCGCGTAGAGTACGAGATGTTTCCCGTGGATGCGATCCGTGCTCTCGTCGATGCTGATGCCGACGTAGGGAGAGGCGCAAAGGTGTTTCAGCTGTTCCTCCTGCAGATACTCCGACATGGACCGTATGCTCTCCTTGAAACCATAACTGCATGACACGGAAACAAGGAGAGACGGACGGCGGGGCATTTGTACCATATAAGACGGCCACAATTTGTGCACGTGGGGAGGGAGGACGAGCAGTGAGCATCAAACGGCAAAGCGCACAGCACAAGAACTACTGTCGAGGTTTTAACATACTCTGTGTAGTAGGCGCCGTACCCACCACCTGGCGGCAGATCGGGGTGGCCTTCCTTCGCGAGGAACCAGCACAGGGGGATGAACATCGCGATGGGCGCATCATGCTTGCAAATGAACAACGCGATGTGCAGCATGCGGATAAGATGCCGTGTCTGGTGATCCGTCCGCTGCCAGCGGGTCAGCGTCACTTGTCGCGCGCGCTCTTTCTCAGCATCCTCCTCCGCCTTGAGCGCCGATTTGTGCGCACGGGTGCCGATGTGAGAGCGGATGCTGCCGAGCTGCAAATCACGCCTGCCCTCACCCTTGATACCATACGACGTGTTCGCACATGGGTCGGCGTGTTTGAGGCACGTGGCGCACTTGAGAGCAGGTCGTCCGTTCCTCATTCGATGTAGCCGCAGCCAGGAGAACCGTTTCGACAAGTCGTTGTCGAAATGGTTCTTTATTACTGCATACTCGGCCTCAGCAGCGGTCGTCGGCAGAGAGTCGCCAGCAGGCCCGGCAGGGCGAGAAGGGCGCGCGGGAGGCGGGCTTGCTGGGCGGCGAGGCGGAGGCGCACCCCAGAGGGTCGACTGCGTCCATGCGGACTGTCGCGGCCTTTGGCCAGTCTGGGAGGTAGGGGAGGGTGGGGTTGTCACGGAGGGATGGTCGGACTCATCTGCATCGGCAGACTCTGAAACGTTGATGGGCTCGATGCCCCGTGGAGATGGCGAAAGGGATCTAGGAATCTGTGGTGGGGCGGGCCGAGGAATTTGCAGAGAGCGCGGGGGAGATTTACGCTGGCTGAATGAGGGCGCGACTGCTGGTCGAGTGAGGGGGAAAACGCCGAGGACGCTAAGGCCATCACGATGACCAACATGGCCATCGTCAGGCTCCTCGTTCTCGGGAACGGCCATGTCTGAGTAGTAGAAGCGATAGAGTAACAACTAACGAGGGGAATGATGCGCTGCGAGTGTTGCTGCACTCGTGCATGCGATGCCCAGCTGTCCTTGAGACCACGCGGAAAAGTGGCCTCGATGCATAGCGCATACTGCATCCAGCACGCCGTTGGCAGCAGTGCTGCCACAGCGCGACGAATTCACTGCCACGCGCGCCGATTCTGGGGGGCTTGACTGCCAGTGGGCGGGCATGGCTGGCGCGGTTTCACGCGTGGCAGATTCGACAACAATCGAATCTGTAGGCCTTGTAGGCTTCTGTTTCATGGTGTTTTCGGCAACACCCTGCCTGGTCAGGGTAGATCACGGATTACTCTGGCTACAGCAGGGTAAAAAAAATAATACAATTTTAGAGAAAGTGTCACAAAAAAATACCCTTTGAAAATCAAGGTGATCCTGAAAAAGCGGCCGCTGGCAAGGGCAATCAGGGTGAAATACCCTTCAAATTTGAGCCGTGGCACTGACTCTTGACTCTTGCGATTCTGACTATTGAGTTGCATGGTCAACGGTCTGCGACCGTTGCCCTTTCGTAACCGCAGTGAGGTGTTGTCAATCTGTGTGAATTGTCAGGGGTACAGTAGCAGTGTTGACTCGATAATCTTCGCAGTTGCGAAGCATGGGCGGGCGGCAGGACCTACCTACTGGTGATACCATCTTAGAACTGAGTAATGAATGACTAGAGAACCTGGGTACAAGCATACATATCTAAGGATTGTACTCTCTAAGAGGTGACCCTATACAGTCTATACAAACACTAGATATACTAATGTTTGACACCCCCCGAAGACTGCATAGGGGCAGTTCCTGAACAAGCAGCTCAGGGCGGCACTACTAGTCCAGCCACTAAGACAAGGGTCTAAAGACCAGTCAACAGGAGGACAGGCAAGAAAAGAACAAGACCAGGGCGGAACTACTAGTCCAGCCACTGGGAGAGGACACAAGTCCAGTTTGAGTAAATATATATATAAAGGATAGTACAAAGTCAAGGCCCTAGCAAGTGAGAGACTATAGGAACTAGACCAAGCTGTACACAGTGCCGCTGATGATCTTTAGGCGCAAGCGCATTCGTAAAGATATCAGCTGTATTGGCACCGGAGGCCAAGTGTACTACGCGAGCCTGGCGGCGCTGCTGTAGCTTGCGCAGGAGGAAGTACCGCAGTTGGATATGCTTCGCTCTGCCCTTGAGTCGAGGCTCCTGACACAGGAGGATCATGGCCCTGTTGTCAGCGTACAGGACCGGGCGGAGCTAGGCCGCTCACCTAAGTCAGTGAGCAAGAAGGTCAGCCAGCGGAGCTCCTGTGCCGCCATGGCACCAGCGTAGATCTCGGCCTCACAGTTGGACTGGGCAACAGACGAGGAGCGGGTAGCTTTCCACGAGACGGCACCTGAACCAAGGCTGAAGCAGTAGCCCTGGGAAGACCTGAGTGTCTCGGCGTCGTCTGTCCAAAAAGCGTCTATGTGTCCGTAAGGACCACTGACCTGCGTCCTCCTAGCACTAGCCCCATGCCCGATGTACTTGCAAGATAACGCAAAACCCTCTTAGCGGCAGACCAGTGCTGCGGTCGGTGTCTACCTGTAGCCACAAAGCGAGCCAGGATGCTGAGAGGGTATGCGAGATCTGGGCGAGTGCAAGTCATCAAAAACATGAGGCAACCCACCAGCTCTGCGTAAGGGCCAATGGGCTCTACTGACTCCTCAGAAACTGGAGCGGAGAGTCTGTGGTCTACAGGCAGAGAGGTGGGCTGCGCAGAAGAGAACTGAAGGCCGAACCTCTGAAGGACCTGGCGCACCAAGTGTGACTGAGTCAAGGTGATGGTGCGCGCTGCTCTGTCCCTGGAGATCTGCAAGCCAAGGTAACGGCACAGTTCTCCAAGGTCAATGCAAGTGTGTCTCTTCAGCAGCTTGGCCTTCACGGAGGCCAGTGTGTCCCTGTCTGCTGTGGCAAAGACCAGATCGTCCACGTAAACAAGGATGTAGAACTGAGTCTGGCCAGCACGAACGAAGAGTAAGGGGTCTGCGGAAGACGGAAAGCGTAGGTCAGCAAGCGTAGCACGCAGCGTGTCGTGCCACTCACGGGGAGCCTGCCGCAGGCCGTAAACAGGACGCCGCAGGAGCTACTGGGTCCCAGGAGGGAAGGTGCCAGTAAAGCTCTGAGGGCGACGCAGGTAGACCTGCTCGTGTAGGCTGCCCTGAAGGAAGGCAGTGGAGAAGTCGAGGGAGTGCAGCTCGTAGTCACGCTGAGCAGCTAGGTGTAACAGAAACCGAAGAGTAGTCACCTTCCGGGTCGGAGAGAAGGTCTGGAAGAAGTCCACCCCCTCACGCTGACTAAAGCCTCTAGCCACGTAGCGCGCCTTGAACACAGGCGGCTCTCCAGGAGGGCGCTTCACCTTGAAGAGCCAGCAGCCATCGACTACATTCACCCCAGGCGGCGGAAGTACGTCGACGAAGGTGCCGGTGGATCTCCAAGATGCCATCTCCTGCTCCATGGCAGCTATCCACTGCGAGGCCCAGGGTCCCGAGGTCGCCTCAGCGTAAGTGCGAGGGGTCGGGATGTCGAAAGCGTCTGGGTCACCCTCAGGGACTAGCAGCATGGAACAGAGATGGGGAGCAGCTTCGGACAGGAAAGCAAGCTCGAACTGGCGGTCCTCCAGGACGTCACTGCCGAGGGCAGGAGCACCCACGACAGACAGAGGACAGGCAGGGTCAGAGACCAGAGCGGTGGCGTAGTCAAGGCCGGTAGAGGCGAAGTCAGCGACCGCAGCGACAAGAGCGTCAAGACACGAGACCAGAACAGACGGGTCGGTAACGAGAGAGGCGAGGACACGAGGAACAAGTTGACGAGCGACACAAAGGTAGTCAGACAGAGGACGAGGCGCAATGGTAAGAGGGGACGGAGGAGGCGACCGTAGAAGGGGAGGACGAGACGCGTGGGAACGGAGCAACATAGGGTGAGAGCGCGTGACACGGGAGACAGGACGAGCGCGGGAGGGCCAGCGGGACCAGACGTGAGACGGAGGCGTCGGGTCAGGAGACAGAGGAGGGGACACAAGGGGGGAGCGAGGGGGAAGACGAGCCGAGGACGAGTCCGGCGGAGGGAAAACAGGGCCATAGACAGGAAGAGGAGGAGACGGCAGGAGAGGAACGGACGCAGGGTCAGGGGACGGAAGGCCGAGCAAGCGAAGGACTGACACCGGCGGGGACTGCTGCTGCGGCGGCACAACACCAACACCGGGACCGCAAGCTGCTCCTCGGCTACCTCCGGGACACTCCACTCCGGCACCCCCAGAGCCCGAAACCCCTCGAGCACCAGTACCACCCCCAGGGCCACCTGGGCAGGCCACAACAGGAACCTCAGAACTAGCACCCACCCCAACTCGAGCACTCCCAGAGTCGACGAACTGCTGCTGTGACGGCGGCTGCAGCGGCGGCGGCGGGAACGACGGCTACGACAGCAGGGGCGACGGCGGCTACAGAGGCTGTGGGGGGGGAGACACCGAGGGAGGGGCGAGGACTGCGCCGCAGGACCACCAGAGTCAGAGGACTCCTTGACCGGGACAACTGACGGGAGAAAGGTGACGTCGGACACACCAGAGGGGGCAGGACAGGGAGGGGGAGGGGGGGGGGGCAGAGACCACCGGGGAGGGAGTGACCAGGAATAGGGGGAGAGTAACCGGGGGACCGCGGTGGGGGAAGCGACCGTAGAAGGAGACAAACTCGTCAAAGGTGACGTCGTGAGAGTGAAAGAACCGGTGAGACGGCGGGTGGTAGAAGTGCCAGTCGGACGCGTCAAGGGGGAAACCTAGGAAGACGCAGGGAAGGGTGCGAGCAGTGAGCTTGTCCGTGCCAGAGGAACGAACGTAAGCAAGGCAGCCCCAGACGTGGAATGCAGACGCGTCACCAGGAGACCCTGTCCAAAGAAGGGTCGGCGAAACCTGCGGCTGCTGGGGGTGCGGCCACAGGTTAAGCTGGTGAGCAGCGTAGCGCACGGCGAACGGCCACAGAAAATGGGGTGCACCGGCATGGATCATGGAGGTGCGAGCCATCTCCATAACCAAACCGATGCGTCGCTCAGCGACCCCATTCTGCTGTGGGGAGTCCGGCAGGGTGAACGTCTGGGTGATGCCTTCCGTACGACAGAAGCGACCAAGGACACCGGAGGCAAACTCGCCACCACGGTCGGAGTGAAGACGCAGGACAGGGAGACCTCGGTGGACACGGGCAGAGACAAGCCACGGGATGAGAGCGTCAGGCACGTCGGCCTTGCGCTCCAGGGGAAAGACTGTGGTGTAGCGAGTGAAGTCGTCGACAAGCACGAGGAAGTAGCGCTCTCGACGCGGCCCATGGACGGGGGCGGGGCCCCAGACGTCCATGTGCAGGGTCTGCAGCGACGCGGCGGTAGGGGGAAACGAGGTGGAGTGAGGGGCACGGCGAAGCCGACCCTCGACACAAGGCGTGCAAGGTGGGGCGGGGGAGTAGGGAAAAGCGGGGAACAAACCAGGGAGACCAAGGACGAGACCGTGCTGGGATATGTGACGCAGACGCGGGAGCGCAGGGTGACCTAGGCGGTGGTGCCAAAGGAGAGTCAGGTGAGTGAGGGACCAACAGGAGCAGGCAACAGCAACCTGGGTAGACGCAGCCACCTGAAGGGGCGCCCCAGCCTGGGGGGTCACGGTGTCCAGGGTGAACAGGCCGGACACCGGGTCCCGGGGGAACGTGGACAGGGGGGCACCAGTGGCGGCCTCGGTACAGACAGAATCAGCTCGTGACTAGGGAACGTAGTGGTGACGCCAAGGTCTTGGAGGCAGCCGACACCAACTAGGTTCCTGGAGAATGAGGGGATATGCAGACCTGTGAGTGAGCCCGAAGGAACCGCCGGACAGGGAAGGGTGGTGGAACTGCGAGCGACTACGGGACCGCCGGAGGGGTCAGCAAGAGAAACTGCAGCAGGAACAGGAAGCGGCGTCAGCGTAGTAGAGTCGCGGAAGAAACATCGGGAAGCGCCAGAGTCCAAGGTGAAGGAAAGCGAAGCAGTGGCGTCTGGCGACGGGGCGACGGCGGAAGCACCAAGGCTAAACAAGGCAGAAGCTCCTACGCCTGACGCAGCAGGGGAGGCTAAGCTAGGCACACCTACACTAGGCGACAAGGAGTAATAAGAGGGGAGCACACTAGAGTCATCAGCATACATCACATGCAGGGCAGAAACAATGGCATCCATGTCCATGTAAAAAATCTGAACTCTACGACTAAGCAAATTGTGCCAGTCCGGGAGGTCGGGCGACGGCCGAAACGATGACGAAACAGGTCGTCCAGGCGACGAAAACAGCGGGCAGTGGCGTGACCGATCTTACCGCAAACGAAGCCGCGGCGAGGACCGTGCACGCCTCCCGAACCGCCACCCGGCACACCACCATGCGCACGACCACCGCCAGCGCCAGGCCACCCGGGCGGGAGGGCACTCGCCTGCCTCGTCTGCGGCGGCTGCTGTAGCTGGTGCGGCTGCTGCTGCTGCTGCGGCTGCTGCTGCTGCTGCGGCTGCTGGGGCGGCTGCTTAGCTGGACCTGGTAGGGTCCCCTTGTCCACTCCACCAACAGACGACCCGACTCCACCACCACCTCCACTGGCACCCCCACCACCTCCGCCGCGCCCATTCTTGGGGCGGCGGCCCTTCCCCGGACGGAACTACGCTGCAGCGGCGGTCTCAACCACAGCTGCAGAACCATCGGAGAAGGTGCACTGAGCGGGGGCACAACCCTGAAAGATAGGGACCGGCACAGTACCGCTCGCCTGGGCGATAGAGCGGTGGCGGGTCTCAATAACAGTCGGGGTGTCTACAAAGTCTGTGAGGGTGAGGTCACCGGGATGAATGCTAAGGAAGCGGTCACGAGCAGCGGCAAGGCGGTCAGGGAGGCGGGTGGCAAGCAGGTAGAGGGTAGAGGTAAGGGGCGGCTGGTGGGCTCTAAGCTGTGCGTCAGTGCAGCCAGCGCGCCAGGTCTCATCTATCGTGCGCAGGTGGGCAGCCAGGTCAGCGACAGTGGCGAAAGACGCAAGGTCAGGAAAGAGCATCGGTAGGATCAGGCGACCCACCGAGGCAGCAGGCGGGGCGGAATAGCGCCGGATAACAGCGTCTAAGAAAGCCTGGGCGGTGGTGATTGACCAAAAGCGAGGACGCTCAGACGGGGGGAGGGCATTGCTAATGGCAAGCTGGGCGACAGCGTCACGGGAAAGCCAGATAGAGCAAGCGAGGGCAGCGGTCGCAGTAGACTCGCGCTCAGCAGGTGTGGGGTCAGCGGCCAGCACAGCAGGGGGGTCTGGGGAGGGAAGCGTACCGTCAAGGTGTGTAGAGAGCGGGAGGCCATCCTGCCGCTGACCAGTGAGGTGGTGGCGGAGGTCGGCTAGCCAGGCCTCGAACTCCAGAGGCTGGCCGTCAGCGTCGAAGCGAAGCTCCTCCGCCATCAGGAACAGTGCAGGGCAAGGCCAGATGAGGCAGTGCAGCGCGGTCCAGTGCAGTGCAGGGCGGTACAATGCGGTACAGCGCGGTACAGTGCGGTGCAACAAGGTGCGGTGCGGTGCAGGGGGGTGCAGTGCGGTGCAAGGTGATATAGAACCGTACCAGGGAGGGTGCAGTGCAGTAGCAGGTACGTAGAGCAGGCCGCACGCAGATCGGCGGCAGTCCAGCGGGAAGGTGAGCACGGGGCCGGAGATCGACGGGCAGGGCGCGCGCAGGGGTCGGCAGAACGGGCGCGGGGGGGGCCAGTAGCGGCGGGCGCCGGGCCGGCGAGGACAGGCGCGGGGGCCAGGTAGGACGGGCGCGGGGCCGGCTAGGACGGGCCTAGGACGGGCGCGGGGCCGGATAGGACAGGCCTAGGACGGGCGCAGGGCCGGCTAGGACGGGCACGGGGGCCGGTAGGACGGGCGCGGGGGCCGCTAGGACGGGTGCGGGGCCGGTAAGGACGGGCGCGACGGCCGGTAGGACGGGCGCGGGGCCACTAGGGCGGGCGCGGGGGCCGGTAGGACGGGCGCGGGGGCCACCAGGACGGGCACGGGGCCGACTAGGACGGGCGCGGGAGCCGTTAGGACGGGCGCGGGGCCAGCTAGGACGGGCGCGGGGCCGGCTAGGACGGGCGCGGGGGTCGTTAGGACGGGTGCAGGGGCCGTTAGGACGGGCGCGGGGGCCGTTAGGACGGGCGCGGGGCCAGCTAGGACGGGCGCGGGGGCCAGCTAGGACGGGCGCGGGGCCGGCTAGGACGAGCGCGGGGGCCGTTAGGACGGGCGCGGGGGCCGTTAGGACGGGCGCGGGGGCCGTTAGGACGGGCGCCGGGCCAGCTAGGACGGGCGCGGGGGCCGTGAGGACGGGCGCGGGGGCCAGCTAGGACGGGCGCGGCGGGCTCAGCTAGGACGGGTGCGGGGTCGACTAGGACGGGCGCGGGGGCGGCTAGGGCCTAGGGCGGAAGCATGGGCGGGCGGCAGGACCTACCTACTGGTGATACCATCTTAGAACTGAGTAATGAATGACTAGAGAACCTGGGTACAAGCAAACATATCTAAGGGTTGTACTCTCTAAGAGGTGACCCTACACAGTCTATACAAACACTAGATATACTAATGTTTGACAGACGCCACCACGGCAGAACGTCGACGCTGCCACGGCAGCACGGCGACACCGCCACGTCGTGGCGTCAACGCCACGGCAGCACGTCGACGCTGCCACAGCAGCACGACGACGCCGCCACGGCAGCGCGTCGAGGCTGCCATGGCAGCACGACGAAGCCGCCATGGCAGCACGACATGGCTGCCACGTCGGCGTGGAAGTGACAGGAGGGAGGAGAGTACGAGGCGGAAGCGTGAGGAGAAGGCCTGAGCGGAAGGGCCTGCTCTCGTACCATGTTAAACAAGCCAGGTAAGGAGAGGATGTCAAACTAGCTAGGTAGCTAGGGAAGCCATAGAATGGCGTGAGGTTTTAGGCTATGAGAAATATCGAGAGAAAAAAGGATGAGATTAAAAGAGAGGGATACAAGGGAGTTGTACCCTCTACAGTAGGTTCCAGTAACACCTACCAAGCCTACAATTATGTATAAGATATAATTTAACAGAGCCATGGAAATGGCGTGAGGGTTTAGGTGCTAGGAGAAAAATTACGAGAGAAAAGAGAGACAACTAGGAAGAGAAAGAGATACAAGAAGGGGGGGGGGGGGGGGGGGGGGGTGGGGGGGTTATCCCCTCTACAATAGGATCCAGCAATTTAAAACACCTACCAAGCCTGAACAAAAAAAAAAAATTAAAAAAAAAATATATATATATACCGTAATTTGACAATAACTAACGCACAATCTTGGCAGGACCAAATGGCGGATTGGGAGGAGTACCGAACGTCGCAAGCGCATGCATGACTGCTGCTGAGACATGCTTTCCCATGCCTTGGCCATGGCCGCTGCGGAGCTATCACATGCATCACATTCACTCTGTACATGCACCACATTCACTCTGTACATGCCACATTCATTCCGTGCATCCATCACATTCACTCACTACATGCATCAGCATCACTCAATACATGCATTAATCTCATTCTGTACATGCATCAACCATCAAGTCCTTCCCTCACCACTGGTAACTGGCCCTGATGAATCCACGGAGCTGGTGTTCCTTGCTTGCAGCATGAGGGCCTTGCTCTTTATGTACAACATCTTCTGGGAAATCCTCCAGAGGTAGTCGTCCTGGTTTTCCACAACCAGAAGGGTAAGGCAGGAATGGGGTTGAATGGGAAAAGGACGAGGTAAAACGGCCATCTTGGAGGCCAAGAGACGAATAGTAACAACAGCAAATAAATGATAAAGAGGAGGACGAAAAACGAAGGCTTCAGCGGATGACAAAAAGCGGTCAAGGTGGAAACACAAACTCAAGTATTACTACTTGGCTTCCTTTCTTATGATATTTCCACCCGATTAAACGACTCTAGAATGTTGTTGGCACCTGGTTGGTCGCCATTGAGAACATTTTTCGCTCGAAAGAAGCTGCCACGCGGTGGAGCTCGTCCATGTCGGGATCTGACGTTAACATCTGAAGGCTTTCCACGCTGCAGTCAACCAAAACACGTAACTAGAGGTATGTTTCGAGTCGCATCAGAATTCTTGTGATGGCTCCGGCAGCACGGTGGGAACCCGCCGCAGAGCTACATGTTCTCTTAAACCGCATCGAACGTGTTACAAAAGGTGGTTATTCTGCTCAAAAGAACGGAATTGATACCTCGGACTTACTACGGTGTCGAATATTTAGGTGAAGTAGACAGCTCACAGTTTCTTCGCAGAAAATGTCGCTTCTCCCGCTGAAATCTCGTGCGCCAGTCCGGCTCCGCTGGTGCTGCTGGCCGGCCCATGGCGACGCCGCTACCGCCACCGCCGCTGAAAAAAAAAAGACAACAAAAAACTAAGCCAGTTCAAAAAATCAGAATGGAAATTTGACGGATGAGAGAAAACAAAACACTACTTCGAGAATGGGTCGAACCGTGGATGTGTTCCCGCCAAGACGACGAATGTTGACAGTGACTGCGAGACTAGGGATGCTGCACAGAGCTCCGCTACTACGGGGGTATCAAGTAACTGCACAACGTCATGCCTGTGACGTCGAGTCACCGCCTCCGAACGCACAGGAATGTTCTCGATCGAAAGAAAACGCACTCTACCGCGCCGGGATGTCGGGTAACGTCATTTTCCTTGCACTTCATACACGCTCTTAGGAATGTCGGGGTTGGTTTCAAGCCATGGAAGGATACTGCAGCGTTTTGCCAGCGAAAGGAAGTGAGACGAGGGCTTGTTTCAGGCTGGTGGGTTGTTTGGGGGAAATTCTAGTGTAGTGTAACCGCCGTGTCAGTATTTGCTAGCTGCGAACTGTCAGGAGTTTCGTCAAGCGTCGCACAAACCTCGCACGCCATCCTTCTTGCCATCGCAGAGCATGGCTGACCTCGCACAAACAACCATGGCTCCAGCGATGTTCTCTGCCCAACTACCACGACTCCCCACATAGGCCCTTTACCGTACCTCTTGTCTAGGCTCGGACCCAGATTCCCTTTTGGCACACCGACACACAGAACAGGGCAGGTCAGGGCATCATCCTTCCTGCCTCCATCCATATTCCCTACATCCCCGAGCTGGACACCCCTGTGTTACCTCGAAATTGGGCGCGGTACTAGTTGAAGAGGATCAGGTTCGACCTCCCTCGGGAACGCTCGTGCAACGGGTTTGGACGCGGCTTTGTAGGGTACAAAAGAATTTAGCGTGGGTATAGGGCGGTGACGAGTCGATCATGTGCCATCAAACCTCGAGATGCCACCTTGTCCCCCGTCCTTACCCTCCAGCTTTCGGCCTCCAGTTCTGTGCTTCCTGGCACTCCCAAGGGCAGTGGGTGCTGCTCCTTCGACCCCATGGCGCCATTAGTGCTCGCGATGAGCGTCAGTGGTGACTATCTGCTCCCGCCGTCGTGTTTCCTTGGTAGACTGAGACGCTGACCTCGTGGTAGAATAAGACATAGGCCTCGCATGGTAGGAAGCGTAGCTCGCCTTCTTTCATTGTCGTACTCCGGGCGCGGTACAAGTGACTCAGGGTCGGGGTCGCATGTCTTCGGGGTCGCATTTTTAGCGGGTTCCAAGGCGATTTGATGTGGCGATAGAACCTTTTTATGTGTGCTGAGTGCGGTGGGGGGTCGACCTTTTGCATACGACCCCCAAAAACGTCAACTTGTACCACGCCCGTAGCCTGGAAGCAGCTGCACCTTTTCCAACCGATAAGAGCGACGGTCTAGTCTCGTTTCAGTTATGCATGGTGTCAGGTGAAGCATCGCCGAGCGATCATCCACTCGCTGGCTCGATTATGCGAAACCTAACGCCTCAGTGAACCTTAGTAGAAACTGCGAGTCAGCGCCTCGGTGGCGCAGTGAGTCAGTGACTTAGCGACGCAGCAAGTCAGCGCCTCGGTGGCGCAGTGAGTCTGTGACCTAGCGACGCAGCGAGTCAGTGCCTTAGCGACGCAGCGAGTCAGTGCCTTAGCGACGCCAGCGAGTCAGTGTCGCTGAAACCCAGCAACGCAGCGAGTCAGGGTCGCGGCAATGCACAGCCTGGCGATGGGGACGAGCCGGGGGCACGTGGCGGTGTGGGTGGTGGAGGTGGTGCGCGACAAGGAAGTGAGCAAGGATGTGCTGCTCACCGCCATCGAGGACGCGCGCCTCTGCGCCTTCCGCGTTGCCTTCAACCTCGTCTCCGTCCTCACCGCCGTGCCGTCCTCCAGTTAAGCACGAGAAGCATTGAGCTGTCTTAGAAGCGTCGCCTTCAATCTCGTCTCTGTCCTCACCGCCGTGCCCTCGCCCAGTTAAGCATAAGCAATGGACGGTCGATAGTCGTCGCCCAGTTAAGCATGAGCAATGGACGCTTGCTAGGCGTCGCCCAGGTAAGCGACGATCACCTGAATTCTGTCGCTCGGATTGTTTTTTCCTCCAGATGACGTTTAGGTGTCTCTCGCTAAGGTGTCTCTCTCGCTAAGGTGTCTCTCGCTAAGGTGTCTGCCTCTCTGCTCCCAGTCTCTGACACATTAGTACCTTCTGCAGTTCCGTTATGCCATTCTCTCGGCTAGCCATCTTTTTGCTTTCGCGTCGTCCGGTTCCCCGCCTCGTGACTTTCCTCTCACCGCGCTTCGCGCTGATGCTCGCAGCGGGCGCAGAGCTTCCGATATCTCAGGCGGACGCGCGGTCGGTGCAGGAGATGGAGAACAGCATCTTCCAGAACATCCTCGTGCCCTTCAAAACCTTCTCCGAACGCAAGCACGTGAGCCGCCCATCCCTCTTTAAGACGACCCGCTTCCCTGGTTAGTTGATTCTTAGAGAATTATTATGAATTAGCTCAATCCCTGCAGGAGATAGAGAACAGCGTCTTCCAGAACATTCTCATGCCTTTCAAGACCTTCTCTGAGCGCATGCACGTGAGCGCCCATGATCACCCACCATGGCACGCATCTCCCATGGCATCATCATTGCCAACGCGCATCTCCCACGGCATTCCTCCCCATGGCATCATCATTGCCAACGCGCATCTCCCACGGCATTCCTCCCCATGGCATCATCATTGCCAACGCGCATCTCCCACGGCATTCCTCCCCATGGCATCATGATTGCCAACGCGCATCTCTCACGGCATTCCTCCCCATGGCATCATGATTGCCAACGCGCATCTCCCACGGCATTCCTCCCCATGGCATCATGATTGCCAACGCGCATCTCCCACGGCATTCCTCCCCATGGCATCATGATTGCCAACGCGCATCTCCCACGGCATTCCTCCCCATGGCATCATGATTGCCAACGCGCATCTCCCACGGCATTCCTCCCCATGGCATCACGATCAACGTCATGCATCGCCCGTGGCAGATCCCAGCAGCCATGCACGTGGAGAAGAACGACAGGCGCGAGGAAGGGCTGGTGCACGTGGCAACCTCCTTCCAGGCAACGCGCCTCTACATTGGCTCCAAGAAGTGCGTGCTCTAGTCCAGGGCGATAGGGCAATAGGGCAATAGTACACTTGTGCCTCTACATCGGTGCCAAGTAGTGCGTGCTCACAGCACGTCTTCATCAGCGCCAAGAAGTGCGTGCTCGTAGTGCGACAGAACCTTGGTCCAATAGCGCATGCTTGCTGTAATGAGTCGATTTTTGAGTCGACTAAAAAATCGACTCATTACACTCATTGTGCGACAGAACCTTGGTCCAACAGCGCATGCTTGCTGTAACTGTAGGCCCTGCTAAGCTGACCCTCTTATGACCACGCAGAGGCTATGCAAATGGTTTCGAGTGGTTCCGCTCCGTGCATGAAGGCAAGGTGAAGTATGCCCCGTGCCCGGTGCATGCATGCAAACGTGTTGCCATGAGACATTGACACTGACTCCCTCTCCCATTGTTTTTTTCGGAATTCTTAGGAAAAAACCCTCAAAGAACGCCTCAGAATTCAAAAAAAGCACTGTGAGACATTGACACTGACTCCCTCCCTCTCCCATTGCTACTTTATATTTTCAGTCAATCCAGACGTCTCCCTCACCCAATCCCCAAAACCCCTCTCGCCTTCTCCCTCCCCTCCCAGGAAGCTCTTTGGCAAGGCGTCGCACGTGCCCGACTACTGCAGCGCCCACCTGCCTGCCACCTGCACGCTCATATTCGGAGGGGCCTCTGCCTCTGAATCCACCATCCCCCATTCTCTGTCGCTTTCTCTCCCCCCACAGGAAGCTCTTTGGCAAGGCGTCCCACGTGCCCGACTACTGCAGCGCCCACCTGCCCGACACGTGCACGCTTGTTCTGGTGCAGGGCGGCAGGAAGATCAAGGAGCTGCCCGGTGGCGCTGGCCCTCCCGCCCTGCCCTCCCGCTCCACCCGCCACGCTGCCCTGCTCCCGCAGCAGCAAGCCCCACGCCCCGACCACCCGCACCCCTCCCCCCACGCGCCGATCCCCCACTATCCACAGAATCCACAGATTCCCCAGATTCCACAGAATCCCCAGATTCCCCAGATTCCCCAGATTCCCCAACACACGCAGCGTGCTCAGCCTTCCCTACAGGCCCACATAGGCCAGCAGAACCAGCTGCAATCCCAACAGGCGCAGGCCTACTTGCCACGGGCTGGCAGTGGCAGCGAGTCGGATGGGAGGGGAGGGGGAGGGGGGGGAGGAGGAGGGGGCGCAGGGGGCTCGTCTCACGTGTCAAGCGCCCTCAGCTCGCCGTCGCAGAGCCCTCCGCTCTCCCCCGCGTCCCGCTCTGCCTACACCGGCATCTGCCCTCCCGCTGCCGCTGGGGCCTCGCCCCCTGGCGGTGTGAGCGCTGCTCCCTGGGGAATGGGAGGCGTGGCTGGCGTGGGGGGCGTAGGTGGCACGGGTGGCATGAGTGGCACGGGTGGGGTGGGTGGCATGGGTGGCGTCTTCCCAGCAACTTCTCTCGGTGCTCCTGCACTCTCTCATCTCTCATCTAGCCCCACTGATAGCCCTGGTAGCTCCTCTCTACCCGGATTCACCTCGATTCCCACCACCATGGTTGCTAGTGCCGCCGCCGCTAGCGGTTTCCCGAACCAGGGGATGCTTCCAGGCTTGGGAACAGGCTCGGGGGCAGGTACGGGAGGACTGGGGGGGCATGGGGAAGGGGCGCAGTGGAATGTGTACAGGCAGATGCTAAGGGCGCAGCACAACCAGCAGCAGTACAATCAGCAGCAGCACAGCCTGCAGCTGTACAGCCAGCAGCAGCAGCAGCAGGCTGGGGGAAGACAGATCGGAAGGGTCTCGCCAGAAAGTGTCACTCCTGCTGGCTTAGGCGCTGGGAGCGCCGCCGCCGCTCCTGCTGCTGCTGCTGCTGTGGCTGCAGGCATGCCGCGGGATGGCAGTGTGGGCAGCAGCACAGGCAGCGTTGACTCCAACCTGCATAGGGTGGACTCTGCTCCCGGGCCTCGCCGCCAGCCGTCCCCCTTGGGTGTGCCCGCTCCAGACAGCACCAGCAGCAGCAACACTCATACTGCCAACCACACTAGCACTCACACCAGCAGCCGGGCAGGCGCAGCTGCAGCCAGGGCGTTCCCAGGCCTGATAGAGAACGCTCCCATCTCCCGCACCAACAGTGCCGGTAGCGGTAGCGGTACCAACCCCAGGGCCCATGGCGGTCACACCCGCCCCCTCCCATCCACCCGCCTTGGCAACCCCATGCCTGTCCCTGGGAGGGGCTCTCCCGCGGGGGATGCTGATGCTGGAGCTGCCGTGGCGATGCAACAGCAGCGGCAGCAGGCGGAGCAGCAGGAGGCTCAGGTGATGATGCGGCTCTATCAGCAGCAGCAGATGGAGCACGAGGGGGCAGCGGTCGAGCAGCAGTTGAGTCAGCGCAAGCAGCGGCAGCAGGCGGAGCAGCAGGATGCAGCGCAGGTGATGATGCGGCTGTACCAGCTGCAGCAGATGGAGCAGATCGAGATGTTCCGGATGCACCAGCAGGCGCAGCTGGCGTTTCACCTGCAGCACCAGCAGCAGCAGGGGCAGCAGCAGCAGCAGCAGCAGCAGCAACAGCAGGAATCCCTGCCTCAGGCACACATACCAGCAGAAATCCAACAAGCAAAGCAGCAGCAGGAGCAGGAGCAGGAGCAGCTGCAGCAGCAGCTGCAGCAGCAGCATGTGCGTACAGGGAACCAACTTTCGCAGGCACAGCAGGCCCAGCAGGGAGAGCAGCAGGATCTAGCAAAGCCGCAAAGAGCCAACACGCTGCCTGGAAAGACGGCTGATGCGGCAATGGCAGTGTCCGCCCTTGGCGTTGCACCCAGTAACGCCCCTTCTGCCCTTGGTGTTACACCCAGTAACGCCCCTTCTGGCATTAACGTTACTCTCAGCAACATCCCTACCACCAGCACCACTGCCCCCTCTGCCCCCCCATCAGCAGCACCAGCAGTGCCAGCTGCTGCCCCATCATCCTCGGCTGCTGCTGTAAGTGGCCCGTCAACTCCCCCTGTCCCATGCTCTGCCAGTAACAGTAACAGCAGCAGCAGCAGCAGCAGCAGCAGCAGCAGCATCAGCAGCCAGTCAGCAACCCTCAGTGACCCGACCCCAGCTCATTTGGCAGGAGTGGTAGCAGCAGCAGCAGCAGAAGCAGCAGGAGCAGAAGGAGCAGCAGCAGCAAGAGTAGCAAGAGAAGCAGCCGGTTCAGGAACGAGCTCTCTGTCCTCCCTTTCTCCACCTCCTCCTTCCAGCGACCCAGCAGCAGCAGCAGCACTTATGCAGGCAAACACGGGCATGGGCATGGGGATGGGCACTGGTATGGGTATGAGCATGGGCACAGGTACAGGTATAGGCTCAGCTATGGGCACAGGTATGGGGATGGGCATGGGTATGAGTCCATTTGGCTGGCCTGGTGCAAGCATGCAGTGTATGAATCCATACATGGGCATGGGCATGGGCATGGGCATGCATGGATCCATGGGAGGACCCATGGGTGGGGGGATGGGAGCAGGGGGGTGCCCATGGGGCAAACGGGGTTGATGGGCGGAATGGGTGGAATGGGGGGGGTGAGTGGGTTTGGGTTTCCTAATCTCGATTCTGCTACCTCTTCTTCTACTGCTGCTGCTTCCTCTGCTGCTACTGGCACCTCCACTGGAGGCCCAGGCTTCTCCCCCCTGGGCTCCACAGCAGCATCAGCAGCAGCAGCAGCGGCAGCAGGTGGCGGGTTTGGTATGCCAGGCATGGGATATGGCATGCATGGAGGGTTTGGATTCGGAGCTCCCTTTGACTTCACCGAGCTTCTTGCAGAGCTGGCTCGGCTGCAAGAGCAGGCTCGGGCAGCCCAGCTCGCCGCCGAACGTGCGGACCAGCAGGCCCGGGAGGCTCGGGAAGAGGCTCGGATGGCCCTGGAGAATGCCCGAGCCGAGTCCCAGCGGCGCTTAGAGGCGGAGCTAGAGAAGGAATTAGCTAAGCGCCAGGCGGAGGAAGAGGCTAAGCACGCTGCGGCGGCAAAAGAGGAGGCGGCGGAGGCGAAAAAGGCAGCGGCGGAAGCAGCAGCATCAGCTGCGGCTACTCTTGTGAAAGCGCAGGAGGAATATGCTTTAGAGAAGGTGAAGAAGCAGCAGGAGTTCCGGCAGTACACTATAGAGGAGCTGGAGGCTGCTTGTAACGGATTTAGTGAGGAGAACCTGGTGGGCGAGGGGGGGTACGGGTCGGTGTATCAGGGCATGTTGGAGCACTTCCCTGTGGCTGTCAAGGTGCTGAAGAACGCCCAGACGAACCAGGCGCTGAAGGAATTCAAGAAAGAGGTGAGCGCAGCTTGATAAGTGCTGAGCGTTGTGGGGGGGCAGGGCAACATAGCTGTGGTACGGGTCGGTGTATAAGGGCATGTTGGAGCACTTCCCCGTGGCTGTCAAGGTGCTGAAGAACGCCCAGACGAACCAGGCGCTGAAGGAATTCAAGAAAGAGGTGAGGGCATTCTGTCCAGTGTTGAGCTTTCTGAGTGAAGGTGGGAGAGGGGGGGTGCTTGTTGGTGGGCGAGGGGGGGTACGGGTCGGTGTAGACGGGGATGCTGAAGCACTTCCCTGTGGCAGTCAAGGCTCTCAAGAACGCCCAGACGAATCAGGCTCTGAAGGAATTCAAAAATGAGGGGAGGGCGGGCAGTCCAGTGAGCCTTGGGAGAACAATATTTTAAAGAATGCTCTGCTCCCTGACTCAGCCATAGTTGCTTGCTGGCGTCACGCTTCTGTGTTCTTATAATCAGGCTGGAAAAGAAAATGCCAAACAACCAGGAGGCTTGCATGGCTTCATGCTCCTGTATTCCATGTTTGTGTTCTCTTCCGTTCCTTCTCAACCGCTCTTGCCTCCCGTCTGAGCCCTCTCTCTGTTTCCCTTTCCTTCAAGTACTCCCCTTCTCCCTCCTTCCCCAACCCTCGTCTCGTCTGCACGTGGAGTTGCAGGGGGTTCTGCGCCACCCCAACATCGTGCTGCTCTTTGGCTGCTCTTTAGCTGCTCTTTGGCTGCTCTTTGGCTGCTCTTTGGCTGCTCTTTGGCTGCTCTTTGGCTGCTCTTTAGCTGCTCTTTGGCTGCTCTTTGGCTGCTCTTTGGCTGCTCTTTGGCTGCTCTTTAGCTGCTCTTTGGCTGCTCTTTGGCTGCTCTTTGGCTGCTCTTTGGCTGCTCTTTGGCTGCTCTTTGGCTGCTCTTTTTCCTGCATCCAGCTGTGTTCGTAGGCGCCTCAAACCCCTCTCCTGCCATGCACCCTCCTCCCCCGCCCTCCCCCCACCCCCCAACAGGTGGAGGTGCAGCGGGGCCTGCGGCACCCCACCATCGTGCTGCTGATCGGGTGCTGCCACAATCCGCCGTGCCTCGACTTGGAGTACATGCCGCAGGGCTCGCTCTACGACTGGCTCCTGTGTGGCAGGGGCTCCCCCCCAACCCTGGCCCCTCTGCTCCAAACCGTCTCAGAGCCCGCAGTGCAACAGAGTGCTGCATGCATCTTGAGGCGCCTCAAACACCCCTCTCGTTTCTTGCGCCCTGCCTCCCCAACCCCTCCCCCGCCTCTTCTTCAGGTGGAGGTGCAGCGGGGGCTGCGGCACCCCACCATCGTGCTGCTGATCGGGTGCTGCCACAACCCGCCGTGCCTCGTGTACGAGTACATGCCGCAGGGCTCACTCTACGACCGCCTGCTCTGCGATAAGGGCTCTCCCCCCTGCCTTGGAACGTGCGCTTTGAGATATTCGAGAACATGTGCAAGGCGCTCATTCACCTGCACAACCGGTGAGTTGCTACATGAGCCCTTACTAGGGTGGTGTATCAACCTTTGTGAGGACAGCTCCTCCCCCACCTCCCCTCCCCTCCTCCCCCCCACATTGCCTTGGAACGTGCGGTTTAGGACCATGTGCGCTCATTCCCTGTATAACGGTGAGGTTTGAGTCTGTATTTGGGGATGTTTGGGTCTTGAGTTCTTTGCGGGGGATGTCTGCTGCTGTGCTCGGAGCTGAACTCGGCGGGTCTGGTGCGCTTCCTGGTGGGGTGGGCATGGACAACGGCCGCGCCTTCATGAAGCAGTCCATGGGCGTTGGGACCACCTTGGGCGTTGGGACCACCTTGGGCACGTGCCATTCCTCCCTCCCTCTTCCCCAACGCCTCAACCACCTCCACCTCTCTCTCCTCTTGTCCTCTGGAACCCCTCTTCCCTTGGTCCCTGTAGGGTTCCAGCAATCGTGCATCTGGACCTCAAGCCAGCCAACGTGCTGCTGGACAACAACTTTGTGGCTAAACTGGGAGACGTGGGACTAGCTCGCTTCCTAGTGGGCATGGACAACGGCCGCTCCTTCATGCAGCAGTCCATGGCCGTGGGCACCTTCGGCTACGTGGACCCGCACTTCCTGCGCACGGGGCAGTTCTCCCGCGAGTCCGACATCTACTCCCTGGGGATGGTCATGCTGGACATGCTGATAGGGATCAATGAGACGTCTGGGGAGAGGGGAAAGAGGGATCGAGAGTTGGAGGCCTTGGAGGAGTGTGAGGAGGGCGGGGATGTGGATGCGCTTGGGGAGCTGCTGGACCCGTCCGCGGGGTGCTGGCCGCCACGTGTCGCACTGCAGCTGGTGCAGCTGGTGCGGCAGATGGCGCATTACAAGAGGAAGGCGCGGCCGGACCTGAGCAAGCAGGTGAGAGAGAGCGAGCTACAGGTCCTAGCTGGTTATGCTCAGGTGCCCAGTCTGCCCTCAGTTGCTCTCTCGGAAGGAGCGGCTGGACCCGAGGAAGCAGGTGATGAGGTGGTGGTGGGGGTGGTGGTGGGGGTGGTGGTTGGGTTGGTGGTCTGGGTGGTGGGTGGAGCTGAGACAGGGTGGGTAGAAGAGTAGAATTCTTTTCCCATAGCTCTCTGCCGACCAGCATTCCTCTTTCACGCCTTCTGCAGTCTACTCTGTTCAGTTCTCATATCTTGGCCGTGCGATGCGAGCAAGCAGGGGATGGTGATGGGGGAGGAGCTGCGCATCGTTGTACATGCTGCTGTGGCGTTTGAGGCGCCCCAACTGCAGACGTAACTTTCCTTTCCTTGGCATGCTGCAGCCTTCGCAATTCGTTGCATTCTTCACAACTGCATTCCAAACTTATCACTCCCTCACTCCCTGCCCACCAGGTGATGGCGGTGGTGGAGGAGCTGCGCCCCTATGTGGATGCAGCTGTGGCGGGAGAGGGCCGAGCACATGTATGACTACCGTGAATTTCGAGGTGCCACAACTGCATTCCAACCTTATCATTCCCTCACTCCCTGCCCACCAGGTGATGGCGGTGGTGGAGGAGCTGCGCCCCTATGTGGCTGCGGCTGACAGACGTTCTGCTACCCCTTCATTCCTTCATTCCTTCACTCCTTTTCACTCCTTGTCACTCCACTCCCTGACCGACCGGGCAGGTGATGGCGGTGGTGGAGGAGCTGCGCCCCTACGTGGACGCGGCTGTGGCGCTGGAGAGGGCAGACCGCATGGACAACTACCGTGACTTCGTGCCCAACGAGTTTCGATGCCCCATCACCATGGTACGAGTTTCGATGCCCCATCACCATGGTACGAGTTTCGATGCCCCATCACCATGGTACTTGCCTTGGGGATTGTGCGACGGTATGAGTTCTGATGGCTCCCTCCCTCCATCTCATTCCCAACAGAGCATCATGGAGGGCTGATACTGAAGCGGCATTCCCTGCTGGCAGGAGGGCACCCAGGAGGACCTGTGCTCTGCTGCCAGGGCACACACACATACGAACGCGAGGACACGCAGCAGTGGCTTTTGAGAACTCTCAAGAGCCACGCAGCACAGGCTGTGCGTGCACCACACATTCATATGAGCAACTCCCGCCCTCCTCTTCCCTCGCCGTCTACATACAGGCCGTCATGGAGAATCCCGTTCTTGCAGCAGATGGGCACACATACGAGCGTGAGGCCATAGAGCAGTGGCTGCGCGTGCACAACACGTCCATATTAGCCACTCCCCCTCCGTTCTCCCCCACCCCCCACTTCTTTCCCTGTTCTTTGCATGCAGGGCATAATGGAGAATCCCGTTCTTGCAGCAGACCGGCACCTATGAGCGCGAGGCCATAGCGCAGTGGCTGCGCGTGCACAACACAACACGCTCCTATCACCCACTCACTCCGCTCTCCCCCCCCTCCCCCCGGCCGTCCCTTGCAGGGCATCATGGAGAACCCAGTGCTGGCGGCAGACGGACACGCACACGAGTGCGAGGCCATAGAGCAGTGGGTGCACTTGTACCACTCGTTCATACCCACCATCTCCTCCCTTCACCCTTCACCCCACCCTCCCCCCCCGTCCTTCACCCGCAGGGCATCATGGAAAACCCGGTTCTCGCAGCGGACGGCCACACGTACGAGCGCGAGGCCATCGAGCAGTGGCTGCGCGTGCACAACACGTCGCCCAAGACGGGCAGGCGGCTGGAGAGCAAGGCGCTGACGGACAACATTGCCGTGCGCTCCATGATCGCCGAGTGGCTGGAGCACCGGCTGCAGAGGAGAGAGTGAGTTGGGGCTTTGTTTGCTTGCTCTCCCTACTGATTGCTAGCTAGCTTCCCTTAACGGCTGGAGAGTAAGGCGCTGACGGGCAACATTGCAGACAATGTTGCAGTGCGCTCCATGATCGCCGACTGGCTCGAGTGCTGGCTGCAGGGGAGAGAGTGAAGCCCCCCAGTTTGCTGAATCTCAAGGGATACTCATTTGCTTGCTTTACTTGCCTGGGTGCGTGCTGGGTGCTTGGTTAAAGGCGGGAGAGCAAGGCTCTCGCGCTGATTGCTCTTGTTATTTTCTTTGTTTCTCCTTTATAAAAAAAAAGGCCCATTCCTCACCCCCTTCTCTCCCTCCAGGTCCCAAAATCTCGACAGCCTCGTTAGTGGCGACTATGTTGATTCAAGGGACATGCCACTCGAGGGGGCACGTGACGAGCACATGCAAGCGGGGCAGGCGGGGTATTATGGAGGCAGTGGTGGGCCGTCAGGGGAGTATCCTGGTGGGGATAGTGCCAACAACGGGTGCTTTGCTGGTGGTGGGGAGCTTTATAGGGAGTACAGGAATGGAGGAGGGGCGTATGGAGCGGGGGATTATATGGAGCGGTTGAAGGGGGGCTGTAGGGTGGTGGAGGAAGGGAGTGAGTGGGACGAGGAGGAGGAAGAGTGTGGGGGGGACGTTATGCGTCCTGTGGTGGCTACTGTTACTCGATGTGAAAGAGCTCTTACCCCGCCTCATGCTGCTGCTGCTGCTGATGGGTTGGGGTACAAGGCATACAGGGAAGCGAGGCGGAGAGATGATGGAGGGAGAGGAAGCTTTTAGGAAATGTGATGCCAGATGCGGTGCAGCATGGATCAAAGATTTAGGACTAGTCTTTTATAGATAGACTAACTGATTAAGGTGGCGGCCATCATACTCGTTCTTATCGCAGCAACTCTACAGCCACAACTTTTCGCCGAGGGAGTCCCCGAGGTCGGACTTGTCAGTTCTTTTATGCACAAGGGGTTAAACACGGTGCTGAGGTTTTTAAAACGATAAAATACGGTGAGGTGTGGTGGCCGTCGGAACAGGTGCGTTCCACACAACCGATGTCCCTGGTGTGTTCACGGGTTTCCGACCCCCCCCCCCCCCCCCCGCCCCCCCCCCCCCCTTCCCCCACCCATACTGTACTACGTAGTTTCTTGATTATTACACACAGAAACTTACCACACCATTGTTTACCACTAAAAAACTTTCGAACGGGGCCCCTAAAAAAAAATTTTGACCACTAAAAAATATTGGAACTGTAGATACATCCCTAATCGACGCGGCTTTGCTAATCCCGCTCGGAGCTGCGTGCTTGACCCGCATTGACTTTTGTCTGAGGGTGTAGTAGTAAGTGCAAAAAAAAATTCGTTGTTTTTCGGTTCAGCTCGGTTGCAGATTTAGGTCATGGTCTGCGCGTTGTAGTAGTCTTCAGTGCGATGATGGGATAGCTTGTTCAAAACCGGCACTCGCGACACGGTCCACGTGGATTGTTTCTGATTCACTCAACTGGGTGGAAAACGTGTTGAGCGAACATGGTTAGGGCGAAGGTAGACCGCGTGTCAGACGGTCGGTACAGCCTTACCTGACACCTGGAAACACATACTGCCCTGGTGTCAGGGTAGTTCGAAGCACGCGGCAACATTTTCCGTTCTCAGAAACCGGTAAACATCGCGTCTACACGTCAATTTTAGCCTCGCATGTATTCAAAGTCCAACTGCCGCGAAACAAGCCGAGCCAGTAAGCATTCACAGTGGCAGTCACTTGTATCGCACGCGACCTCGCTAGTGCAACCTGGCGACACTTTCAGTGCTCCTGGCGTCAAGGGTCGCGCAGTGGCCGTTAGTTCGACCTGTACCCCGGGTCAGCTCGGCATACCTGTACCAAATGCCTGACACGCGGTCTAGCTTGCCCTTAGTCAGAGCTATTGCACGCAGTTGGCAGGTGAATTTTTCGTGGGCGCTTCGGTCTGTTCGTTAGCTCATGACTTGGGCGTGGTCCAAATCTGACTTCTATGGGTTGGCTTTCTGCTGCCCAAAGGGCCTTTTGAAGTCTATTCATTAGCGGGTGGCTTTGGTGGCTCACTGCACGTTGGCTTATTGCACAAACTCGTGAAACTCATACCAGCGCACGTCGTTTACGGGTGATTATGGAAGGCGACTGGAGCGGCGCTGGCGGCGGGGGCGGCGGCATGCGCCAGCAAGCAGCGCCGTTGGCGGATCCCGACTGGCGCACGAGGCTTCCACGGGAGAAGCGGCAGATCCTGGTGAAGCGCATGTGCGTCGCGTCGTGCAATTGACCTAGGTTTATCTGAGAGCAATGAGTCGTGGCATCACAAAAATGTGGACCTCTCCTATATTGTAGGTATAGTTGTTCGTATAGCAAGGCTACTCCGTAGCAGACGTACCTATGCCATACCTACTGTATACCTACTCCGTATTTCTGATCCTGGAATTTTGGGATGGGGTTGTTAGAATCATGTCGCCTCAGCAGCAGCGATTCCGGAGAGGATAGTGCAGCACGGAGACCCTGCAGACGTTCTGGTCGGCTCAACTTAACCCACTGGTGTTTCTCATTCCTCTTTTTAGTTCCCATTTTTACTTGCCCTTTTTTATCGCCCTTTTTAGTCCACCGTGCAGCTTGGAGAGCCCGCAAGAGTTTGCATTGGCGTCCGAGGTGAACGAGTATTGAGGCGCTTAAGAGTTACCCTAATCTCTGTTTGCTCGTTCTGCTGTGTTTCGGCTGTCCATGCAGCATGGAGTGGAGAACCTGCAGAAACTCCCATCGAACTGAGACTGTTTTTGAGGCGCCTCAAAAGCACTCCCATGGGCTGAATTCAGCCCACGGCCCATGTTATTCTGCTTTTTTTTAATCAGCCCTGGTTATTCTATGCCTCTTGATTCCACCAGGCAGCATGGAGAGCCTTCAGAAGTTCACATCGGTGCCCGGCACGGTATGAAATGCATGGTGGAATAAAGCGGCATGGACCAGCTTTGAGGCCCCTCATACCCACTACCTCTGTTTTCTTTGACTCTGTACCCTGTCCGTTTCACTGTGCATGATCGTACCGCGCAGCATGGAGAGCCTTCAGAAGTTCACATCGCTGCGTGACACCGGCGAGCTGCACCGCCTGGCTGAGTTGTTCGAGCAGCATGTCTTCTCAACGGCCTCCAGCCAAGTACAACCGACCTGACCCAACACTCGCGCATTTACGACAAACCGGCTGTCGGAGCCCCCATTGCAAGCTCACGCAGCAGACAGGCAGGCAACCGAGCAGCGGGCAACCGAGCGCCCACTTATGGTTGCACGTTTCCGCAACCTGCCAATTGTAGCTGTTGCCCTTCTCTTCCTTCATGTCACCTCCGTCCGATTTTTTCCCTCCCATGTGCTACCCCCCCTCCCCGCAAACCCACCGCCCCTTTTTTCCCCTCCCCCCAGTTCCTTGAACCAGGACGACTACCTGTGGCGCGTACGTCAAGAGCAAGGGCCACATGAAGCGCAGGATTCAGGCAGTAACAAGCCCCTTTCCATGCTTCAAAACGATTTTCCCACATTTCCACACCCCGCCCCCCCCTCCCTTCCCCCTCCTCCCCACTCCCTCCCCCCTTCTCCCCCCTCCCTCCGACCTCCTCCCCCCTCCCTCCCCCACACACCCCCCTTGTTTCTGGGCCACCAGGACGACTACATGTGGCGCATCTCTCGGAAGATGCTGCACCTCAAGGGCTGTCACTTGCTGCAGGCGCAGGCTGCAGGGGGGACCAGCACCCTCCCAGGCGTCAGCAGCACCATTGTGTCCCCCGCCTTTCATTTTTGAGGCGCCTCAAAAATAGGCCTTTCATCCTCTTTCTGTCTGCGGGCCACCAGGACGATTACGTGTGGCGCATTTCCCGGAAGATGCTGTACCTCAAGGGCCGTCACTTGCCGCCCGCCCAGGCAGGGGGGACGAGCTCGCAGACGTCGTCAGGGTCTGTTATCACTGCAGAGGTGGCTGCTGGCGAATGTAAGGGATGGGCTGTCAGGGATGGGCTGTAAGGGATCGGTGGTAAGGGATGGGTTGTAAGGAGTGACTGTGCTGCGGCCTCTATGTGATATGGGATATGGGATGGGCTGCAGCCATGTGATATCATGATATGTTTCGGCTGCGATGTCTGTTGCATGCATGCATGGCTCGCTTGCACTCACAGTAAAGGCCCTTTCCGTCCCTTTCCTTGATGTGGTTTTTCCGTCCCCCCTTTGCCGTCCCCCTCTACATCCCTCCCTCCGGCTCTTCCCCCCTCTCTCACTCCTGGATCCCAGTGAGCTAGTGGCAGCAGCAGCATCCAGGTCACAGCGGTCAATCGGATACACATCTCTTCCTCTCTCACCATTACCTCCCCCACCCTCTCTCTCTTCCCCTCTCGCTCCCTCCCCCTCCCCCCCCCCTTCTTATTTTTTCAACAGCCTGCACAATTTTTCCGCAGCAGCAGCAGCAAGAATCGAGTCTACAGTCAACGGCCACGCAGCAGGGAGGGATTTCAGGCGTTGTGTGGCAAAGGGTGCGTGGCTTCCCATTTCTGCCCACACATCCAACCGCCTCTGCTGCACGCCTCTACTGCATGCGTTTGCTGCACTGTGGTTGGCTTATCGTTACGTGTCTGGATTTCATAAGCTGCATGCATGGGGTTCTGTGGTTTCTTTGTTGTGTCTGCTTCGTGTGTTCCACATGCGGCATGTGTGTGTGTTTCTGTACTCTCATCTGTGTGCTCTGCTCTCATGTGCTCTGCTCTCATGTGCTCTGTTTTTATGATCTCCGGTCTGTGCTTTCACCTCTGTGCTCTCACCTCTGTGCTCTCACCTCTGTGCTCTCACCTCTGTGCTCTCACCTCTGTGCTCTCACCTCTGTGCTCTCATGTGAATGCTCTCTTGATGTCCGCTGTGTGCTGCATCGTACCCCCCCCTCCCCCCCCCCCCCCACCAGCTGCAAAGCCTCACGGCGAGCCACCTTGAGGACTTGAAGGAAATTCACATCTTCCTAGTTCTGAAGAGCCAACAGGTGAGGAGGGAGGCGGTCTCAGAATAACGCATTGACTAGAACGGAGGGTACAGGGTGACTTTGTGCTAGTGAGTTGTACTCTCTAAGAGCATGCACCTATCTAGCCTATAATACCATATGCAAATATGTTTGACTGGCAGCAGGTGAGGAAGACAGGCAGGCAGTAGGTGAGGGAGAGAGGGGGAACAGCAAAATATGAGATCTGTTCATGATTCGTTTTTTTCCTGGTGTCATGAGATATGATTTTCATACCTTTCTTTGTGAAATTTCCTCCAATGCCACCTGTGTTCTGGTCGAACATCAGCTGCAGTTCTTGGTGCCGGAGCAGTGGGAGCGACTGAAACAGTACAAGGACATCTTATATCGGATCATTCCATACCTCAGTGTGCCTCGAGATAAGGTGCCCTCTCAGTTCACTATAGAGAAGGTGGAGCAGCTTGAGAGGCAGATCAATCAGATCCTGGATACATTCAAGAGGAGGCGAGGTGGCCTTCTCCCCCCCACTACCACCAGCAGTAGCAGCAGCAGCAGCATTGTAATTGACTAGCTCAACCTTTTTTGTACAGTATTTTTTTTTAAAATGTACCGTAATCTCCCGGATATACCGGACCCCATGAACTTCCTAGAAATACCTAGAACATTTCTAGGGTGGACATTAACGCGGATGGAAATTACTAAGACCCTTGTGCAATTATTTTACACAGTATCGACTTCTGTATTGCATGTAGATGCATTCTACGTAGGGTGCAGGGAAAAGGCTATTTCCTTACTGGGCTAGACTACAGAGCGTACGCCCTCGACTCTCTGAAGTCCAGGCTCGGCCAACTTCATTGGTCTCGAACCACTTTACGAACCCAAACCTAAACGCGTAACGCTTCCATAGCTTTCGCCAACTGGACCGCCCCAACCTGTTCGCGTGGTTCTCGACTAGCCCTGTTCATGCCTATAAATGCATAGGCCCTCATTTGCATCGACACTCTTGAATCACGACTCCTTAATTACACTACCTGTTATTACTCTGATTAATTCATAACAGCTGGTATCATAACCTCGATCTTGCCCGCTTAGTCTTCCGTAGATTAGTCTGTTTATATCGGAAGACGACCCCGCAAAATAGGGGGTTGGATTGCGGTTGGTAGGTGAGCTCGTTAAAGCTCCTCCAACTAGAAGCGTGTCTCAGAGTAGCGAGATAGGTTAGAAAGTACTGTACATAATGGCTTTACCTAGGGGGTTGTACTCTCTAAAGGCATACACCTAACTAGCCTATAAAAACATATTGACACACCCCTAGGCTAGACAAGGGGTAGTGCCAGGCAAGAGACACACAACTCAGGGTGGCACTACAAGTCCAACATCTGAGGCAAGGGCCTGAAGACCAGTCAGGAGAGTACAAACAAGACAAGAGCAAACCACGGCGGCACCACTAGTCCTGCCAATGGAGTACAGGCCACAAGGCCAGTTAGGAGAACATAAAAAGAGTAGTACACAATCAAGGCCCTAGCAAGTGTGAAACTACAGGAACTAGACCTAGCTGTACATAGTGCCGCTAATGATCTTTAGGCGCAAGCGTCTTAGTAAAGATATCAGCTATGTTGGCACCGGAGGCCAAGTGAACTACGCGAGCCTCGTGGCGCTGCTGTAGCTCGCGCAGGAAGAAGTACCGCAGCTGGATGTGCTTCGCTCAACCCTCAAGTCAAGGCTCCTAACACGGAAGGATCATGGCCTTGTTGTCAGCGAACAGAACCAGGGCAGAGCTAGGCTGCTCACCTAAGTCTGTGAGCAAAAAGGTCAGCCAGCGGAGCTCCAGTGCCGCCATGGCACCAGCATAGATCTCAGCCTCACAGCTAGACTGTGCAACAGACGACGAGTGGGTGGACGTCCACGAGATAGCCCCTGCACCAAGGTTAAAGCAGTAGCCCTGGGAGGACCTGAGTGTCTCAGCGTCGTCCGCCCACGAAGCGTCTGTGTGCCCTGTCAGGACCACTAGTCAGCGTCCTCCTAGCACTAACCCCATGCCCGATGTACTTGCTAGATAACGCAAAACCCCCTTAGTGGCCGACCAGTGCTGTAGCTACGAAGTGAGCCAGGATGCTGAGAGGGTATGCGAGATCTAGACGAGTGCAAGTCATCAGGTACATGAGGCAACCCACCAGCTCTGCATATGGATCACTAGGTTCTACAGGCTCCTCAGGGACTGGAGCCAAGAGTCTGTGATCTACTGACAGAGGCGTGGGCTGTATAGAGGAGAACTGAAGGCCGAACCTCTGAAGGACCTGGCGCACCAAATGTGACTGTATAAGAGTGATGGTGCGCGTTGCTTTGTCCCTGGAGATCTGCAGGCCAAGGTAGCGGCGCACCTCTCCGAGGTCAGTGCAGGTGTGTCTCCTCAGCAGCTCAGCCTTCATGGAGGCAGTGCATCTCTGTCTGCTGTAGCAAAGACCGGGTCATCTAAGTAGACATGGATGCAGAACGGGGTCTGACCAGAAGGAACAAAGAGCGAGGGGTCTGCAGACGACGGAAAGTGTGAGAGTACGACCCGGTTACACTTCTTTCTTATTTCCATATTTTTCCTCTACCTCATTCTTCTAATTATTCTAATTCCTTTCATCTTTATCTCATCCCATTTGGTTTCCTATTCCTTCTTTCTCATTATCCTTTGGGTTATCCTATCATTATTATTATATCACCGACCAGGCTCGGGATGTACAGGCGCGCTATATCTAGCGTAATATTGCTGCAATCCCTAAAAGCCAATAGCCTCGTGTGGCTATACGCAGGGTGATTTTATTTGTAGAAGGGTCTATTCCCTTTGGTCTATTCCCTGGTTACCTGATGTACTTCGGAAGTATAAATGCGCATTGTATCAATCGATAGTGCAACTTTTCCTCGACACATTCGATCTTGTCACACTTGGTAATCAGAGCTTTTCTCACTCAGCCGCGCTCAGCTAAGCAGAAGCAGCGGGAAAACCTGCTTCGAAAAACCGCCGGGGGCGACTAATTCGGCACCGAATCTGGTAAGCACCAGCTCCGCGTTTTTTTTATTAACCCCTTCGCGCGTGTTTTGAACAGGATGGCGAACTTCGACAACGCTAAGGTTACCCAGCAGCTCTTCGCGAGCATCACCGCCCTTCTATTCTTCGCGAGCATCGCCGCCCTTCTGCTTTTCGCGAGCATCGCGAGCCAATCGCGAAGCTTGGCGAAACGAGTTCGAGCGAGTAACTCGACTCGCTGGCGCGCAGCACGACACGATAACGTTGACGGCGCAGCAGCCGCAGCAGTTTCTTGAGGCTCCGAAACCGCGCCCACCTGAGCCGTTCGATCCGAGGAATCGAATTCCGACGCCCGCAGATGGATCGCCGGCATGGAGATCCACTTCGCAGCCGTCGGATTGAGCTCACCAGTCTGGGACGGTCAACGCGTACGACTCGCGGCAACACTGATGTGAGGACCGGCACTCGAGTGGATCGGCGGTAACAGCACCTTCATACACGGCGAAGCCACGTCGCAGCAGTTCCGCACCGACCTGCTTAAACGCTTCGAGCCGATAAATTCGGGTTTCCTCGCCGAGGAAAAAAATCATCGCCATCGACAGTTCAGGAGTGTAGCGCAGTACACGCAACAGATGGAGGAATTTTATAACCGCATTCCTGACCTGACCGAAGGGAAAAACGTACAGTCGTATCTCGCCGGCCTAAAGACCGAAGTCAAACGACAGGTAGCAGCGACAAATTACGCGAGCTACAGTGACGTCGTTTCGGCAGCAGAGCGGTTTGACATGGTCAACGCCAGAACACGATGGGCGCGCGTCAGCAGTACGCGACAGGGCGACCGCTCGGCTCACCCCACGTTCGCCGACCCGATGGAAATCGACAGGTTCGACGGGCGGTCACGTCCGAAAAACACCAACTACAAGTGTGATTTTTGCGGGGTGCCGAGCCATCGAATCTTCGCCTGCAACAAAATGAAAGCCGCACGAGCAGAGTATCGGGCATGCAACAGTGGCGGAATTTTTTCAGCCTATCAGAAGAAAAAAAACGGAATTCGCCAGTGATTGCGGATCTAGCTGGCAAAAAATAAAAGATCTGAAAGCGGCCGCGGGATTCCAAGAAAATCAACTTCAACGAAGCTAATTCGACGCGAGCGAGAGGAAATGATGCGGAAAAATCTCCACCCCAGGACCAGACTTCGCCAGTGAAAATCGCTGAGAAGAGATCTGACTCCGCAAAAAAGGGCTCTGCTGAGACGGGGAAACTCCGAGAAGACCCAAGCAATTATGAGGATTCGTTGAAGTTATCTTATAAAGATGCTTTAATGAAAACTTATGATTCTCGGGGGGCTACAGCCTTGGAGAAATTTTGGGAGGGACTCTAGAGGAAGCAGCAACTTGTGGAGATCATACCGGTACCGGAAAACTTGGGGACAAAATTAAGGAATGGGAAAGAAGCCGACTTTTCCACGGAGTCAACGTCCTCTCCCGACACCAGCCCACAACGACTACCCGTTCCCCAGGGAAGACGTCGGTGGAGCGCAAGCAGCTCAAGAGGAAGCTGGGGGTCTACAAGAAGCTGCAAAAACCCCGAACTCCTCCTTTGGATGCATCCAGCTCAGCAAATTCGGCATCAACGACACACACAGTCGTCAAGAAAGCTCAGGTTTCTAAGGGAGAGACCTTTTCCAAGTAGCCTCGGCCAGCTGCTAACCCACGAGCAGATAGCAAGAAAATTGCGTGTACAGAATATTGGGATGTACCCTATGATCCTTTTAACGAAACTATCTTTGGGTACTCCGAGCAAAGCCCGCCCCTCGTGCTCGAGGTCATCTGCAAAGAACGACGCCTCCCAGCACTCGTGGACAACGAGGCATCACACACCGTTTGCGACAAGGCAGTAATCGATCGACTTCGGGAAGAGTACAAGCCTTCAGTATTCTCTGCAACGATGGTGGACGGCAGCAAGTTACCAGTACATGGCGAAGCAGTATTACACCTACAAATCGGAACACTGCGCAGGAAAACTGCACTCCCCATCACCAACATAAGAGGGCTTGACTTGAACTTCGGGCGAGAATTCCTAAAAAGATTCAACCCTGAGATCAACTAGGTAAATCATACCGCAAGCATCTACAACAATGGAAAGAGAGTCCAGCTACCCAACTGGGACGATACAGGAGATATCCCAGTGGAGACACTCGCACGATTCAAGATGGACGTAAAGCGAACCGACACCGGGTTCCTGGCGATAGCAACAGAGGTGGAAAACGACGGGGAGAAAACCTCGGAACCTCCACAAAAAATGAAGGAATTACTGAAGGAGTTCCAAGACATTCTTCCTGACGACCTTATGAACGAGCTGCCGCCATACCGAACGCACCAACACGAGATCGTAGAAGAACCAGGTTCGAAGCCGACCTTCCGAGCACCATATCGGCTCAGCCCCACGGTGCTAGCTGACATGAAAAAACAGATCGAATATCTCCTCGCAAAAGGACTCATCCGACCATCCACTTCGCCATACGGTGCCCCAGTACTCTTCACACCGAAACCGGACGGAAGCCTCCGCAATGCATCGATTACGGAGCTCTCAACAAGCAGAGAATCAAGAACAAATACCCAATACCACAAATCGATGACCTGCTTGAACAGCTTCGGGGAGCCACGGTATTTTCCAAACAAGACATGCGGTCTGGGTATTGGCAGATACGAATGGCGGACAATTCCATCCACAAAACTGCCTTCTGAACTTGGTACGGGTCGTACGAGTATCTGGTAATGCCGTTCGGACTCACCAATGCACCGGCCACGTTCCAAGCCGAAATGAGCCATACTTTAAGCCCACTCTTGGATGAATGCGTGGTGGTATACATGGACGTGCGTGACATGCAGAAGCATGTCCAACACTTGCCACGCGTCTTCGACATTCTCCAACGACAACGATTCTACGTCAAATTATCTAAGAGCGAATTCGCCCTCGAGAAAGTCCAATTCCTAGGACACATATGAGCGCTCAAGGAGTTCACGTCGACCCCAAGACGATCGAAGCCGTAGACATGTGGAAGACACCCGAGAACGTGAAGGAGTTGCAGCAGTTCCTAGGCTTCGCTAACTATTACAACAGGTTCGTGCCACAGTACGCGAAAATCGCAGCACCACTCACGAATCTGTTGAAGAAGAACACGCCCTATAAGTGGGAACCAAAACATCAAGAAGCCGTGGAGCAGCTGGAACAAGCACTCACGTCCGCACCCATACTCATCTTGCCAGACCCTGAACGCGACTACGTCATCGAAGCTGACGCTAGTGACCAGGCAGTGGGAGCAGTCTTGATGCAAGACCAAGGGAATGGACTGCAACCAATCGCCTACCTCATCAAGAAACTACACGGGGCAGAACTAAACTACCCGATACACGACAAAGAGGCCCTTGCTATTATCATCGCCTTCAAAACGTGGAGATTTTATCTCGAAGGACAAAAAACAACCGTCTACACCGACCACTGTAGCCTGAAATATTTGAAGACACAACCAAGCCTCTCCAGGCGGCAGGTCCGGTGGATTGACTTCCTCGAGACACACTTCCACTATGACATCGTGTACAAGCCCAGCCACAAAAACAAAGCAGAAGCTCTCAGTCGGCCTGCACACGTTGCCGCAATCCAGGTCGAAGGGATGAACCCACTCCTCAAGGGACTCTTCACACACGGGTTCGCCATTGACTCCGAAATTCCTTTGGCAGCAAAACGACACCTGCTACAGTGGGACAGTGACATCGTGTACCGGAAGAGATCAACGAAATTTTGGGTACCCAATTACCCTCCTTTGCGCCAGTTACTACTCAAATTATACCACGATGTTCTATACGCGGGACACATCGGTAGCAACAAAACGCTCACTGGTATTACAAAGCACTACTACTAGCCCCACATGGCAGATGACGTCCAGAAATTCGACACCTCGTGTACGACATGTCAGCGGATGAAGAGCACCAAGCAGAAAATGGCAAGACTACGACAGCCTCTTCCTGTCCCAGAACAGCCATGGCAAGTGGTTAACTTGGATTTCATCACCGGGTTACCAACTACCACAAGCTGTTATGACGCAATCCTCGTCGTCATCGACAAATTCTCCAAAATGGGGCACTTTATCCCGACACACACGACAACACGCACCGAAGAGACAGCATAACTATTCGTTCTCTACATCATCTCACAACATGGCATTCCAACCACACTCATCTTTGACCGAGACCCCAAGTTCGCCAGCAAGTTCTGGAAAAAACTGATGTCTCTGCTCGGGACCAAACTCGCCATGCCATCTGCCTACCATCCGCAGACAGATGGACAGACCAAGCGCCTCAACCAAATTGTAGAGCAACTCCTCCGCGCCGCATGCAACGACGAAACTTGCATCTGCCCGTCCTGGAGTTCGCCTACAGCAACGTCACTCATGCCGCTACTGGACAGATGCCGTTCTTCCTCTGCTACGGACGCCACCCGCTCACGCCACAAAAACGGACAGCATCAGCTGCAGTCCAACCCGCACACGACTGCATCACGACCATGCATCAACTTTGGGACCAGACCCGCAAGCACCTTCTTGACATTCAGCAGCAACAGAAGCGCCAGGCCGATCGCCACCGCACTGACCACACCATCACCGTGGGAGACCAGGTTCTACTCGACACCCGCAATATCAACATCAGTCATCTACCATCCAAACAGTGACCTCGCTTTTGCGGGCCCCTTCTCGTTGAAGCACATGTCACTCCTATTACCTTTTGTTTACGCCTGCCAACTACCTGGAAGATTCACAACGCCTCCATGTCCAACTTCTGAAGCCATATCGAGATCCTAACACAGTCTTCACCGGACGCCAACCCCCACCGCTGTCGCCCGTCCTCATCCACGCTGAACCCGAGTACGAGGTCGAGTCCGTGCTCACACACCGCCGTTGTCGGAATGGCACCGTGGAGCATCTCATTCGTTGGAAGGGTTATGATCCTTCTGAGGATAGTCGAAGGAGGCGTTGGCGGGGGGTCGGGGGAAGGTAGACCGAGGAGGCGAACGGCCGATACCGGCAGCGACTGCTGCGGCTGCAGCTCCACAACAACACCAGAATCTCCAGATACACCAAGGCTACCGCCAAGAAGCTCCATGCCAGCACCAGACATAGAACTCTCACGCGTCACCAGGGAACCTGGTCTAGAGAAGAATCCGCGAAACCTGCGGCCGCTAAGAGTGCGGCCTTAGGTTAAGCCGGTGAGCGGCGTAGCGAACAGCTAACGGCCACAGAAAATGGGGTGCACCAGCATGGATCATGGAGGTACGAGCTACCTCCATAACCAAACCGATGCGTTACTCAGTGACCCCATTCTGCCGTAGGGAGTCCGGCAAGGTGTACGAGTGGGTGATGCCCTCCGCAAGACAGAACTGGCCTAGCCGACCAGAGGCGAACTCGCCACCACGGTCGGAGTGGAGATGCAGCACGGGGAGACCACGGTGGATGCGCGCAGCTATGACCCACGGGATAAGAATGCTAGACACATCGGCCTTCCGCTCCAGAGAAAACACCGTGATGTAGCGCGTGTAGTCGCCGACAAGCACTAGAAAGTAGCGCTCTTGACGCGGCCCGGGGTTGAGGGCTGGGCCCCAGACGTCCAGGTGCAGGATCTGGAGTGGCGCGGTAGTAGGGCGAAGGGAGGTGGAGTGAGGAGCACAGCGCAGCCAGCTCTCGATGCAAGGCGTGCACAGCGGCGCAGGCGAGGGAGGGAGGGCAGGGAGCGACGCAGGGAGACTTGTGACAAGACCGTGCTGGGACACGTGACGCAGAAGAGAGAGTGCGGGGTGACCTAGACGGTGGTATTACAGAAGCAACGGGTGAGTGAGCGACCGATACGAGTAGGCCGCAGCGAGTGAGTAGACATAGCGAGTGAGTAAACGCAGGCACCTGGGGGGACGCCCTCACCAGGGGGGACTCAGTGTCGAGGGTAAACAAGCCAGACCGAGGGTCCCGGGGGAACGTGGTGAGGGGGGTATTTGTAGCGGCGTCAGTATAGACCGTGTATTGCTCGTGTCCAGGGAACGTAGTGGTGACGCCGAGGTCCTGAAGACAGCCGACACCAACTAGGTTGTTGGAGAACGAGAGGATGTGCAGGCCCATAAGGGAGCCCGAGGGAACCGCCGGATAGGGAAGGGTACTGGAGCTACGAGCAACTACCGGACTGGAGGAGGGGTCAGCAGGCACGACAGCAGCAGGGGCGGCGAGCGGTGTCAGCGCAGTATGGTCGCGGAAGAAGCAAGCAGTGAAGGAGAGCGAAGCGGAGGCTGCAGCTGGCAGAGGAGAGAGCGTGGAGCCTAGACTAAATAAAGCAGAAGGTCCTACGCCTGACGCAGCAGGGGAGTCTAGACTACACTCAGGTGGCACACCTAAATTAGCCAACACAAGGTAATAAGTTCCAGACACACTAGAGGCATCAGCATACAGTGAATGCAAAGCAGAACAAATCAGATCCATGTCTAGCTTAAAAACAGGCACACCACGGCGCACAAGACTGAACCCGTCGAGGAGGGCTGGCGCCGGGCCGAAGCGCCGGTGAAAGAGGTCATCGAGGCGGCGGAAGCAGCGGCTGGTAGGGTGCGGACAACCACACACAGTGCTGCAGAAGGGGCCGGTTTGGAGCTGGTATTGGCACCCCCCAGCGCTAGAGCTGCCGCCCGACGCCCAGCTGCGGCGGCCGCCATCGCGGCCACCACCATCAGAGGCACCGGGCCACCCTGGCGGAAGGTGGCCCCACGACTGCTGCTGCTGCTCTGGGTCACCAGCCCCGGTCCCCTAGTCGGGACCGCTGTCCCCGCCCCCACCTCCACCACCCCCACCACCCTGACCTCCACCACGCCCCCCCTTGGGGCGGTGGCCCCTACGCTGACACGGCTTCGCGGAGGCCGCAGCGGCGGTCTCAGCAGCAGGGGCTGTCTAAGCGACAGCGGCAAAAACGTCAGCGTAAGTGCACTGGGAGGGTGCACAACATTGAAAGATAGGGAATGCCGCAATACCACTCGACTGAGCGATAGTACGTTGGCGAGTCTCTCTCACTCGGATAGGGTAGGGAAAAAGGCGGCAAGGGTGATGTCACCGGGGTGCTGACTAAGGAAGTGGTCGCAAGCAGAGGCTAAGCAGTCCGAAAGGCGTGTGGCTATGAAGTAAAGGGTAGCGCACAGCGGCGGCGGGAAGGCAGTGAGCTGGGCCTCGGTGCTAGTGGCGCGGTAGCTAGCCTCGAGTGCACGGAGGTGAGTGGCTAGGTCAGCGACAGTGAGGAAGGCCGCTAGGTCAGGGAAAGGCATAGGGAGGATCAGGCGGCCAGCAAAGGTGGAGACGAGCGTGGAGTAGCGATCAACGACTGCCTCTAATAACACTTGAGCATTCGCTACAACGGTAAAGCAAGGACGCTTAGGTAGGGGGAGGGCATGACTAATGGCAAGCTGCGCTACGGCGTCGCGTGAATCCAAGACAGCGCGAGCAAGTGCAGCAGTGGTTAAGGCCTCACGCTCAATAGTGGTGGGGGCGTAACAGGTGCGGGGGGGCCGGGAAGCAAGCCATCGACATGAACAGCCAGGGAGTGGCCATCCTGGCGCTGACCTGTCAGGTATTGGCGAAGGTCGACAAGGCAGGCGTCGAAGTTGATCGCGCGCCCCTTTGCGTCCACACGCAGCACGGTGTCCGCCATCGCATGACCTCAGCGACAAGGCGGCACGGCGACACGGCGGCACGTCGGCACGGCTACACTGCGGCGCGGCTCCATGGCTCCACGGCGCCACGGCAGCACTGCGGCACAACTACACGGCGGCACAGCGGCACGGCGGCGGCGCGGCGGGGGCGGGAGGACGGAGGCACGGTGGCGGCACGGCAGCGGCATGGCGGCAGCATGGTGGCAGCACGGCAGCGGCACGGCGGCTGCACGGCGGCGGCACGGCAGCGGCACGGCGGCACGGCGGTGGCACGGCAGCTGCACGGCGGGGGCACGGCGGCGGCACGGCGATGGCATGGTGACCGCACGGTGGTACGGCGGTGGTGCGGCACATTGGAGACTGCAGGAACGAGAGCTGGCTCGAACGGGGCCAGCAGGGCGCAAGGGGCCAGCAGGACGCTAGGGGGCCAGCTGGGCAGGAACGGGGCCAGCAAGGGCGAACGGGGGCCAGCGGGGCACGACGAAACCTGTGAGGCTAGGGCGTACAGGGTGTATGGGGCGCACGAGGTGAGCGAGGTGCACAGGGCTGGCAGGGCGCGACGGGGCTAGCGGGGCGTACGGAGCCTAGAGGGCGCTAACAGGCTAGCGGGGCGCCTAGGGGCCAGCGGGACGTGCGGGGCCAGGAGGGCGCTAATGGGCCAGCGGGGCGCTTAGGGGCCAGCGGGACGAATGGCGCCAGTGGGGCGCTAACGGGCCAGCAGGGCGTGTAGGGGTCAGCAAGGTGTACGAGGCCAGGGGGGCGCTAATCGGCCAGCGGGGCGCTTTGGGGCCAGCAGGACGAACGGCGCCAGCGGGGCGCTAAGGGGCTAGCAGGGCGTACGGGGCCAGGAGGGCGCTAAGGGACTAGCAGGGCCAGCGGGGCGCTAAGGGACTAGCGAGGCACTACGGGAAGGGCGAGGGCGGAAGCGGGTGGGAGGACAGAACCTACGCGATACCATCTCAGAGTAGCGAGATAGGTCAGAAAGTACAGTACATAATGGTTTTACCTAAGGGGTTGTACTCTCTAAAGGCATACACCTAACTAGCCTATAATAACATATTGCATATATGTTTGACAGCGTGTGCACCCTCAGATCTGCCAGGTAAAATTTCCAGCATGCCTACCATGCCGGAAACCTCTGCCCGCCATAGTGTTAGGAACGTGACTCGGGAGAAATTTGACGAGTTGCAACGCGTCAGGGGCGGCATGTTACCCAAAACGAAGATGCTGCGAGCAAAGTGAGGGCGTTGGCGACACCTGAAGCTGTTGGAGAAGTCCACAAAGAGCCGCATACGGCTATTAAAATCAAACCACCGATGCCACCGCCGTTCAACCCGACCGACAGATCGACTACAGTGAGCGGTTGGTTGTTCGCCATGGAAATATTCTTCACAGCAGCAAGCATTAATGACAACGCGTCACGTGTCAACTTGGCTGTGTCGCTGCTGAGGGAACCGGCACTCGACTGGTGGAACATGCATCTGGATGAGGGAGGAGATGCGACAAGGAATCAACGGGCGGTAGATGGGGAGCACGGTTCATCAACGGCATAGGCAGAACCGATCTTTGGGTCGGCCAAGATCCACACGTGGAAAGCGTGGGGCGGAGCATTGAAGAGCCGATTCGAGCACATATCCATGTGCGAAAACGCTCGCACAAGGCTTCGGATGTGGAGACAGTTGGGCTCTGTCCAAGAATACACAGCTTCGTTCTTGGCACAATGCGATCAAATCGGAGGGCTTAGCGAAGACGAGAGAATCGATCGCTACGTGAGAGGATTTGTTCGCCCCAGCACATCACTATTTGCAGCTCCGATCCTGTTCACCCCGAAGATACAGCGACGGAAAGTATTGTCCACATGTTTGTGACTTAGAGGAATTTTGCCATTTTAGGGGGTCATGGACATTAAGACTTAATCTTCTGGTGTGCTTAGTGTATGTAGGTTGGGGTAAGGCTCCACGCCCATGCCTTACATCACACAAGTATAATGATGTTTACAACAAATACTAGAAAATAACAATCTTGGTACATGTGGACAATTATTGCCAGGCGCAAGCAGCAAGTTACATCAACCCCAAACTAGTACCTAATCCACCGCCCTTTCGCCTTAGAAACCGCCCTCACCCTCCTGGGCATGCTTTCCACCAAGTGGGTGCACACATCCGCCGGGATCTTCTCCCATTTCACCTGCACCCGCTCCCAAAGGTCCAGCATACCAGTGGGAGGCTTATAAGGCTTTGCCAACTGCCTCTTGAGATGAGCCCATAAATGCTCCATTGGGTTGAGGTCGGGTGAGGAAGACGGCCACTCTAGCACCCCTGAATCTTACTCTCAAAGCCACTCCTATACGATACGTGACTTGTGCTTCGGGTCGTTGTCGTGCTGGAAGATAGTTTTTGAGGGTGTAAGCTGGTAAAGCTCAATCGTACTGTTGAGATCGTCCTGCAGTATACTCAGCGAGAGCAGTCCGTCCACCCTACCATATGTTTTGCTCATGAAACCCGCTCCCTTTTACGACATGCAGTTGTAAATTATCAAGCAACCGCCCCCGTGTTTGACGGTCTGCTTGATTTGGTGTCTTTGGAGGGCAGTCCCTTCGTGAACGCAGGCGTATGAGAGTCAGTCGGATGCAAGACGACCGATCTTGGTCTCATCCGCACAGATAACTCGCTTCTAGTCGTCAACCGCCCAGTCTGCGTGGGCACGCGCCCATTCCAGCCTATCGCGTATGTTTTTCCGAGAGTGTCGCGGTTTCTTGGGATGCTTGATTGCGACAAGTCGGCTCCCATTCAAAGCGTTACGCAATGTCTTAGGATGCAACGTGATGCCGTGCTGCTTCTCAACGATTTTCGCCACGTGAGCCGAGATTTCTGCCTCCTCGAGGGTAATCGACCGAACTATGCCGTGGCGAACTCTCTCTGTCACTAAGCGAGGGTGACCGGCTGAGGGCATCGTAGGACGCACGTCATCGCGGCTAGACTCTACAATCACCTTGATGGGCCGAACTCTTCCCTATGGCTAGCTGTTAGTGATTCAACGATTGCTCTACCCCCTCCGCAACAAGGGAATGATCTATGCGTAGAGCGCCTCATCTAACAGTTTCATGACGGCCTAATCATCGCAGCGGTCCTAGCCTATCTCCTGACTACTCGATAGTCGCGAGGGCAAGTAAGAAGAAATAGCGAGGTTAGGAAATAGATCTACTACGCTGCTTGGCCTAAACTGTCCGGATGCACCCACGCGAACGAAATCTCGTCCTCGGTAAAAAATCGACCCCTATAAAACTGAAACCAGCATCCGTCACATACAGTACAGTACTACTTTACATCCAACCCCGAAATTTGATTCGTAACTAAACAAAGAAGGCACCAAACCAGTACGAGAAATGTTTTAAGGCAATTATCCGGGCAATACTTTCCGTCGCTGTAGATGGCGGTCTACGTATGTGTATCGACTACCACGCCTTGAATTGGGTTACCATAAAATCTCGCTACCCCATTCCACGTGCCGACGAACTCATCGACCAACTTCGCGGGGCCCGGTTCTTCTCAAAAACCGATCTCCGAATCAGTTACCACCAGATTCTACTGCTACAAGACGGCGTTTCGGACCTAGTACAGGAGTTCCGAGTACACGGTTATGCCATTCGGCTTAACAAACGCGCCTTCGACATTCCATTTGACCATGCACGGGATTTTTCGGCCACTGCTAGATAAGTGCGTCATTGTGTACCTCGATGATATCCTGGTCTACAACTCTACCCAGGAGCAGCACTTGAAGGATTTCTCCTCCCTCCTGCAGCAGCACCGACTCGTCACCAAAGGCTCTAAGTGCGAGTTTCTGAAACACGAACTGGAGTTTTTGGGCCGTGTCATTTCCATCGACGGTGTTAAAATCGACCCCAAGAAGATTGCGACGATACAAGAGTAGAAATAGGAGTGACCTGTGCTTCAACGATCTGGCTCCTGCCAGTCCTGTTACAAGACTTCGGCGAAGGTCTACAACCCATCGCCTACGAGTCACGAAAGCCGAACCAGGCCGAACGAAATTATCCTGTCCACGACAAGGAGTTATTCGCCATCGTCCACGCTTTCAAGGTTTGGCGCTGCTACCTAACGGGTGCTGACATGATAGTCCGAACAAACCACAAGTCGCTACAGTTCATCCATGCCCAACTGATACTGAATCCTCGACAGATTCGCTGGCTCGACTACCTCTAGTCCAACTTCCACTACTGAGCCACGTACAAACAAGGGGTTAGCAACATCGCCGACGCACTGACCCGCCCCTTGGTCCACACCGCTGCCGTCCTAATTACCCAAGCTAATCCGCTGCTAACTGGCCTATTCACTCACGGATACAACACTGACCCATTCTTCATCACTAACAGTCATCCCCAACTGACGGTCAAGTAAGGGGCCTATTATGTAAAATCCGGTACCAAGCGGATTTGGGTTCCCGCCTACCGTACCCTGCAGGAGTCAGGAGGCCCATGACTCGAATTTCTCGGGCCATTACGGTATCGACAGAACCGCGAAATTGTTGAGCCATAATTATTACTGGCCCAACCTACCGACAGATGTGCAGCAGTACGTCACCTCCTACACCACATGTCAACGCATTAAGTCTTCCCGACTTCGACCTGCTGCATTGTTGCAGCCGCTCGAGCCACCCAGCCGACCCTGGCAAGAAGTGACAATGGACTTCGTTACTGGCTTGCTAGCCGGTCCAAGCGATAACGACACGATCCTCGTCGTCATTTACCGGCTGACCAAAACAACCCATTTTGCCGCCTGCAAGACGACAATTACTGCCTAGAAGACAACAAAACTGTTCCTGACAAACATCGTGTGGCTACACGGCATCCCCTCGGCAATCATCAGTGATCGTGACCCACGGTTCACGTCCAACTCTTGGACAAAAACCTGGCACCAGTACGGCACACGTCTGCATCTGTCCACGGCGTACCACCCACAATCGGACGGTCAGACTGAGCGCACCAACTAGACAATGGACCAGCTGATCCGCATGACATGCACAGATCCGGCCCAATGGGAAGACGCCCTTCCTTTGATCGAGTTTGCGTACAACAATGCCCCATTAGCCACGACTACTCAGTCCTCGTTCTTCCTTAATCACGGGATAATTCCGACAACCCCTCTATCACCACCGATAGAAAACCCGGCACCAAGATCTCAGCGGTTCGTCGAAAACCTCCGACAGTCTCAACAAAAAGCTGTCAATGCCATCCTCAAAGCCAACCAAAGGGCTAAGCAGCAAGCTGACCGACGACGCCGAGGCTTAACACTTGCCCCTGGGCAAATGGTCTTGCTTGACACCATGAATTTGGAAATTCCCCTCCCAAATAAGTTACGACCACAATTTTGCGGGCCGTTCCACATCATTCGTATGGTGACACCCGTCACCACCCAGCTGCAACTGCCGATCGACTGGCGAATTCATGATTCGTTCCACGTCAGCCTCTTGTGACCGTTCGTCCCGAGTGCGACCAATCTCGACCGTCAACACATTAATCCGACAGTCAACCCAGTACCTGAGCCTATGACAGAGCCGTCCAAGATTTTGACTCATCGCGTACAGGGGCTTCGAGATATAGCAGCCGTCGATTTCCTTGTATGATGGATCGATCGTATGAGTGACGACGACCTCTGGGTTCCCGCAGCTATGCTCGGCGAACACAGAGTTGTCCGGGACTATTTACATCGACGACGTGTCCCGAATTTGGGTAGTCTCGTCCCGGAAGGGGGAGTGGTGTAAGGAAATTCCTTTTTCCTTACTGTGCTCGACTACAGCGCATACGCCCTCGAATCTCGGAAGTCGAGGCTCGGCCAACTTCTTCGGTCCCGAACCACTTTACGAACCCAAACCTAAACGCGTGGCGCTTCCGTAGCTTTCGCCAACCGGACCGCCCCAACATGTTCGCGTGGTTCTCGGCTAGTCCTGTTCGTGCCTATAAATGCCTAGGCCCTCATTTGTATGGACACTCTTGAATCACAACTCCTTTATTACACTACCTGTTATTACTCTGATTAAATTATAACACAGGGAGTTATAATTGTAACGCGAAAGCCCCGAATTCTTATCGTCAAATTTTGAAGCCATGCGCATCTTTTTGGTCAGGGGCTGATGTGGCGCAATGTTTTTTTTACTGTCTTGACCCACGCGTGCAGTGCGAAGGTCTCGTTCGAGAGGAATCCTCCGTAAATTATAGAGAAAAAGCAAGCATTGTGGGTCTTAAAAATAACAATGCCAAAAAGTGGGTGCTTACGAGGACTGCCAAAATAGCTGTTCCCACATCCGAATGAAAGACCCATGGACTCTCTTACCAGTGGGTCCTTTATCCGGGAGATTACGGTATACAAAATGGCAGTACAAACTGGAGGTTTATACATATGAAATGCAAAGGTTTGATATGCTTTATTTTTGGAATCCTCCACCACATGCCAGTATGATGTAATACCACAAGCGTATCTCCAAGTAAGCATACCGTATCTCTCCTTTCAGTTACAACAAGGAAATTGTTACATTCCTGAAAGTGACACTCGAGCCGTAACCCTTGTCGAGTCCAAGCCTGTGATGCGAGGTACGAAGTGCAACGGTCATTGATCGTTGACCGACAAAAGTTCAAGGGTCTGTCACAACAGCAAGGACGCATAACTGACCCTGTATTACAGCATAGGCAGTTACCCGGCTCGTATACAGTTACCCAAGTTGGATCCGGAACCGCATAGGGAATGTACCCCTGTTAAGTGCATCTTGGTTAGACCCTTTGCATTCTCTTGTATCACTATATGAACCCTGTATTCTCTTGCTATGATCAACACTGTTATGTTACATTCACTCTGACAGCGTTCACCATACCTATCAACCGCTTCCGCAAAGCGCACTACTGAAGTTTAATCCTGAAGATCTACGGACCATATTGGATCGCTTCATGGTAAACAGAGCTTATCAGGGGTCTACGCACGACATCCTCAATCAGTTTCAAATTCAAATACCATGGCGCCAGTGATTCGCTCCCGCCACAGAAAGGCCCCAGGCTTAGGATCACGAGGGCAAGGAAGCCCTCCTCCCGAAGCACCTGCAAGCATTTCGAATCTGGCGGCAACCACTTCCGTCCCCACAGGGCTCCTCAAAAATTTGCTCCAATGAATGTCAACTCTTGAAGAAGGACTTCAATCTCTCAAGATCGGCGGCTCAAGCACCGCTCGCCAAAACACTGAAACGCAACCAACCATTGCAGACAAAGGCTCCACTCCTGGCTTCTTCAACTTCGACGCCTCCAACACGCAACCACCTGCAAGCACACGATTAATTGACGAAGCCCTGTAGACAGCACAGTTGAAGTTCTTCGCTGTTTCTAAAATTAGAACAAGCTCTATCTTCGACTGTTGCGATTTCTACACTTGGAGATTCGAGTTCGAGCTACTATTTCAAAGCGCTCAAATCTTATGCTATTTCGACGGATCTTACCCCGGACCAACGATCGACACCGAAGACGCGAAGCAGCGATACTACAAAGAATCACCTATGGCATACAGCGCACTTCTGCGGAACATATCCGCTTCCGAACAGCTCGGAATCTGATCGTTCGAAACCCGCGTCGCTGGGGCACGAGACTACTGGCTATATCTAACAGATCTCTATCAGTCAAAGGACTTTGTGTCGTCGAGTCGACTGCTCGGCCAGCTGCTAGAAGTGAAGATGGACTCAGGGGAAAAGGCCAACACTTACATCAATGGCTGCCGAAGCATCCGCCACCAAATCGTCAAGCTTGGGAACACTATCACTGAACATACTGTATGTTCGTGACCATCGTTCCGCTGGACTCACCCCCGAATGGCGATTGTGCGAGGCATTGCTCCGCCAGCCGAGCAAAATATCCTAAGCCACCCTTTGTGCAACACTACTGGTTGAGTAGCAGGACATGGATCTCTACAAGGAGAGAGCTCCCCGCAAAGAGAGGCTTGCCTTCCACTCGGGCCAGAAGGAGCCACGCCGCGACATGCGCAGTCGCTGCTATTCTTGCAAATACTGCAAAAGCTTCGGACACTCTACTGAGCGCTGCCAAAACCGAGCAGACAGCAGCGCAAGACCATCCTAGATGTCTAATACAGGTGGGAGTCAATAAGGTCACACCCAACAGAGGAGACCCATCGACCCTTCCCCCTAGGACCCGTGCCAGACCCGTCGCCCATCCCACACGGACCAACGGCGAGTCCCGTGCCCTCCTGCAACCTCGGACCCTCGCCTGACTCAGCCAGGCTCACATGGTCAACCTGTCCATCGCCAAGTCTTTATGGCGATGAGAGCTCGAGGTCCCTCACGCCGAGCAAATCGACGTTGCCGCGCGCCACAACCGCGCCCGAGTCAAAGAGACTTCGAACCGGCGATATCGGCCTAGAATGACAACAACCCCTACAACGTGCATGGCAGCTATGAGATCGATGAAGAGGAACTGCAATGGAACCTTCCCATTCCCCTCTTTGAGCCAACCCCTTACATCACCGACACGACATCTAGAGACGACGGGCAAAATTGGCACGATTTTCCGAGAGATCATCGCATGCACCCATTAAACAAGCCTTACCTGCAAACTCTGATGATCGCAATGATCGCCTAGAACAACCGCAACCATTACAATACTTGGTACCTGGATAGCTGTTGCACGCAGCACATGGTCAGCTCTGAAGCCTTCATCCCCAATGCCGTTCCAACCCCTACCACCGCCTAAGTAACCTTTGCCAACAACGAATGGCTTGTGGCAAGGCAACAAGGAATAGTTGTCCTATAGGCGCACAACTCCTTGACACACATCACTATGAACGATGTGCTCATCGTTCAGAACCTGCACTACAACCTTCTCTCAATGGCGCAGCTGTTGACCTGCAGTGTTGACATCAGCATAGACCCCCAAACATGGGACCTCCTGCTACACTACCGCAAGCCACACCAACCCAACGAGGATCCAAATCCCCCATAACTCATTGGAAGAGCAACATCAGTCGACGGAGTCTACATTCTAGACTTCCAAATCCCCAACTGCAATGGCGACAGCCATGAGCTGATCGACCTTGTCCCACTCAACTTCGCCTACTAAGAGGAGAAGTGGACTCACCCTGACGGCTGCCCATGGGTCACCCACCACATGGATCCATCTGAGACAGAATTGCACAACCCTGGACCAGACGACATGTGCCGTACCTGTCGCACACCAACAGCCTACACCAGCAACATCGCAGGAACGGGACTCGAAACCCTCGAAGAAGGCGAGATGGAGTCCCTTCTCACTCCAGAGGTTGGAATGACAACCTTAGAACTTGCTGCAGCCATCACCATCGTTCCTCCCAGAGGAACCAGAAATGTTCCCTATGACTCAAGGGAACACTTGGAACGCGTCCTTGCCTACGAGGCACCTGGCTGCCTCGACAAAACAGGGCAACAAAACCCATGGAAATTACACACTCACATGGAGTTCAACCCAAACTGGAGGGAACCCATGCCACGAGAGGCAGTAGAACTGGCAACAGCTCTGGCATCCAACATGGAGGAATGTGCAAGTTCTCTCATAACCACCGCTGCTCAGCACTGACCGACATCACCAAAAGCAGCAGAAGCAGCAAAAGCAGCCATGGTCGCATGATCAGCAGAACGAGAAGCAGCAATGACAGTAGCCAAAGCAGAGGCAGCAGCAACAGCAGCAGAGGGAACAGAGGGAGCAACAGAGGGTGCAGAAGAAGGAACAGCAGCAGCAGAACAACAAGAGCCAACACGCCCCGAACCTAGGGTCGAAATTGGTGCACCACCCTTCAGGGCAACAAGTAGCTGGAGTCTGCCCCAAGCAGGAGGCACCTGGGGAGAAGTATCAGCAGAGGACACCGAATGGGACACCACCACTAACGCACCAATAGCTGAAGGCTGGGGCAGGCCAAGCCGGAGACGCCCCTGGTTTCGTAACCCAAAGATAGCGCCTGAACCACGTGGAGTGGTACAATGAAGGAGATGATGAGGACGACGAAGGCGAAAGGGGGAGAATCGCACCTGACGCATATCTTCACCTCAGTCGCCCTCCTCAAGCCCTTGGAACTTGGGCCGAGTACTATGAAATCCTAGGTGGAGAAAAAACTTTCCTCTGGAGAGGCAACTACGGGCCTCCACCACCCGAGCCTCTAAGTCCTCTTCCCCTCGAGTCAACTCCCTCCGGATTTGAAGCTGAAGCTGATCTCCAAGAAACCAGCATTATCGAAGGTCCACCACCTCCTCATCTCCCTCGGCAAATCAACACCGAAGTGCTAGACGAGAGTGCAGCTAGACCAGACAGCTCTCCTCAAGACTGAGAGGTCAGAGTGGATCTCATAGACCACCAATTCCTTGCTCTCGCCATCACAGCCCCGCATTCTCTAACACACCCCCAGTTCCTCCTCCTGATGATTCCCGCCAGCGCTATCAGCGTGCATGAGGACATCGTGCCCCCAGGGACATTTGGCACCAACGACTTGGCCACCCCTCCAGAGTCACACTCAACAACTCAATCTATGCCAATGTCTTCACCCCTGGAGCACTCTTAGACTTTGACAGGCACAAGCTACCAGTCAGCCAAGCACCACGCACCTGCATAGTCTGCCCCAAAGCTGCTCTCATATATAGCCCATTCCAAGATCTCCCTCGCTGCCCCAACCGCTACACACTGCTGGACAAAGTCTACAGCGTCTACTTCGTTCTCACACAAGTAAGACTCTACGCGGAGCAGTACACCCTCACCTTCATTGACGCCGCCACCCGCTATGTCTGGGCAGTCAACGTCTAGAACGGAGGGGGAGTGCTCAACATCTTCCAACCTTGGCTCGCTCTTGTTGAGCGCCAGTCTGGAAAGAAGCTGAGTATTGCCAAATGGATGGAGCTCGGGAATTTTGAAGCCAGGAGCTGCAGACGCACCTCTAAGAACTGGGGATCGACAAAAGAATCTCCCTTCCCTATGCTCACCAACAGCAGGGCGTCGCTGAATGGACCAACCGCACCCTACATACCAAAGTACGGGTCATGATGCTACAGTTCGGGCTGCCCACCGACTACTGGCCTTTCGCCATGCACCACACAGTCTGACTGCACAACATCCTGCCCTCCACCACCAACGACAGGAATGTTTCCCCCTACATGGCCTGGACTGGAAAACCAGTTGGCACCAGCATGCTGTGGGTATGGGGCTCCATGGTCTAATACCGCCCTCACCAGGCCACCACCGGCAAGTTCGAAAGACGAGCCCGCTGGGGAGTGCACCTGGGCATCTCCCACGAGTACCAGGCATGGATAATCCTGGACCTGGAGAAATCCGCCATCGCGTCTGCCAAGGACGTCCTCTTCTACGAAGGACTCACCCTAAAGCAGTTCCAAGACGACCGCTACGTGAATCGCCAAGCAGCCTACGTGCATGGTGAAGGCAGCTTCACCTCTCAGGAAGACGAAGAAGCCGCTGCCCGCCTGGACCAAGAACCACTTGATGAACACCCCGGGGAAAACCCCTGCTTCGACGACGACGATGACGCGGATGACGCCCTACTCAAACCCTCTCGCGACACTCTACTACGTGAAGGAATCACTGGATTGTCATCGGACTCACTGCCCGCCACCGACTCTGATGACGACGTGCAAGAAATCACCGACACACAGCACCGCAACATCAGACTCTCCGGAATTCAAATTCTTGAGCTTCATGCGGCAGTTCACAAAAATCCCTCAGTGATCAAGCCTAAGACATCGCGGCAGGCTCTCACCGGTCCACACCGCGCCGAATGGCGCACGGCCATGGACGCACAAATCAAAGCATTACGCACCCGCGACACTTGGATCCTAGTCGACCGCATAGCAGTGAAGGGGAGGAAGATCCTCTCTGGAAAATGGGTCTACCACGTCAAAACAGATGCCCAAGGGAGCGTCGAGCACTGCAAGGCTCAATGGGTCGTACGCGGCTACGACCAACGCCGCGGGATTGACTTCGACCTTACCTTCACGCTTGTCAACCGTCATACCTCCGTGCACATCCTGCTCGCCATCGCAGCATGTTGACACCCCCAGCTCCGACAGATCAACGTAAAAAATGCATTCCTCTACGCGAAGGTTGACGCCCTGATCTTCGAAGAGCAACCCCACACCTACGGCGACGGGGACCCTTGAGTCTGCTAGGTGCAAAAGTCCCTCTATGGGATTAAGCAGGCGCCACGTCTCTAGCAGCAGCATCTCCACGGAATCCTATTGGAAATAGGATTTCTCCAGCTACCCCACGACCCCAGGATGTGCCGCCTCCACTTCCATGGTGACTACATCCTTCTCACGGTCTACGTCCCCCGACCTGCTCGATTAGTTCGAGCGCAGCCTTGGACAATGCGTCAACATCACCAATTCCAAGACCGTGACCCAGTTCCTCGGGCTCAACATCTCCTACATGTGAGAGACCATCCATCTCTCCAAAGTATGCCAACACTCTTGCAAAGAAATTCAACCTAACGCCGACACAGCTCTCAACACCCTACCGCACTCCCGCAACCGGATACAAGCCCGATACCAGACCACTCGCTCATGCTGCCTATCAACTCTACCAGCAGTAACTCGGATGCCTGCTATTTGCCACCGTCACGAGCCGACCCAACCTCTCTTACATCGCAAGCCAGCTCGCACAGTATTCTGAGCGACCTGAGGGAGAGAACCTCCTAAAACCTACTGCGAGCTCTCCTCTATTTCATCTTGAATCCCCACATCGGCCTCACCTACTCCACCGTCACTACACCCACATTCCAACTCACTGGCTACGTCAACGCAGATCATGCCGCAAACCCCGCTAACCGCCGCTCTCGCACGAGGTTCCTCTTCTGGCTGGAGCCTACTGGACCCACCTCCTGGAACTCACAGAAACTGGAGCTGATTGCTCTCTCCTCAGCTGAAGCACAGTACATCGCAACAACCTCCATTGTTCGCGAAGGTCTCTACCTACAGGAACTGCTGCAGCAAGCAAAACTCAGCACTTCGCCAACATTCAAGTTACACTGCGACAACCAAAGTGCAATCAAGATCGCCAACAAATCCGGCTTCGTAAATCGCACCAAGCACATCGCCTTGCGATACTTTTTCATCAAGGACGAAACAGATAAAGGAAAAGTGGACCTGACATACTGTCCCACTGGCGAGATGGCAGCTGACTTCCTCACCAAAAAGGTGTCACGGCAAAAATACCTGCACTGCGCCGGACTCTGCGCAATCTCCAAGCGCGCCAAGCTCGAGCACCTTCAGCAATGAAGGGGAGTGTTACGATAAGGAAACTGTTACATTCCTGAAAGTGACACTCGAGGCGTAACCCTTGTCGATTCCAAGCCTATGACGTGAGGTACAAAGTGCAGCGGTTGTTGATCATTGACCGACAGAAGTTCTAGGGTCCATCACGACAGCAAGGACACATAACTGACCTTGTATTACAGCACAGGAAGTTACCCGAGTCGGATCCGGAACCACATAGGGAATGTACCCCTGTTAATTGCATCTTAGTTAGACCCTTTGCATTCTCTTGTATCACTATATGAACCCTCTATTCTCTTGCTATAATCAATACTGTTATGTTACATCCACTCTGACAGCATTCACTAGCCCAATCAACCGCTTCCGCAAAGCGCACTACTAAAAGTCGTTGACCCATAATGCAGAGGAACCGGGAGAGTGTGAATCAACGGGCTGCGAAGTAGCGCCAACTGTTAACGAGAGTGCGAAAAGGGCACGAAGCCGAGCGGGAAAAACGTGTAGGGAAAAATCGAAGTTGGCGAGCCAGTGCAAAACACCCGTGGGAATATGCGTGGGCAAGGGGGACAAGGGGAGGGTTGCGCAGGGAAAATGAAAGACTAGTGGGAGAGGGGGAGGGGGGGGGAAACAAGAGTCCCAATTGCAGACTCAAAAGGGGGCACAGAGGAAAACGGGGAGGCAGCAAAAACAAAAGTTGCAAATTGCAGACTCAAACGGGGGTGGCGGCAAAGGCGGAGCGGCCATGCAGTGAAGTACGCTTTAGCTTCAAAATTCCCAAAATGCATATTCGGTTTTCCAAGTTCAGGGGGAACTCCTATCAAAGTTAACAAATGACTAGAACAATGACATACAAGGGAATATAACCTAGTGGGTTGTGCTCCCTAAGGCACAACCCTGTATAGTCTAAAACAACATACAAAGATATGTTTGGCACACCCTCTAGACTGGATAGGGGCAGTGCCTAGTGAGAGACAAGCTGCTCAAGGTGGCACTACTAGTCCAGCCTCCAAAGGAAGGGTCTAAAGACAAGTTAAAAGAGTACAAACAAGGCAAGAGCAAGACCAGCGCGACACTACTAGTCCAGCCACTGGGAAGAGGCCACAAGACCAGTCAGGGTAATATATATAAAGGTCGGTACACAATCAAGTTCCTAGCAAGCGAGAGGCTACATGAACGAGACCTCACTGCACACAGTGTCGCTAATGATCTTTAGGCGCAAGCGCCTTCATTAAGATATCAGTTGTGTTGGCACCGGAGGCCAAGTGTACTACGCGAGCCTAGCGACGCTGCTGTAGCTCGCGCATGAGGAAGTACCACAGTTGTATGTGCTTCGCTCTGCCCTCAAGTCGTGGATCCTGACACAAGATGATAATGACCATGTTGTCAGCATACAGAACCGGGGCAGAGCTAGGCCGCTCACCTAGGTCGGTGAGCAAGAAGGTCAGCAAGCGGAGCTCCTGTGCCGCCATGGCACCAGCGTAGATCTCAGCCTCATAGCTAGACTGGGCAACAGACGAGGAGCGAGTGGACCTCCACGAGATGGCACCTGCACCAAGGCTGAAGCAGGAGCCCTGGGAGGACCTGAGATTCTTGGCATCGTCTGCCCAAGAAGCGTCTGTGTGCCCGGTAAGGACAACTGGTCTATGCCCTCCTAGCACTAGCCCCAAGCCCGATGTACTTACTAGATAACTTAAAACCAATGCTGTGGTCGGTGTCTTCCGGTGACCGCAAAGCGAGCCAGGATGCTGAGAGGGTATGCGAGATCTAGACGAGTGCAAGTCATCAGGTACATGAGGCAAACCACCAGCTCTGCATAGGGACTACTGAGCACTACAGCCTCCTACGGGACTGCAGCAGAGAGTGTGTGGTCTACTGGCAGAGGGGTGGGCTGTGCGGAAGAGAACTGAAGGCCGAACCTTTGAAGGACCTGGCGCACCAAGTGTGACTGTGTGACAGTGATGGTGCACACTGCTCTGTCCCTGGAGATCTACAAGCCAAGGTAGCAACGCAGCTCTCCTAGGTCAGTGCAGGTGTGTTTCCTCAGCATCTCGGCCTTCGCGACGACCTGTGAAGGCCGAGCTGCTGAGGAGACACACCTGCACTGTGAAGGTCGACCTGGCTACATCCTGAGCCAGACTCCTTCACGAAGGCCATCGCGTCTTTTTCTACAGTAGCAAAGACCAGGTCATCTACGTAGACAAGGATGCAGAGCGGAGTCTGGCCAGAATGGACGAAGAGCGAGGGGTCTGCAGACGAAGGGAAGAACTGCAAGTCAGCAAGTGTAGCACGCAGCATATCGTGCCACTCACGGGGCACCTGTCACCAGCCGTAGACGGGGCGGCGGAGGAGCCACTCAGAACCAGGGGGAAGGGTACCGGAGAAGCCCTGGGGGCGGCGCACGTAGACCTGCTCGTGTAGACTGCCCTGGAGGAAAGCTGTGGAGAAGTCGAGGGAGTGCAGCTCGATGTCACACTGTGCTGCTACGTGTAGTAGTGCTCGAAGAGTGGTCATCTTTGGGGTCGGGGTGAAGGTCTGAAAGAAGTCCACTCCCTCACACTGAATGAAGCCTCGAGCAATGTAGTGCGCCTCAAAGACAGGCGGCTCTCCAGGAGGGCGCTTCACCTTGAAGAGCCACCGGCCATCGACTACGTTCACCCCATGTGGGTGAACTGCGTCGATGAAGGTGCTGAAGGATCTCCAAGATGCCATCTCTTGCTCCATGGCAGCTATCCGCTGAGAGGCCTAGGGTTCCGAGGTCGCCTCAGCGTAGGTGCGAGGGGTCGGGATGTCAAGGGCGTCTGGGTCCCCCTCAGGGACAAATAGTCTGGAACAGAGATGGGGAGCGGCCTCAGACAGGAAAGCGAGCTCGAACTGCCTATCCTCTAGGACGTCACTGCCAAGAGCAGCCACACCCCTGATGGCCAGAGGGCAGGCAGGGTCAGAGACCAGAGCAGTGGCGTAGTCCAGACGGCGGGTAGCGGTGAACTCTGTGATAGCAGCTACAAGAGCCGACAGACTCGAGACAGGAACGGACGGGTCGGTAACAAGAGGCAAGGACCCGAGGAACAAGGGGATGCGCAGCATGGAGAAAGTCAGAGAACGGAGGTGGGGCCACAGCGAGCGATGACGGGGGAGGGGACGGGAGGAGAGGAGGAGCACGGGACGCATGAGAGAGAAGCAACATAGGGTGAGAACGCGGAACACAGGAGGTAGGACGAGCACAAGACGAACGACGAGACCAGACGTGAGATGGAGGAGTCGGGTCAGGAGAGAGGGGAGGAGACACAGGAGGAGAACGGGGAGGGAAACAAGCCGGAGAGGAGTCCGGGGGAGGAAACACCGGGACGTAGCCCGGCGGAGGAGGAGGCTGCGGCGACGAAGGAGGCACCGGCAGGCGGTCAGGGGAAGGAAGACCGAGGAGGCGAAGAGCGGACACCGGCGGCGACTGCTGCGACTGCTGCCGAACGCCAACACCAGAACGTCCATCGACAGGGCGACTCCCTCTGAGAAGCTCCACGCCAGCACCCCCAGAACGGGAACCCGCTCCAGTACCCGCTCCAGCACGCTCCCCAGCATCCCCAGAACTCACAAACCCCATGGCGGTAACGACGGCGGCTATGGCTGCGGCGGCAGCTGCGGAGGGGGCTGTGGCTGTGACAGAAGCAGCGGGGATAGGGGAGGGGAGACCAGGGCGGGGACAGGCGGGGGAAGGGACTCCGCCGAGCTGCGAGAGTCAGCAGACTCCTCGGCAGGGACAACCGACGGGAGGGGGGTGACGTGAGACACACCACACGGGGCAGGGTGGGGAGGGGGGGGAGCAGGGGTGACCGGTGGAGGGGGGGGAACCAGGAACTGGGGGGGAGTGACCCGGGGACCACGGTGGGGTAAGCGGTGATAGAAGGAGATGGACTCGTCAAAAGTGACGGCACGAGAGTGAAAGAAACGGTGAGAAGGCGGGTGGTAGAACTGCCAGTCAGACGAGTCGAGGGGGAAACCTAGGAAGACACAAGGGACAGTGAGGGCAGTGAGCTTGTCCGTGGCAGAAGCACGAACGTGAGCGAGGCAGCCCCAGACGTGGAACGCAAATGCGTCACTAGGGGACCAGGTCCAGAGGAGGGTCGGCGAAACCTGCGGCTGCTGAGGGTGCGGCCACAGGTTAAGCAGATGAGCGGCCTAGCGAGCAGCGAATGGCCATAGAAAATGGGGTGCACCGGCATTGATTATGGAGGTATGAGCCTTCCATGACCAAACCGATGCGTCGCTCAGTGACCCCATTCTGCTGTGGAGAGTCCGGCAAGGTGAACGTCTGGGTGATGCCCTCCGCACGACAGAAGCGACCAAGGCAGGCACAGGAGAACTCGCCACCACGGTCGGAGTGAAGTCGCAAGACAGGGAAACCTCGGTGAAAACGCGCAGAGACAAGCCACGGGATAAGACGTTAGGCACGTTGGCCTTCCGCTCTAGGGGAAACACTGTGGTGTAGCGCGTATAGTCATCGACAAGCACTAGGAAGTAACGCTCTCGACGCGGCCCATGGACAAGGGCAGGGCCCCAGACGTCCATGTGCAGGGTCTGCAGCGGTGCAGCGGTGGGGGGGAACGAGGTGGAGTGAGGGGCACGGCGAAGCCGGCCCTCGACGCAGGGCATGCAGGGTGGCACTGGTGAGGAGGGTAGCGTGGGGAACGACTCAGGGAGACCTAAGACAAGACCGTGCTGAGACATGTGACGAAGACGTGTGAGAGCAAGGTGATCTAGACGGTGGTGCCACAGAAGCGTCGCGTGAGTAAGCGACCATTACGTGCAAACCGTAGCTACCTGGGTAGACACAGACACTTGGGGAGACGTCCCAACCGGGGGGGACGCGGTGTCCAGCGTGAACAAGCCAGACACCGGGTCCCGAGGGAACGTGGTGAGGGGAGCACCTGTGGCGGCCTCGGTACAGACTGCGTACCGCTCGTGACCAGGGAGCGTAGTGGTGACGCCAAGGTCCTGGAGGCAGCCAACACCAACTAGGTTCCTAGGGAATGAGGGGATGTGCAGGCCTGTAAGGGAGCCCGACGGAACCGTCGTACAAGGAAGGGTGGTGGAGCTACGGGCGACTACAGGACCGGAGAAAGGGTCTGCAAGAGCAACTACGGCGGGAGCAGCAAGCGGCATAAGCGTGGTGGAGTCTCGAAAGAAACACCAGGATGCGCCGGAGTCCATGGTGAACGAGAGCGCGGTAGTGGTGACAGGGGTCGGAGGAGCGAGGGAGGACCCAAGACTAAATAAGGCAGGGGATCCTACGCCTGACGCAGCAGGGGAGCCTGAACTAGGCACACTGGGCACACCTACGCTAGGCAACACAGGGTAATAGGAACCAGTCACACTAGAGTCATCGTGATACAAAGCAGAGCTAATCTCATCTACGTCCATATTAATTATCATAACACCACAACGGAGCAGACTGTGCCAGTCGGGGAGGTCAGGCAACCGAACGAAGCGTAGATGAAACAGGTCATCTAGGCAACGGAAGCAACGAATGGGGGTATGGCCGATCTTACCACACACGAGGCCGCGGCAATCTGGAGCTGGTACTGGAGCTAGGAGCGCCCGTCACTCTGATCACCACCCGACATCACGCCGCGCGCACGACCACTGCGACCACCGTCTCCTCCGGCGCCAGGTCACCCGGGTAGGAGATGGCCGACCCGCCACTGCGGCTGCTGCTGCTGCAGCGACTGCTGCTGCTTCTGCTGCGGGTGCTGCTGCTGCTGGTCTAGGGGCGGTGCCTGCTGCTGCTGCTTCTGGGGCTGCTGCTCCGAGGCACCAGCCCAAGCCCCCTCGTCAGTACTACCAGCTTGCGAGCCACCTCCACCACCTGCACCACCCCTTCCTCCGCTACCTCCGCTGTGCCCAGCCTTCGGGCGGCGACCCTTACCCGGACAAAACTACACTGCGGCGGCTGTCTCCGCGGCCGGAGCTGTCTCAGCGACCGCAGCAGAACCGTCAGAGTAAGTGCACTGAGCAAGGGCATAGCCCTGAAAGATAGAGACCTGCACGGTACCGCTAGACTACGAGATAGAGCGCTGACGAGTCTCTACGGCAGACAAGGTGTCGAAAAAGTCAGTGAGGGTGAGGTCAGCGGGGTGGAGACTAAGGAAGTGATCGCGGGCGGTGGCAAGGCGGTCAGGGAGGCGGGTGGCAAGGAGGTAGAGGGTAGAGTAGATGGGGGGTTGAAACACACGAAGCTGGGCCTCAGTGCAGGCAGCGCGTCAGGTCGTATCTAGCGTGCGCAGGTGGGCGTCCAGGTCAGCGACAGTACGGAAAGACGTGAGATCAGGAAAGAGCATGGGCAGGATCAGGCGATCGACGGAGGCAGAGGGCGGGGTGGAATAGCGCACGACAACAGCCTCTAGGAACTCCTGTGCAGTCCTGACCGACCTAAAGCCGGGGCGCTCGGACAGGGGGAGGGCATGACTAATCGCAAGCTGTGCGACAGCGTCACGCGACAACCAGACAGCACGGGCAAGGGCAGCAGCGGCAGCGGACTCACGGTCAGCAGATGTGGGGTCAGCGGATAGAGAAGGAGGGTGGTCCGGACAGGGGAGCGTACCGTTGATGTGGACGGCTACGGAGTGGCCGTCCTACCGCTGACCAGTCAGGTGGCTGCGGAGGTCAACGAGCCACGAGTCGAACTCAACCGGCTGCCCCTCCGCATCAAAACGCAGGACCGAGTCCGCCATCATGGTCGCTGCAGCAGCAGAAAGGCGGTACTGGGCGACATGGTGCGGCGGGAAGCAATGATGTGCGGTGCAGTGCTGTACAGTGCGGTAGACGGAGGTGCAGGACGATGCCGTGCAGTGCAGGGCGGTGCAGTGCGGTACCGGGCGGTGCAGTGCGGTACGGGGCAGTGCAGTGCGGTACCGGGCGGTGCAGAGCGGTGCAGTGCGGTGTAGTGCGGTGCAGATCGGTGCAGGGCGGTGCAGTGCGGTACCGGGCGGTGCAGTGCGGTGCAGAGGGCCGATGACGGCGGCGAGGCGTCTAGGAGACGGGGCCGCTAGGCGGGGAGGTGACGGGGCCGGCTAGGCTACGGGGCTGGCTGTGCAACGGCGCCTGCTAGGCGACGGGGTCGGCTAGGAGGCGGGGCTGGCTAGGAGGCGGGGCCAGCTAGGCGAAGGGGCCGGTTAGGAGACAGGGGCGGCTGGGCTACGGGGCCGGCTAGGCGACGGGGCCGGCTAGGAGACGGGCCAGGTAGGCGCTAGGTGACGGGGGGTGGGGGGGGCACTAGGGGACGGGCCAACACGGGTGGGAGGGCGACAGGGCGGCTAGGACCTATGGCGGAAGCGCCGGTGTGCGGGGGGGACCTACCATACTCATGATACTATATCAAAGTTAATGAATGACTAGAACAATGAGATACAATGGAATATAACCTAGTGGGTTGTACTCCCTAAGGCACAACCCTGTACAGTCTATAACAATATACAAAGATATGTTTGACAACTCCCGTGTCCCTTGGTCGCCAAAACTCGGGCGAGACTGGCTCACCCGAAACCCGGTTACCCTATTTTCGCCCCTCAAGTTTATTAATCTTGAACACAAACGTGTGTGTTGTGGGTCAACGGCTTTAATTTCAATCCTGAAGATCTATGGACCATATTGGATAGCTTAATATACTTCACTAAAATCTCTTCATCCTGTAAAGCATATTTTTTTCTTGTGAGCTTTAAAATCAAAGTAAGAGACACTCTTTCCCTCTATTTCTTCTCCAGTTCTTACCATTTTTTCGTTGCTGTAGCCAATGCCAACCAATGCAAACTCGTGCAGTACAGAAGTTACTGTTTCACCTGCGTGCCTGACACGCAAACATCTAGGCCAGAAAGACCGCGGTGCATTGCGAGCTGACATACTGAACTGGCTTACGCTCAGTCGCGCGCCCTAGGATCAATCGTCAGCCGGTGGCCTTTGGGCGAGTTATTGATCAGTGGGTGGTATTTGGGTGGGCTTTAAAGTCTCGTCGTCAGCGGGTGACCATGGAAGGCGACTGGAGCGGCGCCGGCGCCGGCGGTGGCGGCGGCGGCATGCGCCAGCAAGCAGCACCAGCGGAGCCCGACTGGCGCACGAGGCTTCCGCGGGAGAAGCGGCAGATCCTGGTGAAGCGCATGTGCGTTGTGCCGTGCCGTTAACCTAGGTTATTCCGGTCTTGAGACATTAACCTAGAAACTGGAAACTGGACACGCTGGAAACTGGAAACCTGCGAAGCACTTCTGAAAATAAATCCGCGAGGGAACCCAAGGAAACCCCTAGTCCCTCAAATTTTTGTCACTATGCGGAATGGGGAGCCTTCAGAAGGCTTAGATTCGACCTAATCCTAGATCCGACCTAATCCTAGATGCGACCTAATCCTAGTTGCGACGTAATCCTAGATGCGACCTAATCCTAGATGCGACCTAATCATAGATGCGACCTAATCCTAGATGCTACCTAATCATCGAAGCGACCTGATCATAGATGCGACCTAATCTGCAACAGCAGCAGCAGCAGCAGCAGTTTAACGAGGCGACTTGAGCAAGCCTGAGTTTGTATTCCTTCCGTGCGTCTTTATGGCTCATTGCGCTGTATTTCCTTTCACTGTGCAAAATGGAAGGAGGCCTCAGAGTCTACTAGAAAGAACATCCGTATTCCGTGTAACTGTGCAGCAGAATGGAGAGGCTTTAGAGGGTGCGCGTCAGCTCGATTCGACACACATCCCTTTTCTATTTATCCCGGTTAATTCGTTTCACCGTGCAGCAGAATGCAGAGCCTGTGGAAGCTGCACGTTTGTATCGAATTAATACCTTACCCTATTTCTCGTTTCACCGTGCATTTCCTATGCATCACCGCACCGCGCATCTCTGCACCGTGCATCACTGCACCATGCTTCACCCCATCTTGCAGCATGGAGAGTCTGCAGAAGTTCACCTCAGCACCCGACATGAACGAGCATAGGTTGAGGCGCTTAAGACTCACCCTAATCCTTGTATGCTCGCTCTACTGTGTGCCGGCGTGTGCCGGCTGGCTGTGTGTCGGTTCTCCGTGCAGCATGGAGAGCCTGCAGAAGTTCACCTCAGCACCGGACATGAACGAGCTCCACCGCGTTGCAGCCTCGTTCGAACAAAAGATCTTTTCAACCGCCACCAACCAGGTGCAACCCAACCCAACCCGACCCAACCCAACCCTGGCATATTCGACAAACGGGGTGCAAGGGCCCCGTTTCAAGCTCAGGGATATGTTGCAAATGTCGCTCTGGGAGGCGTTTAAAAACGCAAAACCACAAAACGCGCCAGAGTCTTTTCGGGCAGCCCGCTTGAAAAAAAATACGCGACAGTTCGCGACCTGACGAATCCTAACAGGAACTTCGCCACATCGTGAACTTGACTTGGGGGTTCAAATGCCAGCCAACCAAATCATCGTTCTGGTTGACGAGTATGTGTAGGAATAGTAGTGTTGGACTTCAGGATATGGGTCTGGGAAGAGGGATAGGGTGGTGATGTGTGGGTGGTTGGTTACTTATGAGGTTGCATGATATGATTGATCCTCATCATGGGCCGAACTATGTGTATCCTTGCTTAAACAAACTATTGTTGGAGATGGGAATTTGGTGCTCTGCACCTCCCCTTATACCCCTCCTAAACCTACTTCTTTGCCCTGCCCGGAAGTTTTTTCTGCCCTGCCCGGCCAAGCGTTTTTCCAGCATTTACCCCCAGGCCCCTTAGCGTTTTGCGTTTTCAACGCTGGCATAAGCGCTAATCATTGCCCCACTTTTTATCCCCCCCGATGTCTCGGGACCACCAGGACGACTACCTGTGGCGCATCTCGCAGAAGATGCTGTACATCAAGAGCAAGGGCCACATGCTGCAGGCGCAGGCGGGGACGAGCTCGCAGGCGTCTGCTGGGTCCGTGGGCACTGCAGGGATGGCTGCTGACGCTTGTAAGCCTCTGGCGTGCTGCTTGTGAGCAGTGCGCGTGGTGCTTGTATGTGACGAGCTTAAGTTTGAATTTCATGCATGGGTGCTTGCAATGGGTGAATGTGGTGCTTGCAATGGGTGAATGTGGTGCTTGCAATGGGTGAATGGGGTGCTTGCAATGGGTGAATGGGGTGCTTGCAATGGGTGAATGGGGTGCTTGCAATGGGTGAATGGGGTGCTTGCAATGGGTGAATGGGGTGCTTGCAATGGGTGAATGGGGTGCTTGCAATGGGTGAATGGGGTGCTTGCAATGGGTGAATGGGGTGCTTGCAATGGGTGAATGGGGTGCTTGCAATGGGTGAATGGGGTGCTTGCAATGGGTGAATGTGGTGCTTGCAATGGGTGAATGTGGTGCTTGCAATGGGTGAATGGGGTGCTTGCAATGGGTGAATGTGGTGCTTGCGATGGTTGAATGTAGTGCTTGCAATGTGGTGCATGTGATTCTTGTTCGTGGCACGTTCTAGCTACGATGTCTGTTGTGAGCATGGGGTTGCTTGGTTGTGTGATCCCTTTCGTCCCTTGCCTCGTTAAAGACTTTCCTTTCTCCCCTCCCCTCTATCTCCAGGCGCCGTACCAGGTCGTCATCTTGCTCTCTCTTACTCTCTCTGTTTCTCTCCCGCTATTCCCAGCCGGCATGAGCTATCCGCAGCAGCAGCAGCCAGGTCAGCCAGGCCAGTGGTCAGCCAGGTCAGCCAGGTCAGCCGCAGGTCATGGGAGGAGTCCCCATGATGGGCCAGCAGCAGCCAGGCTCCATTCCTCCAGGCGCCGTACCAGGTCGTCATCTTGCGCTCTCTTACTCTCCCTTTCTCTCCCCCTTCCCCCCGTCCCCGCCCCCACCCCCATTCCCAGCCGGCATGAGCTACCCGCAGCAGCAGCAGCAGCCAGGCCAGCCAGGGCAGCCAGGTCAGCCGGGTCAGCCGCAGCCGGCGATGCGGGCAGGAGTCCCCATGATGGGCCAGCAGCCAGGCACCATGCCTCCAGGCGGGGCGATGGGAGGCCCGGGGGGGATGGGCGGGCCACTGCAGCCAGGGCAGATGCAGCAGGGGCAGATGCAGCAGGGGCAGATGCAGCAGGGGCAGGGGGGGATGGGCGGGCAAATGCAGCCCGGGCAGGGCATGGGGGGGCCTGGAATAGGCGGGCCTGGCATGGGTGGGCCTGGTATGGGTGGGCCGAGGCAGCTGCCCCAGAGTAACCTGTCCATGGGGGCGAGTCAGGGAGTGCAAGGGGCTGGGCCCATGCAGGTGGGTGCGGGGCAGCAGCAGCAGCAGTCGGGTCAGATGCAACAGCAGCAGCAGCAGCGGATGCTAATGATGCAGCAGCAGCAGCAGCTGCGGCAGCAGCAACAACAGCAACAGCTGCAGCAGCAGCAGCAGCAGCAGCCCATGGCGCTACAGCAGCAGGGCCAGCAGCCTCAGCAGCAGCCGCAACTGCAGCAGCAGCAGATGGGAGGCCAGATGCAGCCTCAGCAGCCCCAGCAGGTGCAGCAGCAGCAGGGGCCTGGTGGCGTGATGCAACAGCCTGGTGGGCTCGTGAACCGAGGTCAACCCATGCCTGTGCAACAGCAGCAGCAGCAGCAATATGGGGGGCCGCAAGCACAGAGGATGCAGCAAAGCCCTAGCCCGGGACCGGTGGCATTGCAGCAGCAGCAGGGCATGTCAATGCAGCAGCAGCAGCAGCAGCAGCAGCAGCAGGCTGTGCAGCAGGCCATGGGAGGGCAGATGGGTCAGCAGCAGCAGCAAAACCAGCAGCAGCAGCAGTTGCAGCAGCAGGTGCAGCAGCCAATGCAGCAGCCCCCCCAGGCTGTGCAGCAGCAGCAGCAGCAGGGTGTGCAAGGTCAGGCAGGGGCGATCCAGCAGCAGCAGCAGCAGCAGCAGTCGGGTCTGCAGTCGACGGTGACGCAGCAGGGAGGGATCTCGGACACTGTCTGGCAAAAGGTGTGCGGCTCCCTCCCCTATCCTGCCCCCACGTCTTTCTCCTTCTCTCCCTCGGCGTGTGTTTTGTGGCCTGTGCTGTGTTTGACCTATTGCTGCGTGTGCATTTCGTGTGCTGCGTGCGTGTGTTCTCATGCGCTTTCATGTCTCATGTGTCATGTGTGCTGTTTGCATGCGTTTTGATGTGTGCTTCTGTGTTCCGCTGTGTGCTGTTTGCATGCGTTTTGATGGGTGCTTCTGTGTTCCGCTGTGTGCTGTATCGTACGTCACTCCCCACCTGCCGCACCCCACCCCACCCCATCCCCCCAGCTGCAAGGCATCAAGGCGAGCTACCTCAAGGACATGAAGGAAATCCACAGCTTCCTCGTCATGAAGAGCCAGCAGGTGAGAGGAGAGGAGGTGACAGGTGAGAGGAGGTGGCAGGTGAGAGGAGGTGGCAGGTGAGAGGAGGTGGCAGGTGAGAGGAGGTGGCAGGTGAGAGGAGGTGGCAGGTGAGGTGAGGTGGCAGGTGAGGTGAGGTGGCAGGTGAGAGGAGGTGGCAGGTGAGAGGAGGTGGCAGGTGAGGTGAGGTGGCAGGTGAGGTGAGGTGGCAGGTGAGAGGAGGTGGCAGGTGAGAGGAGGTGGCAGGTGAGAGGAGGTGGCAGGTGAGGTGAGGTGGCAGGTGAGCGGAGAAGAGAGACATCATTTTATGAGATGTGTTCGTGTGACGTGTCTACTCTAGATTCCCCCCATGTCTTGAGATAGCTTTTCAGCACTATTTGTTTGTAAACATATTTCCCACAGATTACCCTACACTACCTGTTTGTTTGTATCCTTTGTAAATCTCCTGACGGCAGCTGCAGAAGATGGTGCCGGAACAGCAGGAGCGACTGAAACACTACAAGGACATCTTATATCGTATCATTCCATATTTGAGTGTGCCTCGAGATAAGGTGCCCCCGCAATTCACTATAGAGAAGGTGGAGCAGCTTGAGAGGCAGATAATTCAGATTCTTGAAACATTCAAGAAGCGGCGGCCCCCTCAGCAGCAGCAGCAGCAACAGCAACCGCAACAGCAGCAGCAGCAGCAGCAGCAGCAGCAGCAGCAGCAGCAGCAGCAGCAGCAGCAGCAGCAGCAACAGCAGCAGCAACCGCAACAGCAGCAGCAGCAACAGTTACAGCAACAGCAGCAGCAGCAGCAGCAGCAACAGTTACAGCAGCAGCAGCAGCAGCAACAACAGTTACAGCAACAGCAACAGCAACAGCAACATCAGCAGCAGCAGCAGCAGCAGCAGCAGCAGCCGCGGCCTCAGCAACCCCTTCAAGGAATGGCAGGACAGCCACTGGCGAAGCAGCAGCAGCAGCAAGGGGTGCCTATGGGTGTGGGTGGGCCTGTTCGCCTGGTGCCTGGCCAGATGGGGCAGCAACAACTGCCGCAGCAGCAGGTGCATCCCCAGATGCAGCAGGCTGCCTTACCTGGGGGTATGCAGCAAGCCTTGCCAGGCCAGCGGCCCATGCAACCACAGCAGCCGCAGCAGGGGCAGCAGGGGCAGCAGGGGCAGGGGCAGCAGCAGGTGCGGCTACAGAGCCCGGCCCCTATTCAGACTCAGCAGCAGCCCTTGCAGGCGAGGCAGCAGCAGCAGCAGCAGCAGCCGCTACAGCAGCAGCAGAAGATCGAAGAAAGCGCTGCCACCGGTAATGCAGCAGCAGCAGCAGCGCAGAGGGATGGGATGAAGCTTGCAGCTGCAGGGCTAGGAGGAGGCACAGCAGGAACAGTACCATTAGCCGGCCGACCAGTGCAGCAAATCAAATCTGAGCCAGATGCGAAGATCTTGCCAGGCCAAGCCCTTCCTCAGCAGCAGCAACAGCAGCAGCAGCAGCAGGGAGGGGTGGGCGTAGGCCCACAGAATCAGCAGGCGCAGTACAAACCAGGATCACCACCACCCCTAGCAGGATTGGCAGCAGGAGGCGCAGGGGCAGCAGCAGCAGGACCAGGAGCAGCAGCAGCAGCAGGGGTAGGGGCAGTAGATGAGCCGTCCTCGCTCTCCGCCAGTGCAGCACCATACCAGGCGGCCTCTGCCTATATCGCCCCGTCTCCCGGCCCATTCGAGCAAGACACAAGCAAGATGTCTGCACCAGGGCAGGCGGGGGAGGGCGAGACTGGGGAGGGTGCAGCTGAGGGGGCGGTGGAGGTGAAAGGAGAGGCGGGGGAGGGGGGAAAAGGGAAGGTGGAGGAGAGGGAGAAGGAAGAGCCGATGGCGAGATTGTGCCGAGTGGTGAGCGCGACGTGCTGTGGAAGGGTTTATTCAGCTTTCCTGATGTTGTGGCTGCGTGCTGTGTCCCACTTGTGGAGGTTGTAGCATTGCCATGTTGTCAGTGGTCAGCATTGCCATGATGTCAGTGGTCAGCATTGCCATGATGTCAGTGGCTGCACGCATTTGCTGCTACCTCCCCCTCCCCCTCCCCCTCCCCGCCCCCTTGTAGATGGACGCTTCATTGGCCCACGATGGGAGGGATCTCCTCCTGGCAGCCGCGCACATGCAGGCCGTGCTTGCACGTTCTTGGGCCATACCATGACATCTTTCCTTTCCGCCCCAACCCCCCCCTCCCCAGCCTTGCACATGAAAGCTGTTCTCTTGTGTCCTCCTTACAACCGCCCTCCCCCCTCTGTGCCCCACAGATGGACGCTTCTTTGGCCCACGATCGCAGGGACCTCCTCCTAGCAGCCGCGCACATGCAGGCCGTGCTCGCATGCTCCGACCGCCTTGCCACGTCAGCACCCCTCGCGGGCTCCAGAGGCGCACTTGGAGAGGACCTATCAGCGACGGCCAGCTCACGCCTGCTGGCTGACTGGATGGCGCTCAACTCCCTCAACTTCCCTGGCCTCCCGTCCTCTGGGTCCCACATGCGAGGGTCCGGGCCTCTGCCTCTGCCGCTCACGCCTTTCTCAGGGGCACCTGGAGGTGGTATCTTGCCCGGTTCTGCTGGTGTAGGTGCTTCTGCTGGTGGTGGCGTGGGCATCGGTGCTGATGCTAGCGCTGCTGTTGCTGCTGCTGGTGGCACTGCTGCTGCAGCTGTTGCTGCTGGTGCGGGTGCTACTGGTGCCGCTGGTGCTGCTGGTGCTGGTTCGAGTGGCGCGTTGAGCAGGAGGGTGGTGTCTGTGACTGCAAGTGTGGTGGACCACCTGGGCACAGTCACCAGCAGCGCGGTGCATGCTGTGGCACACCCAGGCTCAGCGTGGGGGGAAGATGGGGAGGATGGCGCAATGGGAGATGGGGAGTTGGAGGAGGAGAGAGAGTGGGGCTGGGATGAGGATGAGGAGGAGGAGGAGTGGGAGGAAGATGGAGAGGGGGAGCGTGGAGGGGTGGCGGATGGGCAGTGGCTGGTGTCACGGGCTCAGGCTGCTTCGGCGCTCTTCCCGCCAAGGAAGCGGCAGAAGAGTGAGGTGAGACGCGGGGGTGCTGTTATGTTCCACGGAGTCGTCGCTTTTTGTCCTCTCGTCCTCGTGTCTGTCATGGCTGTTAAGCAGCCTATTCCATCCCGGGGTGCATCCAGCAACACACTTCTGCATACGGTGTATCTCAACTCAGAGGCATCTCAGACCTGAACTTTAAGATGCCTCTCAGGGCAGCCTTCTCAAAAATACCCTACAACGAGAAGCCTATCCCCACCATCTCCTGGGAGGCAGAACAACCAATTGCAGCGATTATAGACACGGGTGTGGAGGTCAGCAAGAGCCGTCATCATCTTGTTTCTCTCTCCTCTTCCCCCCCTCCTCTCTTCCTCCCCCTCCCCCTCCCCCCCCCCCCCCGACCCCCTCCTCCCTGTTGCGGACAGCTCGTGCCCGGTGTGGCATGGGAGGCAGAGCAGCTGAACGAGGGGATGATCGACACCTGTGTGGAGGTCAGCAGGAGGGAATCCAGGCGAGCGCATGCCATGGGCAAGGAAGGCGTGGCTGTGCTGCTGCACTTTGACATCCCCTCGGTATGTGCGTCTGACCTACCGTGGCTGTGCTGCAGTGATTCGTTCCCTGCTGCAACTCTCCTCTCTATCCGCCCTCAACCTCTCAACCTGCAATTGCAACTTGCAGGTGACACCTGCCAGTGCTGCTTGCAGGTGACACCTGCCAGTGCTGCTTGCAGGTGACACCTGCAAGTCGCCTCTGCAGCGCGAGACCTCTCAACGTTCCTGAGAATTCTAAAAAACACTCTTCAGCGCGAGACCTCTCAACCCTCCTGCAATATCGCACCACCGACCTTTTGAGGCACCTCAAAGCGCTACATACCCGGGTTTCCCTCATTATAGCACAGGCCGGTATTCTCCCCCGTCTCCTCGTCCCTACCTCCCATCCGCACTGCTTACCCAATCTCCTTCAACACCCTTTCCCCTCTCCCCCCGTCAGCTCCAACTTGCGCTTTCCCCTCCCCCGTCTCCCCTCTCCCCTCTCCCCCTTCAGCTCCAAGTTACGCTCTTCTCCCCCCCCATCAGCCCCAATCTGTGCTTTCCCCTCTCCCCCCATCCATCCCTTTGTCTCCCACAGGTCGGCATTCCCTTCCCTCCTCTCCGTCTCCTCGTCCCTTCCTCCTACCCGCACTGCTCGCCCCAGCCATGGCCCTTCCAAGCACACCCATATGCCAGGTATTGTTCCAACCGTGCCAGGTGCTCTGTGTTTGCCAGGTGCTGTGCGTGTGCCAGGTGCTGTGCGTGTGCCAGGTGCTGTGTGCGTCGAAGCTCCTCGGCTGCTGTTATGTCCGTTCTGTGCCAGTGAGAATACATGGGAGTGTTTCAGGCCTGTTTTTTAGGCGCCTTAAGTATACATTTTAAGAGAAGTGCTCCAGGTTTCTATGACTTGAGGGCGCCTAAAACATATATGTTCCTGAAGCGCCTCTAGTATATGTGATAAGAGGAATGCTCCAGGTTTCTCTGACATCATGAGACTGCTTTTGAGTGGACTCCAAAGCAGTTTCCAGGCCATCATGAGACCAACGGTTCCACTGTGCTGTGATGACAGCGACTGACTGACTGACCCGCCACACAGATTGGCTGGAAGGCCGTGATTGCTCATGTCGGTCTGTGCTATGCATGTACCCATCACCCATGCGCTCTGGTGCACGCCCTTCCGCTCCTCCCCCGTTTCCGTACAATGGTGCAGAACGCCTTGGATTGACTCATACATCGACTTTTAGCACAACCGCTAACTTATGGCCCCTCCTCCCCCCCTCCCCACGCTTCCCCAGAAAACATATAACAGGTCTCCAGCAGTGTGGAATGCCATGGATTGCTCTATACACTGACGTACCACACCTGCCAACTTAATTTCACCCTTCTCTCCCAGACAACCCGGCCCCCCCTCCCCCCCCTTTTCTCAACCTCCATACCACAGATCAGCAGTGGTGCAGGAAGCCATGCATTGCCGTGCGAGCAGCCAACGGCCCGCTGATGGCCATGGCAACGGCGTAGGGTGAACTCATACCGTCACTCTCACTCCCTTATTCCCATCGCCACCACTGATCTGCAGTGGTCCAAGATGCCATGGACCGCTTTACCAGAGCCATGCGAGCAGTCAAGGGCCCATTGATGGGGCGAGAGCGGCCGAGGACCGAGCACATATCCTCACTCTTACTTCTCTATCTGCCATCCCTGCCGCAGATCCGCAGTGGTCCAAGATGCCATGGACCGCTTTACCAGAGCCATGAGAGCAGCCAAGGGTCCCCTCACTCTGACATCCATGGCCAAGGCATGGGATGAGCACGCCCGGGCGGCAGTCATGCAGGTTCTGGCGGCCTCTGCTCCTCCCAATGCCTGCTGGCATGCTGTGGTTGGTCCCTGGCATGAGTGTGCTGCTGATGTGTCACATGGTTAGATCTACACCACACGGTGCCTGTTGTGTGCTGGCTGGCATTATGGGATGGATGCTATTGTTGTGATTTGTTACGATTAGATTGTTTCTTTTTGAAGTGGCGCGCATCATGCCTCAATGAAATATCATCAGAAGCCTTCGTCCGTTCTTAAAAAAAAGGTGCAATCTGCTAATGGTTTGCACCTATGCTATTGGATTTAGGGCAGAATGCAAGGCAAAGCAAAGCTCCAATAGTAGCGCGTGAAGGCCATGTACCGTAATCTCCCGGCATGATTACCCCCCCGAAAAAGGGACCCTGGGTCTTTTTTCCAAACCATGGGTCTTAATGTCGTCAAGGGATTGTGAGGACCCGCTATTTGGGGTAAATCATTTGAGGACCCCCGATTTCCCTCAACAGTATATTTGTACTCTTTTTTAGTTCCTGATTTTGGTCACGCGTTCAAAGCGCCCCCGTTTGCCTGTGCAACTTATCAGAATGAAGAATCACTAGAATGGGGAGATACAAGGCAATATAGATTGGTGAGCTGTACCCACTAAGGCACATACACATATAGTCTACAGTAACTGCATAAGTTATGTTTGACACACCCCCTAGACTACATAGGGGCAGTGCCTAACAAGGGAAGAAGCAGCTCAGGGCGGCACTACTAGTCCAGCCTCTGAGACAAGGGTCTAAAGACCAGTCACGAGGAGTACGGACAAGGCAAGAGCAAGGCCAGGGCGGCACTACTAGTCCAAAGTCAAGGCCCTAGCAAGTGAGAGGCTACAGGAACGAGACCTAGCTGTACACAATGCCGCTGATGATCTTTAGGCGCAAGCGCCTTCGTAAAGATATCAGCTGTGTTGGCACCGGAGGCCAAGTGTACTACGCGGGCCTGGCAGCGCTGCTGGAGCTCACGCAGGAGGAAGTACCGCAGCTGGATGTGCTTCGCACTGCCCTTGAATCAAGGCTCCTGATACAGGAGGATCATGGCCCTGTTGTCAGCGTACAGGACCGGGGCAGAGCTAGGCCGCTCACCTAAGTCAGTGAGCAAGAAGGTCAGCCAGCGGAGCTCCTGTGCCTGCATGGCACCGGCGTAGATCTTGGCCTCACAGCTGGACTGGGCAACAGACGAGGAGCGGATAGCTCTCCACGAAACGGCACCTGAACCAAGGCTGAAGCAGTAGCCCTGCGAGGACCTGAGGGTCTCGGCGTCGTCTGCCCAAGAAGCGTCTGTGTGTCCTCCTAGCACTAACCCCATGCCGATGTACTTGCAAGATAACGCAAAACCCTCTTAGCGGCAGACCCGTGCTGTGGTTGGTGTCTGCCTGTAGCCACAAAGCGAGCCAGGATGCTGAGAGGGTATGCGAGATCTGGGCGAGAGCAAGTCATCAAGTACACGAGGCAACCCACCCGCTCTGCGTAAGGACCACTGGACTCTGCCGACTCCTCAGGAACTGGAGTGGAGAGCCTGTGGTCTAGAGGCAGAGGAGTGGGCTGTGCGGAGGAGAACTGAAGGCCGAACCTCTGAAGGACCTGGTGCACCAAGTGTGACTGAGTCAAAGTGATGGTGCGGGCTGCTCTGTCTCTGGAGATCTGCAAGCCAAGGTAGTGACGTAGTTCTCCAAGGTCAGTGCAGGTGTGTCTCTTCAGCAGCTCTGCCTTCACAGAGGCTAGTGCGTCCCTGTCTGCCGTGGCGAAGACCAGGTCGTCTAGATAAACAAGGATGTAGAACGGGGTCTGGCCAGCACGAACGAAGAACGAGGGGTCTGCAACGGATGGAAAGAACTGCAGGTCAGCAAGCGTAGCACGCAGCGTGTCGTGCCACTCACGGGAAGCCTGCCACAGGCCGTAGACGGGGTGCCGGAGGAGCCACTGGGTCCCACGAGGGAAGGTACCAGTGAAGCCCTGAGGGCGGCGCAGGTAGACCTGCTCGTGTAGACTGCCCTTAAGAAACGCAGTGGAGAAGTCGATGAAGTGAAGCTCGTAGTCACGCTGAGCTGCTACGTGTAGCAGCACTCGAAGAGTAGTCATCTTCGGGGTCGGAGCGAAGGTCTGGAAAAATTCCACCCCCTCACGCTGACTGAAACCTCTAGCCACGTAGCGTGCCTTGAACACAGGCGGCTCTCCAGGAGGGCGCTTCACCTTGAAGAGCCAGCGGCCATCGACTACGTTCACCCCAGGTGGGGGAACTGCGTCGACGTAGGTGCCGGTGGATCTCTAAGATGCCATTTCCTGCTCCATGGCAGCTATCCACTGAGAGGCCCAGGGTCCCGAGACCGCCTCAGCGTAAGTGAGAGGGGTCGGGATGTCGAAAGCGTCGGGGTCACCCTCAGGGACTAGAAGCATAGAGTAGATATGGGGAGCAGCCTCGGACAGGAAAGCAAGCTCGTACCGGCGGTCCTCCAGGACGTCATTGCCGAGGGCAGGAGCACCCCCGACAGACGGAGAACAGGCAGGGTCAGAGACCAGAGCGGTGGCGTAGTCAAGGCGGCGGGTAGAGGCGAAGTCAGCGACCGCAGCTACAAGGGCGTCAAGACTCGAAACCGAAACAGACGGGTTGGTAACAAGAGGGGCAAGGACCCGAGGAACAAGAGGACGAGCGGCACGCAGGAAGTCAGACTGAGGGGGGGGAGCAACGACAAGGGAGGACGGAGGGGGAGACGGGAGGAGGGGTGGACGAGATGCGTGGAAACGAAGCAACATAGGGTGAGAGCGCGAGACAGGGGAGACAAGTCGAGCACGGGAGGGACAGCGAGACCAGATGTGAGACGGAGGGGTCGGGTCAGGAGACAGAGGAGGGGACACAAGAGCGGAACGAGGGGGGAAACGAGCTGGAGATGAGTCCGGAGAAGGGAACACAGGGCTGTAGACAGGAGGAGACACAGGCACGGGGTCAGGGGACGGAAGGCCGAGCAGGCGAAGAGCGGACACCGGCGGGGACTGCTGCGGCGGCGGTGTGACACCAACACCGAGACCGCAAGCTGCCGGGCGGTGACCTCCAGAACACTCCACGCCAGCACCCCCAGAAGGAACACCCCCAGAGCTCAGAACCCCTCGAGCACCGGTACCACCCCCAGGCCCGCCGGGACAACCACAACAGGAATCCTAGGCCTAGTACCCACCCCAACTCCAGCACCCCCACAGGCAACGAACTGCGGCGGCGACGGGTGTGGCGGCGGCGGCTACAACGACGGCTGCAGCGGCGGCGGCGACGGGGACGACGGCTGCGACAGCGGTGGCGACGGCGGCTGCGGAGGCGGCGGAGGAGGAGACACCTGAGAAGGGGCAGGCGGCGAGGACTGCGCCGCAGGACCACCAGAGTCAGCAGACTCCTCAACCGGGACAACCGACGGAAGTGGGGTGACGTGGGACACACCAGAGGGGGCAGGACAGGGAGGGGGAGGAGGGGCGGCGACGACCGGGGAAGGGGTGACCAGGAACAGGAGGGGGGTAACCGGGGGACCTCGGTGGGGGAAGCGGCGGAAGAAGGAGACGGACTCGTCAAATGTGACGTCGCGGGAGTGAAAGAACCGGTGCGACGGCGGGTGGTAGAAGTGTAGTCAGACGCGTCAAAGGGGATACCAAGGAAAACACAGGGAAGGGTGCGGGCAGTGAGCTTGTCCGTGCCAGAGGCACGAACGTGAGCAAGGCAGCCCCATATGTGAAACGCAGACGCGCCACCAGGGGACCCAGACCAAAGAAGGGTTGACGAAACCTGAGGCTGCTGGGGGTGTGGCCACAGGTTAAGCTGGTGAGCGGCGTAGCGAACGGCGAACGGCTACAGAAAATGGGGTGCACCGGCATGGATCATGGAGGTGCGAGCCACGTCCATGACCAAACTGATGCGTCACTCAGCGACCCCATTCTGCTGCGGGGAGTCCGGCAAGGTGAACGTCTGGGTGATGCCCTCCGCACGACAGAAACGACCAAGGACACCAGAGGCAAACTCGCCACCACGGTCGAAGTGGAGACGCAAGACAGGGAGACCGTGGTGGACACGCGCAGAGACAAGCCACGGGATGAGAATGTCAGGCACGTCGGCCTTCCGCTCCAGGGGAAACACCGTGGTGTAGCGCGTGTAGTCGTCGACAAGCACTAGGAAGTAGCGCTCTCGATGCGACCCATGGACGGGGGCGGGGCCCCAGGCGTCCATGTGCAGAGTCTGTAACGGTGCTGCGGTAGGGGGAAACGAGGAGGAGTGAGGGGCACGGCGGAGCCGGCCCTCGACACAGGGCGTGCAAGGTGGGGCTGGGGAGGAGGGAAACTCGGGGAACGACCCGAGGAGGCCTAGGATGAGACCGTGCTGTGACATGTGACGCAGACACGGGAGTGCAGGGTGACCTAGGCGGTGGTGCCAGAGAAGAGTCGGGTGGGTGAGAGACCGACAGGAGCAGGCAGCAGCAACCGGGGGAGACGTAGCCACCTGAGGGGGGTCCGAGCCGGGGAGGTCACCGTGTCCAGTGTGAAAAGACCGGACACCGGGTCCTGGGGGAACGTGGACAGGGGGGCACCAGTGGCGGCCTCGGTACAGACAACGTACCGCTCGTGACCTTGGCGTCACCACTACGTTCCCTGGTCACGAGCGGTACGTTGTCTGTACCAACTAGGTTCCTGGAGAACGAGGGGATGTGCAGTCTTGTGAGCGAGCCCGAAGGAACCGCCGGGCAGGGGAGGGTGGTGGAACTGCGGGCGACTACTGGGCCGGAGGAGGGGTCAGCAAGAGAGACTGCGGCAGGGACATGAAGCGGTGTCAACGTGGTGGAGTCGCGGAAGAAGCACAGGGAAGCGCCAGAGTCGAGGGGGAAGGAGAGCGCGGCAGTGGCGGCCGGAGGCGAAGCAGCGACGGAAGCACCAAGGCTAAACAAAGCAGGGGATCCTACGCCTGACGCAGCAGGGGAGGCTAAGCAAGGCACACCTACACTAGGCAACAAGGGGTAATAAGACGGAAGCACACTAGAGTCATCAGCATACATCACATGCAGAGCAGTAACAATCGCATCCATATCCAGATCAAAAATCTGAACCCTACGACGAAGCAAGCTGTGCCAGTCTAGGAGCTCGGGCGACAGGCCGAAGCGCTGACGAAACAGGTCGTCCAGGCGACGGAAACAGCGGACGGAGGTGAGATCGATCTTACAGCAAATGAAGCCACGGCGAGGACCGGTCTGGAGTAGGTACTGACAGCGCGCGTCACCCGAACCACCACCTGGCAGCCCACCACGCGCACCACCACCACGTCCAGCGCTACCACCAGTGCCAGGCCACCCGGGCAGTAGACTCGCCCGTCTCTGCTGTTGCTGCGGCTGCTGTGACTACTGTGGGTACTGCGGCTGACGCGAGTCTGGCTGCAACACCGGCGGCTGCTGAGACGGCTGCTCAGCTGCACCTGTCAGGGTCCCCTCGTCTGCACTACCACCAGGAGACCCAGCTCCAGCACCACCTACACCTGCACCCCCACCCCAGCCGCCACGCCCAGCCTTGGGGCGGCGACCCTTCCCCAGTCGAACCTGTGCTGGAGCAGCAGTCTCAGCCACAGCAGCAGAAACGTCGGAGAAGGTGCACTGAGCGGGGGCGCAACTCTGAAAGATAGGGACCGGCACAATACCACTGGTCTGAGCGATAGAGCGGTGGCGGACCTCGATAGCGGACAGGTTGTCAACAAAGTCAGTGAGGGTGAGGTCTGCGGGGTGGACACTAAGGAAGTGGTCACGGGCAGTGGCAAGACGGTCAGGGAGGCGGGTGGCTAGCAGGTAGAGAGTAGAGGTGAGGGGCGGCTGGTGGGCTAGAAGCTGTGTGGCAGTGCAGGCAGCACGCCAGGTCTCATCTATAGTGCGCAGGTGAGCGGCCAGGTCATCGACAGTGGGGAACGACGCGAGGTCAGGGAAGAGCATGGGGAGGATCAGACGACCTACCGAGGCAGCAGGTGGGGTGGAATAGCGCTGGACAACAGCATCTAGGAAAGCCTGGGCAGTGGTGATAGACCTGAAGCGAGGTCGCTCGGACAGGGGGAGGGCATTGCTAATGGCAAGCTATGCGACAGCGTCACGGGAGAGCCAGACAGAGCGAGCAAGGGCAGCGGCCGCAGCGGACTCACGCTCAGCGGACGAGGGGTCAGTAGACAGTGCAGTGGGGGGGTCAGGGCAGGGGAGGGTACCGTCAAGATGGACAGACAGCGAGTGGCCATCCTGCCGCTGACCTGTGCGGTGGCGACGGAGGTCAGCAAGCCACGCATTAAACTCAATCGGCTGGCCCTCATCGTCAAAGCAAAGCACCTCCGCCATCAGTGACAATAGAGGGCAGTGTAGAGCGGTGCAGGATGGTGCAATGCGGTGCAGTGCAGCGCAGTGCGGCACAGTGCGGGGCAGTGCGGTGCAGTGCGGCACAGTGCGGTGCAATGCGGTGCAGTGCGGTACAATGCGGTGCAGTGCGGTTCAGTGCGATACAGTGCGGTGCAATGTGGTGCAGTGCGGTGCAGTGCAGTACAGTGCGGTATAGTGCAGTGCAAAGTGGTGCAGTGTGGTACAAAGCTGTGCAGTACGGTACCGGGGGGTTCGCAGGGCTGTGCTGATCGGGAAGACCGGGCAGAACCCGAGGCGGCGGCGGGCTGGCGACGACGCCAATGCAGGGGCGGCCCGGTGGGTGACGGACGCGAGGGGGCCAGCAAACGGCAGCAACGGGGGCCGGCTAGGAGATGGCGCGACGGCGAGGAGAGCCGGCCGCGACAGCGGCCAGGGACAGCCGCGACGGCGGCTAGGGGCGGCCGCGACAGCAGGAGCGACCGTGGGGCGGCTGGAGACAGCAGCGACGGCGGCTAGGGGCGGCCGCGACGGCGAGGGGCGGCCGTGAGCCGGCTGGAAACGGCCGCGACGGCAGCTAGGGGCGGCCGCAACAGCTAGGAGCAGGCGCAACGGCGGCTTGGAACAGCCGCGACGGCGACTAGGGGCGGGCGCGACAGCTAGGGGCAGCCGTGGGACGGCGGGAAACGGCCGCGACGGCGGCTAGAGGCAGCCGCGACGGCGAGGGGCGGCCGCGACGACAGCTAGGGGCGGCCGCGACGGCGAGGGAGTCGGCTAGGGGCGGGCGCAAACGGCCAGGGGGCCGACTAGATGCGGGCACGAAACGGCCAGGGCGTCGGCTAGGAGAAGCTCGACGGCTAGGGGGGCCGGCTAGAAGCGGGCGCGACGGCCAGGGGGCCGGCTAGGGGCAGGCGCAATGGCCAGGGGGGCGGCTATGGACGGGCGCAAACGGCCAGGGGGCCAGCTAGAGACGGGCGCGACGATCAGGGGGCCGGCTAGGGACGGGCGCAACGGCCAGGGGGTTGGCTAAGGTCGGGCACGACGGTCAGGGGGCTGGCTAGGGACGGGCGCGAACGGCCAGAGGGCCAGCTAAGGACGGGCGCGACGGCCAGGGGGCCAGCTAGGGACGGGCGCAACGGCCAGGGGGCCGGCTAGGGACGGGCGCGACGGTCAGGGGGCCGGCTAGGGACGAGCGCGACGGCCAGGGGGCCGGCTAAGGTCGGGCGCGATGGCCAAGGGGCCGGCTAGGGACGGGCGCGAACGGCCAGGGGGCCAGCTAGGGGCGGGCGCGTATGGCCAGGGGGCTGGCTAGGGACGGGCGCGACGGCCAGGGGGCCGGCTAGGAGCGGGGCAAGACGGTGGCTAGGGCCAAGGGGCGGAAGCGTGGGCGGGCTAGGGGGGGGACCTAACCTACTATGATACCATATCATAATGAAGAATAGCTAGAATGGGGAGATACAAGGCAATATAGATTGGTGGGCTGTACCCACTAAGGCACAAACACATATAGTCTACAGTAACTGCATAAGTTATGTTTGACACACCTAGCTGTCAGAAATGCCTTGGCGCCACGTCAGCACAAGGGGTTCCTGCAGTCGGCCTACAGAAAATTGACCACAACAGGAATTTGACTCGCGAGACTACGACAGGCTGAGGACGAGGATCAGCTGGCGCTAAAGTGTACATACCAAAAACAATCTCGTAAGTAGGAAATAAATGTCTATGGGTCTTAATAATTTCCTCCCTTTAACATGTCCACCCAAACGAATTTCGGTGAATTTTCCAGAAGTCCTAGGGTGATCATGTCGGGAGATTACGGTAAGGGCGTGAATGCTTCTATGATTGAGTAAGCAAATTTGGATGGTTACTGAATTCAAGACTTTCGCAAATGGCATCATCATGGCCCAGTGATTACGGCGCACAACGGCCCGGTTCTGCGGGCAGACACAAGTCTGGCAGACTCGGAAACGGGGGAAGGTGGCCTCGAAAATTCGGTAAGTAGGTGGCGAGGTCTGGCTGCCAGACGTGCTTGCGCAATTTCGCCCAGCGGATGGTGAAGGCGAGTGATTCCAAGTCAAGCCTGTCAAACATATAATTTACATAGGCTAGATAGGTGCGTAATCTTAGAGAGTACAACCCCTTAGCACAAAACCACCGTGTATCTCACATTCTAGTCACTTCGCTACTTTGATATGGTATCATGCTAGGTAAGGTTCTCCCCGCTCACCCGCGCTTCTGCCCTAGCCCTAGGCATAGTCGCCCATAGCTAGCTGCCCGTCACTGGCCACCTGTCTCTAGCTGCCCATAGCTATTTGCCTGTAGCCACCAGCCGCCTAGCACCCGCCTGCCCTGCGATCGCCAGCCCCATACCTGCTGGCCCTGTGCCCGCCAGCCTCGCGCCTCCTGGCCCCACTTTTGCCAGCCCCGCGCCCACTGGCCCCGCGCCCACCAGCCCCGTGCCCGTCGGCCCCGCGCTCGCCAGCCCCGCGCCCGCTGGCCCCGCGCCAGTTGGCCCCGCACCCGCTCGCCCCGCGCCCGCTGGCCCCTGCGCCCCCTGGCCCCGCACCTGCCAGCCCCGCGCTTGCTGGCTCGGCGCCCGCCAGCCCTTTGCCTGCTGACCCCGCGCCTGCCCGCCCCAGTGCCCTGGCCGTGTGCTCCCGCCGACCCCAGCTACGTCGGCCCCCGCTCCGGCGGACGCAGCTCCGCCGGTCCCAGCCCGCCCCGGCCCGGCCCCTCCTATAGCCGATCCGAGCTGCCCTACCGGCCTTGCTGGCTCCACCGGCTGGCTCCACCACTCTCCACCGCACTCCACCGCCCTCCACCGCACTCCACCGCTCACCACCACACTCCGCCGCTCTTCGCCGCACTCCAGCACTCTTCACTGCTCTCCACCGTACTCCACCGCTCTCCACCGCTCTCCAGGACTCTCCACCGCCTTCCCCCGCTTTCCCTCGTTTCCTTATCAGCGGCCATCATCTGCCGCAGCCGCTGGGATGGTGGACTCTCTCCTCCGCCTGGAAGCGGAGGGTCGGGCCGTTGAGTTTGAGGCGTGGCTCGTCGACCTCCGCCGCCAGTTGACTGGGCAGCGCCAGGACGGCCAGTCCCTGGCCATCCACGTCGACGGTAAGCTCCCTCGCCCTGCCCCGCCGGCTGCCCTCCCTGCCGCCCCCACGTCTGCTGAGCGTGAGGCTTTTGTCGCTGCTAAGCTGGCCTGCGCTGTCTCGGATTCGCGCGACGCCGTCGCATAGCTTGCGATTAGTCATGCCCCCCCCGAGTCTGAGCGTCCCCGCTTTACCCTTGTAGCAAACACCAAGGAATACTTAGATGTCGTCATCGCGTGCTTTTCTACCCCCACCTCGGCCTCTGCCGGCCGCCTGATCCTCCCCATGCTGTTCCCGTATCTTGCATCCTTCCCTACTGACGCTGACCTTGCCACTCACCTCTGCACGCTAAAGGTTAGCTACCGCGCCGCTAGCACTAAGGCACAGCTCATTGCCTTTCCACCACCACTTTGCACTACACTTTATCTCATTGTCACGTGCCTTCTTGACCGCCTAGCCACTGCCCCCGTCCACTTCCTCAGTCAGCACCCAGGTGACCTCACCCTTACCGCCTTTGTCACCGCCCTGCCCGCGATAGAGACCCGCCAGTGCACTATCGCTCAGTCTAGTGGTATTGCACAGGTCCCTATCTTCCAAGGTTGTGCTCCCTCTTAGTGCACTTACACTAACATTTTTGCCGCTATCGCTGAGACAGCCCCAGCTGCTGAGACCGCCGCTGCGGCCTCAGCGCAGCAGCGTCAAGGTAGGGGCATGTTTACGCTTGACACTGCGTCCCCCCAGGTCGCCGCGTCGACCCAGGTCACTATGGCTTGCTCGTGTCGGTCACTCACTCACCTGTTGCTTCTGTGGCACTGCCGCCTAGGCCACCCCGCACTCCCGCATCTGCGTCACATGTCCCATCACGATCTTGTGGGGGGCTTACTTCGATTTCCCTCACATTATGGCTAGAGCTCTTTTCAGGTTGGCTCACTTTAATAATCTAGGCTTGAGTACAGCTGAAGTTTGTTGCGCACTGTTGTGGCAGTTACAACCCCTCAGGCGTTACATCCAGCCCTTGACACACGTTGGCGCATGTTCATGCCAAATTGCGCCAGCAACAGATTCGGCAGGAGGGGTGGGCTGGATTCAAATCGTTCCGCATTCCCCTCCGCAATTTCCATGCAAACTCAGGGATTGGTTGGACTTCAGATTGGATTTTTACGTAGTCATCGGATCCGGGTTCCATACCCAAGCCACCTATTGAAATTCGTTTTTGGTCAAAATAGACTCGTCAGTGCCCATTTTCGGCCAAAATTGGCCAAAATCTACACTTGCAACCCCTTTCCAAGCCGAAATTATCCCGATACCAACAGGCTCCGAGATCACTGAATTGGTCAAAAGGGAGTTTCGGGCCAGACAGCCTGTGAAAGTATCAAATAATCGGAACATTACCCATAAACAATATGCCTTTGGTTCCGACCGCCCCTTGCTGAAATGAATCCATGCCACCCCTCCAGTCGAATCTGCTACGGACGCAAATTTGCGCGAATAGCGCCATCTTGCATCAAGGGCGGGATGTAACGCCGATGGGTTCTAACCGCCACAACATTGCGCGACAAAGTTCTGATGTACTCTAGCGTAAATTACAAATGTGAGCCAACCTGAATAGGGCTCCATCCATAATGGGAGGGAAATCGAAGTTGGCCCTTGTGTGGGAGTAGTTGGGATTAACGACCTCGGCGCTATTCACATGCGATGGCCATCTGGAGGTGATGATGCTGTGCTAGAGTAAGTGTACTCAGCGACGGTGACTTCCCGCATGGGGAGGCGTTTTTGTGGACCAACGATTCATGCCCCCACGATCAACGGAAATGGAGGCCACCACCCTTGGGTGTGTATCAAGTTATTTTCCACTGGTCGTCAAAAGCGTTAACTGCCAGGAGCTCAAACAGGGGAAGAAGAACGACGGAAGTAATGGAGCATAGTTAAGGGTTAGCGGCGCTCGGATTGCTGCTTGCTCAGCTACGTCGCCCGAATATCACCATCCCCACTAGGTAGCAGTGTCGACTTATTAATCGATGGCTTCTTGATGAATAAGGGGGGTAAACCTGCGAACTACACTGTGCTGATGGAGTGTCCGTGAAATTACAGGTGTTACTGTTGCAGCGGAGCTGAGGGTTTCACCTAGTGCAGCAGAAGGCATTTCCAGATTTTTTTAGTATAGTTCGACGAGTTTCCGACGGAGGGGGGAGCTGTCCAGCGGTCAGTAGGTGAGCCCGTTGAAGCTCCTCTGACTAGAAGCATGCGCACTCCTGTCTCTATGGATTCTCTTAGTAAGTTAAGCATCAGCGAAGCAGATTTGGGGTAACCTGCAGCAGCCGTGAGATGGGTGAACGTATGACGACCAGCTAGTCAGGGGTATCGAAGAATTTATGGAGTCGGGTAACAGCTGGGTGGGGATCAACGGTGTGCGTTGACCCTGATCGACGGCCAAAACATCATGCCGAGGCGGTGGATTCAGGTCTTCCCTAAAATAAAGGGCTCAGTTCATGCGTACAGCTGGTGGAGCAACCGTGGGGGCGTTGCTAAAAGACGACGTGACGCCTGGGTGTTTTTATGGGTAGCTGTGAAGCAGTGTCGCAGTCTTGGTTAAGTATCGATGGAGTTCCGACATTTTTGCTGGAGCCGTTCATGAAATTACAGCTGGAGCAGTACCCGCTATCACCGGGGGTACGAGCAACATCGACATAATTTTGCAACAAGGGGGGCTCCCGGATGTACTAGGCTTTGAGAGGTGTGGGGCGAGATTTGGGGGAGGGAATTCGGGAGGGCAGCAAGTTGGGGCGGGGACAAATTTTGAGGCCAAAAAAGGTGTGGGGTGGGGGAGACGGTTGATGGGGGGGGAGGTGGGGGGGGGGAGGTGGGGGTGGTGGGGGAGACAGGAGTAAGGAAAAAGGTCCAGGCCGCCTTGGAATTCCCCCCGATCAGTTCAGGTCCCGCGAAATTTCCCCCTGTGTAGGTCCACGCTGGGTGTTAAAAAACCTATATGAAATACGGGCTACTCCTAAGAAAACCTTGGATTTTCAGTCAAGACAAGGCGATTACCCTGTTATTTCAGCCCTGGTACGCACCTATCTAGCCCTGGTAACATATAAATATATCTTTGACACACCCTAGGCTAGATGAGGGGCAGTGCTGGGAAGGAGACACGCAGCTCAGGGTGGCACTACTAGTCCAACCTCTGAGGCAAGGGTCCGAAGACCAGTCAGCAAGAGGACAAACTAAACAAGAGTAACCCAGGGCGGCAATACTAGTCCAGCCACTAGAACAAGAGCCACAAGGCCAGTCAAGTAAATATAAGAAGAAGTACACAATCAGGGTGCTAGCAAGTGAGAAGCCTAAGGAACTAGACCAAGCTGTACACAGTGCCGCTGATGATCTTTAGGCGCAAGCATCTTTGTAAAGATGTCAGCTGTATTGGCACCAGAGGCCAAGTGTACTACACAGGCCTGGCGGCACTGCTGTAGCTCGTGCAAGAGGAAGTACCGCAGCTGGATGTGCTTTGCTCTGCCCTCCAGTCGAGGCTCCTCACATAGGAGGATCATGGCCATGTTGTCAGCGTACAGGACCGGGGCAGAGCTAGGCCGCTCACCCAAGTCCGTGAGCAAGAAATTCAGCCAGCGGAGCTCCTGTGCTGCCATGGCACCAGCGTAGATCTCAGCCTCACAGCTAGACTGGGCAACAGACGATGAGCGTGTGGACCTCCATGAGATGGCACCTACACCAAGGCTAAAGCAAAAGCCCTAGGAGGACCTGAGCGTCTCAGCATCGTCCACCCTCGAAGTGTATGTGTGCCCTGTAAGGACCACTGGCCTGAGTCCTCCTAGCACTAGCTCCATGCCCGGTGTGCTTGCTAGAAAACGCAAAACTCTCTTAACGGCCGACCAGTGCTGTGGTCGGTGTCTGCCCGTGGCCACACAGCGAGAGAGGATGCTGAGAGGGTATGCGAGATCTGGGCGAGTGCAAGTCATTAGGTACATAAGGCAACCCATCAGCTCTGCGTACGGACCACTAGGCTCTACTGACTCCTCGGGAACTGGAGCCGTGAGCATGTGGTCTACTGGCAAAGGTGTGGGCTGTGCAGAGGAGAACTGAAGACCGAACCTCTGAAGGACCTATCGCACCAAGTGTGACTGTGTAAGAGTGATAGTGCATGCTGCTCTGTCCCTTAAGATCTGGAGGCCAATGTAGCAGCGCAGCTCTCCTTGGTCAGTGCAGGTGTGTCTCCTCAGTAGCTCAGCCTTCACGGAGGCCAGTGCGTCTCTCTCTATAGTAGTGAAGGATGTATAATGGGGAATGGCCTGAATGAACAAAGAGCGAAGGGTCTGTAGAGGACGGGAAGAACAGCAGATCAGCAATGGTAACACGAAGCGTATCGTGCCACTTGCGCGAGGCCTGCCGCAGGCTGTAAACCGGGCGCCGGAGGAGCCAATGGATCCCAGGAGCCAAGGGGACGGTGAAGCCTGGTGGGCGACGCAGGTAGACCTGCTCATGCAGACTGCCCTGAAGAAACGTTGTAGAGAGGGCAGCTCGTAGTCACGCTGTGCTGCTACGTATAGGAGTGCCCGAAGGGTAGTCATCGTCGGGGTCGGGGCTAAGGTTTGAAAGAACTCAACACCCTCGTGCTGACTGAAGCCTCTGGCAATGTAGCGCGCCTTGAACACCGGCGGAACTCCAGGAGGGTGCTTCACCTTGAAGAGCCACTGGCAATCGACCACGTTCACCCCAGGTGGAGAAACTGCATCCACGTAGGTTCCAATGGATCTCCAAGATGCCATTTCTGTATCCATGGCAGCTATCCACTTAAAGGCCCAATGCCCCATGGTCGCCTCAGTGTAAGTGCGAGAGGTCGGGATGCCAAAGCCGTCTGGGTCACTCTCAAGAACTAGCAGCATGGAGCAGAGATGAGGAGCGACCTCGGACAGAAAAGCGAGCTCGTACTTATTGTCCTCGAGAACGTCACTACCAAGGGCAGGTGCACCCCCGACGAATGGAGGACGGGCAGGGTCAGAGACCAGAGCGGTGGCGTAGTCAAGGCGGCGAGTAGAGGCAAAGTCAGTGACTACAGCCACAGGAGCGTCTAGACTGGAGACAGGAACGGATGGGTCAGTAGCGTGGGAGGCAAGGACCTGACAAACAAGAGGACTAGCTGCACAAAGGAGTTCAAATAGGGGAGGCGGAGCAACAACAAGCGACGACGGAGGAGGCGACAGAAGGAGGGGAGGATGAGACGCGTGGGACCGGACCAACATAGGGTGAGAGCGCTGAACCGGAGAGACAGGATGAGCATGAGAAGGACGGCAAGACCAGAATTGGGACTGAGATACTTGGTCAGGAGGCACGGGAGGAGACACAAGAGGAGAACAAGGGGGAAAACAAGCCGGAGACGAGTCCGGCGGAGGAAACACAGGGCCGGAGACAGGCGGGGGAGGCGAAGGTGGGTGGTCAGGGGAGGGAAGATCGAAGAGGCAAAGGGCGGACACTCGCGAAGGCAGCTGCTGCTGCGCCATACCAACACCAAAACCTCCAGCTGCACCACAACTACCTCTGGGACGCTCCACAACAGCACCCCCAGAACGAGAACCCTCTCCAGCACCGGTGCCACTCCTAGGACCGTCGGGACAAGCCACGAAGGTACCCCCAGGACTAGCACCCCCAGAACCAGCACCCCCAGAACGAGAACCCTCTCCAGCAACGGTGCCACCCCTAGGACCATCAGGACAAGCCACAATAGTACCCCCAAGACTAGCACCCTCCTCAACACCCGCACCCCCAGAGCTTGCGGACCCTTGCGGCGACTGCTGCTGCGGCGACGGCGACTGCTACTGCGGCGATTGCGGTGACTGCTACTGCGGCTACTTTGCAGACCCAATCCGATCCATGTCAAGCTCAAAGACAGGGACACGGTCACGCACCAGGCTGTACCGGTCAGGGGGGTCCGACGTGGGGCCTAAGCGGAGACGGAAGAGGTCTTCGAGGCAGCGGTGGCAGCGGGTGGCGGTGTGACTGGGACGGTCGTAGACGGTGCCGTGTCGAGGGCCGGAGTGAAGCTGGTACTCGTAGGTGACCACACTGGAGCCGCCACCCTACACCGAGCTGCGCGGCCCACCACCACGACCACCATCACCAGCGCCGCCAGGCCACCACTGCGGCGAAGGTCCCCAGGGCTGCTGCTGCGACTACTGCTACTGCTGTTGCGGCTGAGGCTGCTGCTACTGCTGAGGCATCAACCCCGGTCCCCTCATCTGCACCACCATCCCCACCCCCATCTCGACCACCCCCACCACCACCCCCACCACCCGTGCTATCCTTCCCTCCGCCACGCCCCCCCTTGGGGCGGCGGCCCTCACCCTGACGAGGCTGCACAGAGGCTGCGGCAGCGGTCTCAGCAGCAGGGGTTGCCTCTGCGACAGCTGCAGAAACGTCAGAGTAAGTGCACTGGGAGGGAGCATAGCCCTGGAAGATAGGGAGAGCCACAGTACCGCTAGACTGACGATAGTGCACTGGCGGATCTCTATCGCAGACAGGGCGGTAAGGGTAAGGTCACCTGGGTGCTGACTAAGGAAGTGGTTGCGGGCAATGGCTAGGCGGTCAGGAAGGCACGTGGCAAAAAGGTAAAGGGTAGCACAAAGTGGCGGCAGGAAGGTAGTGAGGTGTGCCTCAGTGTTAGCGGCACGGTAGCTAGTCTCAAGTGCGCGAAGGTGAGTGGCAAGGTCAGCAACAGTGGGGACGGATGCAAGATCAGGAAACAATATGGGGAGGATCAAATGGTCAGCAGAGGATGAGGAGGGAGTGGAATAGTGTGCAATATCTACATCTAAGTACTCCTCTGCATTTGCTACCATGATAAAGCGGTGACACTCAGAGAGGGGGAGGGCGTAACTAATGGCAAGCTGTGCAACGGCGTGACGCGACTCCGAGACAGCGCAGGCAAGCTCAGCAGCGGCAAGAGGCTTACGCTCAGCAGACGTGGGGGCGTCAAGGAAGTTAGCGGCATGGCCGGGCAGGGGAGCTTACCGTCGACATGGACAGCCAGGGAATAGCCGTCTTGGGGATGACTGGTCAGCTGGCGGCAGAGGTCGACGAGCCACACCTCAAACTCAACGGCCCAACAAAGTCCGTCAACACCACGGCTGCAGCAGCTGACTGCTGGTGATGGGGGGGGGGGGGGGGGGAGGGGGGATGAAAGAGGAGGAAGACGGTGGAGAGCGGTGGAGTGCGGTCAAGTGCGATGAGAGCCGTGGAGCACGGTGGAGAGCGGTGGAGTGCGATGGAGAGCGGTGGAGCCTGTTGGCGGGAGCGCCGGCTCAGAGGGGGAGCCAAGGCCGGCAGATCTGCGCGGCTCGGCGGTAGCAAGGGTCGGGGTGGGCTGGGACCGGCGGAGCTGCGGCCGGCGGAGCTGGGGCTGGCGGAGTGGTGGCCGACGGAGCCGGGGCCGGCGTGAGCGCAGGGTTGGGGCAAGGGGGCTGGCAGCGTGGGGCCAGCGAGCGCGGGGCCAGAAAGCGTGGGGCTAGCGAGCACGAGGTTGGTGAGTGCGGGGCTGGCGGGCGCGGGGTGAGCTAGCGAGGGGCTGGCGAACTCGGGGTCAGCAGGCGCGGGGCCAGCAGGTGCAGGGCCAGCGGGCGCGGGGCTGGCGAGCGCAGGGGCCAGCGGGCGCGGGGCCGGCAAAATCGGGGGTAGCAGGCGCGGGGGGGGCGGGCGCGGGGTCAGCAGGCGCGGGGCCAGCGAGCGCAGGGCTGGCGAGCGCAGGGGCCGGCGGGCGCGGGGCTGGCTAACTCAGGGCCAGCGCGCGCGGGGCAGCCGGGCGCAGGGCCAGCAGGCACGGGGTTGGCGAACACAGGGGCCGGCAGGCGCGAGGCCAGCGAGCACGGGGCCGGCGGGCACGGGGCTGTCGAGCTTGGGGCCAGCGGGTGTAGGGCTGGCAATCGCAGGGCCAGCGGGCGCGGGGCTACGAGCGGCTACGGGCGGCTAGCGATGGGCGGCTAGGTCTAGGACTAGGACTAGGGCGGAAGCGCAGGTGAGCGGGGAGGACCTAACCTAGTATGATACCATCTGAGAGTAACAAATTAGGTAGAATAAGAGATACATGGTGGTTTTGTGCTAAGAGGTTGTGCTCTCTAAGAGTACACACCTATCTAGAGTACGCACATACACATATATATTTGACAGTTGGGTCCAAATCGCACGCAGTGTTTCACTTGTAAAGAATTTTCAAATTCGTACGGGAGTCTTCTTGAGTAGTTGTTGCGGTATTTCAAGTCCTTCAAAGCATTTTACCGTCAAGAAAATATTTACTTGTAGAAGATTTTGGAGTCCTCATTATTCGAGTTTCGTCGCTTATGATATATTTTAACGGCATCTTCGACGCTGAGTATGCGAATTTGACGCAGCAGTGTTGGGTATTCGACTACCTTGGAGCATTGGGTTTCCTAGAGTTTTACATGGGAAGTTGGGAGCTGTTTTTTCTTGGAGGGGGAGGAGAAGTGCAGATGTGCTGCAAATTTTCGAAGACCTTTTTGACGTGTTCATTCATACATCTCCGACCGACTTCGACTTAAGTTACAGAGTTTCGCCATTGTTCGCCTGCCCGTTGATGGAGTTCGATGACTTTCGCGAAACATAAACGGATATTTTTGTACATGTCACGAACGACATCGCGTGTTGATGAACGGCTCTTCCTCATCCACAATCCACGTTATTCGCCAGTTCATCATTACAGGATTTTCCAGGAGTCACGCATCACCATCAATCGCCCACTAGCGGATTTACTGTTCACAGTCTTCCGTTGGAGTATTTACCCTTGCCCGTTCGGTCAGCTGGGAATTCAACCATCTTCAGCAACTGGGATTAAAAGTGATCGTTTCGACGTTTTTTTATATTCGATTGAAGTTCGACCTGAAGACCTCGTCAGGACGGCGTAATCATTGCACTCGTCACTGTGTTGAAGACCTACAATCACATCGGGGATTAATTTAATGAGGAGTTCGGTCTTCGATATACGGAGGGCACTTCTTTATGAGGTGGGAGAGTGTAAGGAATTACGAATCCTTACTGGGGCTCGCTTTCACCGAGGCGAACCCTTCGGGCCCGCAGCCTCGGCCCTCAGTTCTCGCACCAAACCAGCCCTCGCCGACCTATTTGGCCCCCAACCTGATCCAGAGTCGCCTCGAACCCATTTGGTCCCCGTCACCCTCGGGGCTCAGACCCTTGTCTGGTCCAAACCCCTACATTCAACCGTGGTCAATCGCCCTATACCCTTGTTGCCCGGGTCAGTCAGTAGAGTTTTTAGGGCGGCAGGGACTGAAAACGCCACTTTCATTTCGCATACCTCGCCACGGGCATATGGGATTGTAAGTGCTGCTCTTAGGTTACTCTCTTTGTCATACGTGGGATGGTGAGATGGTGGAAGGGGGGCCTACATTTGTTCGGTTATCAACAGCCGGTACCCCCTTGATTTTTTTGCAATGTCTTGCACCTAATTACAAAAATTTGGAACGTGGTCAGAATCACAAAGCAGGGTAACACAGCACACAAACCTGTCCATGGGTTCAGTGCGACTCCGCCGACTTTGATGCCCAATTTCGCACAACCTCCTGGCGATGTGGTTTGAGGCGAGTTTGGACGGGAAAATGGGGTTTGTCACGGCAGGCAAGCTCCATAGTTGCCTTTGTCGTGAATGGAAACAGTGCACACCATGTGCTTCAAAACGGGGTGCGGTTGCACGTGCTAGAAACAGAATTGATGCGGGAAGCTTTTGCGAGTAAACCGAGACGTGACTGACTCGGGAAACAAGGGTATCTTCCCTGGGCCTCATTTCTATCGTAACTCTGTAATCATGTTCCCCTTATTGAATACTGCGCTATTCTCGGAGTTATAATTCATAACAGTTAAGGTGTATGACGAAATTGTTCGCATATTTAGTACTCGCATAGGCCGTGTTCTTACTGCGCGTACGTACCCAATCGTGCAGTTGACCGTGATTGCAATAACGCAGGGAGTGGACGATGCTGTTCATTTGCTGTGATTGGGGCTGCGTTCCCGACGAGAGTTAGGGCGTGTCCAGCGCGTACGTTTAGCGCACAACAAGGGGTAGAGTACATCCGAAACACAGTGAACAGTTCTTTTTATGCCCGTAGGCGGACATGCACAATTCTTGATACAGGTCATATGCCCAGAGAGCCCGGGGGGCGACGCGAGAGATTTCGCTTACAACGAATATGGGCCGTACGGTAGGGGCAACGTGGACTATCGGGTTTTCCCAGGAAATGGGGAGTTGTTTTTTGTGTACTGTGCACGGGCGGCTTGTCTGGCATATGCAGCGATTGAGTAAACGTCGCAGCGTCGCAAGCCTTTGCGCGAGTATATCAACTCTGCGTTACAATAGAATGTTCAAACTCATGCGTCATGTCACAATCATGCTGTGTTATTTGGCAACAAACAGATTTGCCTCGACAAAGACAAGACTCGACACAAGTCCATCCCGCAAAATAAGACTCAAACCGAAAACCATACTTACGAAGACGAAAACTACACACTTCACTACAACACAGCACAAGCGTCTCGCCCCTAACGTCATACGGAGAGCACATTGTCTCTCGGTCCTCGACTCGCACGCGCCATACCCGAAGTCTAAATTTAACCGCCTATTAATGCACAGAAATTAAGCGCCTAATATCCGCGATAGGTAGCGGCATGCGCGCCAAAAGTCATCCACTCGCCAGCGTCAGGGTATCCGGTCATGACGGTTGTGGCTCCACGGACATGACTGAGGTACCCTTCCTCCGCCGCGCCGGGCGCAGCGTTCGTGTCCAGGCGGGGGAATGCACACTCCAGGTGATCAATAACCGAAGGTTCGCGGATGTCAAACAAGACGCGTAGATCGCGGGGCGCCAATCCAATTGACTTTGCGTAGCCAATCAGCATCTCTGTCACCATGCGCGACAGATTGCGACGGTTCCGCTCTGAGTCTTGTGCAGCCGGGGAGGGAGGCGCATTCGCCCACCAAGCGTCCCGCTTGGCCAGGCCAAGCGGCTCGACCTGAAGCGGATCCACCCCGGTCGGCTCACTCGTTTCGTCGTTACGCTCGGCGGTGACGAAGCGAGCGGCTGAAATCATGTCACTCAGCCCGAACAGCAGGGCGCTCATGAGCTGATGCACCGGCTCGATGTCGTCCTCTAGCCGGGGCTCCTGCTCTTCAGATGTGGCACCGAGGAGAGGTAGCAGCGGCTGCCAATTGGCTGGCAGCATTCGCATCCTTCAGAAACACTTCTGGATGGTCGCGGTTTCCAGCCCAAGGCACGCTTCCGACACCCAGGTAACCACCTGCCACATTTCCGGCTTCCACTTCTGAACGGCGGCGACGGTCACGCCAGGTATCTGCCACTGTGCGAGAACAGCTTGAAGCAACTCGACTTTGTAACGTGCCTTCAGAGCTGCGATGAGGCCCTGATCCAGAGGCTGCGTGAACGGTGTCGTGTTCGGCGGCAAGTAAACGAGGCGCACGTGCGACAGCGCCCGTGTCCGGAAGCCGCAGATGTCAGCTGACATGGCGAGTGGGGTCTGGAGCAGGTGATTCGAAGCGTTATCTAGCATGACGACGATGCGTCTTCCTTCCGCCAGGCAGCACGCGTTGATATGTTCGAAAAAAACCGTAAAGACCTGCGAGGGGCCGATGGGATGAAATTCATGAAAGTTATATACTTATACGTTCGCTCGACTCATTTCGCATCGGACAGAACACGGCACATTACAAGGTAGACATTCAAGACGACGCACACACCTCTGCAGTCATCCATCCCGAGGTGTTTGCGCGCCAGTAGCAGTACTTCGAAGGGTCAAACTTTTGCTTTGCGAAACAACGGGGCCGTTCAAAATTGTGAATGATGAGCGGCTTGAACAGTTTCGAGCCATCCGCGTTTACCAGCAGCGCGACTGTAAGTCGATCCTTGCAAACCTTCTTCCCCGGGGTAGGATCGATGCAGAAAGTGTGGTCGGGTAGGAGACTGTAGTAGACGCAGGTCTCGTCGAAGCTAAAGAGGTTCTCTGGGGTGAGGCCAAGCTGGCCGCACAGCCTGGGAAAATGCAGTTGCGCGGTGAGCGCGGCACCCTCGTCGGCAGACCTCGCCTCGCTGCTCATCTTACGCCACTTGAATCCCATTCGGCGCAATGTTTTATGAACCCATCCAACAGAAGCTTTGAAGTCGCTAGGGACGTTGCACTCGGGTGCTAGCAGAATAGCGCGCTGCTGGATTAGAGCGGTCGACACTGGCAAGCCAGCACCGTTTGTGCTTTTCAGCCAGCTCTTAAGTCGAGCTTCGAGTAAAGGCCAGTGTGGGCTTCGCAATCTTTTGAACTTGGTGCGTTCGGGCCCGATGGCCCGCCACTTCACTTCTTTTTGGAGAACTCGGCCGACTGTGCTGCGATCGGGCCACAGGCCGTATCTGGTGTGGCACCATCGCCCAATGTCTTCGAGACGTAAAGTTGGGTTCTTGTTCGCGTACTGGCAGATTGCAAGCTTCTGCCCGACGGACAGCGCAATTCGGCGTACAGGTGCCATGCGGACGACGTCGTGGGTCTGACGGGCTCGTTCTTTGTGTCGTGAAAATATCGAAGATTGGGCCATACAAATAACCCCGTGGTGTCTGCATTGTTGGCGGGGGGAACGATGTTGGGACCCCTTTGTTGCTTACTTGGCGATTTCCTGTTGGCAGACGGATGACGGAATTGCCCAGGGCTACGCAGACGGATTCTGTTCGCGTTGCTGGCGTTGTTCTAGTGGACCGTCACCGAGGTGGTCGTATCGATAGCATCATTTGGATTTTGGTCTCGACATTGGTTGGCGAGCCTGACACGTCTGGATGTTTAAAGGCTCGCCAACCAGTAGGAGAGGTCGCCCTGGAAACACAAAAACAAACTGATTGGACTGCCAAATATCAGCCGAATTGACTGTCGAACTCACTGTTCAGTTGAGACGGGTACACTTTGCTTACAAGGAGAGGTCCTTAAGGATAAAATGCCTATGAGATACTCCCGGGCGTAAAAGGAAGTCGCCTACAAGGCATATGACATGTACAAAAACGCGCGAGGTACCCTACCTGTACCTTCTCGCGAAAACGAAACGATCGAAATTGTACAGAGGCACTTGTACGAAAAACGCCCTGTGCGACTTTTTACCCTTGGCCGACGAAATTTTCTGCTTGGCTGTAATTCGCGGCACCTCCACCTGAGAGTCATTCGCGCAGTACACCAGGGTCCTGGGTTTCGGGGACACAAGGCATTACGTTGACACTCGAAGGCACAATTTTGGGCGTTTGCGTAGTACGTACCTAGCCCTTCCAAAGCCTGAAACGTACGCGCTGGACATGCCCAGAGCGAATTTGTGAACTCCGTTTTCATGCTAGACCCTGGCATCAGCTTGGCTGAGGTATGGTCAAATCGGAGGGCCCAGGACGGACCACACAAATCGCAGGCGTGATTTCGCTTGAAGCTTCGGTTCCGCAGGGATTGTTTCACGAACACTGTACAGCCTCTCAGGGGCAGTCGAGTCAGCGTGCTCAACCAATCGGCCTCGCTTCCTTTCCACGGCCCCACCATTCCCGCGTCACTGGTTGGACAAAATTCGTGGCGGGCGTTCGCTTTCACCTGCATCTTACCAGCCGACAACCAGATTTGACGGCGTCTGAATCTCCTCGTCGCAGGTTTCGCGAGAAGTTACCTGGGCCTCGTGTGCCACGTCTGTGCGAAAGTCTTCAGGAATGAGGTATCAGGCTGAGACAGACAAGGCCCGTCTGTCAGGTTGGGCAGCGCAGCAACCCCCTCCCCCCACCCCCACCCCACCCTACCCCACCCTACTCCCTCCACCCGCATCACAAGCGGCGCCTCGATTCCACCATTCACGCGGCTCGACAATCCCGAGGCATTCAAAGCCCCTGTCATCTCCGACCCAAATGCACCAATTTCCCCTTCGGCTCTGTTTTGGGCTTCACACGAGCTTTGTTTAGACCACTACTGCACCAGCAGCAGCCACCTAAAACTCCACCACTTCACGCAGTCGCCCGACCTGTCCCGCCCGCTTCCATCTCCCTTCACAACCATCCGCCACGTTCCATTCGCTGACACCGCAACTACGACTAAGAATTTCGTCGCGGAAATCGATCGACATCATGGCTGCTGCTGCTATGAGGAATCACCGTGCGGCTCGAAGGTTGCTGGGCCACCCTGCAGCGCATCAAACGACACTGCGATTGGCCTACTGCACCACCGTCGTAAGCAATCCCCGTGATCTTAAACACGACGCTATAAAATCGGAAAAATGACGCTAACCGAGGAGTCCGAGACGCTTCCCCGACACATTTTTTTCTCTGATGTCGCATCGGTACTAATGATGTTTTTTTTTTCGTCTCTTACAGCTCGAGACTTCTGGTATTAGTAACGTAGCGCCCCACGTGACTTCATCCATTTTCTCCCCCGCGACGCGCATCGGCTCCACGCCCGAGGCTTCCACGATTGTGCGAACAGCCTTCTGGAGCGCGTCGCACGCTTCAGCCACAATCCAACCTGCTTCGTCGGCGGCTCGAAAGGAGAGCATGCTGATTGGCCAGCATTGGACGGCGGTACAGCAGCGTATTGGCGGTGTAGCGGCTGCGAGTCCGATGACTGAACAGCTTACGATGCAGATTCGCCCGCATAACACGGCGACAGCTCGAGTTATGGAAGAGGAGCCAGAAGAGCAGACACAAAACATCAAGGTAAACTACATGCTATTTTCCCTGCAACTTGTACGCTAGTCCAATGACTGTCTTTACTCCATTCGTCTCAGATGCGACTCAAGACCTTGTTTTCAGCTCTGATGGCGGGTTTGTTTTCTTTGCGTCCAGCCCAATCCGCAAAACGAGCCTCCTGTGGACATTTACAAGATTGCTCGTGACCCGGAAGCATTATCTCAGTATTGGGGAATCAAGCCCAAGCAGTATTTGCGTGAGGACGGCACTCCCTGGCCCTGGCGGTCATTCCGGGTGAGTGGTATACCGTCACGTTATTCTAACGGCTTTAGCACATGACAATTGTGTTTTATATACGGAGGATGGGGGTTTGTGTTACAGCAATCTGCGATTGTGAACTTTGTTTCCCAACTTTCGTGGCTCAGACTTGTATGTCCTCGTTATTGAGTCTCTGTCGGCTTCTGCATTTGTTGAAATGTGCAGCCATTCGACAGCTACAGTGCGAACAGGAAAACGGAGCTGGATAGGCACTACCCTATTACCAACTTCGGCGACGCTTTCGCCAAGTACCTCGTCAAATCGCTCCGCTTCCCCACCGATCTCTTCTTCCAGGTACCGTTTCCCTGCCCTTCTCCTCAGCCGCTCTTTTTTTACTGAAAGCCCTGAATTCCTGTCGCTTCTTTCTGTGTCATCGATTCATCGCTGTTATTCGTCCGTTGGTAGTTCGTATGCCCATCAGTTAGCATCAGATTCGTTGTTGATCATGTTCCTAGTTCGTATACTTGCTCCCTTCGCGACGTTTCCCACGCTGTTCCCTTCATCGCTCCCCTGTCAGCCGTTCGACCATGAGCATTTTTACCGGGATATGATGTATCCATGTTCCTAGATTCACAGCTTCACCCTCTAAACCCACCCACTCCTCGCAGAAACGCTACGGCTGCCGCGCAATGATGCTGGAAACGGTAGCCGCAGTACCGGGCATGGTGGCGGGCATGCTGCTGCACATGCGCTGCCTGCGCCTGGTGGAGAACAGCGGCGGGTGGATCCGCGCGCTGCTGGAGGAGGCGGAGAACGAGCGCATGCACCTCATGACCTTCATGGAGGTCTCCAAGCCCACGTGGTTCGAAAGGGGACTCATCTTCACCGTTCAGGTGAGCAGTCGTTCAGGCAAGCTCCTACGGTAAATGCCAAGAGGCCGGGTGGATCCGCGCGCTGCTGGGGGAGGCAGATAACGAGCGCATCCATCTGATGACCTTCATGGAAGTTTCCAAACCCACGTGGTTCGAAAGGGGCCTCATTTTCACCGTTCAGGTAAGCCCGCGGGCAGTCGTCATTGGATGGCCGTTCAGGTAAACGAGACGTCTCAATTTGAGGTGGGTGAGTAAAACACGTACCTCCAGTTTCGCCCCTGATCCCCTTCATCCCCCTCACAGAGCGGCTTCGCTGCAGTGTACAGTCTCGTGTACGTGCTCTCCCCTCGCATCGCACACCGAATCGTGGGCTACTTGGAGGAGGAAGCCGAGCACTCGTACACACAGTACCTCAAGGAGGTCATCCCCCCCTCACCTGTCTCATCCCCCTTACAGAGTGGATTCGTTGCAGTGTACAGCCTCGTGTACATTCTGTCTCCACGCATCGCCCATCACATAGTGGGGTACTTGGAGGAGGAGGCGGTGCACTCGTACACGCAGTACCTGAAAGAGCTCCTCCCCCTTCATGCTCTTTATCCCCCTTACAGAGCGGCTTTGCTGCAGTGTACAGTCTCGTCTACGTGCTCTCCCCTCGCATCGCACACCGTATAGTGGGCTACTTGGAGGAGGAGGCGGTGCACTCGTACACGCAGTTCCTCAAGGAGCTCGACGAGGGGCGCATCGCCAACGTGCCGGCGCCGCAGATCGCCATCGACTACTGGCAGCTGCCCAAGGACGCGACGCTGTACGACGTGGTGCTGTCTGTCAGGGCGGACGAGGCCCACCACCGCGACGTCAACCACTACGCTGCGGTGAGATTTTTACCTGGTAACCTGGTTTCAAAATATGCGAATCTGTTTGGCAATGCTCTATGATGTGGTGCTGTCAGTGGTGCTTTCGGTGCGGGCGGACGAGGCGGCCCATCACCGCGACGTCAACCACTACGCTGCGGTGAGCTTGTATTCTGGTAACCCGGTTACAAATTAGGTGTTGAGAGGAGAGATGTAGATCGCCATCGACTACTGACAGCTGCCCAAGGACTCGTCGCTCTATGACGTGGTGCTGTCGGTGCGGGCGGACGAGGCCCACCACCGCGACGTCAGCCACTATGCTGTGGTGAATCTGAGGAGATTGGTAACCTGATTGCAAAACCTTGTGCTTGGCTTTTGAGTGAGAAAATGCCCATGGTAGGCTGTTGTTATACAAATAAGTATACACCACCCTCTGGTCTTTCCATCTCAATCTCACCAGTCTTATTCTCTCATGGCTTTTAAGTTTCAATCCCCCATGCACCCATCCCCTAATGCAGACCATTATCAAGGCAGGCAAGCACCTCAAGGAACACCCAGCTCCCGTGGACTACCACTGATGCTGCTGTGTATGCCCCCTAAGTGCATGCCGTCCATGGCACCTGCTTCCCATCCTCCATGCTGCAAAATTATCAAAGACATTTGTGGAGCTACTGTAGCATGGAGCTGTCACATCTGACGAGGCGATGATCCGCCAAGGCCTCATTAGCTGCATCGCTGAAGGGGTAAATAGCTGCATGCATCTTTAGTGAGGCTTGTTGAGCCCCTTCCCCCACCAGTGCAGTTTTGGTTGTGCCGCGTGGCTGCTTTGTAAAGTGGGATATTAGTCTGTGTAAACGTTTTTTATTTATTAATACGTGTGCTTGGCTTTTTTCTTCAGAAGAGGTGGTAGATTAAAGAAAAATGTAATATACAATTTCCGTTGCTGCGATACGAAGTGTATATGGGGGGGGTGTCTTATCCTCACTTCAGTGGCGCTTGTTGAAACTTGAGGTCACCGCGCCCTAGAATGCAGAAGCTCCTCTCAATTTCTCAACGGCTAGAAAAGGCTGAAGGCTGAAGGCTGAAGTCTGAAGGCTGAAGGCTGAAAGCTGGGCTGTGATCAGCAATGGCGACTTCACGACAGGAGCAGCTCCTTCAACGACCGCCGGAGACGGTAGCCGAAGTACGCGATAGAGACATTTCCGTTAGTAATCGTATGTGGAGATCCATGCGTGGAATTCTTACATTGACCCTTCCCCTCGTATCTCTCCAAATAGCGTTTATCGGGACCCACCTCCTCTCACCTCCTCTTACGCCTTTCCCCGCGTGCCCTCGTCGCCAGAACGGGCGTGAGACTTCTCTTTCCGATCCCGCCGTTCTCATTCTCCCCGTTTTCCCTCCCGAATCCCATCAGCCTCACCGAAGGATCCCGAAACCACGCACACGCGACGGCTTGTGAGTCGACTTAAAACCAGAACGGCCGTGAGACTTCTCTTCTTTAACCCTTCGTTCTCATTCTTTCCATTTCCCTCTTATCAACCTCTCTGCTCCTCCCGCGACCCGTTTTTGTGTCGCTCAGCGATTCTTCTGCGACCTCTTTGCGACGGGCGTGGGCGCAGGGCTCGCCGTGCGACACACGAGCGACATGGGGCGGGGTGAGTGGAGTGAATGGGCAAGGACGGGGGGAAAGAGACGCGGGTATGGGGCTGCCTTCCCATCACCTGTCACCTGCCAGGTCAACAGCCACCTATCGTCTACCATCCGTCATCTGCCACCTGTCACGTGCCACGTGCCACGTGCCAGCTCACCTACCAATCTGTGCCTCGTGTGGTGACTCCCCTGCTCTCATCCAATCAGGGGTGTTCGCTGATGTGGATTTCAAGGAAGGGGACGTGGTGCTTCAGGAGCCTCCGCTTGTCGCGATGCAGCACTCTCACAATAGGGTAAACAACCAGCTGCATGAAACGTAACAATAAGTTCCGCGTTGAACCAGTCAGCAGTAGGGCAACAAGCAACCTGAGCGTCGTCCATTAGAGGAGAAATTATTGCTCATTGCTTCCTGTGCCCCCCCGAACCCCCCTCCCCTTCCCCCTCCCCACATTCCCAAGGCGCGAGCCCTCGTATGCTCTCATTGCTTGCGGTTCATTGGTCCGCTGGAGCTAGCTGCTGCCCGGCTGCTGATGTGGCAGAAGGGAATGAGAGAGGAGGAAGACAAGGGCGAAAGCGACGAGGGTAAGGAGGCGGAGGAGGAGAATAGAGAGGAAGCGGACGCAGCAGCAGCAAAAGCAGAGGGCGTCATTCAGCAGCTGTCGAGCGGCCAATTGAAACTGCCGTTTGCGGAGTGTGCGGGTGTCCTACCCTCAGCCGTGGCTTGCCCTGGTGGCTGCACCCAAGAGGTCTTCTGCAGGTGGGTGGTGGGAGAGAGGGCAGCGTTCCATCATACACAGCAGCTGTCGAGCGGCCAGTTGAACCTGCCCTACGCGGAGTGTGCGTGCGGGTGCCCTCCCCTCAGCCGTGGCTTGCCCTGGTGGCTGCACCCAAGAGGTGTTCTGCAGGTGGGTGAGCAGCAGATAGGTGGGTAGTATCGCACGCAGCAGCTGTCAAGCGCCCGGTTGAACCAACCCTGAGGGGAGGCTATCTTTCAGGCGCCTGAAATATAGTTCTTCTGCAGGTGGGTGAGCAGCAGATAGGTGGGTAGTATCGCACACAGCAGCTGTCAAGCGCCCGGTTGATTCTTGAGGCGCCTAAAAAATACACAGCAGCTGTCAAGCAGCCAGTTGAGTTGAGCGTGCCCTATGGGGAGTGTGCAGGTGCTCTACCGTCTGCTGTGGCTTTCCCTGGTGCTGCTGGCTCCACAGAAGCGCCGCTCTGCAGGTGAGCAGAGGAAAGTGGGCGATAGATGTCAAACATCACCTGTTGAGCCGCCAGTTGAAATGAAACTGCCCGCTGAGTGTGTGGGCACTCTCTCTCCCCTCAGCCGTGGCTTGACTTGGAGGCTGCACTCAAGAGGTGCTCTGCAGGTGAGGTGGTGGGGAGGGGAGGGGAAGGTGGATGGATGGGAATTTTTTTCAGGGGAACAAGTGAGAGAGCGGAGTGTGTGCGCTCTGCTCTAACCAAGTAGGGTGTCGTTGAGAGTTCTCAAGAGCACCCTGCATTTTCATTCAAGGGAACAAGTGAGAGAGCAGAGCGGAGTGTGTACCCTCCGCTCTATCCAAGAAGGTTATTCTGTAGACCTTCCCTCTGCTCACAGGCCATAGTCAAGTCCGTTTTTGCCGATCAGATTCCGCTATATCCCCTTGCCTGCCACATGCCCATGCCATCAACCTTTGGCATGGGCCATGGCATAAGGCTACACCATATTTCCATGTCATAACATGATGTCATGCCCGTGCATTCCCACATGTTATCCTTCATGCCATCCTCCATGCCATGCACATGTGAGGCTACCATCCAAGCATGCATATCCTATCCCATCTATCATGCACCCCTCTTGTCAGCTCCACGTGTGCCACGTCAGCATGGGCGGAAGGCCATGCCATGCTGTGCCTGGGGCACGCCTCGCATGCCAAGGACACCCAAGCTCTGAAGGCCTTCTATACCCATGCTGATGGTGAGCCCATGCTGATGGTGAGCCCATGCTGATAGTGAGCCCATGCTGATGGTGAGCCCATGCTGATGGTGAGCCCATGCTGATGGCGAGCCCATGCTGATGGTGTGTGGTAAGGTATAAGGTGGTGCTGATGGTCTGGCAGGAGGTGATTTCTTTTCTAATATGCCTCAAAAGTATGGCAAGAGGTATTTTCCATTCATAAGTGTCCAAAGTGTTATTTCTTTCCCGTGGATATGTCAATCTTCCTTATACCATCCCCTTCGTTTCCTCTCCTCCATTTCCTCCCGTCTCCTTCCCTCCCTCCCCCCCCGCCACAGAATCTAATGACATCTTCCGATTGGCTGCTAAGGTGAATGGTCGCTCCTGTACAATAGAAGCTTGTTGGATCTGTTTTTCACCTTCATTATATACCCCACAGAACTAGTCGTTTGGTCACCGATGTGTGAATCGATGCCAAAATGCGAAATATGTAAGGCTTAAGGGGTTGAGGTTTCAGGTTTAGACTGTGAAGTGTTTGCCATCCATCCCTAACGGCCCAGTTGGGCGTGGCGTGGATGCTGACTGCTGCTGTGCGTTGTGGATGCACGGTGGCACAGCACACTGTAGTGGGATGGACTGTGTGTGGGACGGCATGTGCATGGGACGTGCATGGGATGGCATGTGCATGGGACGGCATGTGCATGGGACGGCATGTGCATGGGACGGCATGTGCATGGGACGGCATGTGCATGGGACGGCATGTGCATGGGATGGCATGTGCATGGGATGGCATGTGCATGGGACGGCATGTGCATGGCATGGCATGTGCATGCCATCGTTTGTATCATCATGGGACACTAAAGCATGGGGTTGTTCTTACTGCATGCCTCTGCTGCTGAGAGACACACCCAGCAGCAGCAGCAGCGGCAGCTCACTTTCGAGCCTTTTGTCTTCTCTGCACTCTCTGCTCCATCCAACTCCACCTGATTTTTGAGGCGCCTAAAAAAAAAAAACATAACTTGTCTGCACTCTCTACTGCTCCACCCGTCCAACTCTTCCTGATTTTGGATCTGTGTCTCTTTGTTCCTCCGGTTGGTTTTGTCTCTTGGCTCCACACCACGCTCTGCTGCATCTGCGTGACACAAGTCGCATTTTGAGGCGCCTCAAAACTAGACTACTATCTCTGCTGCATCGGTGTCCCTCTTTCTACACGGCAGGTGGTGGCATCAGCCCTTTCTCGCGCTCACACGTTACTTGGAAAGGGGGGAGGGGAGGTTGGGGAGGAGGAGACAGAGGGGAAGGGGGAGGCGGAGGAGGAGGAGAGGTGGAAGCTAGTGCTTGAGGCATGGATGCCGTTCGCTGTGGGGCACAAGGCCATGTGAGTGCCGCGGGTCGGAGGGAAGGGGGAAAGGGGGTATGATATGAAGGAGGGATGAATGTATGGGGGCAATGTGTGTAAATGGAGAAGTGGAAGGTGGAAGCTGGAGGCATGGACGCTGTTTGCTGCTGGACACAAGGCCATGTGAGTGCAGGGGGGTGTGGGGAAGGGATTCTCACATGCACGCACAGGCAGCCCCCCCCCCCCCCCCAACCCCCCTCGCCTTTCCCCCACCCACCCACTCGCACACATGCACACACACATACACGTGCACCCCCCACCCACCCCACCCACCCCACTCCACTCACGCGCACACACATGCGAGCGCATGCACTGGCTGCTTTGTGCTGGCACGCATGTGTGCTTTTCTGGGGATGAGTCCACGTGTCCACTATTGATTGGCTGCTGCAGATGGTGGGAAGCAGTGGCGTGTCCGCCTGACGTGGTAGCAGGAAGCGACGAGGAAGCTTCCTTCCGAGCCTGCATGAAATCTATGGCCGAGGAGGTGTGGAGGTGAATGGACGGCTCAGATTGTTTGTAGGTCCATTGATATAAAGATGGTGCTATTCTTGTCCACGTAATTTGTGATTATCTTTGCTGCCGCAAACATCTTTGCATAACCTAGTTCCTTCATCCTCTATTCCTCCCTCCCATCCGCTATTCCTCCCTCCCATCCCCTATTCCTCCCTCCCATCCCCTATTCCTCCCTCCCATCCCCTATTCCTCCCTCCCATCCGCTATTCCTCCGTTCCCTGCTCTCTCAGTCTCTTAATCTGCTCGCTCAAGCCATCGGCCCACTGCCATTGGATCTGCAGCCATGTGAGTGCAACCGTATAACTCCTTCAACCTTTCTACCTTTGTTTTTTATCTCCTCTCCTGTTCCCTGCTGTGCTGTGTGTCCTGTCTGGCGCATGTGAAGCTCCCTTCTGACCTACTGGACTCTTGTCCCTGCTCCCCTCTTCTCCTTCTCCTGCCAGTGCTCTCCCTCTCCGTGTATGGCGCCACCATCGGCATGTTTGAGCTGAATAACCTGTAAGGAGCCATTCCTACATTCACGCATTGAGCAACCTCGATCCGCCTCAATAGAGCTGAAATGCGACACACGGCACGGCTTGGCAATTATTGGCATACTATTTGTAACGAACCACACTTCTTCACAACACCAAACAAGCAGGCGTTTGGTGAATGCTGGTGGTACCTTCCAGAGAACCTGATCCCTTGGAGATCCCACTGCACTGTGGAGGTGTGTTATGCATTTGTTTTTCACGTGTCCCTTTCCATTTCCCCTCCCCAGTAACAACATAGGAGACCCGTTTCCTTCCCCCTGCCTCCTCCTCCCTCCCCCTGCATTCCGTTACCCCCTCTCCCTCGCTACCCCCCTCCCCCCCGCCCCCTTATTGCCAGAGACTTGGTTGTACCGTCCCCAGTTACAACCTACTTCAACAGAATTCTAGACTTAGACGACGCCAAGCAGGTGAGCCTTGTGCTTGACTTCCAGAAGAAGAAGCAAAGGTATGCTGTGAGTGCGTGGTTCAAGGCTAGTCCCGGTCCTGGTAACAACCAGTGTACGTTTGAGACGTCTCAAAATTGCGCTTCTATTGTAAAGGTATGTGATAAGAGCATGTTTCACGACCTATCCCGTTAACAATCGCTTGCTGCTTCCAAATTGAAGGCTTGGTCGATGCCAAGCAGTTGAGCTGGGTGCTCGACTGCCAGAATAAGGAGCCCTAGCGGGAAGATAGCGAAGCGCATATTCGGGCGTTTTTCACGACAAACCCTGGTAGCGATTAGCTCGCTTGCACTTTTTACCAATTTCATAGCGCAACTTACCAACACACATACCTTGCATTCAACTACTCGGGTCAACAACAATACAATACAACAAAACGATCGCGAATGCAGTGAAACAATAGAGATTGACTTGCACGTTTAGGAAGAAGCTCCCAAACCGGCAACGACAATTGCAAATTGTATGATGCACTAGGCTTAGTCGGCATCGTTCTCCTGCACGCATGCACAATACACAACAATGTACAACACGTGCTAACAAACAAATAACGGTACAATAGTGACTGCAAAGAAAGAAATGCATCAATGCTTTCGTGCTACAATAGAGATTGACATGCACGGAGTGAGAAGCAATTCCTCAAACCGGCAACGACAATCGCAAATTGTGTGATGCACTAGGCATAGTCAGCATCCTTCCCCTGCAAGCACAACACAACGCAACACCGTGCAACACAAGCCAACAAACTGATATGCATTGTCAACCAATGGTACCATGCACACGCACATACACAAGCAACACGACATGAAAAATCAGGACACAAAACAACAATGCAAATGCACGCCAGTCAAACACGAATATATAATGGGTAGCACGAAAACATGACCAAAAGTCAACTTCAAATATCTATCAATCAAATGGTGCCAACAGGATTGACCGGATTTGGAGTGAGAAGATTTGGAACGTGATGACTTGAACTTCGACGACTTGGAATGTTCTTGGAATGTAGCGACCATGAACGTGATGACATGACTGGAGAGGATAACAGGGGGAGAAGATAAGAAGGAAGAGCTTGACCCACTAGCAGCAAGAGAGAATCTAGAGCGATTAGGTGGGAAGACAAAGGGGGAGAAAGAAAAGGGGGACGACAAAGGGGGAGGAACGGAGGGGGAAGGCAAAAGAGGAGGAACGGAGGGAGGACGGCAAAACGGGAGGAACGGAGGGGGGACGGCAAAGGGGGAGGGTCGGAGGGGGGACGACGAAGGGGGAGCGGCGGAGGGGGAACGACAAAGGGGGAGGGGCGGAGGGGGGACGACGAAGGGGGAGGGACGGAGGGGGGATGACTAAGGGGGAGGGGCGGATGGGGGACGACAAAAGGGGGAGGGACGGAGGGGGGACGACTAAAGGGGAGGAACGGAGGGAGGACGACAAAGGGGGGGAACGGAGGGGGACGGCAAAGGGGGGGGAACGGAGGGGGGACGGCAAAGGGGGAGGAACGAAGGGGGGACGGCAAAGGGGGAGGGTCGGAGGAGGGACGACAAAGGGGGAGCGGCGGAGGGGGAACGACAAAGGGGAGGGGCGGAGGGGGGACGACGAAGGGGGGGAAGAGAGGGGGGACGGCCAAGGGGGAGGAACGGAGGGGGGACGGCCAAGGGGGAGGAACGGAGGGGGGACGACAAAGGGGGAGGGACGGAGGGGGGACGACAGAGGGGGAGGAACGGAGGGGGACGACAAAGGGGGGGGAACGGAGGAGGGGGGACAAAGGGGGAGGAACGGAGGGGGGACGGCAAAAGGGGAGGAACGGAGGGGGGACGGCAAAGGGGGAGGGACGGAGGGGGGAGGACAAAGGGGGAGGGGCGGAGGGGGACGACAAAGGAGGGGGAACGAAAAAAGGGGGGGAACGGAGGGGGGACGACAAAGGAGGGGGAATGGAGGGGGGACGACAAATGGGGAGGAGCGGAGGGGGGACGGCAAAAGGGGAGGGACGGAGGGAGGACGGCAAAGGGGGAGGAACGGAGGGGGGACGGCAAAAGGGGAGGAACGAGGGGGGATGACAAAGGGGGAGGGACGGAGGGGGGACGACAAAGGGGAGGAACGGAGGGGGGACGACAAAGGGGGAGGAACGGAGGGAGGACGACAAAAGGAGGGGGAACGAAGGGAGGACGACAAAGGGGGAGGAGCGGAGGGGGGACGACAAAGGGGGAGGAACGGAGGGGGGACAGCAAAGGGGGAGGAACGGAGGGGGGACGACAAAGGGGGAGGAACGGAGGGGGGACGACAAAGGGGGAGGAACGGAGGGGGACAGCAAAGGGGGAGGAACGGAGGGGGAACGACAAAGGGGGAGGAACGGAGGGGGGACGGCAAAGGGGGAGGAACGGGGGGACTAGAGCTCACCTGCAGTGTTGTCGCACGTTAGGCGCCAGCGCGTTAGGCGCCAGCGCGAAACGGACCAGCGCGAAACGCGCCAGCGCGAAACGCGTCAGCACGTGACGCGCCAGCACGCAAGGCGCCAGCGTAAAACGCACCAGAACGAAACGCGCCAGCGCGCAAGGCACCAACGCGTAAGGCGCCAGCGTGCAAGGCGCCAGCGCGAAACGGGTTACGGGCTCCGCGCCAGCAACATGCAAGCAGGCGGCAACTGCTATGGCTTAGGTGGCAGTTAGGCATGGTTAGGGAAAAGAGCTAGTTTCGAGCTAGGACTAGGTATGAGCAAGGAACTAAGTGTGAACTAGGACTACGGTAGGTGGGAGCAAGGATTAGGTGTGAGCAAGTACTAGGCGTGAGCAGGGAGGGACTACCTCTACGAGCAAGAACAAGGCACGAACAAGAAGAAGCACCAACAAACCCTAGCAGGGGTGTATTCGCTCTGCCCCAGAAAGCTAACCGAGTACAGGTCAGCACTGTTACTCGCTGTGCCATTCTCCACTTTTAAACAGGTCAGCACAGTTACTACTCCAATACAGCAATACATAACTTGTTTTTATATAAAACTACATTATTGCTATAGTTTGTACCATTACACGTTTAAAATATATTCACTTACAAAATCACCTTTTTCTAGTATATCTCACAAACTTTCTAGTGCACAGTCCCATTGAAAAAAAATGTTGACATACGCAACCCATCCGACGATTTACGTCGAGCCTTGTTTAGAATTCTCAAAGACTGAACACAAAAGGTGCTCTTTGAGATTCTAAAAAAAAAAAAACCCAAAAGTGGGAGGAGTAGGCGAGGGAGGAGGAGAGGGAACGCACTTGGATGTGAGATATCTCTCTGCTTGATCCTTGCCTGTCCGTCCGTGCATGCATGCAGGCAGAGGCAGATGCCGTGGTTGGCCGCCTGAGGGAGCGTCTGGAACAAGGGGGGAAGGGCACATGCGAGGGATGAAGAGGAAAACGAGAGGATGTGGAAATTCTCAAAGTTCTTTCTTTTCTGTCCGTCCGTGCATGCGTGCAGGCAGCGGCCGTTGCTGTGGTCAGCCGCCTTAGGGAGCTTCTGGAACAAGGGGGAAGGGGAAGAAGGAAAGGGAGTAGGAGAAGATGTGAAAGTCTCTATTGTTCGTTCCTTGTCTGTGCATGCAGGCAGAGGCAGAGGGAGTGATTGGCCCACTGAGGGCGCTCCTGGAGCAAGGGGGAGGGGGCAGAGGGCAGGAGGGAGGGGCAGTGCAAGGGGAGAGGGGGTGAAAGATGGTGGGGAGAATGGGGAGGAGGGAGATGAAGAGAAAGATACAGATGGGAACGATGGGGATGTGGGTATAGGAGATGAAGAGGAGAAGGATGATGATGATGATGAGGAGGAGGAGGATTGTGATGAGGATGATGAGGATGACAAGGATGATGATTTGCTGCAGTGGCACTGCCAAGGTACGGAGTGGTTCCGAGGGATGTAAGTGTTTGGCACGCGTGGCATTCCATCCTCTTGCTCTCTCTTTATCACGTGGTTTCCCTTTCTCTCTTTATCCTCTCTTTATCGCACGGCATTCCATCCTCTCCTTCTACTCAGTCATCTCCTCTGTCTGCTTTGCTAGGTGCGGCGTTCTACTTCCTGCAGAGCAGCATCAACCACTGCTGCTGCCCCAGTCCCTCTCATCTCAGTCGTCGACCACAGCTCACTGTTCTTTCCTTATCCACACTTCGCTCCCTATTTGCTCTGCCAGGCACGGCCTTCTACTCCCTGCAGAGCAGCATCAACCACTCCTGCTGCCCCAACGCCCATGCCTTCAAACGAGATGAGGTGAGTGCTAGTGTGTGCCACACACGCACATGCCATGCACGTGCTTGCTATGCATGCATGTGTACTTTGAGTCGACTCAAACCACACCTCGATGCACGCGCTGGCTATGCATGGCATAGGCATGCCAGCGTTAATGCCTTCAAACGAGATGAGGTGAATGATTCCTGCCACCCGCATGCAATGCACGCGTTTCCGAACTTGCATGCCTTCAAATTCAAAAGCGATGAGGCGACGCTGTGCGACGACCATGGCGCGCATGGCACTCCTCGTGTCATCAGTAGGAGAGCAGCATCAACATCAACGTCAACATCAACATCAACGTCAACGTCAACGTCAACGTCAACGTCAACGTCAACCACACGGCGCAAGGCACATGATCTGTCAACGGAAATACGTAACCACATACGCATTCCCTGCATATGCCATCATGTATCAACGTGCCATGGTCTCAGCCTCGCCCCCGCCCTCATAGCCACCTTCAGCATCCGCACCAACATCTTGGCCTTTCATCCACGATCGTGCACTTGGGTTTTTTCTTGTTGTCGTTCACCACTCCCTTCTCCCCCCTCCCTTCCCCCACTCTCACGTCACCAACCTCCCCGTTGTCCCTCTCCCCAGTAAGAAAACATCTTCCCTGCTCTGCCCCCCCGGTCTGCTGCCCGCCACGTGGCAGGACGTGGATGGTCGGGCAGTGCTGCTGGCAAGCCGAGACATTAAGAAAGGAGAGCAGGTTGGTTCCACTCCCCTCACAATCGGACCATTGCCAGGCAACCCGTTAGGGAGTGCTTCGGTCCGGTGTTACGGTTGGCAGGCTCAGCTGGCAGGAGGGCCCAATCATTCGGTCCCCATCTGTCTTTGTAGCTGCCTGCCTTTTTTCAACCCTCTGCTCAGCTCTCCTTTTCCTCAGGGGGTTGAAAAGATGTGTTCAGCTCTCTCAGGAGGCAGAGCGTCATTCTGCTCAGCTCTCTGTGCTCCTCAGCATGCATACGTTTTTTCTCTCCCCAGTGTGAACCCCTCGGATCTTCATTCATAGCCTACGTGGACAAATCCCTTCCCTTACAGGAGCGCATGGAAGCGTTAGCAGACTACAGGGTGACTGTGCAGTCGACTCACAAGTCAATGTCATGAATCATACCCTTGTCATGTCTCTTCCCCATAATGACCCCCTCAGATCTTCATAGCCTACGTGGAGGAATCCCTTCCGTTACAGGAGCGCAGGGAAGCATTAGCCGACTACGGCTTTGTGTGCCGATGTGAGCTGTGTGAGGCACAGGGAAGGCACTAATAAGACGATACAGTGCGAGGCACAGGGAAAGCACTAATAACTAAGACGATACAGAGATAGCAGCGGCATGGAAGGTGCTGCAGAGAAAAGTGTTCCTCGGTACAACATTGAAAAACGAAGGCATTAGCTGACTACACCTTAGTGTGCCAATGTGAAGGTTGTGAGGCACAGGAAACGGGCAGGAGATGAAAGAGCACTGCGAGACGCAGAAAAGGTTGAGATGGACAGAGGGAGACGCGGAGAAGCTGAGAAATATTTTCCCTTGCAGTTGCGATGACAGCCATCTGCAGACCATGGCTTATGCTGCTGTTCTGGAATTTTGTGTGCTACATGATCATCACAGGCTAGCTAGGTGCAGACTGTAGTGGGGACAACCCTTGAATCCTGTTCTGTTCCCGTTCTACCCACTCAGTTCTTTCATTCTGACAGGTCATAAAAAAAAACCGATTGTTGTCTGGATTGTCAAACATAAGTATAACTCATGTTTGTATAGATTGTATAGGGTTGCCTCTTAGAGGGTACAACACTCTTAGGTATATACCCTTGTACTCTCTCTCTATTCAATAATTCTTCAGTTCTAAGATGGTATCAGCAGTAGGTAGGTCCCACCTGTTAACGTAGAAACGAATGAATTACTAGGAAGAGAAACATAGAACAAATACCAGTTGGTTGTACTCACTAGAAGCACACACCTAGTCCAGCCTATAACTTCTACATAGATAATATGTATAAGTTGACACACCCCCTAGGCTAGACAAGGGGTGGAGTTAAGCAAGAAGCACACAGCCCAGGGTGGCACTACTAGTCCAACCTGGCCTGGCCCCTCCCAGCACCAGCCCGGCCCCAGAGCACCTGCCCGCCTCCCCTGCTTGGCCTGCCGTGTCCTCTCGGGCCCTGTGTCTTCTGCTCGCCTGCGCTGGGACGCCTAGCTGCTGCCCTACTGGAGAGTGCTGCCGCCGTGTCCCCGCGCCGCTGTGCTCCTGTGCCGCTGAGGAGCTGTGCTGCTGTGCCGCTGTGTCGCTGAGGAGTTGTGCCGCTGACCCTGCACGATGGCTGACTTTGTGCTCCGCCTGGACGCTGAGGGCCACGCGGTTGACTTCGCCGCCTGGCTCTCCGATCTCCGCCGCCAGCTTACAGGTCAGCGCCAGGATGGCCACTCTCCGGTTGTCCATGCTGATGGCTTGCTCCCCCGTCCCCCTGCACCTACTCCCCTCCCTGCTGACCCCTCCTCTGATGACCGTGAGGCTTTCTCTACTGCTGCGCTGGCCTGTGCGGTCTGGGACTCACGCGATGCAGTAGCTCAGGTTGCTATTAGTCACGCCCTCCCTGTGTCTGAGCGCTCGCGTTTTGCTACTGTTGAAACGGCCAAAGCTTATTTAGACGCAGTTATTGCTCGCTATTCCACCCCTGCCTCCGCTTCTGCTGGCCGCTTGCTCTTTCCGATGCTGTTCCCAGACCTGGCTGCCTTCCCTACTGTCGCAGACTTTGCCACTCATTTGCGTGCCCTAGAGACTCGCTATCGCACTGCCAGCACTGCTGCCCAGCTCACTGCGCTCCCCCCTCCTTTCTGCATGACGCTCTATTTTATCGCTATGCGCCTGCCAGACCGCCTCGCTAGTGCTCGCGACCACTTTCTTAGCCAGCACCCGGGTGACCTCACCCTGACCGCCTTTGTCGACACCCTCACTGAGATCGAGACTCGCCAGCGCACTATCGCTCAGTCGAGCGGTGCGCCGGCAGTCTCTATCTTTCACGGCTGTGCCCCATCCCAGTGCACGTTCACTGACGTTTCGGCTGCGGTCGCCACGGCGACCCCTCTTACAGAGACGGCTGCTGCTGTCCACCCGCAGCAGCGCTCGCGTCGCGGTGGCCGTGGCCGCCAGGGAGGTAGGGGTGGTGACGCAGGTGGTGGTGGTCGTGGTGGTGGTGACGGTAGTCCGCCTGAGGGGACTACCACCGGTGGGCAGGAGCAGCAGCCCCAGCAGCAGCAGGACTAGCCCCAGCCGCAGCCGCCGTCCCAGCAGCACCCGCCGCAGCCGTGGGCTCGTCTCCCGCCTGGTTGGCCCGGCACCTCCGGAGGCGGTGGCCGTGGTGGCGGCCCGCGCAGCTTGGCGTCTACCAGCGGCTCCAGTGCTGTGACCTGCCAGTACCAGCTTCAGACCGGGCCTCTCCGCGACACTCTGTGCCGCCGCCCGCACCCGACCGCCCGCTGTTTCCGCCGCCTCGACGATCTTTTTCGTCGTCGCTTTGGCCCGGCCCTGGACCTCCCTGACTGGCACAGCCTGCTCCGCCAGGGCGTGCCGATCTTTGAGTTAGACATGGATCAGATAGGTGCTGCTTTGCATGCTTTGTATGCTGACACTTCTAGTGTTGCTGGATCTTACTACCTGTGTACTCTAGTTTAGGTGTTTCACCCTTGTGTAGCTTAGCTTCCCCTGCTGCGTCAGGCGTAGGACTGCCTAGGTTGCCTAGCCTAGCTTCTGCACCGGCCCCGTCCCCGGCCTCTGCCACTGCCTCGCTGTCCTTCACGCTCGACTCCGGTGCTTCTGCCTGTTTCTTCCGTGACCGGTCCACGCTCACGCCGCTTGCTGCACCTGCGGTTGTCTCCCTTGCTGACCCCTCTGCCGGTCCTGTCGTCGCTCGCAGTTCCTCTTCCCTTCCCTGTCCAGCCGTTCCCTCGGGCTCTCTTACAGGCTTCCACGTTCCCTCGTTCTCCAGGAACCTGGTTGGTGTCGGCCGTCTTCAGGACCTCGGCGTCACCACCACGTTCCCTGGGCACGAGCGGTTCGCTGTCTGTACCGAGGCAGTCTCAGGTTCCCCTCTTGCGACGTTCCCCCGGGACCCGGTATTTGGTCTGTTTACCCTCGACACCGCTTCCCCCCCGGTTGGTGCGTCCTCCCAGGTCGCTGCAGCTTGCTCGTGTCGGTCCCTCACTCACCCGTCCCTTCTCTGGCACCACCGCTTAGGTCACCCTGCTCTGATACCATGTTAACGTAGAAACGAATGAATTACTAGGAAGAGAAACATAGAACAAATACCAGTTGGTTGTACTCACTAGAAGCACACACCTAGTCCAGCCTATAACTTCTACATAGATAATATGTATAAGTTGACACCACCGCCCCCCCCACGCTTCCGCCCTAGGATCTACCCCCGTGCGTCGCGCCCCCTAGGCCCCGTCGCGTCACCTAGGACCAGTCGCGCCCCCCCCCTTTGGGCCCGTCGCGCCCCCCTGGGCCCCGTCGCGTCACCTAGGACCAATCGCGCCCCCCCTGGGCCCCGTCACGCCCCCCCTGGGCCCCGTCACGCCTCCCTGGGCCCCGTCGCGCCCCCTGGGCCCCGTCACGCTTCCCTGGGCCCCGTCGCGCCCCCTGGGCCCGGTCACGCTCCCCTGGGCCCCGTCGCCCCCCCTGGGCCCCGTCACGCTCCCCTGGGCCCCGTCACGCTCCCCTGGGCCCGTCGCGCCCCCTAGCACCCGTCACGCCCCTCCTGGGCCCCCCGTTGGTGCCTCCTGGCCCTGTCGCGCGACTCCTAGCCCGTCGCGCCTTACCTAGCCCGTCGCGCCTTTCCTAGCCCGTCGCGCTTCCTAGTCCGTCGCTCCCAGCCGGCCCCGCGACCGTCCCAGCCGGCCCCGCGACCGTCCCAGCCGGCCCCGCGACCATCCCAGCCGGCCCCGCGACCGTCCCAGCCAGCCCCGCGACCGTCCCAGCCGGCCCCGCGACCGTCCCAGCCGGCCCCGCGACCGTCCCAGCCGGCCCCGCGACCGTCCCAGCCGGCGCCGCGACCGTCCCAGCCGGCCCCGCGCCCGTCCCAGCCGTCCCCGCGACCGTCCCTGCCGGCCCCGCGACCGTCCCAGCCGGCGCCGCGACCGTCCCAGCCGGCCCGCGATCGTCCCAGCCGGCCCCGCGCCCGTCCCAGCCGGCCCCTCGTGCCCGTCCAGGCCGCCCCTGCACCTGTCCCAGCCGGCCCCGCGCCCGTTCCAGCCGGCCCCGCGCCCGTCCCAGCCGGCCCCGCGACCGTCCCAGCAGACCCCGCGACCGTCCCAGCCGGCCCCGCGATCGTCCCAGCCGGCCCCGCGACCGTCCCAGCCGGCCCCTCGTGCCAGTTCAGGCCGCCCCTGCACCCGTCCCAGCCGGCCCCGCGCCTATCCCAGCAGGCCCCGCGCCCGTCCCAGCCGGCCCCGCGCCTGTCCCAGCCGGCCCCGCGCCCGTTCCAGCCGGCCCCGCGCCCGTCCCTGCCGGCTCCCGCGCTTGTCCCGGCCGGCCCCGCGTCGACTTCCGGCCCTTCCTCGCCGGCCCTACGACCGTCCTATTTGCACTCTCCCTGGTACGGTTCTCCACCACCTTTCACCGCACTGTACCGCACTGCACCGCACAGCACCGCCCTGCACTGCCCTGCATCGCACTGCCTCGCCTTGCACCGCCCTGCACCGCACTGCACTGCCCTGCTCTGCACTGCACCGCATTGTACAGTCCTGCACTGCCCCTGATGGCGGCGGAGCTTCGCTTCGACGCTGAAGGCCAGCCTCTGGAGTTCGAGGCGTGGCTTGCCGACCTCCGGCGTCAACTCACTGGCCAGCGGCAGGATGGTGAACCGCTTTCCGCACACCTTGACGGTACGCTCCCCTGCCCAGACCCCCCTGCTGTTCTGCCCGCTGACTCTGCACCCACTGAGCGCGAGTCTACTGCTGCCACTGCCCGTGCGCGCTCTGTCTGGCTTTCTCGAGATGCTGTCGCTCAGCTTGCCATTAGCAATGCCCTTCCCCCGTCCGAGCGCCCCCGCTTTAAGTCCCTCACTACTGCCCAGGCTTACTTAGATGCTGTCATCAAGCGCTATTCCACCCCTCCAGCTGCCTCGGTGGGTCGCCTGATCCTCCCGATGCTCTTTCCTGACCTTGCGTCTTTCCCCTCTGTCTCTGACCTTGCTGCCCACCTGCGCTCGATAGATGAGACCTGGCGCGCTGCCTGCACTGACGCACAGCTTAGAGCCCACCAGCCGCCCATTACCTCTACCCTTTACCTGCTTGCCACCCGCCTCCCTGACCGCCTTGCTGTCGCCCGCGACCGCTTCCTTAGCATTCACCCCGCAGACCTCACCCTCACTGACTTTGTAGACACCCTGACTGTGATTGAGACCCGCCACCGCTCCATCGCCCAGGCGAGCGGTACCGTGCCGGTCCCTATCTTTCAGGGTTGTGCCCCCGCTCAGTGTACTTTCTCCGACGGCTCTGCCGCTGTGGCTGAGACTGTTGCTACAGCGCAGTTTCGTTCGGGGAAGGGCCGCCGCCCCAAGGTTGGGCGCGGCGGAGGAGGCGGGGGTGCGGGAGGGGGTGGTGGTGGAGTCGGGTCGTCTGGTGCTGGAGCGGACAAGGGGACCCTGCCCAGTCCAGCTGAGCCACCGCCCCTGCAGTCGCAGCAGCAGCAGCAGCAGCAGCAGCCGCAGCAGCCGCCGCAGACGAGGCAGACGAGTGTCCTCCCGCCCGGGTGGCCCGGCGCTGGCGGTGGTCGGGCGCGTGGTGGTGTGCCGAGTGGTGGTTCTGGAGGCGTGCGTTGTCAGTACCAGATCCAGACCGGTCCTCGCCGCGGCTTCGTTTGCAGTAAGATCGGTCACTCCACTCCCCGCTGTTTTCGTCGCCTGGACGACCTGTTTCGTCAGCGCTTCGGCCCGTCGCCAGACCTCCCGTACTGGCACAGTTTGCTTAGTCGTAAGATTCAGATTTTTGACATGGCCGTGGATGCCATTGTTTCTGTTCTGCATGTGATGTATGCTGATGACTCTAGTGTGCTTCCCGCTTATTACCCACTGTCGGCTAGTGTAGGTGTGCCTAGCTTAGCCTCCCTTGCTGCGTCAGGCGTAGGATCCCCTGCTTTGTGTAGTCTTGGTGCTTCCGCCGTCGTTCCGTCGCCAGACGCCTCTGCTTCGCTTTCCTTCACCTTGGACTCTGGCGCTTCCCGGTGTTTCTTCCGCGACTTCACCACACTGATGCCGCTTCCTGTTCCTGCTGCCGTTTCTCTTGCTGACCCCTCCGGCGGTCCGGTAGTCGCCTGCAGTTCCACCACCCTTCCCTGTCCGGCGGTTCCTTCGGGCACTCTCACAGGTCTGCATATCCCCTCGTTCTCCAGGAACCTAGTTGGTGTCGGCTGCCTCCAGGACCTTGGCGTCACCACTACGTTCCCTGGTCACGAGCGGTATGCTGTCTGTACCGAGGCCGCCACTGGTGCCCCCCTGTCCACGTTCACCCGGGACCCGGTGTCCGGCCTGTTCACTCTGGACACTGTGACCCCCCTGGCTGGGGCGCTCCCTCAGGTGGCTGCGTCTACCCAGGTTGCTGCTGCCTGCTCCTGTCGGTCCCTCACTCACCCGACTCTCCTTTGGCACCACCGCCTAGGTCACCCTGCGCTCCCGCGTCTGCGTCACATGTCCCAGCACGGTCTTGTCCTTGGTCTCCCAGGTTCTCTCCCCGCGTTTCCCTCCTCCCCAGCCCCACCTTGCACGCCTTGTGTCGAGGGTCGGCTTCGCCGTGCCCCTCACTCCTCCTCGTTTCCCCCTACCGCCGCGCCGTTGCAGACCCTGCACCTGGACGTCTGGGGCCCCGCCCCCGTCCCTGGGCCGCGTCGCGAGCGCTACTTCCTTGTGCTTGTCGACGACTTTACTCGTTACACCACAGTCTTTCCCCTGGAGCGCAAGGCCGACGTGCCTGGCGCTCTCATCCCGTGGCTTGTCTCTGCGCGTGTCCACCGCGGTCTCCCTGTCTTGCGTCTTCACTCCCACCGTGGTGGCGAGTTTGCCTCAGGTGTCCTTGGTCGCTTTTGTCGTGCGGAGGGCATCTCCCAGATGTTCACCCTACCAGACTCCCCACAGCAGAATGGGGTCGCTGAGCGACGCATCGGTTTGGTCATGGAGGTGGCTCGCACCTCCATGATCCATGCCGGTGCACCCCATTTTCTGTGGCCGTTCGCTGTGCGCTACGCTTCTCACCAGCTTAACCTGTGGCCGCACCCTCGGCAGCCGCAGGTTTCGCCGACCCGTCTTTGGACTGGGTCTCCTGGTGATGCGTCTGCGTTCCACGTCTGGGGCTGCCTTGCTCACGTCCGTGCCTCCGGCACGGACAAGCTCACTGCCCGCACCCTTCCCTGCGTCTTCCTCGGCTTTCCCCTTGACGCGTCTGACTGGCACTTTTACCACCCGCCGTCTCACCGCTTCTTTCACTCTCGCGACGTCACCTTTGACGAGTCCGTCTCCTACTACCGTCGCTTCCCCCACCGCGGTCCCCAGGTTACCCCCCCCTGTTCCTGGTCACTCCTCCCCCGGTAGTCCCTGCCCCTCCCCCTCCTCCTCCCCGTCCTGCCCCCTCTGGTGTGTCCCACGTCACCCCCCTTCCGTCGGTGGACCCGGTTGAGGAGTCTTCTGACTCTGGTGGCCCTGCTGCGCAGTCCTCGCTGGCCACCCCTCCCCCGGCGTCCCCTCCCCATTCCCCTCCTCCACCACCTCTGCCGCCGCTGCAGCCGTCGTTGTCGCCGCCGCCGCCGCCGCCGCCGTCGCAGCACCCGTTCGTTGACTCTGGTGGTGCTAGTCCCGGTAGCTCTGGGGGTGGATCCTTTGGGGGTGCTGGTGTGGAGTGTGCCGGTGGTAGCCGCGGAGCCGCTTGCAGTCCCGGTGTCGTCGTTGTGCCGCCGCAGCAGCAGTCCCCGCCGGTGTCAGCCCTTCGCCTGCTCAGCCTTCCGTCCCCTGACCCTGCGGCTGTTCCTCTCCGACCGTCTCCTCCTCTTCCCGTCTACGGCCCTGTGTTCCCTCCGCCGGACTCGTCCCCGGCCCGTCTTCCTCCTCGTTCCCCTCCTGTGTCCCCTCCCCTGTCTCCTGACCCGACTCCTCCGTCGCACGTCTGGTCTCACCGTCCCTCCCGTGCTCGTCCTGCCTCGCCTGTCTTGCGCTCCCACCCTATGTTGCTTCGTTCTCACGCGTCTCGTCCTCCCCTTCTCCCGTCGCCTCCTCCGTCCTCCCTTGTTGTTGCACCCCCCCCGCTGTCTGACTACCTCCGTGCCGCTCGTCCTCTTGTTCCTCGGGTCCTTGCCTCTCTCGTTACCGACCCGTCTGTTCCGGTCTCGTGCCTTGACGCTCTTGTTGCTGCGGTCGCTGACTTCGCCTCTACCCGCCGCCTTGACTACGCCACCGCTCTGGTCTCTGACCCTGCCTGTCCTCCGTCTGTCGGGGGTGCTCCTGCCCTTGGCAGTGACGTCCTGGAGGACCGCCAGTTCGAGCTTGCTTTCCTGTCCGAGGCTGCTCCCCATCTCTGTTCCATGCTGCTAGTCCCTGAGGGTGACCCAGACGCTTTCGACATCCCGACCCCTCGCACTTACGCTGAGGCGACCTCGTGACCTTGGGCCTCTCAGTGGATAGCTGCCATGGAGCAGGAGATGGCATCTTGGAGATCCACCGGCACCTTCGTCGACGCAGTTCCCCCGCCTGGGGTGAACGTAGTCGATGGCCGCTGGCTCTTCAAGGTGAAGCGCCCTCCTGGAGAGCCGCCTGTGTTCAAGGCGCGCTACGTGGCTAGAGGCTTCATTCAGCGTGAGGGGGTGGACTTCTTCTAAACCTTCGCTCCGACCCCGAAGATGACTACTCTTCGGGTTCTGTTACACCTAGCTGCTCAGCGTGACTACGAGCTTCACTCCCTCAACTTCTCCACTGCCTTCCTTCAGGGCAGCCTACACGAGCAGGTCTACTTGCGTCGCCCTCAGGGCTTTACTGACACCTTCCCTCCTGGGACCCAGTGGCTCCTGCGGCGCCCTGTCTACGGCCTGCGCCAGGCTCCCCGTGAGTGGCACGACACTCTCCGTGCTACGCTTGCTGACCTGCAGTTCTTTCCGGCTTCCGCAGACCCCTCACTCTTCGTTCGTGTTGGCCAGACTCCATTCTACATCCTTGTTTACGTCGACGACCTGGTCTTTGTCACTGCAGACAGGGACGCACTAGCCTTCGTGAAGGCAGAGCTGCTGAAGAGACACACGTGCACTGACCTTGGAGAACTGCGCCGTTACCTTGGCTTGTAGATCTCCAGGGACAGAGCAGCGCGCACCATCACCCTGACTCAGTCACACTTGGTGCGCCAGGTCCTTCAGAGGTTCAGCCTTCAGTTCTCCTCTGCACAGCCCACCCCTCTGCCTGTAGCCCACAGACTCTCCGCTCCAGTGTCTGAGGAGTCGGTTGAGCCCAGCGGCCCCTACGCAGAGCTGGTGGGTTGCCTCATGTACCTGATGACTTGCACTCGCCCAGATCTCGCGTACCCTCTCAGCATCCTGGCTCGCTTTGTGGCCACAGGCAGACACCGACCGCAGCACTGGTCTGCCGCTAAGAGGGTTTTGCGTTATCTTGCTAGTACATCGGGCATGGGGTTAGTGCTAGGAGGACGCAGGCCAGTGGTCCTTACTGGACACACAGACGCTTCGTGGGCAGACGATGCCGAGACACTCAGGTCTACCCAGGGCTACTGCTTCAGCATTGGCTCAGGTGCCGTCTCGTGGAGAGCTACCCGCTCCTCGTCTGTTGCCCAGTCCAGCTGTGAGGCTGAGATCTACGCTGGTGCCATGGCGGCACAGGAGCTCCGCTGGCTGACCTTCTTGCTCACTGACTTAGGTGAGCAGCCTAGCTCTGCCCCGGTCCTGTTCGCTGACAACAGGGCCATGATCCTCCTGTGTCAGGAGCCTCGACTCGAGGGCAGAGCGAAGCATATTCAGCTGCGATACTTCCTCCTGCGCGAGCTACAGCAACGACGCCAGGCTCGCGTAGTACACTTGGCCTCAGGTGCCAACACAGCTGATATCTTTACGAAGGCGCTTGCGCCTAAAGATCATCAGCGGCACTGCGTACAGCTTGGTCTAGTTCCTGTAGCCTCTCACTTGCTAGGGCCTTGACTTTGTACTGTCCTTTATATGCATACTCAGACTGGACTTGTGTCCTCTCCCAGTGGCTGGACTAGTAGTGCCGCCCTGGTCTTGTTCTTGCCTTGTCTCAACTCCGTCTGACTGGTCTTTTAGACCCTTATCTCAGAGGTTGGACTAGTAGTGCCGCCCTGAGCTGCTTGTTCCGGGAACTGCCCCTATGCAGTCTAGGGGGTGTGTCAAACATAAGTATAACTCATGTTTGTATAGACTGTATAGGGTTGCCTCTTAGAGGGTACAACACTCTTAGGTATATACCCTTGTACTCTCTCTCTCTATTCAATAATTCTTCAGTTCTAAGATGGATCGCTTTCAATCCTAAAACATCCTCTCGGACCTTTGTAACGAAAACAAGGACAAACTTGCAAGAAACATGTCTACAAAACAGAGTTTGTGCAACTTAAATCCAGAAAAGCGGCGGCATCAGCAGTCTTAGCATAGCAATGTAGTCTTCCAGCGTCTACAACACCCTCCCTCACCACTCCTCCACAGCCACAAACCCAGCAAAGAGGCGGCCATTGGTGCACCTGAGCGCGTCAATGAGGCGGCTCCAATCCGAGTTGAGCGTACCCACAAAATAGTCACTCTCCGCTGCCACGAGCAGGTTCGCCAGACTCGCCCCCACGCTCACATCCAGCCCCACCTGCCTCTCATACTCCACCACTGGCTGCGGGCCTGCCTGCCGCGGGTGGTCTGAGTGCAGGAAGGTCCAATCAGAGAACTGCTTTGAGTGCTCTATGTCCACCTGAGGGGCGCACGGGCAGGTGTGGGGGGGCAGGATAGGGCGAGTGCGGTTATGGGGCAGGGCGAGTGCAGCGATGGGGCAGGGCGAGTGCAGCGATGGGGCAGGGCGAGTGCAGTGATGGGGCAGGGCGAGTGCAGCGATTATGGGGCAGGCGAACGCGGGAAAAGAGGCGTTGCGGGTAGTGCGGTGGGTGGGTTCACATGCAATGGTTGGGACATGGTATGTGAGATGCAGTGTGTTACTGACATGGCATCGACGAGGGGTGACAGAGTGGCTGGTTGAGGTCCGGTGGGATCGAGAGAGGGTATGAAGGAAAAAGGTGCCCGGGCCATCCCATCCCAGAAATCCCAGGCCTTCCCGACTGATCCCATCCCAACCTGCCCCCCTCCACGCCACCTCACCAGCATCATCTGAGCCCCTGCCGCCTGCCCACCCGAGCCTCACCTGCAGGCGTGAGGTGAGCCACACGTGGTTGAGAGACGGCACGTGCTTGCGCATGCCGTACAGCGAGAACATGAACCCCGCCAGCGACCGCACCCTCGCCTTGCTGCCCGCCTCCTCCACCTGCCGCACATGCAGCGCCACCACGGGCCGCATCATAAACACCTCCCGCCCCACCGCCTCATACACCCTGTCCACCCGCGCCGGCCCCGGCCCCTTGTACTGGTAGCACCCCTCGAAGCCCTCGCCCGGCCACACGTCCGCCTCGAGGCTCTGCGAGTGCGAGAAGTTGAAGGAGCGCAGGAAGTTGGCCTCTTCGGACGCGTTCATGCGCATGGAGGCGTACGCCGGGTGCACGTCATTGCTGGCGAGTGCGGCGATGATGGCTGCGCGCTGCGTGGTCACGGACGCCACCTCGGACGCCACGGAGAGCCCGTACGACGCGTGGCGCATGCGGTTGATGACCTGGCACAGGTGCGCGGATGGCCAGCGCAGGAGGAAGCGCAGGGCCTGGGCCTGCCACCAGCGCAGCTGGTTGCAGGGGGAGGGGGAGAGGAGAAGGGCGGGGTGTGGATGTTGATGGGCGGTAGAGAAGGTAAGGATGTGAGGGAGTGGGAAAGGAGAGGAACTAAGGAGGAGGTCGAGCCTAGAGGGACAGGGGACAGGGGACAGGGGACAGGGGACAGGGGACAGGGGACTTTAAACTGCACTATGAACGGGAGTGGGGCAACCTAAAATAAACATGGGACATGGGATTGGCAGAGAGCGAGAGGCGGAGAGAGAGAGGCGGAGAGCGCGCGGGGGACAGACGGACAGACCTTGAGCTCCCCCTCGTTGAGGGGATGCATCTTCCCCCCCAACTCCACCAAACTCGGCCGGTTGCGATGGGGCGACCCCCACAGACTGTGCAGAGTGGGTGATGGGTGCGAGGGTTGGGAGAGAGGGGAGATGGGAGAGAGGGGGGAGATGGGAGAGGGGGGAGATGGGAGTGAGGAGAGATGTGAGAGAGGGGGGCGATGGAACAGAGAGGGGAGATGGGAGAGAGGGGAGATGGGAGACAGGGGAGATGTGTGAGGGCACACAGCACGCGGTGCCATGAGGCGCACAGCACGTGGTGCCATGAGGCGCACAGCACGTGGTGCCATGAGGCACACAGCACCACTGCAAATGTTTCGCAACCACTCCCAGCACAACTGCTCAACCGCTCACACCATGCTACGGCATAGCACCATGATACCCCTCAACACCATGCTACAGAATAGCACCATGATACCCCTCAACACCATGCTACAGCATAGCACCATGATACCCCTCAACACCATGCTACAGCATAGCACCATGATACCCCTCAACACCATGCTACAGCATAGCACCACGATACCCCTCAACACCATGCTACACCATAGCACCATGATACCGCTCAACACCATGCTACAGCATAGCACCATGATACCCCTCAACACAATGCCCGATGTCTGAGAGCTCGACATGTCCGCTGCCCCACCTGACAGCGTCGCAGTCATCGCGTTCAGCGGTGTCGTTGAGCAGCACCACGGCCTTGTCCGACGCCAGCACTGCGCCCTTGCTGCCCCCCTCCGCCACCACCACCTCATCCACCTCCACCCCTGCTACACCCTCACTCGCACCTCCATTCACACCGCCACCGGGTGCCGGTGCTGGGGCTGGTGCTGCGGCTGCCGCAGCTGTTCCTGCTGCTGCTGCTGTTCCGGGTGCTGCTGCCGCGGCTGCCAGTGCGGCGACGGCCCAGTCAGTGCAGGCCTGGGCGGCCGTGGGCAGGAAGTAGCAGTCAAACGACCCCTCCTGACCCACGGCTGTGCGGCCGCGCATGGGAGGGGAGAGGGGCCGCGCAGAGAGAAGGAAGTCCGAATGGACAGCGGGGAAGAGCGGGGAGAAGCGCAAGCTGAGAAGGAAGTGTGGGTTTCAGCAGGGAGGCCGTTGGCTTGTTTGGGGTGTGCACCAGTACCAGCCAGCAGCACAGAAGAAGCAGCACAGCAGCACAGGAGCAGCAGCAGCACAGCAGCAGCATAGCAGCAGCAGCAGCAGCACAGAAGCACAGCAGCACAGGAGCAGCAGCAGCACAGCAGCAGCATAGCAGCAGCAGCAGCAGCAGCACAGCAGCACAGCAGCACAGCAGCAGCAGCAGCACAGCAGCATAGCAGCACAGCAGCAGCACAGCAGCAGCACAGCAGCACAGCAGCAGCACAGCAGCACAGCAGCAGCAGCAGCACAGCAGCATAGCAGCACAGCAGCAGCACAGCAGCACAGCAGCACAGCAGCAGCACAGCAGCAGCACAGCAGCACAGCAGCAGCACAGCAGCAGCACAGCAGCACAGCAGCACAGCAGCACAGCAGCAGCACAGCAGCACAGCAGCAGCACAGCAGCACAGCAGCACAACAGCACAGCAGCACAGCAGCACAGCAGCACAGCAGCACAGCAGCACAGCAGCAGCACAGCAGCACAGCAGCACAGCAGCACAGCAGCACAGCAGCACAGCAGCACAGCAGCACAGCAGCACAGCAGCACAGCAGCACAGCAGCACAGCAGCACAGCAGCACAGCAGCACAGCAGCACAGCAGCACAGCAGCACAGCAGCACAGCAGCAGCAGCAGCACAGCAGCACAGCAGCACAGCAGCCAGCAGCACAGCAGCACAGCAGCAGCAGCAGCACAGCAGCACAGCAGCAGCACAGCAGCACAGCAGCACAGCAGCACAGCAGCAGCACAGCAGCACAGCAGCACAGCAGCAGCACAGCAGCACAGCAGCACAGCAGCACAGCAGCAGCACAGCAGCACAGCAGCACAGCAGCACAGCAGCACAGCAGCACAGCAGCACAGCAGCACAGCAGCACAGCAGCAGCACAGCAGCACAGCAGCACAGCAGCACAGCAGCGGTCCCTAATGGAACCGACGGCACTGCATGCATGCCCTCCCCGTCAACTCAAAGACCGCCCCACCACAGCGGGAAACCAAGCCACGTCAACACACCCCACTGCAGCACAAGAACCCCCCTGTCCCTTCACATACACCCACGCCCCCTTCCCTTCCAGCGCACCTTTACAGCCGGCGTGGCTGGCGCGGGAGAAGGAGCCGGGCAGCATAACGAGCGTGCGGTTGTGGCGCATGGCGGCACTCAGCAGCGACGCCGCCGCCAGCAGCTGCGCGCCCAAAGAGTGGCTGGCGGCGTCCGGCCACGGCGCCACCAGCAGGCGCCGCCCCGTGCAGTTGGCGGGGGGGAACTGGCTCGCCCAGATGTCCCGCTGTGCCACACGTGTCAGCGCCAGATTGGCCGCGTCTGTGCCGCGCACCTGAGGCAGGGGGGGCAGTGGGTGGGGTGGGTGGGAGGGTTGAGAGGGTGTGGAAGATTGGGATAACAGGATCGAGCTAAAGCTGATACTGCACGCCCTCATGCCTCGTGCCTCATGCCTCGTGCCCTCATGCCCTCATGCCTCACAGCGACAGCATACGCGCTCACAAGCTTCCCATCCGCTCCTGCCCTCGCTCCCCAGATCCCACTCACCAACCCCTCCCCTCTCCACTAAGGGGCGGTGGGGAGGAGGGGGCGTAGTTGGGATTGGGAGCTGGTGGGGGGCGTGGGTGTGCAGAGCAGGGAAGGGATGGTAGCGTGCGGTGCGCAAGGTAGTGGCAAGGCAAGGCTTGGCAGGGGGGCAACGCAAGGCTTCACAGGGGGGGGGTTAAGATGTGGAGAGATGGCAAGGCAACGACTGCACGGTCACACGCACGGACTGCACAAGGGCGGCGAAACCAAGCACGCAGACCAAAGTGACTTTCGAGTCGACTCGAAAGCCACCTCGTTACAATGTCACACAACACCAACGACTACGTGGTCACCCGCACGGACGGCACACGGGCGTCGGAACCAAGCACGCAGAGCCATGTGCGTGCGTGCGCCTGTGCATCCATGTCCCGCCATCAACCACGCCGTGCGCTCCGCTCACGCATGTGTGAGAGTCTGGATGAACCTGTGCCATGAGTCATGGCCTCGTGGCCTCGCGCCACACCCCTAGCAAAAACACCACCCCCGCTCACAGAACTCCCTTTACCCCAATCTTCCTTCCTCGCCTCAACCACATGCGCCTTCCCCCCCCCCCTTTTCCCCCTACACCTTTCCCCCAACGCCCCCCCCCCCCACCCCCCACAACCACCCCCCACCCACCCAGGGGGGTTGGGGCGCGCAGCCGCAGCAGGCGGAGGGGTTGGTCCAGTCAGGCGGGGCGGAGTCCGCCCCGCGCTGCTCCACGCGCCAGCGCCACTGCGTGCGGTTGGCGCAGTCGTCCAGGTGGGGCGCGGGGGGCACGTGCGCGGGGAAGGAGAGGTTGGCGGGCGGAGTGGGGGACTCGGGGGAGAGCCCATAGACCGCCTCCCATTGCTGCGCGGGGGAGGGGGGTCGGACGGGGGGAAAGGGGGGGAGAGAAGTGGGGGAAAGGAAGTGTGGAGGGGAGGACATGGGGGGGGGAGGAATCGGGCCATGGGAAAACGTAGCAAGGGAAAAGCTCGCGTTAGCAGGATCGGCGGAGCGATGCGGGGAGCGAGAGGGGAGCGATGCGGAGAGCGGTGCGGGGAGCGAGAGGGGAGCGATGCGGGGAGCGGTGCGGGACGAACCCTGGAGAGCGAGAGCGCGTGCTCGAGGCTGGCGACGCCAGGCGTGGCTGCGGACGGCAAGAGACGTGCGAGCGAGATCAGCAGCACCGCCGCCGACAAAGCCGGCAGTCGGGCCTCCATGGACTAATGTCTAGGAACGCGCAATGGTGCGACCGAGAGGGCGCAGGCGGGGCTCAGGTGAACCTGCGTAGAGAGAGTTTCCGCTGCGCCGCTGCGGCCGGCCGAGCGGGAGAGATACACCACGCGAAAAACAGCTGTCGTTTCTGTTTCGAAAGAGGCACTCTACGTTTTCTATGACGCCAGTTGTGGCAGTGGAGGCGAAAGCCCACAGCGACATAGTTTGGTTTGGACGCTGGTGAGTGGATGAGTGTGCTGGCAATCCCTGGACTTGTCAGGGGTAGGTTAGAGCTCATTGGTGACCTCTTTGTAAGAATAGCTTTCAACATATGATATGGACAATTCTGTGTAGCATCTATGCAAGGCTGTAAGATGTGTCGGTATTCCTGATTTTCAGGATGACCACGAGGTGAAATTCCCTGTAATTTCGGTATGCATTTCATAAAGCAACCTTGAGAAATTAGAGCAGTGTACTTGTACCAACCTTGGGGCAATAGTGATGCGATGATACAGGTCTAGTAGGATCTTCAGGATTGAACCAGGGCTGGCGTTTCAAAAAAATGTCTCGAGGACTTAAGCGTTTCTGAAGTGTAAACACCACACTCGAGGAAGATCGTAACGGGTACGCGAGTCAACGGAAGTTGCACGAGGGGATGGACAAACAACACGAAAGGACGCAACCGGAGGTTGCGACTGACCGTTACAACTGCAATAATGGTAACCGAAGCGACAATCGAGTCGCTGTGCGACTCGATAACCGCTCTTCAACTGTATTCTACAAGCTGCTTTCCTACTTTCTATATATTGCTGTATGCTTGTTCTTTTAATCAATCACTTGTTCTCACATACTAGTTCAAGGTGTCAAAAGACTAGCTTAGCTAGGAAGCCATAGAATGGCACAAGGTTTAGCTAGGAGCTAGGAGGAGCCATGAGAATGGCGAGAGGTTTTAGGTGCTAGGAAAGTTGAGGAGAAGAAAAGAGGGTTGGATTAGGAAGAGAGAGGAGTATAAGGAGGGGTTTGTACCCTCTACAGAAAAGGTTCAGTAACAACCTACCAAGCCTATATAAATTATAACTTATATAATTTTAACACAAGGGTTCAACTACTCAACTTCCGCTGCACTACTCAAGTCTCTCTTTTACAACTGGGACTTAGTCTCTGGAAAGATCCTAAGGGCTATTTCTCAGCCCAATATGGTATGAGAGCTGGTCAGAGCCCAAACTCCCAGCAACAACGTCCTCAACAGTCAACACTTCAACAAGCTTCATTAACTACAAGTCATGGACAACAAGGGCAAGAAGACCTCTACAGGCTCACCTAGCGCCCAAGACACCCAACCCGGCAACTCTGGATTACACACTTCAGGACTGCAATCCGAGACCGGCGCTGCTCAAGAAACAACAGGAAGGGCACCAGAAATGGTGACTCCATAACCCTCTTCAAGCGTGGACCCGAACCTTATGGAAAGGTTCTTCAGCTTCATGTCACACTTCGACCAGCAACAGCAGACAATGACACCTGCGCATTCAATACAGAGCAACGGAGGAAACATGGGATTAGCGCCGATAAGCCTCGACAACTCGTCGTTCGGGCGACACAATAAAGCGCCTACCTTTGCGCCTTATCACTCTTCACCGGGGACGTTCGAGTTCATGCCGCCCCGTGCCCAACCAACAGCAGCTGCATCACAACAGACACCAAACGAGATACTGAGTCTCAAGGCGCAGTTTTCACATGTGATCAAACTGCAGACATCCTCACCGTTCAACGGACACGACTTCTTTACCTGGAGCTTTGAGTTCGAGCTGCTGATGGAGGCTGCGCACCTCTTGGGATACTTCAACGGGTCCCTGCCATTTCCAAGCAATGGCACTGCAAAGGAGCAAGAAATATTTACTTATCAGTCACTGCTGGCGTACACAGTTCTCCTACGGAACCTGTCACCACAAGAACAGCAAAGCATCAGAACGTATCGGAGCTATGGAAACTCCGCGGAACTCGCATGGCATCGTCTCAAGTGTCTCTATCAAGCAAACGACAGCGTGACACAAAGCAGACTCATGCAGCAACTGACAACAATACATATGAAGACCGGGGAAAAGGCGATGCAGTATATGAGTCGCTGTCAAACACTCCGCGACCGCCTGCTTCGGTGCGGAGGAACAATCACTGAAGAAAGCTTCGTGACGCTTGTCCTCGCTGGGCTCAGGCCAGAATGGAGAACCACCCGCTCGCTTCTTCGCGCCCACGGACGAATCTCTGAGATGCACCTCTACGCCGAGCTCCATGCTGAACAACAGGAGATGGACCTGTTTGAAGAAAGACAACCAAGGAAACAGCAACCGTTAGTTTTCTACACTCAACGAAGGAACGACAACAATTACAACCGACGCGGCAAACAAGATCAACGCGACAACAGAGGACTCACCATTGTGCCGCCGTTCTGCCACAACTGTCAAACATCCGGACACTCCAAAGTCAACTGCACTCGCCCCCGAGCTTATCGACCAGTAGACCCGCACGTCGCTTCCACTCAAGAAAGCCCGCCGAGGCGTTCCTCATCTGCACAAGGCACACCGAACATCATCAATTGCATGGTACACATCGACAACTGCGCACCCGGATCACCACCCACTTACGCTCCAGACGAAGAAGAACTGACGCCGCCGCGCTCACAAGGACTTCAGGTCAACCCAACGTACGCTGCAGTCGCCAACGCCGAACCCACCGGGCGAGACACTTGGTTCTTGGACAGCTGCTGCGGCCAACACATGTGTTCTTTCGGGCGCTTCATGTAGCGGGAACGACGCCTCAACCGCGATGTCATCATCACCGTCGCCAACAACGAGAACCTGAAAACAAACAGACAAGGAGTGGTTCAGTTGCAGTCCATGGAGACAAACGTTATACTGCAAATCAACAAAGTTCTTATCGTCGACAACTTGGGATACAACTTACTCAGCGTCAGCCAGTTAATGGCAAAAGAGATTCATTTGGAATGCGACTCGGACTCCAATGAATTTCGCCTTTACCACGGGAAGGGCGGTCTTTTCATCGGTCGCGCTCTCCTGAAGTTTGGGCGTCTTCGTGTTGGATTTCGTCCCCGACCGCGGTACTGCCGACAGCGATAGCGTCTTGTCGTTCGCCGCATGGACGCACCCGCCGGATCTTGACCCCGACTTCACCCCAGATGGTTTCTGGTACTCCAACACCATACCTGCAGTAGAGAGAACACGAGCGTTAGCAGTCATTTGAGAAGAAAGACAAGTACCAGCAAGCGTCCCTTCCTCGACATCACCTGAAGTAACAACAGCGGGACCCAGTCGAGTACCATCACCAGCAATCCGAGGACCGCCAACCGAAGCAGATCAACTTATGCCAATCACACGAGAAGTCTGCCGAAGTCCCGCCACGGTCGTCGCGTTCTTCTCCAACACCGACATGTACCAATGCTCGCCCGGCCACCGCGCTCCCGACGACATCTGGCACCAACGCCTGGGGCACCCTGCAAACAGCACAGTACTGCAAACCATCCAAGCCGAACTGTTAGAACGAAACGCTCTTCTTACAAAGAGCGGCCAATAACTTTGACGACCACGCGCACGGTGCTTCACGTGCCCCGAAGCCGATCTTCCCCACCAACCTTTTCCATCACATCACAACCCAAGTGCACCTGCATACGCACCGATCGAAAAAGTTTACAGCGGCATCTTAAACATGCCCCAGGATGACACTGAAGCCGACTTCAACTATGTCATCACGTTCATCGATGCAGCAACAAGATATGTCTGGCACTACAACCTCAAGACGCGCGATCAAGCTTTCGAAGCCTTCACGACTTGGCTCCCCATCGTTGAACGAGAATCAGGAACTACGCTCAAGAACTTCCAGTCAGACGGAGCACTGGAATACCAGTCACAACGATTCAGGAACTACTTGGCGGAAAGAGGAATCAGACGCCTGGTGTCCCTGCCCTACGCTCACTAGCAGCAGGGGGTCGCAGAAAGAATGAACCGGACCTTGCAGACGACGATGCGGAAGCTGCTTCTGGGGATGAGACTGCCCAACACCCTGTGGCCAGACGCGATGACCCATGCAGTCCACCTGCACAATTTGTTATCCTCGTCCTCGCTTCCCAACAACGCATCACCGCACCTGCTGTGGACACGAAAAAGGGGCAGCACAAAATTACTTCGGGTTTTCGGCTGCATGGTACAGTATAGACCCCACACAGCCCAAGCAGGACGTTTCACTCAACGAGCAAGGTGGGGACTACACCTCGGCATCGCCAAACATTTCCAAGCATGGAAACTCCTCGACATTCAAGACAAAAATACTGTGGCATCACGTGATGTGATCTTCTACGAACGACTGCAGCATTACCTGGACAACGTCGCCAACACAGACGACCCCACCGACGGCTTTGTGGGCCTTCGCTCCTTCGCCGACTGTGCTGCCGAGGCTGACGCAGCAGAAGAAGACGTACCTGGAGCTTCGGAAGCTGCCGGACCACTCCCTTACTGTTCCGTGCCTGTTCCACTCGACGACGACAATCCTCTCGATAGCACCAACCTCGACACCCTTTACCACTTCGCTGACCAAGGTTACGTTACACCTCACCCAGTCAACATGAATGTCTCAGAACGCATCGGCCCAAACTTCTTACCTGATCCAGAAGATGGTGACGAAGCAACCTATTCCGGGAATGAAAATTCCCCTCGACAAACGCCCACGGGACTGCAGATACTCGGCTTATGGGTCTCCGTCCAGCACCCGCTGCCGCGGTCTCCGCGCGAGCCAACGACTCTGTCGCAGGCTCTGGGGGGGGAACATAAGGCGAAATGGAAGGAGGCAATGGAAAAGGAACTAAAAGCTCTGCAAGTCCGAAATACATGGAAGCTGGTACCTGCAACGAACATCAACGGGAAGAACGTACTCTCGGGAAAGTGGGTGTACCGCATCAAGACCAATGCGAACGGCTCCATCGAACGATTCAAGGCTCACTGGGTCGTACGAGGATTCGATCAATGATACGGAACCGACTACCAGAAACATTCGCCCCAGTCTCCCGCCACACCTCCTTGCGCATTCTACTCACCGTCGCGGCCACGAAGAAACTACCACTGCGCCAGATCGACGTCGCAAACGCCTTCCTGTACGCACCTGTGGACGCCAAGATCTTCGTCGAGCAGCCCCACGGATTCATCGACGACCCCACAAAAGTATGCCAGCTGATAAAGTCCCTCTACGGGATCAAGCAAGCTCCGCGGCTTTGGCAGCAGCATCTTTACGGCCGCCTCGTCAGAATCGGGTTCCTACAGCTGCCGCACGACCAAGGCATGTACCGACTACAGAAGGAAGGAGGTTTTATCCTACTCATCGTCTACGTCGACAACCTGCTCTACATCGGTTCCACTACCGACATCGCCACCTGGTTCGAAGGGGAGCTGAGAAGTGACTTGACACTCACAGTGTCTGACACCGTGACCCAGTACCTGGGTCTGAATGTCGTCGAAGACAACTCGGCGTTCTACCTATATGCTGGAAAATACGCAGGCGTTGTCGCGAAGAAATTCGGACTAACACCGGTTACAATCACGACTCCCTACCGCTACGGGAACAACAACGACACCTCCGCAAAACTCACCGCGAAGCAAATCCAGGAGTATCAGCAGAAGCTCGGCTGCCTACTATTCGCAGCAGTAACCTGCCGACCTGACCTATCTTACAGTGCGAGCCAACTGGCGACGCATCTGAAGCAGCCGGAACAAGAAGATCTCGAGGAACTAAGTCGGGCACTACTCTACTTCGTCTCTACGCCGACGACCGGACTTACCTACAGAAAAGTAACCACATCGTCCGTACAATTACTCGGATATGTCGACGCCGACCACGCGGGAGACAGGGAAAATCGACGCTCAAGGACGGGCTACATCTACCGACTAGAGCCTATCGGGACTATCTCCTGGCAGTCGAGCAAACAGGAACTAATCGCACTATCTTCGGCTGAAGCAGAATATATCGCCCTCTGCACTGCAACCAAGGAAGGACTTTACCTGCGAGAGTTACTCGAGGAAGCAAAGATTGCGACCCTGCCCGTCTTCTCACTCCTCTGCGACAACCAATCTGCGATCAAAATCGCGAACAAGGATGGTTTCGCCAACCGAACCAAGCACATCGCCCTGCGGTATTTCTTCGTCAAAGATGAAATCGCGAAGGGGAGACTTCAACTCAGTTACTACCCCACGACAGAAATGGCTGCAGACTACCTGACGAAGAAACTGGCGAAAGCAAAATTCGATTACTGCATGCTACTAACCGGGCAGACAAACGTCACCAAATTTGGACACGACAGCACTCCAGAAACGAAGGGGAGTGTTGGAAATATCTCGAGGACTTAAGCGTTTCTGAAGTGTAAACACCACACTCGAGGAAGATCGTAACGGGTACGCGAGTCAACGGAAGTTACACGAGGGGACAAACAACACGAAAGGACTCGAAGGGTCGCAACCGGAGGTTGCGACTGACCGTTACAACTGCAAGAATGGTAACCGAAGCGACAATCGAGTCGCTGTGCGACTCGATAACCGCTCTTCAACTGTATTCTACAAACTGCTTTCCTTTCCTACTTTCTATATATTGCTGTATGCTTGTTCTTTTAATCAATCACTTGTTCTCACATACTAGTACAAGGGTTCAACTACTCAACTTCCGCTGCACTACTCAAGTCTCTCTTTTACAACTGGGACTTAGTCTCTGGAAAGATCCTAAGGGCTATTTCTCAGCCCAATACATTTCATAAAGCAACCTTGAGAAATTAGAGCAGTGTACTTGTACCAACCTTGGGGCAATAGTGATGCGATGATACAGGTCTAGTAGGATCTTCAGGATTGAACCAGGGCTGGCGTTTCAAAAAAATGCACTCTGATTTTGCCCCCCTAAAATTTTCCCGAGTCTGAAGGGTCATTTTTCAAAATTTCGCTACTCTGAAGTCTCCGTGTCCAAGAGTTGACGAGTCTGAAATACTCAGGGTTCAGAATGTCGACTCTGACTCCACGCGCCCAAGTCGAAGTCTTGTATTTTCAGAGTTCACACGCAACTTGGTAGAGAGGTTGTTGTTTCCTAGCCGGCGAAAAAATTGGGGCCGTAAGACAGGATTTCACATAAGCGACTAGATTGATGGAGCTTCTACCCTCACGTCCTCTTTCAAAATCTGACGCCGCTCTAGGTGGGGTGGGACCTCAACACCCGTTTTTCTCGACACCCGAGTGTGCAAGAATATGGACGATAATGCGAAACTTCGTGGGGGATGGTTCATTCTATTGAAGAAATTCCTTAATGCGTGGGGTATTAGCGCCTGTATTGCGAGGTGCTTGTGAGGCCCAGCTTGTACGTTGGGATGACGAGTGTCGGAGAACCACCGGTTCTGTCTGGAAAACCCCTCTCACCCCTGTCTTATGACACTCTCTTCCTTGAGCCTCCGTCCCTGCCCTGCCTCTGCCCAGTGGGCTTCTGTGAGTTGCCCATTTGCCCCCTTCCAACTGCGCTGCGTCCCGCACAGCTGACTGGAACTCGCGCAACTTTAGCCCAGAGCTTTGGCCACATTCGTCACATGGTCCTGCCGGACTCCCCCGTCTGCATTTTCCAGCACCAGTACGCCCGAAGGCTTCACAACCTTCACCATCCATCGTTCTGTGGTCAGTCCTATATCTAGGACGCCATGTTTTGCCTTCCGCAGGTACACCTCTGTCCCTGCCTGCGCCTTGGCCGCCCCCGCTTCCTTCCCGCTCCTCTGCCGCTGCTTGTAGCGATGGGCATCCCGCAACAGTGCTGCGTGTAGATTCTCCATTGTTGCGGGCAACAGCTCTTTCATATACCTGGCTTGTGCCGCTGCCAGTGCTGCCCACTTCTCTTCGCCACCTGCGGTCACCACATCTGTCAGTAGCTTGGGAGCATCCACTGGCAGGATCGGCTCCTTGCCAAACAGTAGGTAATACGGGGACATGTCCTTCAGTGCGGCTTGCTTGCTGAAGCGATATCCGACGGCTACCCACTGCAGCTCTTCATCCCAGCTTCGCTTTTGTGCCTCACCATATGCGCGGAGTCCGCGTTTCAGTGTCTGAACCATACGTTTTGTTAACCCATCACTCTGAGGGTGATACCTGGAGGTCCTCCGCTGCACTATTCCCACCTGCTGCAGCAGCTGGTCGAACGCCCGCAGGAACTCGGTCCCTTGGTCTGTCAGCACTTCTCCACATGCCCCAAACCGGGTTAGCACCTGATCAGTGAACGCCTCTGCTATCAGGGCCGAGCTCTTGCTCCAGATGGCACGCACTTCCACCCACTTGGTAACGTGCTCCATCATCACTAAGATGTACTTCTTCCCCTTCTTGCTCATCGGTAATTCTCCGGCCAGGTCCAGCGACCACCTGAAGTACACATTCACAATGGGCAAAGAGGCAAAGACTGCAACTCCTTCCGTGCCTGCTCCAGATTGGCCCTGTTTCGGCTGCACTCTGCACATGCCCTCACTATCTCCCTCACTTGCTTGCGCATCCCGGCCCACCAGTACTGGCCTGCCACGAGGTGCCATGTCCTCTCGTGCCCATAATGCCCTAGCTTCTTGTGCACCCATACCACCAACACTTCTCGCTCGGCCGGTCTAGGTACCAGTTTCCACCCCTCATGCGTACGCACTTATAGCTGCTCTTTGTACCACCGATAGTGCTGCCCCCTGTTCCGCGCTCGCTCACTCACTGCTTCATCCTCTCCCGTCTCCCCCCTTTTCCAGCCCAGCACATCTTCATCGCCCCACACATCGTCTGGCCCTCTGTCTCCGCGTGCTGCCCCTACCTTCTCTAGTTCTCGAGCCAACACCACCAGGCAAGCCACCGCTTCAGCTGAGGGCGGACTCCTTGACAATCCATCCGCATGCTGCAGTGTGCTTCCTGACCGGTGCTGTATCGTGAACTCGTACTCCTGAAGCCGCATGGCCCAGTGCGCATTTCGCCCATACAGGGTCTGATTGGTCATCAGCCATGTCAATGGCTTGTGGTCAGTCACCAGCGTGAACTGTCTCCCTTGCAGGTACACCCGAAAGTGGTGTACCGCCCATACCGCCTCCAGGCCTTCGCCTTCATATGAACTGTAACTAGCCTCTGTCGGGTTACAGCTGCGGCTTGCAAATGCCACTACGCGTTCTCCTACCTCTCTATTCTGACTCAGGACCGCCCCCATGCGGGCGCTGCTCCAGTCAGTGTACAGAATGAAGGGTCCCTCCTTCTTAGGTAATTCCAGCACCGGCCCGTTCTTCACAGCTTCCAGCAGATCCTTCGGTGCTGATGCTTCTAGGTCTCCCCACTCCCACGCTCTGTCCTCTCTAAGTAGCCAGTTCAGCAGCCCTGCCCTTTTGCTGAAGTTCGCCACAAACTTCAGGTAGTAATTCAGGAACCCCAGTATCGCCCGTAGTGTGCTCTTGTCTTTCGGGGTTGCTAATTTGTTGAGGATGGCCTCCTTCGCTTTCTCAATCGCCATCCTGCCCCCAGCCACCTCGAACCCGAGGTACTGCACTGTCCGGCTCCCGAACCTACACTTGCCAGGATGGCATGTGAGACCCGCCTCTTTGATCGCCGTCAGTACTTTTTCCACGTCCCTCATGTGCTCCTCGTCACTGCCGTTGAAGACTACGACGTCGTCTATGTAACACGCAGCATCCCCGCTAGTGCTCCATCCATAATCCTTTGGAATACAGCGGAGGCATTCCGCAGCCCGAAGGGCATGTACATCCATTCGTACAGCCCGTCCACTCCATGGAACGTGGTCGTGCAATAGTCCTGCTCTCTGATCCTGGTCTGGTTGAAGCCTTGCCACAGGTCCAGGGTCGAGAAGATCCAACCTTGTGCCAGCCGGTCGAAGATTTCCTCCGGCGACAGCATCGAGTAGCGGTCGGGAACTGTCACCTTATTCAGGTCTCGGTAATCTCCGCACATCCTGCGCTACAAGGTCTCCCCGGCCAGATCCTTTCTGGTAGCCACCACCGTCGCTGCTGCATAAGCCGATTGTGATTTCTTGATCAGTCCCGCCTCCTTTAGCTCCCTGCACTTTTCCTTGCAGATGCCTTCGTCCGCCAGACTCATCCTCCACTTCCTCTGGTACGTCGGCATGTCTGTTGTCAGCTCTATCGCCAGTTCTCCTTTCTTGCACTTGCCCAACTCCTTCATGCTGTGGGCGAAGGCCTTCCGGTGCTCCTCCAACAGGTTCCGCATCTGCGCTACCTCTTCCCCTTGCAGCCCATCGCCCAGATCCCACACCACCTCCTTCTCCGGTGCCAAGCCCTGTTCGCTCGCCCCCGCCATGAGGGCATAGGTGGGGAGCACACTCCAGTAGTCGTCTTTCAACACCCGGCTGCGTATGACTGGGCCTGCCGGTGGCCATCCCTCTTTCATGAGTTGCTGCTCTCCCGACTCCAGCTCATCCCGCCACTCTTTTTCTACTTCCCATTTCGCCTGTTCCTCCCGATTCCAGTTGGCTGTGGCTTCTCTGATGTCCACACATTTCTCCATCTGCAGCCTGGTGAATTGCACGTGGATCGTGTGGAACAGCCAGGAGACTGCCTGCACGTCCATAGCCCTTCCTATAGCCCTGGTCCTCATCCACTCCTCCAACCCTTCCACTGCAGTCGCTCTCGGCACCATCCCCATCGCCAGCTCGCACTCCAACGCCGTCGGCTCCTCCCAACTCTTCTTCACATGATCATAGACCATGCCCGGGCCAGGGACGCCCCTCCTTTCCATCTTGAACCTGTTCGCTGCACCGTATGCCACCAAGGTGGGCCACGCCGCCCTCGGCCTCCCTGGCTGGTTGTAGGGGTATTGTGCTGGGTGGTCGGTGAGGCGCACCTCGGCAGCTGTTCGGTTCGGCGCCAGAATCTGGTCCACCCTTCGGGCCACTAGCCTGACCACCTTCGCCAACTCCCACTGTGCCCTTTCCACCGTCATTCCATTGGTCCACTAGCATCACGTCCGATGCGCTCGTGACCCTGACTGCACTGCGTCAAAGGCAATCCCTGGTCCAAGCTTTGCCACTACCCTAGCGTGAGCCCTGCGCACCGGCTCCCTTGGATCCGTCGCCACGTCCAGGTTCTCCAGCAAGTACAGGTAATCTCCCTGCTTGCGTCGCAACCGCTTCATTATGCGCATCAGGTCTTCGAAGAGCGTTGTCCTGCAATCTGCCATCCCTAGCCCTCTGCCTGCCTAGGAGACTCCATGACACTCCCATCCCGCAATCACCACGTCCACATGCCCCCACTGGTCCATATGGTGCTCGTCCACTTGCTGGGTGTCATGGACCAGATCCGCCCACGACCTCTCTTCTGCCCCTTCCGGCATCTACCCTGGGTATTCTTCCCTCAATCTCCGAATGTGATGGCGTGCCATCTCCCTCGACGCCTCCTCCACCTCGACTTGAATCCACTTCTCCATTACCCAGCCCGCCTTGAGTAATGACGCCAGCCCATTTGCCACCCCTCTAAATAGCTCCAGCACCGTTACTGGCCTCTGTGGCATCTCCCAGTCTAACACTTGCGCGGGGAGCACCTCTCTCCTCTCTGCCTATTCCTCCCTCCTGTCAGATTTCCGTCAAACAGCTTCAAATATTTATAGCGATCTGATATGTGAATCAAACGGTGATCTATAATTTGGATCTGAAGCGCGTTGCTGTCGCCTATCAGCAGCAATTTGAATCATGAAATTCCATGAAGATTTGACAACGCTATGGTGGTTTATCTGGCAGAATGTATAGCAGCCACTGTAGTCTTGGAAGTACAAACTTAGCAAGAAGAATTCGAGATGGAGATGGTTCCCAGCCTCTACATACCCCAAGAGCCGAGGTCCAGGTTGGTGGTACACCACCACAGAGTCCCCAACCATGAAGAGTCTCGAAACAAACCCTCCAAGGGGCTACACCAAGTGAAATGTAACACTACACGAAGTAGCGTTACTATTTTCATTATTTAATATTTATCCGTGTCCCTTGGGCTTGAAATCTTGAGCCCTTGGTCTTGGTTCTGCAAGATAAATTCTTCTTGAGTTGATGGGGGCTTGCTGCACACACCTGCGACGCGATGGACACTTCACACTCGACAAAATAGAAAAAACACATGCGTCACGCAAACGACGACTTGACATGCGAGTTGTAAAAACTCGCAACTGTCTTGACCGACACAAACCACATTGTGATACACCATTCAAACACACACACAAGCACTAGATAGCAATGACATAGACTCACAATTCATTCCATGCCATGCATGCACACACACAAACAAGGACGACAAGCCGAGTGCAAGTCATAGGGTTGCACCAACAAACTCCCCCTCGGATTGTTGGCCTTAGAATCTGCTCCCCTTAGTTCAGAGCCATCCCAGCAAACTTGCAACACTTCCAATGCTGCTGCTCAACTAGCCTCTTGGTCATCATATCAGCAGGCTGTGTCGTCGTCTTCACGTAGTGCAACTCCAATTCACCCGAGGTTACCATGCTCCTCACCCAATGCCACTTCACCTTCATGTGCTTGGTAAGGCCATGAAGAACCGGGTTCTTAGCCAATGCAATAGCACCCTGGCTATCACAATAGCACCCAAGCTATTGGGCCTCCACCAACACAGCAGATGAAGCCTCCCACACTTGTCATATCCTCTGGTTCTGATGCCCAAGATGCATCAGAGAAGGCGGTGAGAAAGAGCCTCTCGGGTTCGACTCCATCAGCACCCTTTTGACGCCTTTGTGCCGCCGCGGAGTATTGTAGTCCAACAGTTGCTGTTTGGCCACTCTCTCTCCAGCGGCTACCTGCTCTTCATTAGGGGATTGGAGAACCCTATCCAGCTGCGCGGTAGAAAAGGTTGCATCCGGCCTTGTGTGAACGGCCGCATACATGAGGCTGCCCACCAAGGAGTGAAAACGGCACCTCTCCTCTTCACCAACACTTTCCTCCGCTGGTCCTTTCACACACTTGAACCCCGAGGGAAGAGGAGTAGCCACATGACCTTCACTCTTCCCAAAGTTTGCAGCCAAGGCCTCCAAGTACTTCTTTTGATGCACTCGCATCCACCGCTTCTCCACATCTCGCTCAATGTGAAGCCCAAGGTAGTAGTTGACGTCACCAAGGGTCTTGCACTTGAACTTGTCTTGAAGCTTCAGCATCACCTCCTTCACAAGGTCAGAGGAGGGTGAGAATATGAGGATGTCATCCACATAAACCACCATGAAGCTCCTCTGCTCCCCCTCGCCAAGCATGAACAAGGATTGATCGGCCGTTGAGGGAGTGAAGCCGATCGCCTCCAAGACTTCCTGCAGCTTGATGTACCATTGCCTAGGGGCTTGCTTGAGGCCATAGAGTGCTTTCTTCAGGTTCCACACTCTGCCACTCCCATCATTGTACCCCTCTGGCTGCTCCATGTAGGTCTCTTCCTCCAAAACGCCGTAGAGGAAGGCCGTTACGATGTCCATTTGCTTCACCACCCATCCTTTGATGGCCGCCGCGGCGAAGAGGGTTTGAAGGGTTGTACCTTTCACCACAGGGGCATACAAGTTCTTCTTCTCTTGCTGCTGATACCCCTTGGCTACAAGTCTGCTCTTGTAGCGCTCAATGTTGCCGTCGGCGTCGGTCTTGCACTTGAAGAGCCACTTGGAAGAGATCACCTTCCGCCCCGGAGGAAGGTTCACCAAGTCAAATGTGTCGTTCTCGACGATGCTCCCCATTTCTTCATCTGAGGCCTTCTTCCACTCCTTCCCATTGGGGCCCTCCCAAGCCTCCTTGGGATTTGTAGGCTCCCCCGGCAACTCCACCGGAGAGAAGAAGGCAAAAGCGCACACCTCGCTTTCATCTTCCGCATCATCGCCTAGCATGAGAGCCGAACCGATCAAGGTTGAGTTGGCTGGTCCTCCAAGCCGGTCATAGCTCAACCTATTGGGGGGCTGAGTCCTCCTTCTCCCCCTTCATTCCTCCTCTGCTGCAGGGAGTTGAATGCTCTCATGGCGTTGCGGTAAATCTGGTCGGCTCCCGCGAGCACTTGTAGCACGAGGCGGAAGTGGCGGTGCACGCTCATCACCTTGCTGCACCTCCTCCTCCTCCTCATCCCCATTCATTTGAAGAGATTGCCTCGTGATTGTGCTGCTGCTACTCAGCTCCAAGGGCAGCTCCACATGCTCCAAGCTGGTGCTCTTCACCTCTCCAAGCCGCACACCAATCTTCGCTTGATTCTCCGCCTTCCACTCCTTGTACGGTAAGTTCTCCATGAACTTGCAATCTCTGCTCACCAAGAATTTCTTGGTAAATGGGTCCCAAAGAAGCCATCCCTTGCTGTTTTGAGCCATGCCCAGGTGCATGGCCCATGTTGCCTTGGCATCAAGCTTGTTGTGCCGAAGTTTCTTAGGCACAAGTGCCATGCACATGCACCCGAACACCCGAAGCATATCCACCTTCGGCTTCCTTCCAATCCACTCCATATAGGGCACCCATTTGTCTTCTCCCACGTGAGTCAAGGTTCTGTTCTTGGCCACACAAGCATGCCGAACCGCATCCGGCCAAAAGTAATCGGGTAGACCGGCTTCAATGAGAAGTCCCCGAGCCGTCTCCGTGAGTGTCCGATTCGCACGCTCGGCGATGCCGTTCATTGCAGGAGAGTAGGGCATGGTAAGAGAGTGCCTTATGCCCTGCTTCTTCAGCCAAGTTGAGAAATCCTTGCTCAGGAACTCTCCCCCACGGTCAGTGCGAATGGCCTTCACAAGCCGGTTTTGTTGCTGCTCCTCCATCGGCAACCAATCGGTCTTCACCATTTCAGCTACGTCACTCTTCTTGGGCAGCACATACACCCAAGTCATGCAAGTGTAGACGTCCACAATGGTGAGGAAGTACTCTGCTCCAGCAGCTCCAAGCTTCAAGGGGCCCACCACATCCATCACCACCTCATCAAGTGGTGCCTTCGTCGTTGTCTCCGAGCTATGGAACGGGTAGCGGGTGAACTTGGCTTGCATGCATGTTGGACAGCCAAGAAACCTCAGTGGGCTCCCCCTTGACACGTATCCCACTGACCATCTCTTGCTTAACTATCTGCTGCAAAATGGGCAATGCCACATGCCCCATTCGCCGATGCAAGGTCAGCCAATCACACTCTCTCGTAGCGGAAGTCGGGTTGGAGAAAGCGGCAGTAGCAATTGTGCCCCACAAGCTCTCTCCTTTCTCCTTTGCCACTGCTGCTTTGCTGATCTTAGCCTTCCCCTCCTCTTTTCCACCTTCTTTGGCTGCTGCACCACTCTCCTTGGGTTCACACGCCTTGCTGGTCCCTCCAAGATTGCACTTCTTCGAGTCACTCTTGGTGTCACCTTGTTTTCCGTGATCACCGCCACCAACCGCTTCACTCTTGGTGCAGACGCTTGCTGCCAGTTGCCTCTCCTTAGGCATGGGGACCACTGGGATTTGCCACATCTCATTGTAGATGTCCGTGTCCTCATGAAGGTCCCAAAGCTTCCGCTCACCAAGCCTCGCGGTATAGGTTTTGGATCCCTTGGAAGATGTGTCCATGCCGGCCTTTTGCAAACGCCGCACAGAAATCAGGTTGGCTGCAAGGTTGGGCACCCAAAGCACGTTCTTGAGGCCCACCATCTTCCCATCAGCACCCTTGAACATGGCCTTGCCCATGCCTTTCACCTCTGCTCGCTGCCCCAAAGCCGATGTAACATGCTTCACCGGCGACGATTCGAGTTCGGTGAGCAAGTCCACACGAGGTGTCATGCTATAGGTGGCGCCGCTATCGATCACCCAAAAGTCCAGAGAGTGAAGGGTGACCTTTCCCACAGTAGCTGGCTCCTCAAAATCCTTCTACACCTCCTGCTGCAGCTGCCGCTTGCGTGGAGACAAAGAAGAATTGGCCCGGGCATCGATCTTCACTCGAGTCCTTGTCGTAGTCTCCACCTTTCATGCTTGCCGCTTCGCTTCTATGACCACCACGGCCTCCACAACCTCTGCCTCGTCCTCCCCTTGCTCCTCTGCCCTCTTGGCCTTGAGAAGGGGTCCATCCATCAGGCAATCTGAAGCAATCTCTCCACATGTGGCTGGTCTTGTGGCAAAAGTGGCATTCGCCATCAAATCGACCGCGCCCATGCCCGTAGCCATTGTTGTTGTTGTTGCTGCCATATCCTCCATTACCACGGCCTCCATTGAAGTTACTGCTGCCAAATCTTTCTCCTCGCCCTCTGCCCCTTCCACAGCCGTGCCCACGGCCCATGCTTGCAACTCCGGCACCATCGGGACCCGCCAATTCGCGACGGCGGAAATCTTCTTGTAAGATTTCCCGCTTCACATCTTCGAGTGAGAGACGGGGCAGATCTCGATTAAGGTTGATGATGAGCGAGGACCATGAGTCCGGAAGTAAGGCCAGCAGCTTGGTCTTCTTTTGAAGGTCACTGTAGTTCATATCAGCTCCTTCGAGCCGTGTCAACAAGTCGAAGAATTTCTGCACTCCTTCCTCCACCGGTTCGCCTTCGTCAATTCGAAGTGCCGCCATTTGCCGCTCCAAAACCACAGCCACCGCCACTGTTGCAGGAGCGTGTACACCCTTGAGAGCAGCCCATGCCTTTGGTCCCTTTGCTGGTTCGCGCTGAAAAGGCTTGATGTGACGGATTTGGCTGCTCCCCAACGCTTGCCCAAGTAGAAGGTAGCCTTGTGCGCTCTTCCGCACCCACGGGCTCTTCTCCGGGTCGTTCTCGGGGCGCTTCTCCGTTCTTTCCATCTCCTCCAGCAGATCATATGGTCAAAGATGTTCTCCATCTTGAAGGACCACTCAGCAAAGTTGTCACCGTTGAACTTGTCAAGGCCAAACACTCTAGGCTCATCCCTAGAGGGTCCAAGGCTAGGTTGCACCGGAGCAACGGGTGGATCTTGGTGTTGACCTTGTGCTTGGGCGTCTTCTCTGCCTCCAGCACCTCTGCCACCCCCTTCCTCAGGTCTAGGCATGGTCGAGACGGCTCCAAGGGGCTCTGATACCACTTGTTATAATCACAATAGGCTCAGATGTGCCAAAAATGAGATAGAGAGCACAGTCGGATTTCCGTCAGACGGATTCAAATATTTATAGCGATCTGATCTGTGACTCAAACGGTGATCTTTAACTTGGCTTTTGAGCGCGTTGCTGTCGCCTATTAGCAGCAATTTGAATCATGAAATTCCATGAAGATTTGACGACGCTATGGCAGTTTAACTGGCAGGAGGTATAGCTGCCACTATAGTCTTGGAAGTACAAAATTAGCAAGAAGAATTCGAGATGGAGATGGTTCCCAGCCTCTACATACCCCAAGAGCCGAGGTCCAGGTTGGTGGTATACCACCACAGAGTCCCCAACCATGAAGAGTCTCGAAACAAACCCTCCAAGGGGCTACACCAAGTGAAATGTAACACTACACGAAGCGTTACTATTTTCATTATTTAATATTTATCCGTGTCCCTTGGGCTTGAAATCTTGAGCTCTTGGTCTTGGTTCTACAAGATAAATTCTTCTTGAGTTGATGGGGGCTTGCTGCACACACTTGCGACGCGATGGACACTTCACACTCGACAAAATAGAAAAAACACATGCGACACGCTAACGACGACTTGACATGCGAGTTGTAAAAACTCGCTAATGTCTTGACCGCCACAAGCCACATTGTGATACATCATTCAAACACACACACAATCACTAGATAGCAATGACATAGACTCACAATTTATTCCATGCCATGCATGCACACACACAAACAAGGACGACAAGCCGAGTGCAAGCCATAGGGTTGCACCAACACCGTCCACCTTGTACAGCAGCTCCATTCCTATGAGCAGATCATAGTCTTTGGATTGTGAGACCCCACAGCGCAGCCGGATCCGTGCCTCATGCTTTTCTCTGGGCATGAGGATGATCTCCACGGGGCGGCGTGTGCTCAGCATCCATTTTGGCTCGCCTCCTTCCGCTGTCATTAGCAAGTAGCCCCTCTCGTGCAGTTGCTCCTCTTTTGTCCAGCCCCATCCTTTCCGCCAGACTTTTGCCGATGAGCACATGGTGCGCACCGGTGTCGATGATTGCCACCTCAACGGCAATTCCTCCCATGGCTATGGCCCTTTGCTCCACCACCAGCACGGTAGACTCACACACCAGCCTCTCCTACGGGTGTCGGAAGGCCCCCTCCTGCAGCTCTGGCTCGAGCTCCACTTCCACCTCCATCTCCTGATCCCTGCTCCTTGGTCCTCGGGTACGGTAGGCTGAATAACCCGCCTGAGCAGCTGACCTGACCATGAGGGCAAAGGAGGCTTGACTGCCTTTGCTTTCCTCGTCTGAGTCTTCCTTCCAGGCCAGATGTGCTGTAGTGAGCGTCTCTTCGGCGTCCAGCTGCTGTAGCCGCTTCTAGATCGGCTTTAGCTGCTCATTCAGCTCCTCTCGCAGGTGCCCCTTCGGCTTGCTCTGTCGTTTGGCATAACACTCCGACTCCCCATGGCCCTTCTTGCCACAGAAGGAACAGGACGGGATCGAAGGGCACTCCTGCTTGAGATGACCTTCCTCGCCACAACGATCGCACGTTGGCTGTTGTGGGCAATCGCACTGGATATGCCCTGGCTCTCGACACAGGTGGCAACGCCTGCGGTCGGACCACAGTGGCCCTTCTCGTGCTCCCACCTTAGGCTTGCCCGCTTTGGCCAAAGGGGTCTCCCTCGCAGGGGAGGCAGCCCATGCACCCTTTTTCCACTCCGTTGCTCGGGCTTCCATTCGCTCCACCTCATAGAACCGATTCCCCAGCTCCTGCGTTTGTGCAAGCTCAAACGCATCATGTAGCGTGGCCTTCCAGCCCAGCTCAAAGGTCTTCCCTTTAATCTCGTATACCAGCGTCTCCTCCAGCTCACCGAGTAACTTCGATATCAGCCGCCACAGATCGTGATGACCAAGGTCTTCTGCCAGCTCTTGCAAGCGCGCATGGCAGCTGAGCATAGATTCTCCGTGCCGCCGCTTGAAGTGCACGAACTCTTGCATCTTCTCCGTTGTCTGTACGGGGAACTGGTCCTTCAACTGCTTCAGGAAGGCATCGACCGTCTCCCACCCTGTCTCTGGATGCGATTCCCAGACCGCCAGGTAGCTCATCTTCGCGGAGCGGTAGAACCACTCCGCATCTCCGGTGAGCGTGTAAGACAGTCCGCGGAAGAAGTCTTCACCGGAGTATCCCTCCTTCCTCCAGCGGTATCGTACGTTATCCAACTACATCAGATAGTTCAGCAGCTCTTCTCCTTCTCCCACCAGGCCCAAGAAGTGGTCCGTCACCTTCATCTTGGGTGCACCGCCGATCTTGGGTCCGACTCCTCTCACTTCTGCCGGCAGGCCGGCCAGATCTCCATCGCTCGCCCGACGCACCCCCATCATGCCGCTCGCCGGCTGCTCCCCATGAGTTCGCCGCGATGCACGCTCGAGCGTCGGTCCTCCTCTTTGGGTCGTGAAGCCCCCCGCTGTACGATCCGCGCCCCCTACCGCACTTGGGTAGTCCCCGTGACTACTGCGCCGCGGTGGCGCCTGGTACATGTTGGCTCCACTCGTCACTGACTCGTGACGCTCTGCTCCTGCTCCACCGCTCCCTTCCGTCTGCGACCACCACGGTGGCGAGGACGCTCTAATTCCGTCCGAGTTGGTCCGCTGATTGTAGCGGCATCGTCGTCGGCTTGCAGCTCGTGTGTTTGTTGAAAAGCCCACTGCCCCTAACAGGCTCCTAAGCCGGTCAGACTAAGCACATGATTACTCAACTATCACCTCGTGCTCGTACGACACTTGCTTGGGTTAACAAGTACTTTTTATCAAGAAGCAAGAAACAAACACATGAGCTGAGCTCACCTAGGCTACGACTAGTGCTATATACATGGGTGTCACAGCCTAGCCAAGAGAGTCAGCGAGCAGGTGGCCCTTCAGATCCACAACCTTCCTGCTCTACAAGCACACTATGTACAAGCAGACCATGCATGCATGCCCATTCCTGTACAAACACTGTTCCACGCCAGTTTGCGCCGCTCTGCCTCAACAAGCCCACATGGTGCCCACGCCACGTCCCCAGCCCCCTTTTCCGACGTGCCTCTGCTCTGGGATCCTCGGTTCCGCCAACTGGCTCCCCGTAGCCGCATCCGCACTGCAAGCCTCCCGCTCCTGAGTCCTACACCTCACTAACCCCCAATCTGGCGCATTCTTATAACTGCAATGCAATTACAATAATGCGACACGAGTCGTACTGTGACGAGTCGCAAGCAAGGCTGGCACTGTACAACGAAGGTCAATGCATGTACGGCGGCGGGGAGTTTGTCTGCGATGGGTCCTTGCAAGTGTGTGATTAGTTGTTGAGGGACTTGTGTCAGCCGCTCAGAGGACTTGACAAAAAAAATCAGGGGAAAGGGGTGTGGGAAGAATGTCTCTAGAAATGGAAGACTTAACCGATTTCTGTGGGTGTTGGGGGTGTGAGAGGGGTGTCTCTAGAACATGACTTCAACGATTTTTATGGGCTGCTGGTTGTGCTGGGGGGGAACTATCTCTGGCTGCTAGGACTTAGCCGGATTTTATAGGTTGCGGGGCAGGGTGTGTGAAAGGACTTGACTCTGGCCGTTGGGGACTTCGACGAAATTTTTGGGTGAGGGCAGGGAAGTGCAGTACCGGTATGTCTGTCTCTCAATCCATATGCGCTGCACTCTGAAAACTCAGTATCTGCAAACTTCAAAGTCTGAGATTCTCAGGACTCAAAAACATATAACTCTGAATGGTTCAGCATTCAGAAATTGGCAAGTCTGGAAAATCAGGATCGACAAAAAAAAAGGTCTGAAATTTCAGACAATCATACTAAAATAGTCTGATAAAATCAGCCCTGGATTGAACGATCAGTGAGCGTTAGTACCGTCAGGGCCCGGACATAAGACACCCACCAAATAGAAGACATAGTGTCTTCTATTGTGACTCTTACTTATACACGGCACTGCCGAATTGAAGACACCCACGAGGGTTTATAAAATAAGACCCCCTCCCCTCTTTGCAATTTTCATACCGGAATCCCGTAATCACCCTAGGTGAAACTTATTATCAGGGGTAAAAATGGGGGTATGAAGAAAATCACACCACCAGAGTGCTTAATTGATGTAAACGTGAAATGGGTTTGAGTGCAGAAGTTCACAATTTTCTCAAGTGAGCCACAAATTCGGCACTATGGAGCCACATTTGATGAGTGTCATGTTCCTCCCTTCTCCAGATTTGTTCGAGATGCTGCCATCTGGCAGAATCAGACGACAAACAACTGTTTATGGTTAAAAGGATCTAAGAAGCTAGCTAGCCATGAGAATGGCGAGAGGTTTTAGCGAGGGAGAAAAGTGACAAGAGAAAAGAGAGGTGGACTAGAAGAGAGAGGGATACAAGAAGGGTGTTGTACCCTCTACAGTATGATCCATTGTAGGACACATAACACCTACAAGTTGGTGTTTTTTTCTATAGACGCCCAAGTTGGTGTTTTTTTCCCATTTATAAGACATTGAAAAAATCGTTAGGGTTGATATGATAAGACCCATGGGTCTTCTTTCCAAGCGCTGGCGGTAGCTGAAGCATTTTGCTTGGCTGGAACCTTGTTAGGGTGAAAATAACATAACAATATTGATTAAAATAGAGGTGTTGAAGGGTTTCTTTTAGTGTTACAAGAGAATTTGAATAGTCTGACTCAGGGTCTCATTTATCAGATGAAATTTGTCTGATGGTCTAAAAAACATACCCTTTTTTTTGTGTTTCATAAGATATTTTGATCGGCCAAAATATTTCGTCTGAACGTTTAGAAATGGTTTAAGTTTCCGTCTGAATTTCTAGACTTGGTGTAGAGCTTCGTCTAAGATTTCAGATAGCGCGGATCTTTTCGTTTGAGACGTTCCTCCTCTTCCCACCCTCACGACCAAGACTTTTCAACTAAGTCCCCGATTGCCAGAGACATTCCTCCCCACCCCTTGCACCCCAAAGATTTCGGCTAAGTCCCCCGAGACATTCCTCCCCACATCCCTTGCATACCAAACATTTCTACTAAGTTCCCCACACCAGAGACGTTCCTCCCCACACCCCTCGCACCCCAAAAAAATCGGCATAGTCCCCCACATCAAAGACATTCCTCCCCACTTGGGGGCAAAAGCAAACCCTTAAATGGCAGGGCCAAAAGAGAGGGCTGCCTGCACATGACACATCACGTGAGTCTCATCGCCCACTTCCCCTTCGCCCTCCGCTCCGCAACTCGTCACCCCACGTCACCCTGAGTCCCTGATTGACACAGTCAAGCACCCCACGTGAGAATCAAGGTCTTGCAGGAAAAACGGAAACGTAAACATCCGAGGTCAAAATTGCGCGCGACGAAGTTTCTTGCTTAAATATGCTAGTAGCCATATGCTTGCAATAGTTGTGGTAGTTTAAAAAATCGTCTGAAATATAAGACCGTGCTTTAAGTTTCGTCTGACTTCTCAGAAATTCGCTAAGTCTTAGTATGACGGTCAGACGAAAGTTCAAAGCTTAAGTCTGATTTTCAGACGGTCGAAAATCCTAGCAGAGACCCTGGTCTGACTGTGCACATTACATGTGTACATTCCCTTGGATCTGATATTTGACTTGGTAACTACTCACAAGTCAGGTAACTCACGACTCGGGTAACTATCCGTGCCGTAATAACCGACCAGTCATGTGTCCTTGCTGCCGTGATGAACGCTCGACTCTTGGACTTCTGACTGCTGGGTTGCCGGTCAACGGTCAACTACCATTGTCCTTCCCAGCCAACTCGACACATGCTCGCACAGTCAATTTTGCTTTTAGGAATGCATAAGTCAATTCATTATCGTGAAAAAACAACAGTATGCATTCGGGGATATCCCTGATTTGTTGAACCTTGCAATCCCGCATGAGCAACGGGGCTAGTATTAGGTATAGATTCGCCTCATTCCCCACAAAGACGTTTGCTCCTACCCCATTATGAAGCACATGCTACTACTATTAGGGCTAGGCACCTAGACAACATGAAAATTTTCCCGATTAAGGGGGAAAAAAAAAAACAAACAAACAAACAAACAAACCGTTGGCGAGCCCATCATGATTCCCAAAGTTTTTTTTGTTTTTTTTTTTGCTCGCTGCCACGTGGCCTGCTCCGAGGCCCAGCTCACCGTGGTCTCCCTGGCCACCCCCATCACTCTTTACCTCCTCGTCACCTGCCTCCCTTACCGCCTCGCCCCTGAGTGCGATACCTCTTCGCACTGCTCCCCGCTGGCCTCACTAGCGACCTCTTCTCAACCTCCCTGAATCAGATAGAGACCTGTTGCTGCGCCATCGTTCAAACCACTAGTGCGGTGGCGGTCCCTATCTTTCAGGGCAGGCCTGTGCTCCATCTCCCTGTCGCTGCTGCCTCCGCCTCTGTCACTGAGACCGTTTCGGCGGTCACTCCACCCGGTCGCTCTTTTGGTCATTCGCGACGCTCTTGTGGACGTGGGGCATCGGCAACTGCGGCATGTGGAGGCAGTGGTGGGGCACGGGGTGCTGGCGGATGGGCAGGTATGAAGGAAGAGGGGGAGCAGCAGTAGCTGCAATAGCCTCAGCGGCAGCAGCCGTCACTATCACAGCAGTAGCAGCAGAGATTGCAGCAGCTGCTGCTGCCGTGGAGGGCAGTGGACCCAGGGAGTGTAAGGCATGGTGTGGGCCTTGGTGGCTGGGCCCAGGGGCAGTCGATGCCCTAGGGTTCGAGTGGCTCCTCCTCGGGCCAAGATGGCGTGGGACTTGGGGGAGCCGTGCGCAGTGCGTACCAAGTGCAGACCACCCCCCTGCACGGCACGCTCTGCGAGCGCACGGGACACACCACCGCCCGCTGCTTTCACCGCTTGAACGACCTGGTCCATGGCCACTTTGGGCCCTTGGCGGCCCCAGCGGACTGGCCTGTGTTGCTCCGCCGTGGCGTCCCGGTGTTTGAGATGGAGATGGCTTAGATATGTACTACCATGCTTTCTCAGTTCTCTTCCAAAGTACATCAGGTAACCATGTTTCTCCTATCCAAATGGAATAGACACTTCTAGAAATAGAATCACCCTGCGTATAGCCAGGCGAGGCTATTGGCTTTAAGGGATTACGACAGGATTACGCTAGAAATAGCGCGCCAGTACATCCCGAGCCTGGTCGGTGATATAATCATAATAACAGGGTAAACCAAAGGATAATGCAATAGGAGAAATAGGAAACCAAATGAGATGAGAGAAAAAGGGGAACGAAATAGAAAGGAGATATGGAAAGGGAAATTGGTGTAACGGGGTCGTACTCTCACACTTCCCCCCCTCAAAGCTGGGTGGTAGAAGTAACATCCTGCTTGACAAGGTATTCGCGAAGAGGACAACGGGCGTTACCCATCTCGGATTCAGGAACCCAACTATCCTCAGAAGGATCATAACCCTTCCAACGAATGAGAAGCTCCACGAATCCATTCCGACGACGGCGGTGTGCGAGCACGGACCTGACCTCCTACTCAGGTTCATCATGGACGAGGAGGGGCGGCGGTGGCCGGGGTTGGCGTCCGGGAAAGACCGTGTTAGGGTCTCTATAGGGTTTCAGAAGTTGGACATGGAAGGTGTTGTGAATCTTCCAAGTAGCTGGCAGGCATAAGCAAAAGGTAACAAAAGTACGTAGCAGAGGAAGAGCAGCGTCTGTCCAATAGCGGCGTGAGTGGCATTGTTGTAGGCAAACTCTAGGACGGGCAGATGCAAGTCCCATTTAGAGAGTTCATCTTTGCATGCTCCATGGAGGAATTGCTCTACAATTTGGTTGAGGCGCTCGGTTTGTCCATCTGTCTGCGGATGGTAGGCAGATAACATGGCGAGTTTGGTCCCGAGCAGAGACATTAGTTCCTTCCAAAACTTGCTGGTGAACTTGGGATCTCGGTTGGAGATGAGTGTGGTCGGAATGCCATGTTGTGAGATGATGTAGCGAACGAATAGTTGTGCAGTCTCTTTGGTGCGTGCTGTCGTGTGTGTCGGGATGAAGTCTTCCATTTTGGAGAATTTGTCGATGACGACGAGGATTGCGTCATGACCGCTAGTGGTAGTTGGTAACCCGGTGATGAAATCTAGGCTAACCACTTGCCATGGTTGTTCTAGGACAGGAAGAGGCTGTAGCAGTCTATCTTTTTTCTGCTTGCTGCTCTTCATCCGCTGACATATAACACACGAGGTGACGAGTTGCTAGACATAAGCGGCCATGTGGGGCCAGTAGTAGTGTTTTGCAGTACCGGTGAGCGTTTTGTTGCTACCAAAGTGTCCCGAGTATAGGACATCGTGGTATTCTTCGAGTAGTAACTGGCGCAAAGGATTGTAATTGGGTACCCAGATTTTCGTTGATCCCTTTTGGTATGCGATGTCACTGTCCCACTGTAGCAGGTGTCGTTTTTCTGCCAAAGGAATTTTGGGGTCGATGGCGTACCCGTGTGTGAAGAGTCCTTTGAGAAGTGGGTTCATCCCTTCGACCTGGATTGCGGCAACGTGTGCAGGCCGACTGAGAGCGTTTGCTTTTTTTTTGTGGCCGAGCTTGTACACGATGTCATAGTGGAAGTGCGTCTCGAGGAAGTCAATCCACCGGACCTGCCGCCTTGCGAGGTTTGATTGTGTCTTCAAATATTTCAGGCTGCAGTGGTCGGTGTCGACGGTTGTTTGTCGTTCTTCGAGATAACATCTCCACGTTTTGAAGGCGATCATAATAGCAAGGGCCTCTTGTCGTGTATCGGGTAATTTAGTTCTACCCCGTGTAGTTTCTTGATAAGGTAGGCGATTGGTTGCAGTCCATTCCCCTGGTCTTGCATCAAGACTGCTCCCACTGCCTGGTCACTGTCGTCAGCTTTGATGACGTAGTCGCGTTCAGGGTTTGGCAAGATGAGTACGGCTGCGGACGTGAGTGCTAGTTTCACCTGCTCCACGGCTTCCTGATGTTTTGGTTCCCACTTATAGGGCGTGTTCTTCTTCAGCAGATTCATGAGTGGCGTTGCAATTTTCGCGTACTGTGGCACGTACCTGTTGTAGTAGTTAGCGAAGCCTAGGAACTGCTAAAAATCCTTCACATTCTCGGGTGTCTTCCATGTGCGTACGGCTTCGATCTTCTTGGGGTCGACATGAACTCCTTGAGTGCTCACCATGTGTCGTAGGAATTGGACTTTCTTGAGGGCGAATTCGCTCTTGGATAACTTGACGTAGAATCGTTCTCATCGAAGAATGTCGAAGACGCGTCGCAGGAGTTGGACGTGCTGCTGCACGTCGCGCGAGTAGATGAGGATGTCATCCAGGTACACCACCATGCATTCGTCCAAGAGTGGGCATAGAATATGGTTCATTTCAGCTAGGAACGTTGCCGGTGCGTTGGTGAGTCCGAACAGCATTACTAGTTACTCGTACGACCCGTATCGAGTTCGGAAGGCAGTTTTGTGGATGGAATTGTCCACCATTCGTATCTTCCAGTATCCGGACCGCAGATCTAGTTTGGAAAATACCGTGGCTCCCCGAAGTTGGTCAAGCAGGTCATCAATTCGTGGGATTGGGTATTTGTTCTTGATGGTCTGCTTGTTGAGAGCTCGGTAATCGATGCACATGCGCAGGCTTCCGTCCGGTTTCAGTGTGAAGAGTACTGGGGCACCGTTTGACAAAGTGGATGGTTGGATGAGTCCTTTTGCAAGGAGGTACTCAATCTGCTTCTTCATGTCGATACGGTGCTCGGAAGGTCGGCTTCGAACCTGGTTCTTCCACGATCTCGTGTTGGTGTGTTCGGTATGGCGGCAACTCGTTCGGAAGGTCGTCGGGAAGAATGTCTTGGAACTCCTTCAGTAATTCCTTTATTTTTTGTGCAGGTTCTGAGGTTTCCTCCCCGTCGTTTTACACCTCTGTTGCTATCGCTAGGAACCTGGTGTCGGTTCGCTTTCTGTCCTTCTCGAATCGTGCGAGTGTCTCCATTGGGATATCTCCTGTATCGTCCTAGTTGGGTAGCTGGACTCTCCTCCCATTGTTGTAGATGCTTGCGGTACGATTTACCCAGTTGATCTCGGGGTTGAATCTTTTTAGGAAGTCTTGCCCGAAGATCAAGTCAAGCCCTTTTATGTTGGTGACGGGGAGTGCAGATTTCCAGCGCAGTGGTCCGATTTGTAGGCGTAACACTGCTTCGCCGTATACTGGTAACTTCTTGCCGTCCATCATCATTGCAGAGAATACTGAAGGCTTGTAATCTTCCCGAAGTCGGTCGATTACAGCCTTGTCGCAGACGGTGTGCGATGCTCCGCTGTCCACGAGTGCTTGGAGGCGTCGTCCTTTGCATATGACCTCGAGCACGAGGGGCGGGCGTTGCTCGTAGTACCCAAAGATAGTTTCGTTAATGGGATCATAGGGTACATCCCAAGATTCCGTACACACCTTTTTCTTGCTATCTACTCGTGGGTTAGCAGCTGGCCGAGGCTGCTTGGAGAAAGTCTCTCCCTCAAGACCCTGAGCTTTCTTAACGACTGTGTGTGTCGTTGATGCCGAATTTGCTGAGCTGGATGCATCCAGATGAGGAGTTTGGGGTTTAAGAAAGCAGGTTTTCCCGTTGCTTATGCTTAGCTGAGCATGGCTGGGTGAGAAAGGCTCTGATTACCAAGTGTCACAGGATCGAATGTGTCGAGGAAAAGTTGCACTATCAATTGATACAAGGCGCTTTTATACTTCCTAAGTACATCAGGTAACCAGGCTTATCCTATCCGAAGGGAATAGACCCTTGTAGAAATAGAATCACCCTGCGTATAGCCACGCGAGGCTATTGGCTTTAAAGGATTACGGCAGGATTACTCTAGATATAGCGCGCTAGTACATCTCGAGCCTGGTCGGTGATATAATCATAATAACAGGATAAACCAAAGTATGATGGGATAAACCAAAGGATAATGGAATAGGAGAAATAGGAAACCAAATGAGATGAGAGAAAAAGAGGAATGAAATAGAAAGGAGATATGGAAATGGAAATTGGTGTAACGGGGTCGTACTCTCACAATTATGGTATTGCTGATTCCTATTATTCTGCTGTATATAGCCTAGGCTCCTGTGCCATGTGTATTCTTTGCTCTTGTACTACTCCCCCACTGGCCCACACTGCGGTGGCCCTCTTCTTCACACTCGACTATGGAGCGTCTCACTGCTTCTTCTGAGACCACACTACTCTCACACCGCTTCCGGCACTGGTACCGGTCTCCCTAGCAGACTCACCTGCTATTGTCATTGCCTGCAGCACCACGGCCTTCCCCTGTCTAGCTGTCCCATCCGGCTCCCTTACCGGCATGCACATCCCTACGTTTGCTAGGAATCTGGTTGGTGTCAATTATATTCAAGACCTCGGTGTCACCACTATGTTTTCTGGTCACGAGCGGTATGTAGCCTGTACGGATGCAGCCACGGGCGCCTCGCCACCTTTGAATCTGACCCAACGTCAGGTCTCTTCACACTGCACACGGAGTCCCCCCAGGTAGTTGCGTTCATGCAGGTCGCCGCGTCTTGCTCCAGTCGCTTCCTCGCTCACCCAACACTCCTCTAGCACCATCGCTTAGGCCACCCTGCCCTCCCGCATCTTCGTCATATGGCACAGCACTGCTTGATCACTGGTCTTCCCGCATCGTTTCCTGCACTCCCCACCTCGGTAGCACCCGCATGCACCTCCTACGTCGAGGGCTGGCAGCTAACCGCCCCTCACTCCCCCTCCTTTCCTCCTGCCTCTTCACCACTCCAGACCTTGCACATGGGCGTTTGGGGCCCTGTCTGGTTCCTGGGCCTCACAGGGAGCGCTACATTTTGGTTATCATAGATGACTTCTCCCACCATACCACGGTGTTCTCGTTGGAGCGGAAGGTCGATGTGCCTGACGCCCTCCTTCCGTGGTTCCAAGTCGTCCACGCCAGCACTCCTTGCCGGTGCTCTGCCTTCACTCCGACCGTGGTGGCAAATTCACCTTCGGCCATCTTGGAGTGTTCTGTTGTGCGGAGGGCATCACTCAGATGTTTAACCTACCAGACTTGGCGCAGCAAAATGGGGTAGTTCAGCAACGCATCGTCTGATCATGGAGGTGGCTCGTTTTCTGTGGTCGTTTGCGGTGTGGTACGTGGCTCACAAGCTTTACCTGTGATGTCGCTTATTGCAGCCACAAGTTCCTCCGACCCTCCTCTAGACTGGGTCCCTTGGGGATGCATCTGAGTTCCATGTTTGGGGCTGCCTGGCTCACGTCCGCGACACCAGCGCGGACAAGCTCTTGGCACACACCCTCCCTGTGTCTTCCTTAGGCTCCCGCTTGATGCTCCTGATTGGCTGTTTTACCACCCGGTGCAGCACCGCTTCTTTCGCTCCCGCAATGTTATGTTTGACGAGCTAGTGGGGGAGTCTCCTGACTTTGGGAGCCCCGTGGCTAGGGGTGCGCCTGCTCTAGCTGTGGCATCCCTCCCCCCAACCCCGGTGCCCCTCAGCAGCACCCCCCACTGTGGCAGCCGCGCCGCAACCGTTACCACAGCCGCAGCTGCAGAAGCGGCGGGGGACTGTGGGCCCTAAAGGAAGGGTTATGGGGGTGCTGACTCTGGGGGTGCTAATCCTGGGGGTTGCTGACTCGGTGAGTACTGGTGGTGGCAGTGGTGGGGATTGGGGTCCTGGCGTGGAGCAGCAACAGCAGCACCCGCTGCAGTCTGCCCTTCGTCTCCTCAACCTTTCCTCTGGTTCCCTTGACCGCCAGCCCGTGCCTCCCACAGCACCTCCCCTCCCGCCATCCCTCATCTACAGCCCACTATTCCCTCCCCCGGACTCGTCTCCGAGTCGTTTTCCCCCTCGTTCTCCTCCGTCCACTGTTCCGTCCCATATTGCCCACCCGTGGGTGCGTCGTCCTGTCTCTTCTCGTGCTCGTGTCCACTCTGTGGTCCTTCATTCTTGTGCCCCTCTAGTCCCTGTCCTGCCGTTACCTCCTCCATCGTCCCTACCCCCTTCCTCCGCTCCTCCCCCAAATTTTGCTTGCACTACTCGTCTAGTGGGCTCCTGCTTACTTGCCTCTCTTGTTACGGACCCTCCTATAGGCGTCTCACCTTTGTTGCTGCTAACGCTGGCTTTACGCGTGCCACCGTCTTGACTACGCCTCTGCTCTGGTCTCTGACGCTGCCCATCCTCCGTCTGTTGGGGGTGCACCTACCCTTGGCAATGACGTCCCAGAGGATAGGAAGTACAAGCTAGCTTTCTTTGCGGCCGTTGCACCCCTGAGGGCGACCCCCATGCCCTAAACATCCCTACCCCGCGCTCATACGTTGAGGCAGTTTCGGGGCCATGGGCAGCCCAATGGATACAGGTGATGGAGGTAGCGATGACAACTTATAGAGCCACTAGCACTTACATCGTTGCAGTTCCCCCCCTGGGGCGAACATAGTCGATGGCTTGTGGATTTATTAGGTGAAGCGCCCATCTGAAGAGTCGTTGCAGTTCAAGGAGCGGTATGTGGCCAGAGGCTTCAGCCAGTATGAGGGTGTGCACTTCTTCCAGCTTTTTCCCCCACCCCAAAGATAACTACTCTTCGGGTGCTCCTCCACATAGCCGCATAGCGTGACTACGAGTTCCACTCGTTGAACTTCTCGGCACCCTTCTTACAAGGCTGCCTACATGAGCAGATCTACTTGCAGCGCCCATCAGGCTTCACTGGGTCATTCCCACCTGGGACCCAGTGGAGCCTACGGTGCCCTGTCTACAATCTACGCAAGGCACCCCATGAGTGGCACAACAGGCTCCGCACTACACTAGCGGCTCTCCACTTCTTTCCGTCCTATGCTCACCCCTCACTTTTGTCCATGCTGGTCAGACTCCTTTCTATATTCTGATGAGCATAGATGACCTCATCTTTAACATACTAGACAAGGTCACAGTGACCTCAGTGAAGGCCGAGCTGCTCAGGAGATATGCGTGCACAGAACTGGGAGGGTTGCAGCGCTATCTGGGCTTGGAGATCTCTCGTGACCATGCAGCGTGCACAGTCACCATCTCCCAGTCCCCATAGTGCAGCAGATTCTCTAGAGGTTCGGCCTTCAATTCTTGTGGACCACAAGCTCTCAGCTCCTGTCTCCGGTGAGCCAGCCGAGCCCAGTGGTCCCTACACAGAGCTGGTGGGATGCCTTATGTGCCTGACGACGTGCACTCGTCCAGATCTTGCATGACCTCTCAGCATCCTAGCTCGCTTCGTCGTGACTGGCAGTCATCGACCAGAGCACTGGTCGGCTGCTAAGAGGGTATTGCGATATCTCACGAGTACCTCAAGCCTGGGGCTTGTGCTCGAAGGACGGACACCAGTGGTCTTCATTGGAAATACAGATGCGTCGTGGGCTGACGTCTTGGAGATGCTCAGGTCGTCACAGGGCTACTGCTTCAGCCTTGGTGCAGGTGCTATCTTGTGGCGGTCTGCTCGGTCGCCGTCCGTACCTCAGTCCATTTGTGGGATCTCCGGAATCTCCAATTGGGTAATTGGAGATTGGGGGGATCACAATTGGGTCAGGTTGGGATTTTGTGAGTACACCCCAACCCACTAGAACATTCCTAGCCTAAACTAGGATATAAAAGTACAAATACAAAAGTGGGATTTGAAATCTATTCCTAACACACCCCCATAGACTGCAAACCCGGTCAAGGAGCATGAGGAGTCTGTGTATCCCTGGAGCTTGACTGGAGAGGTACCACCGAGAGTGAGGATGTGAGAGTTGGTGGCTTGTAGATATCGGAGGACCCTCTGGGCTGCAGACTAATGGGAAGCACTGCAGCGTTCGAGGGAGACATACTGAGAGAGGACACTAACTGGGTAAGCCAAGTCTGGTCGAGTGCACATCATGGCATACATGAGTGAACCGACTAGCTCAGGGTACGGGTCCTTGCAGGCGTATAGAGAAGGAATCGCAGGGGTCGTGAGCTGATGCTGTAGTGGGAGTGGAGTGGAGACAGAGTTACTGGAGTCCATGTCGAAATGCTTGAGAAGGTTGTCAATGTAGGACTCCTAGGAGAGCGTGATCGTGCAAGCTTGGCGGTCACGAGTGATCTCCATCCCCAGGTAGTTCTTGAGGTCACCAAGATCCTTCATGAGAAGGGCGGAGCTGAGAGCAGACTAGACAGCTGCCATCTCGGCAGGATCTCTGGTGAATAGAATGAAGTCGTCGACGTAGACGAGGATGTAGAAGGGCTCGGAGGAGTGACGAATGAAGAGACTAGAATCTGAGGCGGAGGGATGGAATTCAAGTGCGATGAGGACTTCCTTCACCTTGTTGTGCCACTCACGAGGAGCCTGCTTGAGGCCATACACTGGGCGCTTCAGCTTCTACACTGTGTTGGCAGGGTAAGTGCCAGGAAAACCCAGTGGGCGTTCCATGTGAACATCCTCCTTGAGCTGGCCTTGGAGAAAGGCGGAGGAGGCGTCCATGGACTTGATCTCGAAGTTGCCACGAGCGGCTATATCAAGAAGAGCGCGCACAGTCGGGAGCTTGGCCATGGGCGAGAAGGTTTCGAAGAAGTCAAGATACTCCTTCTGGGTGAAACCCTTCGCCACGTATCGTGCCTTGAACAGTGGAGCTTTGCTTTGGAGTTGTTTCACTCGGAAGATCCATTTTCCGCCGACGAAGTTGACACCGGAAGGGGGAACGACATCGTCAAAGCTGTTGTTGCGAATGAACGCCTCGTTCTCCACATCCATTGCTGCCTTTCAATCCTTCTTAAGGCCCCGAGACAGCTTCCTCTTTTGTGCGAGGAGTCGGAATGGTTGGGTTCTTGGTGAAGTTGAGGGAAGGGTAGTCAGTAATGTCTGGGAAGATGTGAGAGAGAAATTGGCAGACCGCGTGAAGGTCAAACAGCTCCTCATGTCTGTCCTCTAGAAGTGCACGGGGGGGAGATACAGATGGAGGGGACATCACCCCCGGCAGGAGGAGGCGGGATGATCGAATACTAGATGGAGAAGGCGGCTGGTCCCCAAGCGAGAGGCGGAGCCGGTCCCTTGGAACGAGTGCGACTAGAGACTGGAGACGAAGGCGGCTGCGGTAGGACCGGAGGGACTGGGTGCCTCCGGTAGGAGACTGGTGAGCCAGGCTCGACACGCGGGGAAGGCGGAGCAGGAGGAGGTGCCGCTGCGGAGGATACCGGGGAGGCCGGGTGTGACACGCCGGACGAAGAAGGCCCCAGAGAAGGGGCAGCAACCGGAGGTGAGGCATCGAAGTCTGCCAATACAAGCGTCGGGGGAGGTGGAGGAGGCTCGCCTGTGGTCGCAGAGTGGAAGGGGCGTGTCTCATCGAAGACGACATCACGGCTGCGAATCAGTTGTCTGGTGATGGGGTTGAGGAATAAGTAGTCTGGGGAGTCGGAGTTGTGCCCCAGGTACATGCAGGTCTGGGTTTTGGGACCAAGATTGCCACCTTGCTTCCTGCGCGTGTGGGGGCTGAGCAACACATGCGCTGTACACCCCCAGATGCGTAGAGAGCGGGCGGAAGGCGTGGCCCCAAGCCAGAGAGTGGTAGGTGTGGTGTCGGGCCGGTGGGGATGCGGATAAAGATTGTAGAGGAAATCCGCATGGAAGAGGGCATATCCCCAGAGTGACTATAGTGCGTTGGCGTGACTAAGGCAGCGAGCGATCTGAACCAAGGTGTGGTTGCGGCTCTCTGCAATGCCGCTCTACTGTGGGCTTTCGGGTAGCGTGAACGTTTGCCGAATCCCTTGGGCCGCGCATAAGTTATCGAGTTTGCCATTGCGAAGTTCTCCCCCGCCATCGGAATGGAGGCACTTCAGAGGAGTGCCGAACGTGACTTGAGCCTGGCGCACCCATGCCATGATGAGGTCAGGTGCCTCCGCCTTGGTATGCAGGAGGTGCATGGAAACATACCGCAAGTGGTCATCGACTACTGTAAGAAAGTACCGATGACCGCCCCGGTAGAGGATGGTTGGGTTGGCGAAGCTGCGACAGGAACACGGAGTGGCGTTGGCAGCTTGCGCTTGGGAGAGGGCGGCGAGAGGTGTAGGTGAACGCAGCGTGTAGAGCTTCCTGCTGTTGAGTGTGAAGCATGTTGTGTGATGTCATCATATGCTATCACATTCTGTCTGCCTCCCATCCCATGTTTTTTCAACTTGCATGTGTGGTTTGAATGTGCAAGCATTTGTGTGTGGTGTGTTCTGGAGTTTGGGAATGTGTTCTGTGTTATTTTTGTTTGAGCAGGTATTTGTGATAATAGATCTTGAGAAGATCTTTCCGACGCAACAAGAATCGCTTCAATCGGAGCAAGAACGCGAAAGCTATGAAGATTCAAAGTTCATGAGCTTGCGTTACAATTGCGGCGGTTACTAAGTGAAGTTGTGGGGTGACTTTATATGGAGTTGGGACCTTTGGGGTTGGGGAAACTTGTCACTCTACTGTAACAGCTGCAAATAGGTTGGGAACAACCAAGCTAGGTTGGCAAGGGTGGCCAACTTGGATGGATTGGTTGGGAAGGGACAAAGGTCAAAGTTGAGGTTCCTATAGGGAGGGAATCTTTGTGCTTATGGGGTTTCCTTGGTTGGGGACTCTCTTGGGACCTCCCCTCTCATCCCTCTCTTCCTATCCCAACCTTTCTCTTGCTCCTTCTAATTTCTTGTGAGATTCTTGAACTTTGATTGAACTCTTGAGATTGAGTTAAGTTCTCCTCCTACAGCTTACCCCCTAATGCGTCGAAAGCCATAGCGTCGCGAATACTTCATCAATCAACATGATTCAAATTTGGAACGGTAGCTGAGATTAAGAGCTACAACATATCCAAGTTTCGCGACATTCCAACGGCTAGGTTTTCGTCGACGTCGTTTCTTGTGAAGACGACTTTTCTGTCCAGAATTTCGGATTTATATTTTGAGTAATTCTAGCTCCTAAGTTCACCTAGACTCCGTCCTTAAAACTAACAAGAGGTATCAGAGCGATATTAAGGACATTGAGAGGAGTCTACAGAAGTGTGAAGACCCTTCTAGACCCACCATGGCCTGTGGGTGTGCCTAAGTGGTGTTCTAAAGGTTGGATGTGTCTTCCGCTAAGGGGAAACTCTGCCGAAATTTCGTGGACGCCGACACTTGTGAAAATATCGAGGGAGCTGAGTGTGGACAGCAAAGGGGAGCTGAAATTTTTCATTTCTCAAGAAGGAGATGAATGAGAGAGGAGGAGATGCTAATGGAAGAGGAGCTGTAGCTGAGAAGACAAGTGAGCCGCCGCCATCAAAAGTTGAAGCTTTGGATGGCTCCAACTATGAGGAATGGAGCGGACGGATGAGGAGTGCCTTCAAACGCTACAAGCTACTGAAGATTGCTGTTGGGGAAGAGAAGATGCCGGAAGAAGGCGAAGCACGTGAACGGTGGATTGAGAAAAGCGCGGTGCTTTTCGACCTCATCCTTCAATCGGTCAACAAGGAGATGTTCGAGCACATCAAGGATCTTGTGGAAGCGGATGATTCGGGTCCAAGGGCGTGGAAACTACTACGCGATGTGATTCAGCCCAACACTCTCCTGATGGTGATCGTGCTCGAGAAGGAACTTGCTGCCATCTCCATGCGACCAGGGGACGATGTGAAGCCGGTCCTTGACAAGATCAAGGACACCTATGCAAGGATGGCAGCAGCGGGCAGCAGTGTATCTCAGCTGCAGCAGTGCACCAAGATCATCTCGGTGTTGGACAACTCTTGGGACAACCTCATCCCCACCCTCAACTCTCAGCAAGATCAATGGACACCTGAGTGGCTAAGGCAGCAGATTCTGCAGGAGGACTTCCGCAGACGCCATGTGGGAGGCGGTGCTGCCACTAAGACTGCTGAGGGGTATGGAGCTGCAGGGCGCGGCAGAGGAAGAGGGGGTTGGAGAGGCCGAGGCCGTGGGAGAAGCTTTGGCAGAGGTAGAGGCCGAGGTGACTATAATGAGGGGCATGGGAGCTCCAGTGGCAGGGGGAGTACCAGAATGGAGGGCACCTGCTGGTACTGCAAGAAGGTCGGGCATCCTTGGTTCAAGTGCTTCAGCAGGCCGGAGGGATGGGCACCTCCAGGCATGAAGCCGCCAAGTGGTGAACGCGCACAAGGTGGCGCTGTGCAAGATGAAGGTGCACAAGGTAACGCCTATCCTGGGATGTATCTCATGGTTGAGGATGTGCATGGGCATGAGGGTGATGTGGGATCTGTCGGAAAGGTTGTGATGCACCCTCTCACGCACTGGGTGATTGATTCGGGTTGCACCAGTCACATGACCCCACGGGCAGATTTGCTTGATGAGGTAAAACCCCCTGGGAAGATCAAGTATGTGGCAGCAGCGTCAGGTGCTTTGCTCCCCGTGATTGGTGTTGGGAATGCCAAGGTTAAGGGAGCTAATGGGGAGCTTGTGGGGCTTGGGAATGTTTTGCTAGTTAAAGGCTTGTCTGCTAACCTTCTCTCTGTGCGGCGACTGCAGAAGAGTAAGGCCGAAGTGACCTTTGGACCAACCAGCTGCCGTGCTAAGCTTGGGAAGAAGGTGCTGTGGAGTCTGGAAGATGAGACCAGCTGCATCAAGGACCTGTGGCAGCTGCCCATCATCCCTTGGAATGGGAAGACTCCAACAGCAGCAACGGCAGCAGCGGCAAAGGCAACAGCAGGAGGAGATGCAACTGCACCAACTGATGGGGTCCTGGAAGCAGTCAAGAAAGTGCAGAAGCAGCAGACACATGGTGAGGTGCTTGCTGGTGTGGATGCGAGTGCGGCATGGGCTAAGGCTTCATCAAGGAGTGGAGAGGCCGATTGGGAGACATGGCATGAGAGGTTGTGTCATGTGAACTTCCCTATGCTGCAGAAGTTGGTGAAGAATGGGAGCCTGAAGGGCTTGGAGGTGAAAGGGGCAGTGAAGGAGATTGGGAGCTGCCCTACATGCTTGGAGACCAAGTTCTCCAAGTTCCCCTTCAACAGCACTACAGGACCAGCCAAGACCCCACTTGCACTTGTGCACATGGATGTGGTGGGGCCCACAAGAGCCCCTTCCCTCTCAGGCAGCCGCTATTTCTTGACAATTGTGGATGACCACACTCGGGCAGTGTGGGTTTACCCTTTGAAGAGCAAGGGGGAGGTGGCAGCGGCTGTCCTTAAGGAGTGGATGTCGAGAGCTCAGAGGGAATGCGGACACAAGGTGAAGGTGATCCGCAGTGACAATGGTGGGGAGTTCATTGGAGCTGATTTTGAGGGGGAGTTGAAGAGGAAGGGGATCCAGCATCAACTGACAGTGCCCTACAACCCGCAGCAGAATGGCGTGGCTGAGAGGTTCAACAGGACCCTGCAGGAGGGGGCACGCACTCTCCTTGGGCGTGCAGGGCTGCCTGATCCGTTTTGGGTGTCTGCACTGAGGCAGGTCGCCCTTGTGAAGAACAGGGTGCTGGCTACAGTTGGAGATAAGGAGTGGATCCCATACGTCAAGTGGTATGGGAGTGCTCCAGCTGTGAACATGCTGAGGGCATTTGGGTGCATGGTGGTGTTTCATGTGCCTAAGGAGAAAAGAGGGAAGTTGGAGGCTTCTGGAAGATGGGGTGTGCACTTGGGGATTGCAAAGGATCACAAGGGATGGCTGCTATGGGACTTGACCACCCAGAAGCTGACAGTGTCAAGGGATGTGAAGTTTCTTGAGTCCCTGTACTACAAGGAATGGAAGCAGCAGCAACAGAAGCTTCCATCTACACCACTCATTGTGGAGGCAGATGAGTTGCAGCAGCCTTCAAGACAGGTGGAGGTTGCAGTGTCTGAGGAGGAGATGTCTGGGGTGACTGAAGAAGGGGGAGCAGCTGAAGTAGAGCAGCAGCAGCAGCAGCATGAGTCTCCACCTCGAGTTCCACACCCGCCTGAGCGTCCTAGGAGGGATGTGCGCCCTCTAGTGAGGCTGACCTATGGGGGAAGAGGCAAGCCGAATGTGGTGCAGGCTGGGAGTGTGGTTGAGCAGATTGAGGAAGATGAGATCGCTCACTGCTACTGGGCACCAATCCCTGAGCCCAAGACTCGAGAAGAGGCCTTGAATGGACCAAATGGGGAGAAGTGGAAGGCGAGTGAGGATGAGGAGTTCGGGTCCCTAATTGAGAACGAGACATGGGACCTGTGTGACTTGCCTCCTGGAAAGAAGGCAATCACTTCCAAGATGATCTACAGGCACAAGTATGGACCTGAAGGGGAGCTGACCCGCTACAAGTCCAGGCTTGTGGCAAGGGGGTTTCAGCAGACAAAAGGGAAGGACTATGATGAGGTGTTTGCTCCTGTGGGGAAAGGAACAACACTGAGGGTGCTGTTAGCGATAGCTGCACTCCTGGGATGGAAGATACGGCAGATGGACATTGTGACTGCTTTTCTGAATGGGATCATTATGGAGGAGGTGTACATGAAGCAGCCAGAGGGGCTGGATGATGGGAGCGGCAGGGTCTGCAGGCTGAAGAAGGCAATCTATGGCCTTAAGCAGGCGCCTCGTGCATGGTATCACAAGTTGGAGGAGGCGCTGTTGGCTGGGGGTTTCAAGAAGAGTGAGTGTGACCCCAGCCTGTTCCTGCTGCAGGAGAAGGATGAAATCCTCATGCTCTTGGTGTATGTGGATGATATCCTTCTCTTTTCTGCATCCACTGCTTTGCTGGACAGCGCAGAGCAGATGCTGGAGATGCAGTTCAAGTGCTCCAAGATGGGTGAGGTGAAGTACTACTTGGGGATGCACGTGGAGAGAGATGTGGAAAAGGGTGTGCTGAGGTTGCACCAGAGGAAGTACTGTGAGGGGCTGGCTGAGAAGTATGGGCTGCAAGATGGGGGAAAGCCAGCAACACCACTACCTTCAGGGTTTACTGTGGAGCCATGTGCTGATGAGGAGGTAGTGGGTGAGAGTGACAGGAAGCTGTTTCATTCGATGGTTGGGTCGCTGAATTATGCTGCAAATCATACACGGCCTGACATTGCATTTGCTACATCACGACTGGCTAGCGTGGTTTCACGTCCTAGTCATGAGCAGCTGGAAGCGGCCAAGAGGTTGGTCCGCTATGTGAGTGCTACGGCATCAGTGGGATTGGAGTACAGTGGAGTGAGGCAGCGGTTGCAGAGAGGTGCTGCAGATGTGAAGAGTGGAGAGATGCTCTTGAGTTGCTATACTGACGCTAGCTTCAACTCAGTGAAAGCGGATGGCACCAGCATTGGGGGTTATGTGTGCTTGCTAGGAGGTGGTGCTGTGAGCTGGCGCAGCAAGAAGCAAAATGAGGTGGGATTGTCTTCATGTGAGACTGAGTACATGGCCTTACACCATGGGGCCAAGGAAGTGGTATGGCTGAGGCGTTTGTTGGAGGAGTTGGGAGTTGGTCAGGAGGAGCCGACAGTTGTGTTCTGTGACAATGAGTCTGCAGTGAAGCTGGCCAAGAATGCTTGTCTACATGGGCTGACAAAACACATAAGGCCTAAGTGGCATTGGGTGAGGAGACTCCTTGATAAGGAGGTGCGGCTGGAGATAGTGAAGACCCATCAGCAGGCAGCAGATATTTTCACTAAGCGTCTGGCGGAGGCGGATCATTGGAAGGGCATGAAGCTTGCTGGGATGAGTGTGCATTGAGTATGCATGCTTGAGATGTGGTATGGTCGATGATGGTTGGCAGCCAGAGGGGGAGATTGTTGTGTGATGTCATCATATGCTATCACATTCTGTCTGCCTCCCATCCCATGTTTTTTCAACTTGCATGTGTGGTTTGAATGTGCAAGCATTTGTGTGTGGTGTGTTCTGGAGTTTGGGAATGTGTTCTGTGTTATTTTTGTTTGAGCAGGTATTTGTGATAATAGATCTTGAGAAGATCTTTCCGACGCAACAAGAATCGCTTCAATCGGAGCAAGAACGCGAAAGCTATGAAGATTCAAAGTTCATGAACTTGCGTTACAATTGCGGCGGTTACTAAGTGAAATTGTGGGGTGACTTTATATGGAGTTGGGACCTTTGGGGTTGGGGAAACTTGTCACTCTACTGTAACAGCTGCAAATAGGTTGGGAACAACCAAGCTAGGTTGGCAAGGGTGGCCAACTTGGATGGATTGGTTGGGAAGGGACAAAGGTCAAAGTTGAGGTTCCTATAGGGAGGGAATCTTTGTGCTTATGGGGTTTCCTTGGTTGGGGACTCTCTTGGGACCTCCCCTCTCATCCCTCTCTTCCTATCCCAACCTTTCTCTTGCTCCTTCTAATTTCTTGTGAGATTCTTGAACTTTGATTGAACTCTTGAGATTGAGTTAAGTTCTCCTCCTACAGCTTACCCCCTAATGCGTCGAAAGCCATAGCGTCGCGAATACTTCATCAATCAACATGATTCAAATTTGGAACGGTAGCTGAGATTAAGAGCTACAACATATCCAAGTTTCGCGACATTCCAACGGCTAGGTTTTCGTCGACGTCGTTTCTTGTGAAGACGACTTTTCTGTCCAGAATTTCGGATTTATATTTTGAGTAATTCTAGCTCCTAAGTTCACCTAGACTCCGTCCTTAATACTAACAAAGCATGCTAGGAGCTTGTTGGACTTAGGGTCGAGGAGGTCTTAGTGATCCGAGTGTGCTGGGAAGATCGTGGTGACGCCTGCCCGTTGGAGCTCGTGTTGGGCCACGAGATTGTGGCGTAGTGTGGGAACACACATGCCGGTGACACTGTCCAAAGGGAAAGCTGGACACGGAATTGTGGAGGAGCCCTTGGCATGTGTTGTGAAACTGGAGTCTGCTCCTAGTAGACAGATAGGTGACTCGTATGGCTTGAAGGAGTGTTCTTTCTTGAGAACAGTGTGAGTGGCCCCACTATCGAGGGTGAAGTCTATTGTGGCTAAGGTGCTTTGTGAGCCAGGAAAGAGGGCATCTAGGGCATTCTTGTGCGTCGCTCGCTGCTCGGACATCACGTCAGCAGTAAGAGCGGCGGGCTCTGGGAGAGTGGGAAATATGCCCAAAGTGTGGGCCACCTGGGCTTGGACGTCCCGGCAAATAGACTTGAGCGGGTGGCGGAGGGCGACCAGCCAAGCAGAGAAGCCAAGCGCACGACCCTCCGCGTCTAGGCGAGGGACAGAGGCAGGCGGGGTCACCATGTTGGCAATTGGCTGTGAGGAGAAGCAGTGGCAGCAGCGGCGAGCTGCAGTAGGCGGCAGTAGGAGCCGCGGACGGTGGCAGCTGGCGGTGGCAGCGGGAGGCTGCTAGTGGCGACAGTAGCCGGCTGCGAGTGGGCAGCAGATGGCGGCAGCAGATGGCTGCTAATAACGGCAACAGCAGGCTGCTAATGACTGCAGCAGCGGGCTGCTCGTGGGCGGCGGCAGCTGATGGCGGCAGTATTAGGGTGCTAGTGATGGTAACAGCGGGGCGGCAGCAACAGGCTGCGAGCGAGTGGGCAGTGGAAGCGGTGGGCTACAAGTGGTGGCAACGAGTGGAGGCAACGAGTGGAGGTAGCGAGGAGCAGTAGCAGGCTGCAGGTGGCGAGCTGCAGGCAGTGAGTGGCTGGTGACACGCTGCTGGTGGCAAGTTGCTAGCTGGCTGCTGGCAGTGGGCAGCTGGGCAGCAGGTGCAAAGCTTTGTCTCTGTGGTTCAGTGTGGTTCAAATGGATACTGTTTAGTGCTGCGGTACGGTCGCAAGAGCACACCCGCAACTGCTGGGTAAAATGGCGTGAAGGGGTCGCCTGCTCCCTGCAATTCGATCAAGCACATTCTTATTGGGATTTAGACAGAGTTACAAGCGTCACAAATGTATCATACAAAGTGGTCCAACCTAGGACAATTGAAGAAATGGAAAATAAAAAAATTACCTCTATTGCCAAAAGGGTGTTTTTTTTACAAAGTAACACCGTTTCTTGTTCCAATGCCTGAATTTATTTTCAGCAAACATGCGCAGACTGTTGCATGGTAGTTCGTACTCGATCACCATTTCGCACCTTTCCATGCCCCGACCACATTTGTCAACATTGAGGAAGCTTGCTTTCTTGTCCTTCACAAAAGGCATCGTCCTCACTTCAAGTGGCTTAGGCACAACAAGGCTCTTAGCTTGTAAGAATATAAACATACATACATCATGATCGTAGTTGTGCGCTCCCGTTCAAGTGACTGGCTGGCAATCGAAGATGCACGGTTGTCGAGAGGGGGGTTGGTGGGAAAGTGGACTGAGCCGTTTGAAAAATGAGAGACGTGGGTGGAGGTAAATGAGCTTCAACCCAAGTATTTGTAGTTGGAGAGGACGAGTAGCACGCTTCGACAATGCCCAAAAGCTTCAGTACAATCAGCTTTGCTCTCACAATAGACAATCTTGAAAAACACTGCATGTGTTTAAAAAATATAATATTGAGGAATCTTGCTTTCTTGTCCTGTGCAATATGCATCGTTCTCATTTCAAGTGGGGTCGTTGAGACATGTGCAGTGAGGGCTTGCGGTGGCGAACAAAGTGCTTCGGCGTTTTGTCCGAAAGTGGGTGCCGCCGCCGGGTCTTGCAGGCGACGAGATGCGCCAACCAGATGATCAGTCGTGGGCGTGACGTACATCTCTTTCACGGTTTCACTGCACCAACAGCCCAAGCATTTGAAGATCCTGTCAGGTACCCCAGATTTGGCAGCAACCGTGGTCGCACATTTCCGAAAGGAGTGGGTGCCTAGGTGTGGCTCTCCCAAACCGATCTTCGCAAAGGCTTTCTTGCACCAGTTGCGGATTGTGGTATATGAGGGTGGTCTGACTATGCCGTGGCTCGGTAGGTGGGGTCCGAAGACCCGGTTGAGCGGTCCCAGAGACTGGGGCCTGTATCCTGCGAGTTGGGTCAGCCTCTGGGTGCCCTGGACCGGACAAAAGGGTCCGGGGCTTGCCGCGATAGGAATCCATGTGCCTTGGCCGGCTTGGTCGGTTTTTGAGTGGGGATGAGAAGCCACATAGCTTCATCTTCAAATTGGATGTCCAGCCATTCAATGGCCACCAAGTCCGAGTAGCGCAAGAAGCCGATATTTTTTAATGCTAAACCAGGCAGCCCCAGATGAGACAGTTGTGGCTGCTTTTGTATGCCTACAGAGGGGCAATTCTTAGGGTCCAGGGTGTGGCACAACCGGGTTGGAGGGTAGGCCTCTTATGAAGTTCACACCAGAGGGAAAGGCTGACTGAGCCCAGGCCCTGAGATTTCAAGAATTTTCTCCTAATTTTGCTGATTTTCATGGTGTTTTGATGTACGGACCATGGATTTTCAGCCTAGGGGAGGAGGTCGACCCTAATTTTTCAAGGTCGTTTTATGTAAGGACACTGATTTTCCATAGAGTTTTTGTGGGTCGACACTGATGTGCCAGTGTCATATCACGTATGCACCCTAAAAAAAGATATTCCAAAATTACTAGCAGATATTTCCCTGCCAACGGTAGAGTGCTTCCCCTTCCTCCCCCCCCCCCCCAACCATGCCGCAACCAGCATTTTTTTGCGAAGTCCCCTAAAGCCAGAGACATCCCCCCCACACCCCTCGCAACCCAATGAATTTTGGCTAAGTCCCCCGCAGCCAGAGACATCCCCTCCACACCCCTCGCAACCCAGGAATTTGTTGCGAAGTCCCCTGCAGCCAGAGATATTCCTGCTAGAGCAGTTCGCAACCATTCCCCCACAACCAGAATTACACTACCTCCCTCATACCCCCCTCAGCCTAGAGACCAGAACCAATGAAGACCAGAACCCAGAAGAACAAGACCGAGTCCTCCGCAACCAATCAGCGTACGAATTAGAGCTGACACCCCTTCCCCACCCCCCCCCCCCCCCCCCCCCTTCCACCAACCCAAACCCCCCCCCCCCCATCCCCCCAACCCCCCCACCTCCCTCCATCAATTATGCCGACAATGTCATCTGCGGCCTGCCCCTCGCTCTTAGGGCCTGTGTCTTACTGTTCCAATTCTCGAAATTCCATAACTGCTTCCAGAATTGGCAAAATTTACGCTTGGGTTGGGGGGAGGAATTTGCGAAGCCTTGTCGCGATGTGCAGCGAAGCGAAACTTATCATTACTCGAGTTCTGGAACTTGCCAAGTTTCAGAACTGTAAGAAACACACCTTAGATGTAATGTCATGCTCTCGACTTTGTTTATTCAGGGGGGCGACATTCGGCTCAATGTGACAATCGCTCATTTCGCGAGCTCAATGTGCAAAATCGACGGGACAAGCTGCCAGATCGAGCCTGGGCATGGGACGTGTTCCATTATAGTGTTGTGAAAACGGTAAATTCGTGACCAACCAAACAGCACAAAACAAAACATGCACTGTAACCCAACGACAAAGTGGGGAAACCAAGGTTCAGCTGTGGCAGGGGTGACGCAGCGTTTTGGCTGTCAAACATATGTGTATATGTTACTTTAGGCTAGATAGGTGCGTACTCTTAGAGAGTACATCACCTTAGGTTATATTCCCTTGTACCCCATCATTCTAGACAATCTTTCTACTCTGAGATGATATCACGCTAGGTTAGGATCCCGCCCACCCGTGCTTCCATCCTAGTCCTAGCCATAGCCCGAGCCGCCCGTCGCTAGCCGCCCGTTCCTAGCCGACCGTCGCTGCCGCCCGTAGCCGCCAGCTGCCTGTAGCCTGCTGGCCACCTGTCGCCGCTCGTAGCCGCTGGCCGCATGTCGCCGCTGGCCGCTCGTAGCCTCCAGCCTCCCGTAGCCGCCAGCCTGCTGGCCGCCCTTCGTCGCCAGCTGCCCGCCGCCCGTCACTGCCGCCCATAGCCGTCAGCTCCCCGTAGCCCGCTGGCCACCTGTCGCTGTCTGTAGCCGCCAGCCGCCCGTCGCCGCTGGCCGTCTCTCGCCGTTGGCCGCCCGTCGCCACCAGCCTGCCTGTAGCCACTGGCCGCCTTTCGCCGCTGGCCGCCCGTCGCTGCCAGCCCGCCGGTAGCCGCTGGCCGCATGTCACCGCTGGCCGCCCGTCGCCACCAGCCCGCCTGTATCCGTTGGCCGCCCGTTGCCGCCAGCCGCCCGTTGCCGTCAGCTGCCCGTCCCCGCAGGCCGCCTGCTGCCGCCAGCCGCACGTAGCCGCTGGTCGCCCGTAGTCGCCAGCCGCCCGTAGCCGCTAGCCACCCGTCCCCGCTGGCCGCCCATTGCCGCCAGCCCGCCCGTAGCCGCTGGCCCGCCTGTAGCCGCCCGCCCATAGCCGCCAGCCGCCGTTCCCACACCGCCGGCCACAGCTCCGCCGGTCCCAGCCCGCCCCGGCCCTTCCCACCGCCGAGCCGAGCTGACCTGCCGACCTTGGCTTCCCCTCTGAGCCGGTGCTCCCGCCGGCAGTCTCCACCGCTCTCCACCACACTCCACCACACTCCACCATACTCCACTGCTCTCCACTACTCACCGTCGCTCTCCACTGCCCTCCTCCGCTTTCCCTCCTCCCCTTGTCAGTGGCAGTCAGCTGCTGCAGCCATGGTGATGGCGGACTCTCTGCTTTGCCTGGACGCGGAGGGTCAGGCCGTTGAGTTTGAGGCGTGGCACGTCAACCTCCGCCTCCAGCTGACCGGGCAGCGCCAGGACGGCCACTCCTTGGCCATCCATGTCGACGGTAAGCTCCCTCTACTTGCCCCGCCGGTCACCCCGCACTTCCGCGTCTGTGTTATATGTCACATCACGAGCTAGTCTTCAGTCTCCCTGCATTGCTCCCTACCCTCCCTCCCTCGCCTGCACCACCGTGCACGCCTTACGTCGAGGGCCAGCTGCGCCATGCTCCTCACTCCTCCTTGCTCCCCTCTACCATTGCTCCACTCCAGACCCTGCACATGGACGTTTGGGGCCCAGGCCCTGTCCCAGGGCCGCGTTGAGAGCGCTACTTTCTAGTGCTTATCGACGACTACACGCGCTACACTACGGTGTTTCCCTTGGAGCGGAAGGCCGACATGCCTGACGTTCTTATCCCGTGGGTCATAGTTGCACGAGTCCAACATGGCCTCCACGTGCTGCGTCTCCACTCCGACCGTGGTGGCGAGTTCGCCTCCGGTCAACTTGGCCAGTTGTGTCGTGCGGAGGGAATCACTCAGTCGTACACCCTGCCAGACTCCCCGCAGCAGAATGGGGTCGCTGAGCAACGCGAGTGTCTCCTGACCGCACACCTCCATTACCAGCAGTACAAGCTAGCTTTCCTGTCCCCGGCCACGCCTCATCCCTGCTCCATGCTGCTAGTCCCTGAGGGTGACGCAGACGGCTTTGACATCCTGACCCCTCGCACATACGCTCAAGCAACCTCATGACCCTGGGCCTCTCAGTGGATAACTGCCATGGAGCAGGAGATGGCATCTTGGAGTTCCACCGGCACCTACGTCGATGCAGTTCCCCCACCTCGGGTGAACGTAGTTGATGGCTCATGGCTCTTCAAGGTGAAGCGCCTTCCTGGAGAGCCGTTGGTGTTCAAGGTACGCTACGTTGCTAGAGAATTCAGTCAGCACAAGGGTGTTTACTTCTTTCAAACCTTCGCCCCGACCCCGAAGATGACTACTCTTCGGGCGCTGCTACACCTAGCAGCACAACATGACTACGAGCTGCACTCTCTTGAATTCTCGACAGCGTTTCTTCAGGGCAGTCTTCACGGGCAAGTCTAAATGCGTCACCCGCTAGGCTTCACGGGCAGGTCAATCTGCATCGCCCGCCAGGCTTCACCGGCACCTTCGCCCTGGGGACCCAGTTGGCTCCTCCGGCACCCGATATACGGCCTTCGGCAGGCGCCTCGAAAGTGGCACGACACGCTTCGTGCTACGTTATTGTAGCTAACTTGCAATTCTTCCCATCCTCTACAGACCCTTCGCTCTTCGTTCGTTCAGGCCAAACACCGTTCTACATCCGTCTCTACGTAGACGACCTGGTCTTCGTCACTACAGACAGAGACGCACTGGCCTCCGTGAAGGGCGAGCTACTGAGGAGGCACACCTGCACTAACCTAGGAGAGCTGCGCCACTACCTCGGCCTGCAGATCTCCAAGGACAGAGCAACGCGCACCATCACTCTCACACAGTCACATTTGGTGCTCCAGGTCCTTCATATTGTATGATGTCGTCATATGCTATCACATTCTGTCTGCCTCCCATCCCATGTTTTCAACTTGCATGTGTGGTTTGAATGTGTGCAAGCATTTATGCATGGTATGTTCTGGAGTTTGGGAATGTGTTTTGTGTTATTTGTTTGAGCAGGTATTTGTGATGATAGATCTTGAGAAGATCTTTCCGACGCAACAAGAATCCCTTCAATCGGAACAAGAACGTGAAAGCTATGAAGATTCAAAGTTCATGAGCTTGCGTTACAATTGCGGCGGTTACAAAGTGAAATTGTGGGGTGACTCACTATGGAGTTGGGACCTTTGAGGGTTGGGGAAATTCGTCACTCTACCGTAGCAGCTGCAAATTGGTTGGGAACAACCAAACTAGGTTGGCAAGGGTGGCCAACTTGGATGGATTGGTTGGGAAGGGACAAAGGTCAAAGTTGAGGCTCCTATAGGGAGGGAACTTTGTGCTTATGGGGTTTCCTTGGATGAGGACTCTCTTGGGACCTTCCCTCTCATCCCTCGCTTTCCTCCCAACCTTCTCTTTCTCCTCTAATTTCTTGTGAGATCATTGAACCTTGATTGAAGTTTGAGATTGAGTTAAGCTCTTATCCTACAGCATACCCCCTTATGTGTCCAAAGACATAGTGTCGCGAATACTCCATCAATCAATGTGAATCAAATTGGAAACGGTAGCTGAGATTAAGAGCTACAACATATCCAAGTTTCGCGACATTTCAAAGGATAGTTTTTTTGTCGACGAAGTTTCTTGTGGAGACGACTTTTTCTGTCCAGAATTTCGGATTTCTATTTTGAGTAATTCTAGCTCCAAAGTTCACCTAGACTACGTCCTTAATACTAACACTTCAAAGGTTCGGTCTTTAGTTCTCCTCCGCACAGCCCACACCTCCGCCAGTAGATCACATGCTCTCGGTTCCAGTCCCTGAGGAGTCAATAGAGCCTAGTGGTCTATACGCAGAGTTGGTGGGTTGCTTCATGTACCTGATGACTTGCACTCGCCCAGATCTCGCATACCCTCTCAGCATCCTGGCTCGCTTTGTGGCGACACGCAGACACCGACCGCAGCACTGGACATCCGCTAAGAGGGTTTTGCGTTATCTAGCAAGTACATCGGGCATGGGGCTAGTGCTACGAGGACGCAGACCAGTGGTCCTTACAGGGCACACAGATGCTTTGTGGGCAGACGACGCAGAGACGCTCATGTCCTCCCAGGGCTACTGCTTCAGCCTTGGTGCAGGAGCCATCTTGTGGAGGTCCACTCGCTCGTTGTCTGTTGCCCAGTCTAGCTATGAGGCTGAGATCTACGCCGATGCCATGGTGGCACAGGAGCTCCGCTGGCTTACTTTCTTGCTCACAAACTTAGGTGAGCGACCAAGCTCTGCGCTGGTCCTGTATCCTGACAACAGGGCCATGATCCTCCTATGTCAGGAGCCTCGATTGGAGGGCAGAGCGAAGCACATCCAACTGCAGTACTTCCTCCTGCGCGAGCTACAGTAGCACCGACAGGTCCGCGTAGTACACTTGGCCTCCGGTTCCAACACTGCTGATGCCTTTACTAAGGCGCTTGCGCCTAAAGATCATCAGCGACACTGTTTGCAGCTTGGTCTAGTTCCTGTGGCATCTCACTTGCTAGGACCTTGATTGTGTACTATTCTTTATATTTTCTTGACTGGCCTTGTGGCTCTTGTTCCCAGTGGCTGGACTACTAGTGCTGCCCTGTGTTGCTCGTGTTTAGTTTGTACTCGTACTGACTGGTCTTCACACTCTTGCCATAGCGGTTGGACTAGTAGCGTCACCCTGAGCTGCATGTCTCTTGCCTGTCATTGCCCCTTATCTAGCCTAAGGGGTGTGTCAAAGATATATTTATCTCTTACTATAGGCTAGATAGGTGCGTACTCTTAGAGAGTACAACCCCTTAGACAAAATCACTCTGTATCACACATTCTAGTCAATCTGAGAGCAGACAAGAGCAAACTGGAGACAGGAACAGACGGGTCAGTAACAAGAGAGGCGAGGACCCGAGGAACAAGAGGACTAGTGGCACAAAGGAAGTCAAACTAGGGAGGCGGATCAACAAGTAATGACGACAGAGGAGGTGACGGGAGGAGGGGAGGATGAGACGCGTGGGAACAAAGCAACATAGGGTGAGAGAGCTGGACATGAGAGACATGACGAGCACGAGAGGGACGGCGAGACCAGAAGTGGGACGGAGGCGTGGGGTCAGGAGACACAGGAGGAGACACAGGAGGAGAACGCGGGGGAAGACGAGCCGAAGACGAGTCCGGCGGAGGAAACACAGATCTGTAGACAGGCCGGGGAGGCGCAGGCGGGCGATCTGGGGAGGGAAGACTCAGGAGGCGAAGGGCAGACACCAGCGGCGACTGCTGGTGCTGCTGCTCCACGCCAAAATCGGAACCTCCAACTGCACCACGGCTATCTCCGGGACGCTCCACGATAGCACCCCCAGAAGGAGAACTCTCTCCATCACCAGTGCCACCCCCATTACCGCCGGGACAAGCCACGACAGTACCCCCAGGACTAGCAACCCCAAACTCAGCACCCCCAGAATGAGATCCCTCTCCAGCACTAGTGCCACCCCTAAGACCGCCGGGACAAGCCACAACAGTACCCCCATGACTAGCACCCTCCTCAATGCCCGCACCCCCAGAGCTCATGGACCCCTACAGCAACTACGTCTATGACGACGGCTGCAGCTGTGACAACTGTGACAACGGTTGCTTCGACATCGGTGGAGGAGGGGACACCGAGGCAGAGACATGCGACGACAACGAAGCCGCGGGGTCCCCGGAGTCAGCCAACTCATCGACCGGGACAACCGACGGGAGGAGAGTGATGTGACACACACCAGACGGGGCAGGACGGGGAGGAAGAGGAGCAGGGGCTACCGGGAAAGTGGGGACCAGGAAAAAGGGCGGGGTAACCGGGAGACCTCGGTGGGGAAAGGAATTGTAGAAAGAGATATTGAAGACTCGTCAAAAGTGACGACGCGGGAGTGAAATAAACGGTGAGACGACAGGTGGTAAAAGTGCTAGTCATACGTGTCGAGGGGGAAACCAAGGAAGACACAAAGGACAGTGCGGGTAGTGAGCTTGTCCATGCTCGAGGCATGAACGTGAATAAGGCAGCTCCACACATGGAACGCATACGCGTCACCAGGGAACCCAATCCAGAGAAGGTTTGGCGAAACCTGCGGCCGCTTGAAGTGTGGCCACAGGTTAAGCTGGTGAGCGGCGTAGCGAACGGCGAACGGCCACAGAAAATGGGGTGCATCGGCATGGATCATGGAGGTACGAGCCACCTCCATGACCAAACCGATGCGTTGCTCAGCGACCCCATTCTGCTTCAGGGAGTCCGGCAGGGTGTACGATTTGGTGATGCCCTCCGCACGACAGAACTGGCCAAGCTGACCGGAGGCAAACTCACCACCACGGTCAGAGTGGAGACGCAGCACGGGGAGGCCGCGGTGGACTTGCACATCTACGACCCACGAGATAAGGGCGTCAAGCACGTCGGCCTTCCGCTCCAGGGGAAACACCGTGGTGTAGTGCGTGAAGTCATTGACAAGCACTAGAAAGAAGCGCTCGCGACGCGGCCAAAGGGTCAAGAGTGGTAGTGGAGGATCGCCGGACAGGGAAGGGTAGTGGAGCTACGTGCGACTACCAGACCTGAGGAGCGGTCAGCAAGCGCTACAGCAGCAAGGGCAGCAAGCGGCATGAGCGAAGTGTGGTCGCGGAAGAAGCAGGCAGATGCTCCAGAGTCGAGCGTGATAGAGAGCGAAGCAGTAGCGTCTGCAGTAGCGACAGGTGGTAGGGGGACTAGCGTAGAGCCTAAGTTAAACTAGGCAAGAGGTCATACGCCTGACGCAGCAGGTGAACCTAGACTACATACGGGAGGCACACCAACACTAGGCAACACAGGGTCATAAGATCCGATCATACTAGAGTCATCAACATACATGACATACAGTACATAGTAGTCCTAATGTGATCCATGTCAAGCTCAAAGACAGGCACACAGCGGCGAGCCAGGGCGTATCAACCAGGAGGGTTCGAGGTGGGACCAAAGCGGAGATGGTTGAGGTCGTCAAGGCGGCGGTACCAGCGGGCGGCGGTGTGACCTGGATGGTCGCAGACGGTGCCGCGACGAGGGCCGTTCTGAATTTGGTACTGGCAGGTGGCCACACTAGAGCCGCCACCTGACACCGAGCTGCGCGGGGCACCACCACGACCACCACCACCAGCGCCACCAGGCCACCACCACGTCGGGGGTCCCCATGACAGCTGCTGCTGCTGCTACGACTGATGTTGTGGAGGCTGCTCCTAAGGCTGCTTCTGCTGTTGCGGTTGAGGCTGCTGCTGCGGCTGCTGCTCTGGGTCACCAGCCGCAATCCACTTGACTGCACCACCGTCCCAAGCCCCACATCCACCACCTCCACCACCCCCATCACCCCTTTCACCCTTCCCTCTGCCACGCCCCCCCTTGGGGCGGCGGCCCCTACCCGGACGCTACTGCGCTGAGGCCGCGGCAGCGGTCTTAGCAGCAGGGGTTGACTCAGCAACAGCGGCATAAACGTCAGAGTAAGTGCCTTGGGAGGGAGCACAGCCTTGGAAGATAGAGACCGGCGCAGTACCACTAGACTGCGCGATAGTGCGCTGGTGGGCCTCTATCGCGGACAGGGGGGTGACAAAGGCAGTGAGGGTGAGATCACCTGGGTGCTGACTAAGGAAGTGGTCGCGGGCAGTGGCTAGGCGGTCAGGCAAGCGTGTGGCAATAAGGTAAAGGGTAGCACAAGCGGTGGCGGGAAGGCAGTGAGTTGTGCCTTAGTGCTAGCGGTGCGGTAGCTAGTCTCCAGTAGGTCGAGGTGAGTGGCAAGGTCAGCGACAGTGGGGAAGGATGCAAGGTTAGGAAACAGCATGGGGAGGATCAGGTGGTTAATGGCAAGTTGAGCAACAGCGTTGCGCGAGTCCCAGACAGCGCAGGCAAGCTCAGCAGCGACAAAAGCCTCACGCTCAGCAGACGTGGGGTCGTCAGGGAGGGCAGCAGGCGGGGCGGGGCGAGGGAGCTTACCGTCGACATGGACGGCCAGGGAGTGGCCGTCCTGGTGCTGCCCGATCAGCTGGCGGCGGAGGTGGACGAGCCACGCCTCAAACTCAATGGCCCGACCCTCCGCGTCTAGGCGGAGCAATGAGTCTGCCATCACCACGGCTGCAGCAGCTGGCTGCCGCTGACAAGGGGAGGAGGGCAAACGGAGGAGGGTGGTGGAGTGCGGTGGGGAGCGGTGGAGCGCGGTGGGGAGCGGTGGGGAGCGGTGGAGTGCAGTGGAGAGCAGTGAAGTGCGGTAGAGACTGCCTGCGAGAGCGCCAGCTCAGAGGGGAAGCCAAGGCCGGCTGGCGGCTACGAACGTCCGGCGGTGACGGGCAGGCGGCTACAGGTGGACCAGCGGCGGCGGGCGGGCTGGCGGCAACGGGCGGCCAGCAGCGGCAGGCGGCTGGCGGCTGGCGGCAGCGGGCCGCCAGCGGCGACGGGCAGCGGCTGGTGGCAGCAGGCGGCCAGCGGCGACGGGCAGTGGCTGGCGGCAGCAGGCAGCCAGCAGGGATGGGCGGCTGGTGGCGACGGGCGGCCAGCGGCTATGGGCGCCTGGTGGCAGCGGGCAGCCAGCGGCGACGGGCGGCTGGCGGCAGTGGGCGGCTGGCGGCGACGAGCGACCAGCGGCAACGGGCAGCCAGCGTCGACGGTCGGGCTGGCGGCAACGGGCAGCCATCGGCGATAGGCGGCCAGCGGCTACAGGCGGACTGGCGGCGACGGGCGGCCAGTTGCAATAGGCGACCAGCGGCGATGGGCGACGGGCGGCCAGTTGCAACAGGCGACCAGCGGCGATGGGCGACGGGTGGCCAGCGGGCTACGGGCGATGGGCGGCCAACGGGCGACGGGCGACGGGGGCCAGCGGGCGACGAGCGGCTGGCGGCAAGCGGGGCTATGGGCGACGGGCGGCCAGCGGGCTACGGGCGACGGGCGGCCAGTGGGCTACGGGCGACCTGGGCCAGCGGGCTACGGGCGACGGGCGGCCAGCGGGCTATGGGCGACGGGGGCCAGCGGGCTACGGGCAACGGGCGGCCAGGGGGCTACGGGCGACGGGGGCCAGCGGGCGACGAGCGGCTGGCGGCTACGACGGTCAGCTAGGAACAGGCAGCTAGCGACGGGCGGCGCTTGCTAAGGCTAGGACTAGGGCGGAAGCGCGGGTGGCCAGGATCCTAACCTACTAGCGTGATACCAGAGTAAAAGATGGACTTCATGTGTGATACAGGGTGATTTTGTCTCAAGGGTTGTACTCTCTAATAGTACGCACCTATCTAGCCTATAGTAACATATAAATATATGTTTGACACGTCTTTCCTGTAATGAAGACTGCTTTGCCGCCAGCAGCACTGGCTGGTCGATTGCTTGAATTATGGAGGGTGAATGTGGCGCCCTCCCTGCTGTGGATGTGGTGGGTCGATGACCTGTATAATGCGAATGGTGAGACTGACTGACCCAGCAGGCTGCTGTGGAGTCATGCCGCATTCCTTCCCTCCCCCTCCCCCTTTCCGCTCCCTAACCTTCCACACAGCCCTATCCTTCCACACAGCATTGTCGCTTTATTGCCGTATCATGGTACACTTTTGCAGCCGCTTTTCGTCACCCTTCTGCCACGTCAGCTCCTTGTCCCTGTTTATCCCCTCTGCCACTCTTATTTCCCTCCTCTTTTCTGCCTTCAGTCCGCCAGTACTCGTCCAGGGGCTGCTTGAAGAGGAAGTAACCAGATGCCACGCCCACACTGCAGGCAAAGGATGGGGCGAAGGAATAGGGGGAACGGGCATCGGGATGTAAAATACGTCCAGTGGCTGCTGGAAGAGAAAGTAACCAGATGCCACGCGAACCCTGCAGACATGGGAAAGGGACAGGGATCAGGGAGAGGGATAGCAGGGAGGGACAGGGGGAAGAGATAGCGGGAAGGGACAGGGGGAAGGGCCAGGGGGAAGGAACAGGGACAAGGGACAGGAGGAAGTGGCGGGGGGAAGTGGCAGGGGGAAGGGACAGGGGGAAGGGACAGGAAAAAATATAGATTGAGATGTGTCCAAGCTGTCCAGAGGCCGGCTGAAGAGGAAGTAGCCAGATGCAACGCCCAGACTGCGTGCACACTGGGGCAGGGCTGTCATGCGCGCACGGGTAGGGGGAAGGGACAGGGGGAAGGGGTGGGGGAAAGGGGCAGAGAGAGGAGGGACAGGGGGGGGTGCAGGGGAAGGAACAGGCGGATAGGTGGCCGTTGATTGGGGGAGGGATATTGGGAAACAGGGTCAGCGGGGAAGTGGGGGATGCGAAAGCGGGGGATGGGCGAAGAGGGATGGGCAAGTGGGGTTTGAGACCGCGGAGGCGAAGGGAATGAAGAGGTGGTGCCTGCTGCTAGGGAGTGAGCGAGCTAGTTCCATGGGACCCGGAAAAAAACTCCCACCCTGGCATACTTCTAGTAATGGAACCCGAACAGGAGGTCGTGAGAATATAATGCCCTGCTAAAGTATAATATATTGGAATCGATATTCTCCCCCTGTAGTGACAAGGGGCTTGCGCGCCAGTGGCTTACATCATGGCAATCGCGACTTGATCGAGCGGAAGGCGAGGACGACGGTACATCTGTGACGGCTGCCGGCTGCTGACTGCTGACTGCTAGCCGTTGACTGCTAACCGTTAACCGTTGGCCGCTAACTGTTAGCCGCTGACTGTCGCCTGTTAGCGCAGCAGGTGGCAGAGACGGGCGAGAGAAAGCGCTAACGGGACAGAGGATTGGCAGGGAAAGACCTGGGAAGGCAATCGAAGAACGCGAGTGGGTTGAATCTACGTCGGAAGGGCCGTCGCTGCGGCACCTGTGGATACGAAATAGCACCGAATAACGAAGGCACCTGGTTGGTGCTTGGCTGGAAAGAAGCGAGCTGGTGGATAGTGGGGGAGTGCCTGCTGGATGGTTTTGATTGTGCCAGGTTTGGTTTCCGAACGTCTACACTCGAATTTTGCACTCCGAACGAACCATTTTGGGCCCGGTTTCCTCACTCTAGCCCCCGAAATGAAATCTGAACTGCAACTGATGTACTCGTTATGAACCGTTGTTTGTGTTACCCAGATGCTGTTCAGTTCGGGAATGAAAAGAGGGGTATTTCAACCTTGTTTGTGCTGCAGACAGAGTTCGTAAATATCGGTATATTTGAATCCAGAACCGAAACGACTCGCTTTCGTTGCGCGAATACCAAATCCCTTGGCCCACCTCCACCCCCAACCCTTTCCCCTCTGCAAATCCCAAGGTACAGGCGACGAATTCAGCCACGCACTCAGGAAAGAGTCTTCTCGTCAATTGAATCTTAGCTTGCAATCCCGCTGGCAGCGGCATTGCTCGTGCTGTAACAGCTGTCACAGCAGCAGCTGTCACCCATCCCATTGTTTTTTAGGGAAAGCTACCATCTAGAAGACGCGAGCTCGAGCCGCGCTGGTCACCAGATTCCCGTGTCGCCATGGACGCGATGCGGGAGAACCTGGCGTACTTAATCGACCAGCGGCTGTACGAGTCGGCTGAGATCCTCGTGAGTGGCTACGACGGTCAATAGTAGCCACAGTGTCACTAAAAAGCTCGGAATGCAGTGACCGTCACTGGATAGGAACGCATTCTAGGGTCGAACGAGGCAGAACGCGTGTGTATCATGCCTTGACAAAGGGATCATGATATGGTATCATATCATATCATATCATGCCCTCTCAGCTTTCCCGTTTTCCACTCCCTTTCCCCATTCTCCGCCGCGGACCTTATTTCCGATTCACCGTGCACCTGAATTCGGTCCCCTGCTCCTTCAGGGAAGCTTCCTGATCTCAGCAGCCGGGCCGGGCAGCGAGGTGTCGGCAATCTCGAGGGCGGAGAATCTGGTGCTCTACGCGGACGCGCTCTTTGGAAGACAGGAGTACCGCCGCGCGCTGGTAGGTGTCTCGCTCCCAGCCTCCCCTCTCCTCGCTCCTCCCACCCTCCCTCTCTCTTTCCCTCTCTTTGCCGACGCGCTCTTTGGGAGACAGGAGTACCGCCGAGCTCTGGCTGGTAGGAAGGTGCCTTCTTCCTCGCTCACTCCTCACTCCTCTCAGTTGGCAATCATCCCCTTTATGGAACCAGGCAGCGAGCTGGCGGCATTCCCAAGGGCGGAGAATCTGGTGGTCTACGCCGCGCGTTCCGGGCGGCAGGAGTACTGGCCCGCGCTGGTAGGTGTGCGTAGGTGTGCGGAGGCTGATAGTGCGCTGGTACCAGATGCCTCCCCCCTCACCTTTTGCCCCTTCCCCCTTGCCCCTCGCCTCTCCTCTCTCCCCTCTACCGCTAGGCGCAGCAGCTCCTCAGTTCTCCTCCCCATGGTCCCGTCCTCTCCCCTTCCCCTCTCCTTCCCTCTCCCTCCCCCCTCTCCTCTCCTCTCCCCTCCCCCTCTCCTCCCCTCTCCCCTCCCCCCTCTCCTCCCCTCTCCCCTCCCCCTCTCCTCCCCTCTCCCCTCCCCCCTCTCCTCCCCTCCCCCCTCCCTCTCTCCTCCCCTCTCCCCTCCCCCCTCTCCTCCCCTCTCCCCTCCCCCCTCTCCTCCCCTCTCCCCTCCCCTCTCTCCTCCCCTCTCCCCTCCCCTCTCTCCTCCCCTCTCCCCTCCCCCCTCTCCTCCCCTCTCCCCTCCCCTCTCTCCTCCCCTCTCCCCTCCCCTCTCTCCTCCCCTCTCCCCTCCCCTCTCCCCTCCCCTCTCTCCTCCCCTCTCCCCTTCCCCCTGTCCTCCCCTCTCCCCTTTCCCCACTCCTCCCCTCTCCCCTTCCCCCTCTCCTCCCCTCTCCCCTTCCCCCTCTCCCCTTCCCCCTCTCCTCCCCTCTCCCCTTCCCCCTCTCCCCTTCCCCCTCTCCTCCCCTCTCCCCTTGCTCTCAGAATCTCTACCGTCAGGCGCAGGAGCTCTGCATATCTCTCCTCTCTCCACTCCCCCCTTAGCCCCTCCTCTCCCCTGTCTCCCCTCGCTCCCTCCCCTCCTCCTCTCTCCCCTCGCTCCCTCCCCTCCTCCTCTCTCCCCTTGCTCGCTCCCCTCCTCCTCTCTCCCCTCGCTGGCTCCCCTCCTGTCTCCCCTTGCTCCCAGAATCTCTACCGCCAGGCGCAGCAGCTCTGCAAGGTGGCCGGCCATGCGGGCGGCAGCACTCGGACCGTACCCGGCAGCCCTGCCACTGTAGCCAGCGCCGGCCTGGGGAATGCCATCCAGTCAGGCAGCTACAGTGCAGGGGTGGGAGGGGGAGGGGGAGGGGGAGCTGGGGGAGGTACTGGGGGAGTGGGGCGGTATGGGGGGGTGGGGCAATCAGGAGGGGCAAGCGGGATAGGGGGGAGTGGGGGAGGGGGGAGATTGGGAGCTGGGGGGATGGCCATGGGGTGTTTGCCAATGGTTTCAGGGGCGGCGTGTGCGGGGGTAGGGGGCGGAGGAGGAGGGGGGTGTGTGGTTGGTGGAGTGGGTGGTGGTATGAGCATAGTGGCTCTGGATACAGACGTGGGAAAGGCAGAGGTGAGAGGGACACAAGATCATCGTTTCTGTTTCTCCCCTCCCCTTGCTCACTCCATTTTCCGTTCATTCTCTTGCCGTTTCCTCCTCATAGTCCCGCTCCCCTCCTTCATCCTCTCTATCTCTTGTCCACCCATCCCCCTCATACGTGACGTACCAGGTTCGTCTGAGGGTGGCGGAGTGCTACGTGGCGTTGAAGGAGGTCAAGCCTGCACTCACAGAGGTGCGTGCGTAAAGTCAACCAAGTCAAGCAATTCAATCTGTTGTAGCAGGCTAAATTAAGCAAAAAGGTTTGTCTGCCTGCGGGTGGCGGAGTGCTACGTGGCGTTGAAGGAGGTCAAGCCCGCACTCACAGAGGTACGCAGAAAGTCAAGACGAGTCAAGCGATTGAATCAGTTCAATTTGGTCAAACTATTCAAGCAGGTCAAACAAAGCAAATAGGTTCGTCTACGAGTGGCCAAACGACTGCTACGTGGCACAGGTCAAACACTATTCCCGGTATTTCCTGTGTTGCATATGTTTCGTTGCCTCCCTCCAACCCTATGTCCCCTCCTTGTTCCCCTCATATCACCTGCTCTCGCTGCACCTCAGCCTGTGGCCAATGCGCCTCAAATCTCCCTTGCCTCACCCCTCCTCCTCCCCCACTTCCCCCCATGCCTCCTGCTACCCCCAGCTGGAAGCCGTGCCTCACCGCCTGCGCTCGCTGCGCCTCAACCTGCTGCTGGCCCGCCTCTACCACTCCAGCAGCTACGACCGTGCTGCCCTGGCCGCTTACAAGGAGTGCCTCAGGTGCGCATCAATGCCTCAGGTGTTTTTTAGTGCCTCAGGCACCCTCTACTGCCTCAGGCGCCCTCTAGTGCCTCAAACTGCTGTTGGCCCGCCTCTACCACTCCAGCAACTGATAACGTGACCGCGCTGCACTGGCTGCATACAAGGAGTGCCTCAGGTACTCTCAGTTGCGCCTCAGGTACTCTCAGTTGCGCCTCAGGTACTCTCAGTTGCGCCTCAGGTACTCTCAGTTGCGCCTCAGGTACTCTCAGTTGCGCCTCAGGTACTCTCAGTTGCGCCTCAGGTACTCTCAGTTGCGCCTCAGGTACTCTCAGTTGCGCCTCAGGTACTCTCAATTGCGCCTCAGGTACTCTCATTTGCGCCTCAGGTACTCTCAGTTGCGCCTCAGGTACTCTCAGTTGCGCCTCAGGTACTCTCAATTGCGCCTCAGGTACTCTCATTTGCGCCTCAGGTACTCTCAGTTGCGCCTCAGGTACTCTCAGTTGCGCCTCAGGTACTCTCCGTTGAGCCTCAGGTACTCTCCGTTGAGCCTCAGGTACTCTCAGTTGCGCCTCAGGTTCCCACGTGCCTCTGGTATTCCCAAGGTTTACGGACTCTTTGGAACGATGGGAAGACTGACAACACCTGAGGCACTATTGGGAAGACACCCTCTTTTTCCAACGAGATTTGGGGTGGCGGAAAGGGGTTGAGACGAACTCCCTCCCACCCGACGCCCCCCTTCCCCACACCCACCTTCACCGCCACCTTGGCAGTGCACAGTGCACACTTGGCTTGGAGGCTCCTCTTAGAGTTTGACAAGCAGAGCCCCCTCCCCTCCTCCCCAACCACCCCCAGGGAGTGCCCTTTCGCCATGCAGGTCCTGGCAGCTGTGGCTCAGCTGGTGCTGTCCCCAAACCACACTCCCCGTACCCTTACCCTCCCCCCCCCCCCCCCTTCCCCCTCCTCCTCCGCAACCACCCCAGGCAGTGCCCGTTCGCCATGGAGGCCCTGGCAGCTGTGGCTCAGCTGGGGCTATCTGCCAAAGAGACCTGCGCGCTGCTGCCCCAGCAAGAGGTGAGAGATGGTGCATTTGATGTTGCTCCACTCAAGTGTCAAGGCTCAGCTGGGCCGACCTGCCAAAGCGACTTTGAGGCGCCTAAAAAATCCAGCTGGGCCTATCTGCCAAAGTGACCTGCTGCCTCAGCAAGAGGTGAGAGGTGGTGCATTAGCTTCAACAGCGACAAGTGTGGATGCCTTCACATCCCATCGGAATTCCTTTCATTTCATCACCCCAACCGTTTCGTCTTATCCCATCCCATCCCACGCCACCCCCTGCCCAACATCCCCACCCGCCATCCTTTTTCCAGCCCCTTCCCAGCACCCCTTGCGGCAGGGGGGCAGCAAAACGACATTCTCCTTCTTCATGCCATCTCCCACCTCCGCCCACCCTCCCCGCGCTCCCCCCACCCTCCCCGCACTCCCCCACCCTCCCCGCACTCCCCCCACCCTCTCCCCCCACCCTCCCTGCACTCTCCCCACCCTCCCCGCACTCCCCCCACCCTCCCTGCACTCTCCCCACCCTCTCCGCACTCTCCCCATCCTCCCTGCACTCTCCCCACCTCCCTGCACTCTTCCCACCCTCCCTGCACTCCCCCCACCTCCCCGCACTCTCCCCACCTCCCTACACTCTTCCCACCCTCCCCGCACTCTCCCCACCTCCCCGTGCCGTCTCTCCCCCCCAGCCCCTTCCGAGCACCCCCAGCAGCAGAGGGGGCGGCAAGGCGGCAGGGGCAGGGGAGGTGCACGAGTCGTGCAGGTGGCTGCAGAAGTATGTGGAGGCCCAGGCGCACCGCACAGCCAACGAGAATGCAGGTGGGGATTTCCAGACATCTATGTATGAGTGTACGATGGTGCATGAATGTGCATGAGTGAGAGCTTGAGTGGCTGCAGAAGTATGTGGTGGGAGCAGGGGAGGCACAGGCGCACACACAGCGAATGAGAACGCAGGTGGGAGCAGAGAAGGGGCAACGAGCATGAGTGGGGGTATGAGTGAGAAACGCGAGTGGGGGTATGACTCATGAGTGAGAGCATGAGTGACAGAAGTATGCAGAGGACACATAGGTGCACTGCCCAGTGCATGAGAATGCAGGTGAGAGCGGTCATGTAGGTTAGAGATTTCAAAAGCAGACACATCAGCAGCACGGTTCCTAGAAAGGAGACACGTCAGCTCAGAAAGTTGCCATAGTGGCTCGCTCTCGCCCTCCCTCTTCCTGTCTCCTCCAGCCAGCTTGGACGAGTATCAGCAGCTGGTGTCTCGTTTTCTCAAAAACCTGCACCTGCACAAGGGGCAGGTGGGCGCCCACTCCTCACCGCCTCATTCTTCTGCTCCTTCAATTCCCGCTCCCTCCAGCCAGCTTGGACGAGTATCAGCAGCTGGTGTCTCGATTCCCCAACAACGTGCACCTGCAACTGCACATGGGGCAGGTGGGTTCCTTCCACTCAGCTTCCTCTGGGTCTATCCGCCAATCACTTTCAGGCTGTCCTAGGCCACGCTGTATAAAACCCATGCGATTGTACCCGGTGTACTCCCTTCGCATACCAAGTAATGTTATCATTCTATAGAATGGCACCCATTGCGATGCTACCTGAATGTATGCCCAAGTACTTTGACCATGAGCCGATTACATGTCAAGCTCTCACATCCCATGCCATCCCATGCCATCCCATGCCATCCCATGCCATCCCATGCCGTCGCATTCCATCGCATACCATTGCATGCGTTCCCATGCCATGCCGTGTGCTGTCATCACCATCACCATCACCATCATCATCATCATGCCATGCGTTGCCGTCTTCGCCAGGTGGAGGCATCTCAGGGCCGCAACGAAGAGGCCATGATTCACTACCAGAAGGTGCTCTCGTTACTATGTTCTCTCGTTATAAGGTGGTCTTCTTCCTTATTATGTGATCTCGTTATTCTGTGCTCTTTTTATTAGGTGCTCTCGGTATACGGCGCTTTCGATATACAGTGCTCTCGTTATTAGTAGCTCTCGTTATTGTCTCGTACCCCCTTCAACATCCCCAAACTGCAAGTGGAGGGGGGCCACCTGGGGGGCGTAGGGGATAGGGGGGGGGGTTTGGGGGGGAGCGAAGCCAGGATCAAGAGGGGGGGGGGGAGAAGAAGTTGGGTTCATAGACTCGCTCATCCACCCCTTTTCCTTTTCCCACCGCAGGCCCGCACTCTAGACCCTTTCAACATCAGCTGCATGGACGACTACGCCCTGCTGCTGCTCTCCCGCCGCTCCCCCTCCTCCTCCTCCGCCCTGCCCGCCCCCAACCTGCAAGTAGAGGCGGGGCATCTGGGGGCGCAGGGGGAGGGGCGGGGGGGGTGGAGTTGAAGAGGCTAGCGGCGGAGATGCTGGGGGTGGGGGCGGGGCGGGCGGAGGCATGGGTGGTGGCTGCTGCGCTGTGGATGAGTAAAGGGGAGCGAGGGAGTGCCATGGCTTATGTTGAGAAGGTGAGTATGCTTGTATTGGGTATAAGAGGCTAACAAGGTAAGTGCTGGCAAGACGAGCGGGGCGAGTGGAGGCATGGGTGGTGGTTGCTGCGCTGTGGATGAGCAAAGGGGAGAGGGGCAGTGCGCTGGCGTGTTGAGAAGGTGGGTGAGCGTAGGTGTGTGGATGCAGTCTCTCTAGGTGAGTACAGTAAAGTCAGAATTCTCAAGCATTGCTCCACAGGGTGCACTCTGTCGAGGTGAGTGCGTTGCTGTGATATGAAGTTGACATGGGAAGTGTTTGCAGAAGCAGCAGGGAGGGCGGAGGCATGGGTGGTTGCTGCTGCTCTGTGGATGAGCGGGGGGGGAGTGAGGCAGTGCTATGGCATATGTTGAGAAGGTGGGTGTGTTAGCCTGTTGAGAATTCTCAGAAACATAACAAGAGTGCGGAGGTCAGGTGATTTGGTTGGCTTAAGTAATCCGCTAAGCCCCCCCCCCCCCCTTTCATTCCCCTCAGGCCCTTCAACTAGACAACCACCTCTTCCCTAAACCCTGAACCCTAAACCCTTATCCCCCTTCTTGCTTTCTCCATTTCCTCCCATTCCTCCCCTTACCTTTCTTCCCTGCCTTCTTCTCCCTCAGGCCCTTCAACTAGACGACCACCACTTCCCTGCTCTCCTAGCCAAGGTGCGTCTCATCCTCCCGATGTGTTCTGTTTTTTATAATTCTAAAAAACAGAACACATGTAGCTCTACGCTGCCTGTTTTTTTAGAATTCTAGATAACACAACACATCCTCGAGTTTGCAGGGTTTTTTTAAGAATTCTAAAAAAACACAACACATCCTCGACGACCATCACTTCCCTGCTCTCCTAGCAAGGTGTGTCTCGTCCTCCGGCCGTGCACCTCCAAGTCCCGGCCCGCGCTCTTCATGTTTCAGCAATCACGTGCGTTACACGTGCAATGGTTGAGGGTCTTGTTGAGCCATCTAGACACAGGCAGCAGTAATGGCGGCAGGACGAGCAGCCGCCCTCTATTCTCCTTCTCCCCCCGTTCAGGGCGCCATTCTGCTGTAAGCCAACTGGTTCGGGACAGCAGCGGTGGCAACAACTGGAGCACCCTTGCACTAGGTTTCTTAGCCCCACTGACCTTAGCCCCATTCTCACCCGCTGGAGCACCCAACTCAGCCCCCGCCCCGTTTTTGAGTTGACCCAAAAGTCCACTGAGGTCTCAACCCCCACCCCCTAACCTCTATCATTCTGGTTGCGAAAAAACGCTGTCCTTCTCCCACCAGGGCGCCATTCTGCTGCATGCCGATCGGTCCGAGACAGCAGCGGTGGCGGCAGCAGCAGCAGCCATTTTTCGGAGAGCATACACTCAGAAGCAAGACCTGCGGGTGTTCCAAGGTATTGGTGCAAGGTGGTGTTCCAATGTAGCGCGAGAGAGAAGCCAGGTCATGTCCTTTCTTGATGTGCGTGTTATGACAAGAACGAGGGGTGGCCCACTGACTCTGTGTTTTTCCGGAGAGCATAAACACAGAAGCAAGACCTGCGGCTGCGGGTGTTACAAGGTGGTGTTACAAGGTGGTGTTACAAGGTGGTGTTACACGGTGGTGTTACAGGGTGGTGTTACGAGGGGGTGTTAGAAGGTGGTGTTGCAAGGCGGTGTTAGAAGGTGGTGGTGCAAGGCGGTGTTAGAAGGTGGTGGTGCAAGGCGGTGTTAGAAGGTGGTGGTGCAAGGCGGTGTTAGAAGGTGGTGGTGCAAGGCGGTGTTAGAAGGTGGTGTTGCAAGGCGGTGTTAGAAGGTGGTGTTGCAAGGCGGTGTTAGAAGGTGGTGTTGCAAGGCAGTGTTAGAGAGGAGAGAGAGGCATGTGCAGTTCCCCTCTTCCTCTTCCTCTTCCTCTTCCTCTTCCTCTTCCTCTTCCTCTTCCTCTTCCTCTTCCTCTTCCTCTTCCATCTCCACCGAACTCACCCTCTAACTATGCTTGTAAATTTGAGACCAAGTGATGCCTCTTTTGGGCAATTCACCTTCCAAACCAGGTAGCACCTTCCAAACCAGGTTGCACCTTCCAAACTAGGTAGCACCTTCCAAACCAGGTTGCACCTTCCAAACCAGGTAGCACCTTCCAAACCAGGTAGCACCTTCCAAACCAGGTAGCACCTTCCAAACCAGGTGGCACCTTCCAAACCAGGTAGCACCTTCCAAACCAGGTAGCACCTTCCAAACCAGGTGGCACCTTCCAAACCAGGTAGCTAGCAACCCTCGGATGATGACGGCATTTTCTGTCGTCGCATACTCCTGTTCCTGCCGTTGCTCCGAACCACCCTCCCAGGTCTGGTCCGAGCCTACCTGCGCATTCCGAAGCTGAAGGAGGCCATAGCAGCAGCTCGAGAGGCAGTCAAGGCGTTCCCTAACTCTGCCAGCGCTTTGTCTCTTCTGGGGGAGGTGTATCTGCAGCACGGGGACAGCAGGGACAAGGTAGTGCTACCCTAAAAGCCCCCTCTTCTTTTTCACTACTCATGGTGTTTGCAAAATGTTTCTCTGTTGTGTTTCTAGTCGACAGAAAATACCTCCACTCACCTGCGACCAACACCCTCCACCTCCCCTTTCCCCTCCTCCCTCCCCACGGCGGGTGCGCAAGGTGTTTGAAGCTGCACCGACGATGGCCATTCCCTGCGCTCTGCGTCAAACAATCCTCCCTCCTGCTCTTGCCTCCTGCTCTTGCCTCCTGCTCTTGCCTCCTGCTCTTGCCTCCTTCTCTTGCCTCCTGCTCTTGCCTCCTGCTTTTGCCTCCTGCTCTTGCCTCCTGCTCTTGCCTCCTGCTCTTGCCTCCTGCTCTTGCCTCCTGCTCTTGACCCCTCCTGCTCTTGCCTCCTGCTCTTGACCCCTCCTGCTCTTGCCCCCTGCCCTTGACCCCTCCTGCTCTTCCCACCTGCCCTTGACCCCTCCCCCTCTGCAGGTGCGCAAGGTGTTTGAAGCTGCACTGAGGATGGCCAGCCGGTGTGCTGCTTCTAAGAACCCCCCGTTTACTGCCCGCCCCCCCTCTACACACCCACACACACCACTGCAGGCACACAAGGTATTCGAGGCTGCACTCAGGATGGGCAGTCACTGTGGCGCTGCTGTCACGGAGAAGCCTCTTCCTTTTTGCAACTCTCCTCAGGGATCGCTGCTGCCCCTTAGAACTCTCCTTTGATCTCCCCTCCACCCCTCCATACACCCACACAAACCATTGCAGGCGCGTAAGGTGTTTGAGGCTGCTCTGCGGATGGATGGACAGTCGGTGCGATGTGCCTTATTCTTGTCCTCCCACCTGCTCCTGTCCCTGCCCTTGCCCCCTCCCCCTCTGCAGGCGCGCAAGGTGTTTGAGGCTGCTCTGCGGATGGACAGTCGTTGTGGCGCTGCTGTCACGGGATTGGCTGACGCACACAGCATGGATGGCCGGCACGCTGCGGCTGTTGACGTGTGAGTCTGAACTTATCTGTGTGCCACACACTGGCAGTGTGCAGCAGACTGGCAGTGTGCAGCAGACTGGCAGTGTGCAGCAGACTGGCAGTGTGCAGCAGACTGGCAGTGTGCAGCAGATTGGCAGCGTGCAGCAGACTGGCAGTGTGCGGCAGACTGGCAGTGTGCAGCAGACTGGTTGTGTGCAGCAGACTGGCAGTGTGCAGCAGACTGGCAGTGTGCAGCAGACTGGCAGTGTGCAGCAGACTGGCAGTGTGCAGCAGACTGGCTGTGTGCAGCAGATTGGCAGCGGTGCAGCAGACTGGCAGTGTGCGGCAGACTGGCAGTGTGCAGCAGACTGGTTGTGTGCAGCAGACTGGCAGTGTGCAGCAGACTGGCAGTGTGCAGCAGACTGGCAGTGTGCAGCAGACTGGCAGTGTGCAGCAGACTGGCAGTGTGCAGCAGACTGGCAGTGTGCAGCAGCAGACTGGCAGTGTGCTGCAGCAGACTGGCAGTGTGCAGCAGACTGGCAGTGTGCAGCAGCAGACTGGCAGTGTGCGGCAGACTGGCAGTGTGCAGCAGACTGGCAGTGTGCAGCAGACTGGCAGTGTGCAGCAGACTGGCAGTGTGCAGCAGCAGACTGGCAGTGTGCTGCAGCAGACTGGCAGTGTGCAGCAGACTGGCAGTGTGCTGCAGCAGACTGGCAGTGTGAAGCAGCCTGGCAGTGTGCAGCAGACTGGCAGTGTGCCGCAGTAGACTGGCAGGAGGCCAAGCTTGGTGTTGGTCACACTACATCCTCTCACACCCGTTCCTCTCACACCCGTGGTGAAGCTGTGTGGCAGTGGGCGTTGAGAATTCTCAAAAGCCAACTCAGCTGGCATGGTGTTGAGTATCTGTCTCTCACATCCTTGTCCCCCTCTCTCTGCTTCTTTGTGTCTCGGGCCTCAGACAATCTCGAGCGCCACCTGGCAGGGGACGCTGCTGACTGGCAGTGGGCGCTGGCATGGTCTTGAGTATCCCTCAAATTCTATTTCTCCCCTCCCTTCTTCCTTGTTTCCCATGCTTCTCCCAGCTTGGAGCGCCACCTGGCAGTGGACGCTTCTGACTGGATCCACGTGAAGCTCGGGTTCGTCCACATGGCGGCCAACCGGCTGCCCGACGCGCTGCACCACCTGCAGACGGCGCTCAGGTGATGCTGCCGTGGCATGCTAAGATGCGGTAACCATGGACTGCCATGCTTGTTGTCCAATGGGTGACCATTCCGTGCCCCGCCACCCACCTCGCTTCCTCCTGTATCTCTTCTCACTCCACCTAATCTTGCTGTGTGTGCTTGTCTTGTCTGCATGGTGGCATACATGCACACACGTTTTAACGCTTGCATGCATGCACATGCGGATGCATGTGTAACCACATGAACACATGTATGCTTGTATGCACAGCGCATGCATGTGCATGCGATGTTGATACTCCTTCTGCCTGATGTCTTCTGCATGTCACCCTTTGCCTGCACACATACCCTGCCACGTCAGCATCAATCCGTCCAATGAGAACGCCAAGAGAGGGCTCAACCGCATCGACAAGCTTCTCAAGGTGATCCACGTTCCACCCCTTCCCATTCCGTTCCACCCCTCTCCACTCCATTCCACCCCTTTCCATGCGATGCTATGCCTAACCATACCATGCCATACCATGTCACCTCCAGTGCCAATCCATGTCGGTGTGTCACGTTGTCACATCCTAGGGTTCCCAGCAGTACACGTCACCTTGTATAAAGTACCCCCCCCCCCCCCCTTCCCCCTTGACTGCAAACAGGGAGGTGATGGGGATGAGGAGGAAGAAGAGGCATCACTCCAATATGGCACTGGCGGTCCATTGTTCGAATGATAAAAGATAATTTGGGCGACAGACTTACTGTACATGCCTTGCTTGATAGCCCTTGCCGATAACCCTTTATGGGTGCCTTGGTTAGTGCATGGTTGACTTCCGTGCCTTGTTTCTTTGTAATAGAGAGCCTTTTATCAGACTCTCGCATCACTGCAGTTAGCCTGATGCAAAGTGGTTCAATGTGGCATAGAATTGTTTAACGCTTGGCATTCTTTAAAACTGTTTCACGCTCGGAATTCTCATCACTCAGGCGAAAGCTGCAAGTCTGATACAAGGCTAGAAGGAACCCGCCCTTAGGGTCCAGGGTGAAAGAGTAAGTCCAAAACTAGCACTACTGTACAGAACAAGTGCACCACATCAAGGGCAGCTAGACTAACTACTCGCTCTTACATATGTTAGCGGTTAGCAATATGGTACAAGTTACGGAGCTGCTACAACAGCTCCCAAGGCCAGAAGGCGCAGCACGAGACGTGCGAAGCCCTTCGGAAAAAAACGAGGGTGATACGCTTGCGATCCTCCCCTTCAAGTCACCACCTTTCAGCACGCCGCATTCGTACGCATTTCAGAGGGTAAGTGTATGGTCACAGAAACAGCGTGTGGTTTCCACCGAAGCCCTAGCATGCCATCAAGCGCCCTCCCAGCACCACATCCCCAATCCCCCCAGCTCCCACTGCTGCATCTCCCCCTCCGCCTCCACACCCTCCAGTTTTCCCCCAGTCTCCGCCTCGTCCGCAAAGCAGTGCGCGCGGAGCACATCATCCGCGCACAAGGCATCCAACGTCTTCTCCGCGTCTGCCGACCCTTCCCCATCCCCACCACACTCCGCGCCGTGAATGCATCTCCGCAAAGCTCCGCCTGCAGAAGCGCGCCGATGTCTTCCGCGCCCAACGGCTCTTCCCAGGCGCCGACGCAAGCTCCGCTCAGAGCACTCGGCGGAACAACGGCGAGGAATGACTGCGCGTATTCCGCGCAGATAAGATCCCCGCCGCGAACCGATTCGCCAGCGAGTGAGCTTTCAACCTCCGCCGGGTCTCCGCCAACACTACTGCCGCGCGAGTAATCGCCACCAGCAGCGGCGGAGCATGCGGAGTCGGCGGGGGAAGCCGGCGTTGGCGCGACGCCGTCAACCTCCCCTTCCCCCTCCTCGTCTTCCCCAAGCGCCTCGAGCACCCACCACGGAAGGCTTGTCGACGGCGATCGGCCATCAGACGCGCCACGCAGATGCTTCGCCGCAGCTTCGGACTCCCCCCAGCAGGTAGCGCCAGACCAGAGAGGGAGCGATTCGGCACAATCATCGCTGTCGAGTACGGCGGCGTCCCCGTTGTTTGCGCCCATCTTCTCCGACTTGCCGCGCACTCTCCGCTCCGCCAAGTCTTCTGCGGTCCTCTTCGTCCCGCGGGAGCCGCCTATCTTCGACTCTTGAGATAGTCTTTCCGCGAAGCACAGGCGCTCGGCGGGTAGGTCGCTGAACATATCAGACTCGTCGAAGTTCGAGCCGCTACCCTCATGCGTTTTCGCGCCGACTGAGCTGCTGGCGCCACTGTAGTCGCAGTCGACAGGAAGCGGCCGGCAGCAGTCCGGCAGCGCCGAGCAAAACGGACGGACGAGACATGTCGAGGGCGTCGGCTGCGGGCGCGGCGGCAAAAAGCGACGCACGGCTCGCGATGCGACCGAACGACGATGTCGCCGATGCGGAGGGCGACGCGGGAAGCGCAGTCGGGGTGCGAGCGGAGAAGTCGAGAGCTGCGTGAGCAGCTGCAGCTGGTGTCGGAGCCATTCGTTCATGAGGAGCGGACTCCACGAAAATGTGTCGCGAAAGACGTCTCGACGGGAAGGTTTGTACGACGCTACCGTTGTCGTCGGAATAGGTCGTTTTGCGGGGTTTGCTCAGATGCCGTAGAGGCAAGCGGTTGATGAGAGGGCTTGCAGCCTCCATGGTATATTGTAGTGGGCCCTACGTGATTACTACCTTCAGTGAGTTACTCGCCTCCACAGTGGGTGCACTCTGGAGGCAGGTGGGACAGATCTTGGCAGAGGTGGGCGATGGTGTGCCAGGAACTTAGACAGGGGCGGCGGGGAGGACGGAGTGTAGTTGGGGCAAACTGAGGGAGGGGGGAGGAATTGCAGCGCAGGTTACGGAAGAAATGTATGCTGGTGGGAGGGAGGGGGTTTTTGAGTGCCACAGTTGGTTGGCTGGCAGAGGAGAGCGGGGCAGAGCAGAATGGAATGAGCAAGCGGGGGTTGGGGGAAAGAAATCTAGAGTGTTGATCGAAACTTGAGGGGCATTGGCTTCGCGCGTCGATTTTGCTGCCAATGGCAGCTGGAAGCATCGCAAAAGGATCTTGAAGCTGGCGAAAAAGCGCAGCGCGCGGCACAGGTGGGCGGAGGCGTCAGCCAATCCCCGAGGACGGTTGGCGGGATGCGGTGAATATGGCGGACACGCAGCGGAATACTGAAGGCCTTCTGTTCTGTCTTGGAATAGGGGGAAAGGGGCACTGCAGCAGCAGGCATGGTTGGGGGTGCGCTAGGGTAGGGTGGTTGCGGGTGCCCGGGGTGCTCTGCCTCGAAAGTTTTGGACAGCTTGGCGGAGCAGAGGACGAAAGCGGAACTGCAGCGTGGCGGAAGACCCGGAAGTTGCCCGGCTGTGAGTTAAACGAGCCGCGGCGCGGAGCATGAGGGAGCCACGTCAATACACCTCATCAGGGCGCCAAGTCCCGAGGATGAAGACCGAACTTCGTTTCGTCAACGTGGAAAGGGGCAGACGAGGCAAATGTACTTTGGGCCCGACGCTCACTGGGGCTAAGTGAATTCTCGGCGTTTTTGCGAATTCGTGGTTTGTATATCTGGTCCCAATCCGATCACCAGAAATGCTCCACAGAGGCACACAAAAAGCACTATACAAAGGGTTTCAGAATGCATACAACATGGTAGGCCCATCAAGGAAAAATTAAAACAATTCACAGGGTAAACAAGTTAACTGAGTAATCTATCTTGCCCTGTTCTTGCAAGCACTGACCGCCGCGAAATCATATAGGCAGACGACGATCTGCCCCTTCCCGCCGTGACAGCTGAACATGCAATCGCTGACACATCCTTGCTGCCCCTACATTTTCCTTTTTTTGCGCACCCACATCTCTGGCATCATCATCCGAATATTCTCTCCGAAAATGACTTTTATGCTGACAACGTAGGCGCCATTGAACCGCATCGTAGCCTTTTGTAACGCACAGAAGACTGCAAATAAGCCGAGCATCCTCTAGTACCGCATTTGAATGTCGGTATTTCTCGACAGTCGGCGTCCCTTGAACCAGCCCTCAATTTTAGGTGCCAGGACGAGTCTACGGTCAGAATTCGCAAACACAGAGTTTATCGAGAATGAAAGAAAATATTCATCACGTGAATCCAGCTGACAACCAATGAACGACACGCTTCCACGCACATCACCAGATTTCCAGCACGTCGACGTTGTCCCTTCCACCAACATAGGAATGAGGAGTGCTCACCCAGCATGAACGTACAAAAAAGGGGTACGATATTGCGCTCCCTATGCAGGTAAATGACCTTCTTTAGGGAGGGCATAAACAACATTCATCGTTGTTACTCTTAGCGTGCTTTCATCAGCACATTATACTCTTGTTGCACTTTGCAGTTTTGAAAAGGACCTATAATATAATCATATAATGCATAATTTAGAGCAACAATTATTATACATATATAATAATATATAAATAAAATTCAATCAAAGTAAATATTTATCGAACTTTCAAGTTACATAAGATTTTTATATATTAATACTTAAGATAAATCATACACTCAATATTTTGTTTGCTAATGCGCATCCTCGACTTACATGCTTCTACTTTGGAATATCATATTAAAATTTCATCCATAATTAGTGTTCAAGTTATTTGTCATTCTCATACCAAGCAAAGTGTTCGATCTGGGGGCTTCGGGGATATTCCCACAAGGCGGGGTCAGTATCAAACTAAACTAGACTAGTCGGATCTCCATATCAATCATATAACACAAATATTATGCATATAGACCGTGCATGTCCGCGTGGTATACCACGTGTAAGGAATTAGAATTCCTTACTGCGCTAAACTACATTGCGTACACCCGAAGTCCTCAAACTCGCATGCTAGGCCTATATTGTCTGCCTGAACATTCCCGAGTCGCGTTCCGAGACCCTCGCCACCCAACCAACCCACCTCTCGTCCCGAGGTTCTCGCCCTAGCTCGTCTATGCCCTATTTTAGCCAATTCGCTCGTCACTTGCTGATTGGTTTTTTTCCAATGTTGTATTTCCATTACTAAGTCGGTTGTTCCATTCCCACTCATAACATCTGGTATTTAGATCACTTTCTTAGGCTAGTCGCTTCCCTTGCCCGATATTTTGTTTAAGGGGGGGGAGGGGGGGAGGGGGGGGGGGAGGGGGAAAAGAAGAGATGGCTTGAGGGCCCGAGGCTGCACATCGGTTGCCCAGGAGCTAGATATGATTAGCTCCTACAACTACGATAGCATGTGCGCCTCTAAGCCATTCGATCCCTGCCTTTGGATGGCCTGGATTGGTCGTGCCCTGCCCTCTCCCCGGAAACGGACAGCTGTATCTGTCGCGAGTTTTTGCCACGTAAGTTGGTGGCGTTCATTTCAGTTGATTTGAGCCTGCGGATGGCGCTGTCGTCACGCGGCGAAGAAATTTTCAAGACGGCTGGCGCGGACTTCTTCAGTGGCTCGCAAAATTTCCTAAGCTCGCCTCGTGGGAAAATGAAAGTTGTGGACCTCGCCAGACGCACAAGGAACGTGCAGCAGGAATTATTCTACCAGAAATCATGCGCGAGTAGACAGTTGTCTCGTCTGGACTGGCGCGGAGTGCTACCAGGTGCGTGCGTCATGGCTAATTTTCGGCAGGAGTGACGCATTATGGGATGGCGCGTGCTTGACCAGCTTCGGGGAACCACGGTATTCTCCAAACTATATCTGCGGCCCGGATACTGGAAAATAAGAATGGCGGACAATTCCATCTACAAAATTGCCTTCCGAACTCGGTACGGGTCGTACGAGTATCTGGTAATGCCGTTCGGACTCACCAACGCACCGGCAACGTTCCAAGCCAAAATGAACCACATTCTATGCCCACTCTTGGACAAATGCGTGGTGGTGTACGTGGATGACATCCTCATCTACTTGCGCGACATGAAGTAGCACGTCGAACACATGCGATGCGTCTTCGACATTCTTTGATGAGAACGATTCTACGTAAAATTATCCAATAGCGAATTCGCCCTCAAGAAGGTCCAATTCCTAGGACACATGGTGAGCGCTCAAGGAGTTCACGTCGACCCCAAAAAGATCGCAGTCGTGCACATGTGGAAGACACCCAAGAACGTGAAGGAGTTGCAGCAGCTCCTAGGCTTCGCTAACTATTACAACAGGCTTGTGTCACAGAATGCGAAAATCGCCGCGCCACTCACGAATCCGCTGAAGAAGAACATGCCCTATAAGTGGGAACCAAAACATCAGGAAGTCATAGAGCAGCTAAAACAAGCACTTACGTCCGCACCTGTACTCATCTTGCCAGACCTCGAACGCGACTATGTCATTGAAGCTGACGCTAGTGACCAAGCAGCGGGAGCACTCTCGATGCAAGGCCAGGGGAATGGACAGCAACCAATCGTTTACCTCAACAAAAAATTGCGCCGGGCAGAACTAAATTACCCGATACACGACAAAGAAGCCCTTGCTATTACTATCGCATTCAAAACATGGAGATGTTATCTCGAAGGACGAAAAACAACCATCTACACCAACCACTGCAACGTGAAATACAGCGACGGAAAGTATTGCCCGGATAATTGCCTTAAAACATTTCTCGTACTGGTTTGGTGCCTTCTTTGTTTAGTTACGAATCAAATTTCGGGGTTGGATGTAAAGTAGTACTGTACTGTATGTGACGGATGCTGGTTTCAGTTTTATAGGGGCCGCTTTTTTACCGAGGACGAGATTTCGTCCGCGTGGGTGCATCCGGACAGTTTAGGCCAAGCAGCGTAGTAGATCTATTTCCTAACCTCGCTATTTCTTCTTACTTGCCCTCGCGACTATCGAGTAGTTAGGAGATAGGCTAGGACCACTGCGATGATTAGGCAGTCATGAAACCGTTAGATGAGGCGCTCTACGCATAGATCATTCCCTTGTTGCGGAGGGGGTAGAGCAATTGTTGAATCGCTAAACAGCTAGCCATAGGGAAGAGTTCGGCCAATCAAGGCGATTGTAGAGTCTAGCCGCGAGGACGTGCGTCCTACGATGCCCTCAGCCGGTCGCCATCGCTTAGTGACAGAGAGAGAGTTCGCCGCGGCATAGTTCGGTCGATTACCCTCGAGGAGGCAGAAATCTCCGCTCACGTGGCGAAAATCGTTGAGAAGCAGCACGGCATCACGTTGCATCCTAAGACATTGCGTAACGCTTTGAATGGGAGCCGACTTGTTGCAATCAAGCATCCCAAGAAACCGCGACACTCTCGGAAAAACATACGCGATAGGCTGGAATGGGCGCGTGCCCACGCAGACTGGACGGTTGACGACTAGAAGCGAGTTATCTGTGCGGATGAGACCAAGATCGGTCGTCTTGCATCCGACTGACTCTCATACGCCTACGTTTACGAAGGGACTGCCCTCCAAAGACACCACATCAAGCAGACCGTCAAACACGGGGGCGGTTGCTTGATAATTTACGCCTGCATGTCGTAAAAGGGAGCGGGCTTCATGAGCAAAACATATGGTAGGGTGGACGGACTGCTCTCGCTGAGTATACTGCAGGACGATCTCAACAGTACGATTGAGCTTTACCAGCTTACACCCTCAAAAACTATCTTCCAGCACGACAACGACCCGAAGCACAAGTCGCGTATCGTACAGGAGTGGCTTTGAGAGTAAGATTCAGGGGTGCTAGAGTGGCCGTCTTCCTCACCCGACCTCAACCCAATGGAGCATTTATGGGCTCATCTCAAGAGGCAGCTGGCCAAGCCTTATAAGCCTCCCACTGGTATGCAGGACCTTTGGGAGCGGATGCAGGAGAAATGGGAGAAGATCCAGGCGGATGTGTGCACCCACCTGGTGGAAAGCATGCCCAGGAGGGTGAGGGCGGTGTCTAAGGCGAAAGGGCGGTGGATTAGGTACTAGTTTGGGGTTGATGTAACTTGCTGCTTGCGCCTGGCAATAATTGTCCACATGTACCAAGATTGTTATTTTCTAGTATTTATTGTAAACATCATTATACTTGTGTGATGTACGGCATGGGCGTGGAGCCTTACCCCAACCTACATACACTAGGCACACCAGAAGATTAAGTCTTAATGTCCATGACCCCCTAAAATGGCAAAATTCCTCTAAGTCACAAACATGTGGACAATACTTTCCGTCGCTGTATTTGAAGACACAGCCAAACCTCTCGAGGCGGCAGGTCCGGTGGATTGACTTCCTCAAGACGCACTTCCACTATGACATCGTGTACAAAGTAGACGCTCTTAGCCGGCCTACACACGTTGCCGCTATCCAGGAAGAAGGGATGAACCCACTACTCAAGGGAATATTCACACACGGGTACACCATTGACCCCGAAATTCCCTCGGCGAAAAAGTGACACCTGCTACAGTAGGACAGTGAAATCGCATACTGGAAAGGATCAACGAAAATCCGGGTACCCAATTACCCTCCTTTGCATCAGTTACTACTTGAAGAATACCATGATGTCCTATATGCGGGACACTTCGGTAGCAACAAGACGCTCACCGGTATTGCAAAGCACTACTACTGGCCTTACATGGCAGACGACGTCCAGCAATTCGTCACCTCGTGTGTTACATGTCAGCGGATGAAGAGCAGCAAGCAGGAAAGGCAGGACTGCTACAGCCTCTTCCTGTCCCAGAATAGCCATGGCAAGTGGTTAGCCTGGACTTCATAACCGAGTTACCAACTATCACAAGCGGCCATGACGCAATCCTCGTCATCATCGACAAATTTTCCAAAATGGGACACTTCATCCCGACACACACGCCTGCATGCACCGAGTAGAGAGCACAACTACTCGTTCACTACATTATCTTATAGCATGGAATTCTAGCCACACTCATCTCCAACCGAGACCCCAAGATCACCAGCAATGATGTCTCTGCTCGGGACCAAACTCGCCATGCCATTCGCCTACCATCCACAAACAGATGGATAGACCGAGTGTCTCAACCAAATTGTAGAGCAACTCCCTCGTGTAGGATGCAAGGACGAAATCTCTAAGTGGGACTTGCATCTACTTGTCCTAGAGTTTGCCTACAAGAATGCCACTCACGCCGCTATTGGATAGACGCCGTTCTTCCTCGATTACGGATGCAACCCGCTCATGCCACAAAAACCAATAGCATCAGCCACACTCCAACCCATACACAACTTCATTGCGACCATGCATGAGCTTTGGGATCGGACCCATAAGCGCCTCCTCGACATTCAGCAACAACAGAAGCACCAGGCCGATCGCCACCGCACTGACCACACCATCATCGTGGGAGACCAGGTTCTACTCGACACCCGCAATCTCGACATTAGTCACCTCCCATCCAAACTTCGACCTCGCTTCTGCGGGCCCTTCCTCGTTGAAGCACAGGTCACTTCTGTTACCTTTCGCTTATGCCTGCCAACTACCTGGAAGGTTCCCAATGCCTTCCATGTCCAACTTCTGAAGCCCTACCGTGATCCCAACACGGTCTTCACCGGCCGCCAACTGCCGATCGTCCTTGTCCACCATGAACCCAAGTACGAGGTCGAGTCCGTGCTTGCACACTGCCGTCGACAGAATGGCACCGTTGAGCTTCTCATCCGTTGGAAGGTTTATGATCCTTCTGAGGATAGCTGGGTCCCTGAATCTGGGATGGGTAACGCCCGTCGTCCTCTTCGCGACTACCTTGTCAAGCAAGGTGTTACTTTTACCACCTGGCTTTGAGGGGGAAAGTGCGAGAGTACGACCCCATTACAATTCTTCCTCCTTTCCATCCTTCTCCTCTATCTCATTCTTCTTTTTCTCCTGATTCATTTGATTTGTATATCATCTCATTGGGTTTTCGATTCCTCAATTTCCATTATCCTTTCGTTTATCCTATTATTATAAATATATTACCGTCCAAGCTTCGGATGTACTGGCATGCTACATCTAGCGTAATCCTGCTGTAATCCCTTAAAGCTAATTGCCTCGCATGGCTATACGCATGGTGATTTTATTTCTACAAGGGTCTATTCCCTTTGGATAGGATAAATCTGGTTACCTGATGTACCTTGGAAGTATAAAAGCGCCTTGTATCAATCCATAGTGCAACTTTTCCTCGACCCATTCGATCCTGCAACACTAACCCTTGATTGCAATTCGACTTCAAGACCTCGTCAGGTTGACGTAATCACTACGCTCGTCAGTGTGCTGAAAACCTATAGTCACGTCGTGGATTAATTATTTGTGATAGTTCGGCCTCGATATACGGAGGGCTTTCTTTAGAAGGTGGGAGAGTGTAAGGAATTACAATTCCTTACTGCGCTAAACTACAGCGCTTACACCCGAAGTCCTCGAACTCGCAGGTTCCGCCTATATTGTCGGCCCAAACCTCCCCGAGTCGCGTTCCCAGACCCTCACCACCCACCCAACCCACCCCACAGCAAGTGATGCGTGGATCCAATTTGCTAGTTGCCGACTAACCGTAAGGCATATCACATTCGAAAAAAATCGAAAGACAACAATCAATAGCTGTTAAAAACCAATTGCCGATTTGTGTGTTTTTTTTTGTTTTTTTTTGTTTTTTTTCAACGTATTTATGACCTGCAAAGCATGCGCCGTGGTTGTACATCTTGTTCAGTGGGCTATGCATATGCGATACCGCTGAGCGTATCGCAGTGGGTGGGTTATGTGGCATACTTAAAGGGCACTTTAAGGGGACAGACTCTGGCAAAGTCTGATATCCATGTTCGAAAACAGCAGGGATTGGGCTCGATATTACACTAGTTTGATACTTATATCCGCTTGTGGGCATACGCCTTTAAACCTTTTACGATGCCGGAAGTATGATAGGATCTTATATGATTGAATGCGATTCACAAGAGAAGATAAATAACATTATGTAAGAAAAACATTCTTCCATATTATGCATCCCACGCACTAACACGTTCAATTGTTGCCATCGGCCCTCCTTGGTTACCACATGTTCACCCGTTGCATGTTTTGTCGACCCGGCCGACATCCACACTACCGAGTTATTTGCCAAATAATTTAGCACTCGTTGAGCCCACGCTCCAAAGTCGTGCGCAAATGAAATATCATAGACACATCACTAGACGTTACTCGTGGCGCATTTTGCCTATAAATGCTTCGCATGGATTTCGCTCAACTTGTTCCTTAGCTCACGTTTTCCGCAACCTTCCTCCTCGCAAGTAGGTCGTTTGGCTACAAGGTGAACGAGGATCCCATATGTAGAGCCATCGATTATAAGCCAACCCAACAAATTTGATGCTAAGTCACAATTAGCATTCACGCCTTAGACGGGGAGGCTATCGTAGAGGAGCCCGGACGTACGCTCGTGCGAATTGATGCATCGCAACCCGGGGCGACTAACACCCTCTCTCGCCGGATTCAGCAGATGTGCGATCACCTCAAAGCAGCACAAGTCATCACCATGAGCCCCAGCCAAAACGCATCCAATCTGCCGATAAGAAGGATCGGCACATAGGGCAGCAACTTGCGAGATATCAGTAGGAAATGAAGGTGATGCATGCAGAGATTACGCACCTTCAGAGACAAAGGCGGAACGAACATGCCAACATCAACCGCTGCTACCAACGTCACCAAGCAGCAGCCGTCATCAAAGTCCCCCGTATCTCAAGCCGAAGAAAACACGCAACAACAATCGCAACAGCACGACGCAAGGGGAACGGAGACAGGAATTTCGATGCCCATTTGCAGCCGAATGCTAGGCAGCACGTCAACACCAGAGCCCGTGATCAACCTTCCAATGGGACCCTCACTTCTATAGCATCGTGTGTTGATGCTGTAGCGACTGCCGAACTTCAAACCGTCGACGAGAGGATAGTCCAGCGTTCGTGCTTGGATACAACAATGAACACGTTCTACAGGGTGTGTTGCAAGCAAAATGACAAGGAAAAAAATCCCCTACGCCATCCCGCTGTTGCAAGGCGCTGCTAGGACTTAGTGGTACCAGCAGGTGGACCCACTATTTGACCTTGAGCAGTTGACAGAAACTGATGATGCCTGGACGCGCCGAAAGGTAGGGAGCGAAATGAAGATTGGAAAGCGGGTGTAGAAAGGGAAAGACTCGTCGAAAGTGTCGTTACGCGAGTGAAAGAAACGGTGCGACGATGGGTGGTAGAAGTGCCAGTTAGACGCATCCATGGGGGAAGCTAAGGAAGACACACGGGATGGTGCGGGCAGTAAGCTTGGTCCGCGCGAGAGTCGCAGACGTGAGCGAGGGAGCCCCAGACATGAAATGCAGACGCGTCACCAAGGGACCTAGTCCAAAGGAGGGTCGGCAAAACTTGCGGCCGCTGGGAGTGGGGCCACATGTTAAGCTGGTGAGCGTTGTAGCTAACTGTGAACGACCACAGAAAATGCAGTGCACCCGCATGAAACATGGAGGTACGAGCCACCTCCACGACCAAACCGACGCGTCGCTCAGCAATCCCATTCTGACATGGGGAGTCTGGCAGGGTGCATGACTGGGTGATGCCCTCCGCAGGACAGAACTGGCCAAGCTGACCGGAGGCGAACTCACCGCCACGGTCGGAGTGGAGACGAGGCACTGGGAGGCTGTGGTGGACTTGCACAACTACAAGCCATCAGATAAGAACATCAGGCACGTCAGTCTTCTGCTCCAAGGAAAACACCGTGGTGTAGCGCGTGCAGTCGTCTACGAGCACCAGAAAGTAGCGCTTGCGACACGGCCCAGGGACAGGGGCTGGGCCCCAGACGTCCAAGTGCAGGGTCTGAAGTAGCGCAGTGGGGGGGGAAACGAGGAGGAGTGAGGAGCATGATGCAGCTGGCCCTCGACAAAAGGCGTGCACGCAGGCGCAGGCGAGGGATGGAGGGCAGGAAGCGACGCAGGGAGACCTAGGACGAGACCGTGCTGGGACATGTGGCACAGACGCGGGAGTGCGGGGTGACCTAGGCGGTTGTGCCACAGAAGCGACGGGTGAGTGAGCGACCGACACGAGCAAGCCGTAGCGACCTGGGTAGGCTCAGCCACCTAAGAGGACGCCCTCACTGGGGGATACGGACAGTGTACCGCTCGTGACGAAGAAACGTAGTGTTGACGCCAAAGTCCTGAAGGCAGCCGACACCAGCTAGGTTCCTGGAGAACGAGGAGATGTGAAGGCCTGTAAGTGAGCCCGAGGGAACCGTCGGACTGGAAAGGGTGGTACTGGACCTGAGGAGGAATCAGCAAGGGCGACGGCTACAGGGGCAACAAGCGGCGTAAGCGCAATGTGGTCACGAAAGAAGCAGGCAGACGCACCAGAGTCCAGCATGAAGGAGAGAGCAGTGGTAGCGTTAGCCGGAGGAGGGACTAGGGTGGAGCCAAGGTTAAACAAGTCAAAAGGTCCTATGCCTGACGCAGCAAGGGAGCCTAGACTACACACAATGGACACACCTATACTAGGCAACACAAGGTAATAAGGTCCAGTCACACTAGAGGCATCAACATACATGGCATACAAAGCAGAGCGAATCTGATCCATATCCATCTCAAAGACTGGCACACAGGGACGTACCAGGCTGTACAAGTCCGTGAGGTCCGGCGCGGGCCCAAAACGGAGACGGAAGAGGTCGTCGAGGCGGCGGTAGCAGCGGGCAACGGTGTGACCGGGACGGTCACACACGGTGACGCGACGGGGGCCGGTCTGAAGCGTAGCAAGTTACGGTAGTCGAGCCGCCACCCGACGCCGAGCTGCACGAGCCACCACTGCGGCCAACACTACTAAAGCCGCCAGGCCACCACGACGACAGGGGTCCCACGACTGCTGCGACTGCTGCTGCGCCAAGGCATCAGCCCCGGCCCCCTTGTCTGTACCACTGGCACTCGCGCCACCTCCGCCACCCCCGCCACCCTTCCCTCCGCCAC